>OW240912.1:340262800-340485767 GCA_933207985.1 Pelobates cultripes
TTTTTTTTTTCCTCCCTAAAATTATCTTAATGTGTCTTTTATGTATCCTAAAGGTCAACATGTAACCCTGAAAAATTTTACAATAATTTTTACATTTCTTTTGAAGGATTAGAGCATTTTTTCGCAGATATTGGCTTTATTGCTTTAACAATGAGTATCCACAATAGAACAGCTGTAATGGTCACTCTTTTATAAAGTATTCTTACAGCCCAGTCTCTTTTATTTGCTTATTTGATGCTATTGTTCTATGCTTTTCAAACGTTATATCTGACTTTATGGATATATATTCTGGAATTCCTTTTTGTGTACTTTAAGTGTCACTCTAGCTCAAGAAGAGGTAAAAACCCTTTTATTCAAATACCGATTTCCAAGGTCCCTCTGCACTGGTTCAGTCTCCACCAATTTTAAGGGAACAACGAATACTTGTGCACATTAGGCCTTCCCGATAGAAAACATTGAATTAATGCTTTCCTATGGGGATATTGAAGACACTGGAATTCCTCATGTAGAGCGTGAGCACATCCAACATTGCTAAAGTGAATATATAGTTATGCAGTTATAACATTTAACAGAGTTACCTACCAGATAATCTAGTTTTGAATAATTTATCAAATTAACAATATATGCCTGATATAATCATGCAAAATGACGATATGCATCTTTTGTTGCTGGTTTACTGTGAAATATTTTAATCTTTTATCAGTTTATTCACCTTGAACAATTAAAAAATACAAGCGAAATATTTGGGTGCGTGAGTTAACTTTTTCTTTGTTCTGAATTTGCAGAGTTCTCTAGCAACTGCAGCCATAACACACTGGGATGTACGCATAACTGTGCAGCAACCTTGAGTGGACCAATGTGTTATTGTAACACGTCTTACCAGTTGGCTGAAGATGGCAAGACTTGCAAAGGTTTGTGTTTTCTAGATATTCCAGCAAACATTCTTCATTCGTCATTGTGGGCTATGAAATCCTGCAACAGACGACTACATTTCAGCATAGGAACACAATATTGAGGAAGGATTTGGTGCTGACAACCAGTTTTCTAGTGAGAGAAACAATAACAAAAGTTAAGAATTGTGAAATCTTAATGATTAAATCATGAACTCATTGTTTATGCCGGAGAAACATAACCACATACTGAAAATCTTGAGGAGCCAGCAAATTTGAAAGCAGATGTTCTGGAAAGCCAACAAATCTTTAAAAACCTTTAATTTACCATAGAGATTGTCGATTAGCCAGTTTAATAGTTTGTGTTAGCATTTAAATCCCAGTGTAGTCAATGTTTTCTTAGGCGCTCTTATTTGAGACCATTCAGGGTATCTAGGAAAACTTGCTGGCCACTCTTTGATTATTACTCTGAAATAATTTAGAATTTAAATGATATTGTCACAAATGGGAAATTAAGATGTTATTGAAAAAATTAATCCCCCCCCCCTTTTTTTTTCTTTACAAAGTATGTATCCCTCCATAGTGAGCTAAGAAGTGAAAATAATTTGATCTCATATAAACCAAGATATAAACCGTTTTTTCTAAAGGTGTAAAGTGCGCTACACGTACTGTAGGACCTACCGTAATTTTGCACTCATTACTTTTAAAGCATGCATAGTATGATTCATTAAAATCAGATTTACATCAAGAAAGGTAACTGCACAGTGAATGGTTCTTTTATTAAATTGCTGATCACTTGACCATGTTACGGACTGAAAATGCATGTGTGTATATGTTGCCATTTTTTACCATGCAATCACAGATGTTCCTACAAGATCGTCCTATCATTCATTGAAATGAGAACCTCAGTAGATTAAACCTCTTAAAAATGTTGATGAAAGCTGCAGTCCAGAATTTGCAGGTTGTAATTCATAGGTAGTAACTTTATTTTAGCCCATAGCCTTCTAGATTTGGTGCTTTCTTGAATGTTTGTACCTTCCTGCATTCTACGCTAATCATTGCCTCCCCTCTCTGCAGACTTCGATGAATGCACAGTGTATGGGACCTGCAGCCAGTTGTGCATTAACACTGAAGCATCATATATATGTAGGTGTGTGGAGGGGTATCTGTTGCAACCTGATAACAAGTCTTGCAAAGCAAAGAATGGTATGTATTACTTTTTTTATGTTCGGCCTTTATCTGTTAAATTCAAATGAAGACCTAAAGAAAATGTCATGGGCAAAAAATAATAATTATCATTACTCTGATTTGTTGTAAGGTTATCCCTGTCCTGGCGCTTTTATAACATAAACTACTAGTGAATTTATGGTTTTTATTTTTTTTTTTCTCTCCAGATTTTAGTTTGTGATTGTAAATGAAGTATGTTTTGGCTCTCCTGCATCATTGGTCTTTGGATTACATTGAAGAAAGATGGCCATGCTCTATGTATTTCAGGATGCTTAGCTAGTTTTGTTAAAAACAATCAGTCTGTAGTTTAATTCCAGAAAAATCGGGGTAACAAAATGTGGAGTTGAGACACAGTGACCGTATTGTTTGATTACAAACAATTATTGCTAAACTGAAATCAATGTAACACCTTTGCACGTGTAAGATTGTGTGAGATACACTGTACACAATGACCGTGCAGCCGTGTTGATACATATACCCTCAATTGTTCTTTCTGCTGCTTGTATTTCACATAAAATGGTGCTATGTGATGCAACGCTTACAGATTGCTAAAGTCATTAAATCAAGCATGTCTCCTTCATTGCAGCTCCCTTTGTCTAAAGATATAAAGCCAATGTTTTCAAATAAATGAGAAAAATTGCGCAACATAAATTTTTTGTATTCTTTGGCAGTAAAGACATGTTGCTCTGGGTCAGAGGCCTCCTCCTTCCAGTTAGATAAAGAAAACATGCACGACACAATTAAGGCTTACATTTTAACATTTGAATTAAAGAATAATACATACGAACGCATCAAAAACATAACAGAATCGTTTGGTAATGAAAACAAAGTCTATGGAAGTTGTCAGATTACGTGCAGAACTAATCTTTCTATAGAAGTGTCTGGATTGGCTGAGACCTATCAGCCATCTTCTAATTAAAGAGGACAATTCTGCAGAAACAAAGCTTTAGAATTTTCTGCACACAAGGAATGGTTTTATACTTAACTCCTTAATGAGTCAAACCCATATATATTTAGCGAAATACATCCCTTTTAAATATAATGTAAAAATGGCCCTGTAATCTGAGTATTACATTTCCGAATAATAGGGCATTTTCTCAAATGTACTTATAGGTTTCCTTTTATCCTCTACCTTTCAGAGCCAGTTGACAGACCCACGGTTCTTCTTATTGCCAGTACAAAGAACATAGTAGCCACGTACTTAAACGGAGCTTATGTGACAACCATTGTTCCTAGCAGTACTAAGCAAACCACAGCCATGGATTTCAATTATGTGGAGGAGACGGTTTGTTGGATCCACATGGGGGACAGTCCTTCTCAAACTACGCTCAACTGTGCAAAGATTGCCAACCTAAAGGGCTTTACTGACACACGCACCATCAACATCTCACTGAGCCTTCATCGTAAGTGCTTTTTTTGCTTTTACATGGAATTTGGTCAAATGTACAGAAATACTAACCAGTGTTGTAACTATATTAATTGGTGAAATTGTTGTATCCAGCTTCTTTGAGTCACACAGGGGGCGCACGCAGGTCACGGTTTAGCCATCAAAGTATCTGCGGCACACTGAAAGGAGTTAATGAGTCTTCTAAGACGATGCAGCAGTGATTGTAAAACAGTTTACAATTTCTACTGAAAAAGAGCGAATGCATTTTTAAACCCTTTTTTTCTTGTATGTCAATGGGCCAAGGTTAAAGGCAAATGCTATTGCCATATGAGTTAACCAGCCCTGAGGGAGCCTCAGCACTCGGCCTCCTGCGAGTGTCCTGGCATGCCGGTTTTGATGTGTCATTGGTCTAAATGCTACTGCCAGGCTAGCGAGACAATCTGTACAGACAGTGAAATGATTTAAGCTGAAGCTTAGTCATCTTAAGTACATTTCAGCATTTTACACATGAACATAGCCAAAACACATAAAGTCTGGATGTTAAAAGAGAAAAATAGAATAAATAGGAGTTTTAAAAAATGGAAAAAAATTATTATTACTGCAATGCTGTCTTGCGCTTGCTCCCAATTTGATGTTGAAATACCAGTGGCTCAATTATTTTCATTTATTTATTTTTGCCAGTAGGGTTTTCAACACATATTAAACTCTGCATGTATATTGTTAAAGGGACAGTATAGGCACCCAGACCACGACATTTCATTGTCTTTCATTGCCACTGGGCCAGAGAGGGCAGAGTGGCATTATAGTGGTAGGCATGCAGTTTTGTATTTCTAACACTATTTTGTTCTTTTAATGGTTCTTGATGTACTGTAATCATATAAAAGCGAAACTAGATAGCTGATGAGATGCTACAAATGTGAAGAAACTTATTAAAGTTGCTGGTTCTTTAAGTACCTAAATGTATAGCTTATCCCAAATAAATAAACACATCTGTTTATAGCACCCAATTTGTCAGCTCACATATAATCTGGAAGGTAAACACGGCAACTAGCAAAAACAATAGGTTTTGAGTTCCTCTTTGTCATTTTATTACCTAATTTATACATTATACTACAACCGAGTACTCCATTCTTAAATAACACTTTTCTCTGTCGCCTTTTTTTGCTTTACCATATAAAGGCTTTCCTTCAATTAGCCCAATTTTTTGTAGTCGCATTTTTTTCATCCAACGGTCTATTGATCCAGACACCAGTCCTGCTGCTACTCTTATCTTTCTGAGCCTTCTTTGTAGATCAGAAGAGTGATCGTTACCCACACCATGTTTATCTGTTCGAGACATCAGATGTTGGGCCTGGAGCATTACAAATATTCCATATATAGGAGTCATTTTGTATTTGGATGCCCATTAATATTATGGCACAAAATGTATATGTCCACCAGCAGATGTTTGAGAGGTATGGGCAGCATGACAGACAGATCTATGAAGGCTGAATGCCTTATCAATGAAAATGTTACTAATGGGACACTGTTACTGGAGGAATAACAGGAACAAACCGCAGAAGCCACACATAGAGATATGGACACAAGTCTTCAGGAAGTAACAGGTCTTTTATTTACACACCGATCGGGTCTCAGATGGACTAACGTTCCACAACAGATCTGAGCCCAGAACACATGGAGTACATTCCTTATATAGCAATATAGCTCCTCCCATAAATAGCTACACCCACACATACCCTTAACCAATCAATAAACAGAGTCTGGACTTGCTCATCCAGTCTGACCACATGGTTCATCCGAAACAAAGGAGAAAGGAGTGTGATTTCAGTTCCTACATTCCTGCACATGCTCAGTACATTGATGACAGTATCTTAGCTACATGAACTTAATAACAAATACAACAAACACCTGTACTTGTATATGCCACATGGAGATTTCAGGCCTACTAAATTTTGAACCATGTTGAAATCCCATCACAACACCAATAAGGACATTTTTTTGAATTGGAAATGCTGTTGATTATGGAAATTAAGGCATGGTGGGAAGCAACAAGCATGAAAAAGTACTATGATCTTAATAAAATACCTAGATGTTGTGAAGGAATATAAATTGATATATAGGTGATGCTGAATCTGTGATCTGTCTAAATGTGTAACAAGAGGAACTGCTTTCCAACATGGAAAATATGAAGCAGTTGCATCTTGTGATTGCGACCATCTGCGTTAACTGTCGCAGTCTAAAATAAGACTGTTTGCAGCTATTTCCTTATTCTTGATTTGCATAAATACACAATGCTCTCCCAATAAAGTAGAGGCGGTATTTGAAACTACAACAACTGTGTCTGTGGTTTGTCTCCCGAGTACTCGATTATTGATCAGGAGCCTCAAATTCATACCAAGGGGTGATTAAGCCTCAAAGAATTCCCCACTTTTGCAGAGAATTTACCAAATGCTCACCTACTTTAAAGAGATGGTTGGCAGCATTGGATGATTGTACCTTTTATCCTTATGAATATTGCTTTAGAATTTATGCAAGAGCAATTGCTACAGATCCAGTCCAACTTAAAAGATACAATTGAAGCTTGAATCTGTTAGAGGCATTCAGAAATTTCGTTGTGAGGATTGAAAAGAAATTAGATGATCTGAAATCATAAATTATTCCGACAAAGTAACATAAATTTATAAGAGACAGGCAGGATTACGAAATGGACAAAGTTTATATTCAATGAAGAGAACCATATCGTAAAGAATCTCCTTTGTGGAAAAATCTCTCTTAAAAGGCAAAGAAAATAAAGTTGCTTTTAAAGGCTCTCATCACAATTATTTTAATGACAATGTCAGTAATGCTTCTACAGCCTCTGCTTCTGCACTTGATTCCAGTGCGTAAGCAAGAGAAACGGCAATTGATGATGACTTGCTATAAGTGACGAACCAATGCAGAGCGATTCATTCAACTTTTTTCGCAAATCTATGATTGGAAGAGAAAACAGACACAATTCTAGTGGGAGCAGCATGGCACAGAAGTTGTAGCTCCAAGAACTTAACAGAAAACCTTTACCAGGGCATTTAAGCTGTACTCGCATTAGGACTAACCCCATAGCAAATCATTTTATAATGCTTTACTGTGGGATTTTTGGAGATGCTGGATATCCTCATGCATGCAGGCATCTGGACTACCAAAAGTTGACTAACGACCCGGAAGTTCCTGTAGTGCCTATCTAGAAGACAGCCAGTAGAGGTGGAGTTAACCCTAAGAGGTAACTATTGCAGGGCATCACAGCAAGATAGAGCCTATTTGTTGGCAAACAGGGCTGCTAATAAGATTGGAATGGAGATGAATAGTCATAAAAGAATCGTGTTCAGCACGTCGTTTAGTAATCAATTGAAGGATAGTAGAGCACTCATTAAGAAAAAGTAGCCATTTTGGGTGGTGGGAGGGGTTTGCTTGACATTATAAAGGATGTAAAGATAGGAGTTAGGAAGCCCCTTTATTGTGAAACATTTAGGGGGAGACATGTTCTATTAGGTGTAAAGGGCTATTAAACTTGCCTTACCTTTTGAATGCAGTATGAATGTCTTGAAAAGAAAAAATGTCAACTAAACTCAGACATGCCATAATTTGCTGTTTTCCCCAATTTTCGTTTTTATACTGCAGCGGTACTATTTGGTGTGGTGATCCCATCGTTCTGATGTTGTTTGACCATACGGGTGAAATAAACGTTACTTTTTAAATTATTATTATTTTTTGCTGTGAATAAGCCTAGAGCAGAACAATCTGCAGTTGATTAGAATGGAATGTAAGCTTACAAGTTTATTTAGTAAGGTGAGAATTCCAAGTAAATTTCAAATTTAAGGCAGAGTAGACAAACTGAAGGCATAGGTAACTTAGAGAATCTTTCCAGTTCTGCTTTTTCTATTTTAAAGTTAAGCACTTTGAATTCTCCCTGTTAGTGCTATAAGATCAGGTATTTCTCCATGATAAACCCTCATGTGCCTAGATACCCTAATATTTACCCTGAGTGTATTGAAAGTAGATACTATGCGATCTTTCCATATCTAAATATTCATGGTTTACCTCACCAATTCTAGATACAAAATGAACACTGCATCTGTCCATACATTTACACCACCTTCCACAGAGAAATCTTTTGTTTGAGCAGTGCTTCAACTTTTTTGTTTGGTGTTCTTCAAAACTGTTTTGTTTGGTGGACTTGCCAACGTGTCTATTTTTGAAATGTGAAAACTTTATATATAGAATAGTAAAAATATACAACCTAAAAAGTGTTTGTTTTTTTTCTGACTGATACTCCTTTATAACCCCATGAGCAGAAATCACACATGAAAGACTCCTGATCAGACCCCATATTGCAGTGTACAAGAATTTCTGCCAAGTACTCATACAGAATTTTTTTTTTAATTTTTTTCCTTCTTAAACTTGCAGCCCTGTAACAGTGCCTGCTTCAGTACTAAGCAGATTTACAGTGCATGCTCACACAACAAAGTAAACCCTTCATGCCCCAGAGTTTTAACGCTTTTATCCCGGAAAGAATCTGATTTGAAAATTCCTGAAATTAAGAACCATGATGGGCTGGGGCTTATTATAGTAAATTGTCAAATGGTATTTATGATTAGGTCAGCTTAGCTATGATCCAATGAATGGCACTTTCACTTGTGGTGTGTATGGATTACTGAAATGGTAAAAGAGGTCAATGTACTTAAAGCTAACCTGCAACTTAAGCTCTTTTTAGTTGTCCTTGTGACAGGCATGCAGGGAATGTAAATGACAAGTAGAGTGTGCTGGGAGATTTTTAAAGAAATAAGATTTGGAAAATTGTTAGGTCCTATGACTCATTGCAGTTTAATGACATCACTGTGCAGCCTTGTTTACAAATAAGATGTCTGTAGGAGATGAAAATCTAACATATACTCCTACCTGTATATCTAAAGGATGAATCACATGGGCCTACATGCAGTCATACCTCATTATCTACTCTGAATGATTAAACACACATATCAAGGGATATTTAAATACACCTTCCATATATAAATCTTTTCTTTTCTTCGTGAAGATGTCTCCAACTCTAGCTGAACTGTGATTCTTTAATATTGGTACGCAGACACATACCTGTTTTCCTAGAACAGACACTACTGATGTTTATGTATTGCTTTTAATTTGGTCCTGACAGGGTATCATGGGTAATGTAGTTCGCAAGCATCTGCCATGTCAAAGGGTAGGCCTTGTTGCTAAACTCTGTGACCTACACAAATCCATCTAAAATAGAACACTATATATATTACTATAGATTCTAAGCCATCCACCATCAAGTAGTCCAGTGTTAGAGCGAATTTTGCACAGTTCTTTCTCCCTCACAAGCCCCTCTGTGTCTGTTTCCCACCAGTCCCTCTGTGTCTGTTTCCCGCCAGTCCCTCTGTGTCTGTTTCCCGCCAGTCCCTCTGTGTCTGTTTCCCGCCAGTCCCTCTGTGTCTGTTTCCCGCCAGTCCCTCTGTGTCTGTTTCCCGCCAGTCCCTCTGTGTCTGTTTCCCGCCAGTCCCTCTGTGTCTGTTTCCCGCCAGTCCCTCTGTGTCTGTTTCCCGCCAGTCCCTCTGTGTCTGTTTCCCGCCAGTCCCTCTGTGTCTGTTTCCCGCCAGTCCCTCTGTGTCTGTTTCCCGCCAGTCCCTCTGTGTCTGTTTCCCGCCAGTCCCTCTGTGTCTGTTTCCCACCAGTCCCTCTGTGTCTGTTTCCCACCAGTCCCTCTGTGTCTGTTTCCCACCATCCCCTTTTCTGTGTCTCTTTCCCACCATCCCCTTTTCTGTGTCTCTTTCCCACCATCCCCTTTTCTGTGTCCCTCTTTCCCACCATCCCCTTTTCTGTGTCCCTCTTTCCCACCATCCCCTTTTCTGTGTCCCTCTTTCCCACCATCCCCTTTTCTGTGTCCCTCTTACCCACCATCCCCTTTTCTGTGTCCCTCTTACCCACCATCCCCTTTTCTGTGTCCCTCTTTCCCACCATCCCCTTTTCTGTGTCGCTCTTTCCCACCATCCCCTTTTCTGTGTCGCTCTTTCCCACCATCCCCTTTTCTGTGTCGCTCTTTCCCACCATCCCCTTTTCTGTGTCGCTCTTTTCCACCAGCCCCTTTTCTGTGTCGCTCTTTTCCACCAGCCCCTTTTCTGTGTCGCTCTTTTCCACCAGCCCCTTTTCTGTGTCTTTTACACCCCCTCAGCCCCTCTGCTTGCCAGTCCCTTTTGTGTGTCTACTTCCACTACTCCCCCTCTCCCCGTATCTTTGTGATCTCTTCCACTCCACCTCCTCGTACCTCCTTATGGCATGGCCTCATGGACTGCGGTAGAGGAACTTCTGTAACCTTTACCCTGTCTGTCAGAAAGCTGTTAAGTGCTCTCAGTGAGGATGTACCTCTCAGATGGGGTAGCGGATACAGAAGATCATGTATCCTCTACATTGTGTGACTGACAGGAGGTGGAGCTTTGTGCTCCACCTGCTGGTCACCTGGAGATTCAGCCCCTTAGCCCAGTGCACATTAAGGTGGCTCCCTGTGCCACCTTGTGGTTGACCTGGCCCTGCAAGTATCAACAGAGTAAGCCCCAGCAACCTAGCCTTTTTCTGTGCGGTCAGTCATACCATCCTAATGTTATTCCCTGTAATGCTTTGTTCTTTCATTTTATATATGCTGCAACTTGGATTTCACAGCTGTATATACCTCTCCATTAATTAATTTATTCCAAGTAATTTTTTCTTTATATTTGTTTGTATATTTATTATTTTTATATTTTTTTAATTCAAAAGCCTAGGTACATTTTGGAATTTAAAAACGACAAAATATTAAAGGAGAAAAATGATGTTATGGCTCAACTTGCAACCTCTTCAAATGTGAAATTATGTTGAAACCTTTTTGATTATTGATGCAGACAGTTGTTTTTTGCATGTGTCTGCTCAGCCACTTGTTTTTGTTGAAGGTCTCATTACAGTAGAAACCTGTGTGTGTAGACTTTGCAAGACAGAAGAGCATAACTAGATCCAATCTGATATTTATGGCTCCTGAAGTGTGTTGTGTGCTACATCACATGCACACTGCTGTATTATACAGACTAGTGATTGAGCAGTGCTGTAGTCATACTTCTCAAAATGTATGTATTTTAGAAATGGAATGCATTTGGAGTTTTTGGCTTTGTTATATTAAATGTTTTGAGAAATGAAGAGATTTAACGTCTTGATGGTCTAAACAGGAGTAAAATATATATATATATATATATATATATATATATATATATATATATATATATATATATATATATATATATATATATATATATATATATATAAAAAAAAAGTGTTGGCACTCAATGCATTTTTGTTATCTGTACAGTTTTATATGGCATAGTGACAACTAAAGGCATTGTCCTTTCAGCGATTCATGCTTTGTGATCAAGCTTAATTAGGTGTACAAGCTACTCTGAAATAAACATAAAATGCACTGTGTAGCTGTTTCTGCATCCTGACTAAATTAGGTCATCAAGGATAACCTGCAGTTAGTGTGAGTGCGTTCTAGTCTCCTGACTGTTCTAAAGCACAGTTGCTAGGTCCAATACATGAGCATGTACTTTGATGTATTTCAAGGACTTGACAAATAGGTAGTAAAATTATATCGAATCCATAGAGTTGTTGTATGGGAGAGTTGTGGGCAACATGATACTAGTATTTGTTGTGATGGATGAAAAAAAATAAAGAAATGTTTTACATCCGGCAGGTTATTGTTCTAGAAAGGTCATTAGCATAATTCTCCTCCAGTTTGCATAGAAAAGACTAGTTTTGGTGTGGGCTCAGTCACCAGGTGTTTCTGGAAGATATGAATTAGAGCAGGGATTCCCAACCCAGTCCTCAAGTACCCCTACCAGTCAAGGATTTAGGAAATCCCCCCCACCCCCCCACCCCCCCCAAACACCTTACACACAACTAGGTGATCCATAAATCCTGGACTGTTAGGGGGTACTTTAGATTGGGTTGGGAACCACTGAAACAGAGCAAAGAAAAGTGTGTGCTTCTACCCCAAATAAAGGGGGAGGGGGGTATTTTGTTGATTAAAAACAAATAAAAATGGGTATACAAAATGTCACAAATCAATCAGGAAACAAATTACTCACTCCACCATGGTGGAAAATGTGCTCCTCCAATAAAAGAACGTAATAGATTAAAAAAAATAAATAATCTAGATAACAAGTATCCTTCTCTGGCAGCTTTATTACAATATTATGAACAGGGCATGTCCACCATAATAAGCAGCAGTGATTGGGATTGTAGCCAACATATCTCTACATTGGGCATCAAAAAAGAGAGGTGGGGGGGAGGGGACACAAACAAACACACACCTCTGGACTTGACCAAAAATTTTTTTTTTTTTTTTTTTTTGAGCTCTGAAAATGTTAATAAAAATATTTAGATAGAAATCTCCTTGAACTGGGTAGCTCTATCTTGTCCTCCTGTTGGCCATCATCATAAATGTTATACTCTGCTGCATCTGAACATAGTGGAGGAGGCAAAACTGCTACAATGTATTGTCATTCTCATTGGCATGGGATACCCTTGCCGTGCTTGGAATAAACTGGAATTTAATGTCACTTGCCTAATCTTTAAATATGCATTATAAATAAAAAAACAAGCATCTCATGGAAAGACAAAAAAATAGGTTAAAACAAGTTATGGATGATTTTTCAATGTTTTATTCAGTGGTTTAATTTTCAGAGATATGACTCTTGAACATTAAGAAATGTTATTCCATAGTTTTTCTCCACACAAATTTTAAAGGCAAACTCATGAATTTTGAAGTGTGGGTAGAATATTTAACAGTGTGCACACTCCCTCAGGTAGAGTGCGTGCATTTTTGGTTTCAGATGAGAACCCCCACCCCCTCCAAAAAATGGAGGGCAACAATTGATTAAAAAGGTTTCCAGAGTGAGAAATGTTTGTGAGATGTAAAACATGCTATCTATAATACTCCTGAATAAGCAGACACCTAATTATAGAAGTAATTAGAGACTTATTGGTGTAGAAAGAGGCCAATAATCACCATGCTCTTGTTTTCCCATCTTCAAACCCCATAATCTGTCTTGCGCAGAAAAGCAGCTTAGTGATGAAAACACAGCATTGTATATCCAGAGGCTGGTACCTATTAATCTATGTGATAAGTCTTCTGCAGAACAAGAACTGCACAGGAAAGTCTATGGGGCAGAGCGGGCAATAAGTTGCTTGGAGAAATGCTTTCTTTTTCTTACACTTAAATTTTTGTTTATTTAAAAGTAAGTGAGGTATCACCTAGATCACAAGCTCATTTCATCTGTCTTCTTCCCCTCTTGTGTCTTCTACTCCTGAAGGACAGAGGGTAAAGTTCTGAACTAAAACAAAACCTAGAATTTGAGCTACATGTCTGACCATAATTCACCTCTTTCATATTAAAGGGACACTATAGTCACCAGAACTATAGCTTAATGTAGTTGTTCTGGTGAATATAACCATTGCCTCCAGGCATTTTAATGCAAACACTGCCTTTTCAGAGAAAAGGTAGTTTTTACTTTGCCCCTAGGGACACCTCAAAGTGGCCACTCCTCACATGACCACTGGAGGTGCTTCCTGGCTCAGTGCTGCACAGTAGGCAGTACTGCCATTCAGCATCTCTACGCACTGCATGGGGATGCTGCATTTTCCTCATAGACATGCATTGATTTCACACAATATATATATATATATATATATATATATATATATATATATATATATATATATATATATATTCAAAAATAAAATTGTCATTTTCCAAGTCCTGCATGACATTCTATCTGTGAATATCATAATACTGTAAACTTTTTTTTGCAATAAAACCCATATAAATGTATGCTGTGATGTCCAACGAATACAGCAATGCCACCCATGCACCGGTTTTATGCAGTTACAGGGTCAAATAAAGAGCTTGTCCATTTCAGTTTTTACACATTGAGTATCCCTTTAAGACAATTAAGAACTAGTTTTATTGAATAACAGTGTCTGCTGCTTTGGCAGCCTTGAATGTGCCCACCACACGTCAACGTGTATGTATGTCCTTTAAACGACCACTATAGTGCCCTGAGGGTGCCCCCACCCTCAGGGACCCCCTTCCGCCCGGCTCTAGAAAGGGGAAAAGGGGTAAAACTTACCTTTTTCCAGTGCTGGGCGGGGAGCTCTCCGCCTCCGATCCTCCTCCATTCCTCCCCATCGGCTGAATGCGCACACGCGGCAATAGCTGCGCGCACATTCAGCCGGTCGCATATGAAAGCATGATCAATGCTTTCCTATGGGCGCTTGCGTGCTCTCACTGTGAAAATCACAGTGAGAAGCATGCAAGCGCCTCTAGCGGCTGTCAATGAGACAGCCACTAGAGGATATGGGGGAAGGCTTAACCCATTCATAAACATAGCAGTTTCTCTGAAACTGCTATGTTTATAAAAAAAAAAATGGGTTAACCCTAGCTGGACCTGGCACCCAAACCACTTCATTAAGCTGAAGTGGTCTTGGTGCCTAGAGTGGTCCTTTAATTTGTATTTTATTTCACACTAAAAAAATATGGATATGTGTTTAACAAGAGAATAGAAGGGACCTATTGTCAATCATTAGAAAAATAGTAGATAGTTGTGTAGGTACTTAAAAATATATTTTAAATAATCCGTGCGTGTGAAAAAGGTGTATTCCTTTACCACCTAAACTACAATAACAAATAAGAATAAGAATAAATCACACCCACCGTGTACATACTATATCCAATCATTGTCAATCTATCAAACATTATTGCTTACTATTTTACTTCCCAATTCTTTCTTGTTTATGGCTCTGTCCAGCTTTTAAGCAACTTATTCTTGGCTGTAAAAGAATGTTAAGGTCGTAGAAACAGTTCACTCCTTAGTCTGCTCCTAGAGGACATTGCAGAGTTAAACTACCCTAATTTGTTTTGTTGAGCAGCTTTTAACTGACCATTTCTGTGAGATTCTGCACTCCATTTACTATGTCCAGCAAGCAGTGGGATACAGAGAGGCATAGAGAATTTAGTTTTAAAGAGCAGCATGAGGCCTTGGTATCAGTAGCTGCTTTCTTCTCGGCACATAGGGGATCTGCAGCTAATCTGTGGTTTTGTAATTGGGCTGTGAAAAGAACCATTCATGAAGGAAGTACTGTGCCTATGCAAGCTTATAAACTTGGTCTTAATAAACTCATGGGCAAAAGAAGCCAAGTTGGAAATATCCTCATTCAGCTAATTTTCCTGCTCAACTATTTTGCCCTTAGGGTTTCAATTCCCTTGCTAATTCACTGCCAGTTAGTGACTAAGCCCCTTAATATGACGACTTGCCATTCTAATGCTACATTTATTTTTAGATGATATGACAGTAAGTGTAAGTTTGTAAAACATCAATGATGAAGTGTAACATGGCCATATGGAGACCATGTCTGACTTATTCGTTCATTCTTCACACTTGAGAAGGGCGCTCTTGAGTCCATGGTTGTGTAACAGAATAGGATAGATGTACTGCAGCTTCATTTTTTCTGCATACATGAAAGTACATCAGTTGCACAGCTCCTGGCATACAAATGTGCCAGAAGCTGAAGAAAGAAGATGGCAGTATCCACGGAGACATCCTTTGGTAAGTATAGCTTCCATTCACTACACCAAATTAGGGGGTCTTTGCATACGTGAAGTGACAGCCTCTTTAAGATCACTGCCTCCAATGACATCATTTCAGAACTTTACCTCCTCCTTACAAATACAAATATTACTGACTGTTGGAGTGTGTATGGTGCATTGGGCTATGGGTCCACTCCCTTCATGTTACTTTTTTTTGTCACAATTTTCAAGGAAATAAGAACCCCAAAGATTCCTGGCACACCCAATCTAAAATCGTATTGATGAATTTCGCTTACTTATCGGTACAAATATTTGGACGTCATAGATATATGGTACGGCTGTAGGCCTTAAGTTGTAGGAGATTTTTTCCAGCCTTTTAATGTCATGAGTGACATTGTGTGGCGTCATTGATGCAGCAACCAAGGTGTTCCACGTCTTTCTCACTTCCACTACCATGGAAGTCAATCATGCCAGGCTCTGTGTCTGTACAATGATGCCAGTACCCAGGTGTCACAATTGGAATTGGACCTTACATACACACAGTTCTTAAATGGCCATGTTGAGTTATGAAATTATTGTGTTTTAACTGCCATTTCCTCTGTTTCAGGCAGTTAAACATGCTAGGAGTTTTTTGACTTGGGCTATCACCTTTCAGCATCCACTGGTGTCACTGGTCATTGCCAAATTGTAAATAAGTACATAAAAAGCAATGTGGACATATATGTCTTATTTGCTTGGTATAACAGTTTTTAGTGCTTTTTAAGATGTTCAATTTAATATTCATCAAGACTCCGATCTTCTATGACCAGCTGTTCTCTTCCTTAAGGCATTTCTTCACTGACCATTCACTACAAATACATCACTGCTTTATATCCCATATAATACTGCTCTTCCCCGAACAGTTTAAGGTGGCATTACTATAATTTTTGTCCTCCTTTTTAGTCCATCTAAACAATTCGATAATGTTAATCTCTGTAGAGCAGCTCTACATAAAACCACAACTACGTGACTTTGCATGTTCTCATGTGTATGAAGTCATAGAAAAAAATACCATGCCAAAGTAAGTCCTCTCCTGTGATTGGCTTAAGTCCTGCATGGTACACTACACACAACCAATTAGTGAGAGCACAAGCCACTTGTAGTTTATGGAGGGGGTGACTTTAAATACTCTATCCATATGCATATTCGTCAGTTTGTGTGCACTATGGAAAAGGATTCACAGGGCAAATTATAGGAAAGGGTTCTTGTAACTCTTCACATGGGGACAAGTCTGGTCCACTCTCAAACTCACTATTGCTCAGCTAGCACACTCTCCCTTAATTTAGGCTCTTACCTGTGGAATTTATATGTCCTTATGAAGTATTTTAACATTCTGGTAATTAATGTATATATTTTGCCCTGTACAACAGGATCTCCCATACGTTGGTTTCGGCATGCCACACCAAACTTTCCTCTCTGTGTATTAGTATGTAATATTTGGCTTCTTGTCCCTGATCACAAATAAGAAGTCTGTAAATTGTGGAACGGATTTTATAGCCTGCTTATACTAGTTATTCTTATCTGGCGAGTTGGTGACCTTGAACATATATATAGTTAAATGTTTATTTTTTCAAATGGGATTTAAACATTGATTGTACATGAAAGATAAGGGTGAACTCTAACTTAAACATGCATTGAAAGAGTGCATTAAAACAGGGGTGGCATAATTTTAATATGGTTATTTCCGCTCGGGATGGAGTGACTCTTTGAGTCAATATTGAATTTTACTTGGAGGCACTGTCTGGTGATTAAAGTGAAACTATAGTCACCCGAACAACTTTATCTTAATGTAGTTGTTCTGGTGTCTACTGCATAGTCAGTGTAGGTCTTATAATGTAAACAATGCCTTGTCCGTGAAAAGGCATGGATTACATTACCGCCTAGAAACACTAGAGGTGCTTCTTGGGTCACTGCTGCACAGTTTGCAACACTGACATTTACCATCTCCATACTCATCATCTCTGCTCTGTATGGATAGCGATGCATTGATTCACTGAATCTCTATGAGGAAATGCTGATTGGAGTTTTGTGGAATATGCACGATAGTCTTCCGATGCTTTCCTATGGGAAAGTATATTATTGGCTGAGATTGTCAAATCTGATCTCAGCCAAGGAGGCGGAGCCAGCCACATCAAGACCGGTGCGGCACTGGAAATAAGGTGAATAAAACACTTTTTTTTTATTTTTTTTTTTAACAGGGTAAAAGGGGGGCCGGCCACATAAAGAGTTCTATTAGAACTGTAGTGTCCAGAATAAATGTTTGTGTTCCTGACACTATAGTGTTCCTTTAATGTTGCCAAGTGGCTGTGAATGCCATTCTCTCCCCCCCTTCCCTTTTTTTTACCTTTTCTTTAATGTTTGGATGCAGTTTAACAGAAAAATATGGGGCTCTCCTGGCACACATGTTCTACACCCTATAAAGCTGACTTGAAAATGCAGAATTTACACTTCCACGTGATTCTGTTCAACCTGATGAACCAGCTAGAGGCTGAGAGTTCTAAACTAGAGTGCTAAACTGGCTTACCATTTCTCCCTCCCCCCTATTATATGTTCTGGTAAGCAGACCTACCGACATACGCCTTTACTTTAGAACAGGGGTCAGCAACCTATGGCATGTGAAGTACATTTGCACTGCAAGCAAGGCTTCCAGAGCCAGTCTCTGGCTTACCAAGGTTCCCAGTGGGACTTCAGATATCTGCTAGTGCAACCTGAATGGTGATTGCAGCTGGTGAGGGACAGTACTCCATTTACATACTGCAGCACTTAGATCACTTTCTACCAGCACTTGAGTAGAGCAGCACACAGCAGCTATTGCAGCTCTTGCCCTTGACCTGTACCTGGCCATCCCACTCCCCACTGGACCCCAGAGAAGCCCCCCCACACTGCAAAATATACACAGAGCTGCATAAGCTACACTCCCACAACCTCACAAGCAGCTTCTCACATGCAATACGACATACCACATGTTTACTTTATTAACATGTGGTGAACCAAGGTAAGTTGGTTCTTACAATGTTATTTGTACTGTATGTAAGTGAAAATAAATGTGTTTGTGTGTGTGTGTGTGTGTGTATGCATGTGTGTGCGCAGTGCTATCCTACTAGAGGGCAGCATAGCACACCTCTACAATAGGGTTGAGTTCGACTACTTGGGGTGTCAGGTAGAGTTTTTATATAGTCATACACTCATATTTATATTTATTGCCATTAAAAGTTATGCTATAATATTAATTATATGTTTGAGGACCTGCCTGACAAGCCAAGCAGAAATGCTAGAGAATTTAACTTGCAAGTCCTATGTCTGACCCTATCATAGGCGTGCGCAGCCTATTGCATTAGGGTGTGCACCCTAAAGCACAAGCACACGCCGCATATATATATGTATGTATGTATGTATATATATACACACATACATACACACACTGCTGTGTGTGTGTGTGTGCTGTGTGAGGATGCTGTTAGTGTGATGTGTGTGTGACGGTGCTGGTAGTGTGCTATGTGGGTGAGGGTGTTTGTGTGTGCGTGCTTGTGAGGATGCTGTTAATGTACTGTGTGTGAGGGTGCGGTTTGTGTGTGTTTGTGGGGGTGCTGTTAATGTACTGTGTGTGAGGGTGCTGTTTGTGTGTGAGGGTACTGGTAGTGTGCTGTGTGTGTGTTAGGGTCCTGTTTGTGTTTGTGAGGGTACTGTTAGTGTGCTGTGTGTGTGTGAGGGTGCTGTTTGTGTGTTTGTGAGGGTGCTGTTTGTGTGTTTGTGAGGGTGCTGTATGTGTGTGGGTGCTGTATGTGTGTGTGGGTGCTGTATGTGTGTGGGTGCTGTATGTGTGTGGGTGCTGTGTGTGTGTGGGTGCTGTATGTGTGTGGGTGCTGTATGTGTGTGGGTGCTGTATGTGTGTGGGTGCTGTATGTCTGTGGGTGCTGTGTATGTCTGTGGGTGTGTATGTCTGTGGGTGCTGTGTATGTCTGTGGGTGCTGTGTGGTCTGTGGTGCTGTGTGTGGGTGCTGTATGTGTGTGGGTGTTGTGTATGTGTGTGGTGCTGTATGTGTGTGGGTGCTGTATGTGTGTGGAGTGCTGTATGTGTGTGTGGGTGCTGTGTGTGGGTGTGGGTGCTGTGTGGGTGCTGTGTGGTGCTGTGTGGGTGCTGTGTGGGTGCTGTTGTGTGTGGGTGCTGTATGCAGCTGAATGTGTGTGGGTGCTGTGTATGTCTGTGGGTGCTGTATGTGTGTGGGTGCTGAATGTGTGTGGGTGATGTGTATGTCTGTGGGTGCTGTATGTCTGTGGGTGCTGTATGTCTGTGGGTGCTGAATGTGTGTGGGTGCTGTGTGTGGGTGCTGTATGTCTGTGGGTGCTGTGTATGTCTGTGGGTGCTGTATGTCTGTGGGTGCTGAATGTGTGTGGGTGCTGTGTATGTCTGTGGGTGCTGAATGTGTGTGGGTGCTGTGTATGTCTGTGGGTGCTGAATGTGTGTGGGTGCTGTGTGTGTTGTATGTGGGTGGGTGAATGTGGGGGGTGGAGGTGGGGGTACATTACTTGCTACCCCCCCTCCCTTCTTACCTTTTGTAGGGAGGGGGATCGTGCTGCTGCTTCCTTCCCTGGTGGTCCAGTGGAGGAGGGTATCCTTGCTGCTGTGATCCCTGGTGGTCCAGTGGAGAGTGAACTCTAACCCCTGTGGTGCTAGAGTTCACTCTCACGAGATTTGAGCGTTGCCCTGGCAACGCTTATATCTCGCGAGAGGAACCCGGCGGAGCTGCCGGCAATAGCTCCGCCGGGTCCTCTCCTGCCTCCCTCCCTGCATGTGGGTCAGTGGGGAGGGAGGCTGAGAGCAGAGCCGGTGCTCGGATAGCGCCGGCTCTGCATGAGCCGACAGGGGAGATCCTGAGATCTCCCCTGCCGGTCTCAATATACATAGGCGTGCCGCGGGATTAGGGTGTGCCCAGGCACACCCGGCACACCCCGTGCGCACGCCTATGGACCCTATATCTGACCCTGTAACTTTCCAAAACCCCATAAGACTGGACATATCCCATAATGAATACCTTGGGTTATCTACTTTTGCAAATGGTAAGCCATGATGTTGGTAATTTTCATTACTGGGATGCTATACAGTCTCAAACGCAACATAGACCCAGCAAACCAATATGGCAAATTCAATGTGTAAAATCTGAAATGGACAAGTTCTTTATTTGCAAAAAATTAACAATATTATGATATTCACAGTGACAATGCCACACAGGACTTGGAAAATGACACAATTTTTTTTTGTCTTTTTTTTTAAATTTAATTCATATTAAATTGTTTTTGTTTTTATTTATATATATATATGTATGTATGTATGTATGTATATGTGAAATGAAACTGTAAATAATATATTTTTTTATAAATGCAAATCTTAACAAAGAGCACTTTTAAACCCCCAAAATGTATGGAGGAACTTACTGCTATATCCTAATTTTACACAAAAAGCCTTTTCTTTTCCTTTTCATTTTGTATTACTGTTAGCAAACAAAGCTATCCTGTAAAAATATAAATATAAAATAGGCTTTATATGACACAAAATTTCCATCATTTGCCTCATCTCTCCACTGAATTCCATTTGACATTCACGCTTCCTTTAAAGATGGTGGAAAAGTCTGTTCTGTAAAATCTACTTGGCCCACCCAGTTAGTCAATTTCCTGTGTTTTCCTATTACGTTTTCTGCTGTTTGCCACATATGGATACAACCTGGCCTCTACAATACAGAAATTGCTCTTCAAACATATACATTGTTACACTAAACTAAGGCCTTAGATAAACACATGAACTGAACTCTTGTTCCAAACACGCTTTTATAGACTTAAAGCTTTTAGTTTGTTGACCTTGCTGTTTTCAGAGCCTGCCCTAATAACCTACTGGGACTGGCAGAAGTCCAATAGAAATGAATGATGTATAGCCATGGATAGATGAAGCTTGTCCACATTCTTCTTGATGGCCACATACCATGCAGAAGCTCAAGTACCGCTAATAAAATGATTAAACAATGCTTTATTTTTATGGCCCATCTTGTTAGAACAAGAATGTTCCTTGAGTGCTGCTTCTAGCTTGAAGTCTCTATCTCAGTTTTGGCCAACTGTGCCCCCCCCTTATGTTTGTGTACTAAATTACCTATGACACTCTGACAAACTTGAGGCACAAACATGGAGTGATGGAGTTTGCAATCACTGCTCTACATGGACAGCAGTCGTTTATGGTATACATTAGAACAGGGGTTGCAAGGATGTATTTCATGAACAATGTTCTCAGTAAATTGCAAATCCCATGATGCTTAGTTACAGGGTGCCCATAAATGGGTCCTAGAAAAATTTGCAGCCTACTGTTGGCATTTCAACCCCCAATGACACGCCTGCAAATTGCACTTCTATTCAGTACAGCATAAATAGAAAATACCCTTTTGCCCCCAATTTATATTTCACTCACAGGGTAGATATCTCCCTGCCACAGCTTACCTAGTGGATTACCCATATGCTTCCTCTCTATTTGTGCTACTCATTGATATCCACTTCTTCATTGTGTACCATGAAAATCATTGGTTTTTGTTCTGTACAATCTGAAATCCAGCTTGTTAGTGGGTTATTCATTTTTTATTTATTTTTTTGGCAACTAAACCATATTCTTTCTAGTGTCCACCATGCAGTCAAGTGAAACCATAGCTTGCATTACAATCACTTTGTTGGGTTAACATTTTGCATCTATTGATGAGGGATTATCTGTCCTTAAAAAGATAGAAATCCCACGCAAGTAATTATATAACCACATAAAATCTCACATTTTACAGTAATGAAATACACTGTGTTTTGGTCTTGAGTTCGTAGAGTTATTTGAAATGGACTTTTGCTTCTCTTTAACGCATTAACAGTAATGTTTAAACACTTTGTTTTAGTTTTTGTATATTTCTCATTCCATTTTCTATGCCAGTTTGTATTTTGTTTGTTCTATAGTGTTGTGTTTTTGTATTTGAATCAACAGTGCTCAGATGTTTGTTCAGGTTTTTGGTCTGTTGTTGTGGTGTTTTTTTTTTATTTTATTTTTTTTGTTTTTTTTTACATGTACTTGCTAAATCAGGATGGTAAGATAGCCACAGTTAAAGGACCACTATAGTGCCAGGAAAACATACTTGCTCCAAGGGGTGAAAGGGGTTAAATTTTACATGGTTTTTCCCCCACCAGGCTCACTCGGCGAGGAGAACTCTCCTCCTCCTTTTTGCCGTCATTGGCTGAATATGCATGCGCGGCAGGAGCCACGCGCGCATTCAGTCAGTCCATACAAAAGCATTCTCAATGCTTTCCTATGGACAATGGCGTCTTCTCACTGTGAAAATCACAATGAGAAGCGCGGAAGCGCCTCTAGCGGCTGTCAATGAGACAGCCACTAGAGGCTGGATTAACCCTATTGTAAACATAGTAGTTTCTCTGAAACTGCTATGTTTACAGCAGGAATGGTTAACCCTATATGGACCTGGCACCCAGACCACTTCATTAAGCTGAAGTAGTCTGGGTGCCTATAGTGGTCCTTTTTAAGATCTCTATGCACTCACTAGTGCATAACTCCCAACATTTCAAATGGTCGAAGAGGTACCCTTCAATTTGAAGGGTGTGTGTGGAGGAGAGAGGGCAGAGGCAAGCTGAATTAGATACATTCCTTATAACAATATATGCTACTAAAATGTAATTTTGAACAGGAACAATGTTTACAGACTGAATTGTAAATATATTTTTTGTATTTGAAAGGAAATCAATGAGATTTATTTCTGTGGAGCTTTGTTACATACTCACATCAACAATTTGGAGCTCCTAGAAAATAGGGATATTGGGATAGAAAAGAGGATCATATGGATCTGGGCACAGAGTAAAGACTATTGCTCAAAAATAAGGACACTTGGGAGGTATGTAACAGGGGTGGCACAGTGGCTCTGCGAATTGTAATTTAGGAACTGGAGTTATAATATATGAACTGCTCTCTACACCCCAAAACTGTTTAAAACCCTACTTTTCAGTCTGACCCCTATTACTAGATAACGCTCTGCTTCCTTACACACTCTACATTTAAATATTAAGAAGGAATAATTTCAAGTTAGTCTTCACCACTACTACCATTGTTTTTTCATGTACAATATCTGATCATAGCCCCACAGACTATATTAAAACAAAAGTCTTAACTTGTTTTATTTCCAAGAGTAAAATTATGCAGATTATATAATGTTTGTTTAACTTCAATATAAAAGAAACAAAGCTGGATTCCTCTCAGCAATTCAGGATATTTACAGGTATTTGTAAGTAGCTTTATGGATTTAGGAATTAAAACTATTAGCGATCACAGTATTAAACTTTTTGTGTTTTTCCTGGCACAGTTCCATTGCCTGTTCTGAGAAATTTGAGGGGACTTATTAATAACCATTAATGCAACTAAAATGTAATTTAGAGCAAGAAAAATATCTTATTCACACAGACTTAATTCTAAACACATTTATTGTGGTTTTTAAATGTACTTTATTGAGAGTATTATTGCTGTGGAGCGCTCTTATACACTCAGGCACACCAACAATATGGAGCTCCTAGAAAACTGGTACAAAGGGATTTGTGTCCAAAATAGGAGCAGTCACTCCTAAATAGGAACAACTGGCACTCCCCAAAGGGAATTTCTACTTCCCAGGACTAAATGTCTTTCATTTGGATAGAGAAGGCCAGTTTTCAGCTAATTTTCACTGAATTCCTGGAATGGCTGTGCTTTCCTGTGTCCCAATGTCAGTGACCGATATTTCAGTCAGGATGACCCATTAGCCAGGAAAACTATTTTGTTTCAGATGATAATGCCTAGACTTCCCAAACAGCAGATACAATTCATTTCACAGGGATTGAGTGGAAACATGACCAAACAAACAAAAAAAATCTAATTAAAAGTAAAAATGTTACACTAAAATTATTTTTTCTCCCTACCCCCTGTTATTTGGATGATTTCATGAACACCTCTGAAGACACAGAAAAAAGGGGGAAAATGCATTATAAGGTGGCAGCAAGTACTTGATTGAAATGGTGAAGGATAAAGTAACTTTTACATCACTTGGAACATTTCTCAGATCAACTGCTAATGTGTGGTCACATCATGCAACTGGGGTGACAACAGATGATATGAATACAAGAGCATGTTTGGCCAATATTAAGCCTCATGTTATTTTTATGAATTGCAGAACGCAACGGGGTTTTCCTTGCAAAGGATGATTACATGCTAAATAAGTGCTCATTGTTGTATTGATTTATGGGCAAACAAGGATAAACTATTTCAAAATATATGAAGCGTTAACTAAAAACCAACCCTTGGCCTGCCAACGAATAGATTGTAACTTGTGAGGCAAAGATGTATTACTGGCTTTGGCAGTCTATTTAGAATAATTTTAAAACAAGGTTATTCTGTTAAAGGAACCATTTGAGCACCAAAACAACATTTAGCTTAAAGGACCACTATAGGCACCCAGACCACTTAAGCTCAATGAAGTGGTCTGGGTGCCAGGTCCCTCTAGTTTTAACCCTGCAGCTGTAAACATAGCCGTTTCAGAGACAGCCACTAGAGGCTGCTTCCACGATTCTCAGTGTAAAAACCACACTGAGATGACGATGTTTGAAAGCGCGCACAGCTCTTGCCGTGCATGCGCATTCGGAGCTGACATCAGAGGAAGGAGAGGTCACCAGCGCAGAGGGAGCCCGGCACTGGGTTAAGTTAAGTGGCTGAAGGGATTTTAACCCCTTAAGCCCAGCGGGAGGGGAGCCCTGAGGAGGGGTGGGGGGACCTAATAACCCTATAGTGCCAGGAAAATAAAGTTTGTTTTCCTGGCACTATAGTGCTCCTTTAATGAAAAAGTTGTGGTGTGTGGATTTATAGATCATGCCCCATGCAGTGTTGCATTGTTGTCACAGCCAGGGGAGGTGTGGCTAGGGCTGCCTAAAGAGAAACAAAGTGATTTAACTCCTAAATGACAGTGAATTGAGCAGTGAAATTGCAGGGGGATGATCTATACACTAAAACTGCTTTATTAAGCTAAAGTTGTTGTTGTTTTGGTGCATATTGTGTCCCTTTATTCTCAAATCACAACATCTAAATCTGTGCAAATTTAATAACAAACACTGATTGGATGACATAGGCGAGCAGAGATGTGCTCTGGGACTAGGTGCTTAATAAGACACCTGCTATAAAGCTTAACACAGTATGAAATCCAGTGTAGAATACGCAGGTATGTGTAACCTGCACAATGTCATACATCCCGACACATGAATCATTAGAGTTCCCAGAAATGTCAATAACGTAGCGTGTTTTAGTTTCTGTTCCTGTGTAAGAGCAACTCTGTTCCTCACCATATTTCTCAATGCGACTGGCAGGCGTAACTTTTGAGTAGTTTTATTTGCATAATTTCTGCCAATGCAGCAAGACTTATTGACTGCTAATGACCTATAAATATGTGCTTTTTGAAACTTGTGATTTATCCATTGTGCCAGAGTTAGAAGGAAGTGCCAAATATGTGTGGAAACGTTACAGTGAAGAATACTCTTTAATAAATAATTAAAAATAATGTATACATTCTGAACAAAAATATTCTAGCAAAAATTATGCACTTGCATTACGTGTAGAGCAGAGTTAATGGGGGACTTTGTAAATATGCAAAGTAACAGAAGTGACTCTAAAATTCTCCTATATTTCCTATATTAGATAGGAGTGTTCTAGGCTCCCACAAGATTAGTGCAATATGTAAGTTAGGCAACCGTTATACTGGATCAATGTTTTCCCTCATACTTTAGGTTTTTCTTAACCCCCTAAGGACAAAAATAAAAGGGAATAACGTCTGTGTTAATTTTTTTTTTTTTTTTTTATTAACTTTTTATTTTCCTTATGGACACAATACTTGTCCTGATTCAGCTAGTCTCAAAATGAGCTAGAGAATTTTAGAAATTGTGTGTTGTTTGATGCGCTGCATGTTGCACACTGACTCTATATAGCACAGGGATTTTTCACCTTTGCAACCCCTGCTGGAGAGGACTAAAATCCCCATGATTCTGTTCAATATAGACCACAGAATATCTTGCAAAGCAAGGGGTGAAGCAAAATTTAGCCAGTAAAGGAGTTTAAGCATGCGTGGGATAGGCATAAGGCTATTCTAACTATAAGATAAGGCCAGGGACTAATGAAAGTATTTAGAAAATTGGGCAGACTAGATGGGCCGAATGGTTCTTATCTGCCATCACATTCTATGTTTCTATGTTTCTATCTCTGATTTAGTGCACTACAGCAGATGAATTGTAATGAACTAGTTGTCTTATATTGGGTCTAAGTACCTCCTTCTTCTTTGATGGGGGAGTTAATACATCCTGCTTTTAGAGAAAGGAAAAGTGTGTGATACTTTCCACCTATGCATATGTTTGAAGTCCCACATGTTGTAATGCTTGTATCACTCAGACATCTGCAGATGGCCAGCCACTTCACATATTCCATTATAATCTTTGGAAACTGTTACTACCCATATTAAATGTTCTTATAGTGTGTATTCTTTTGTAAAACATCAATTTGTCATGTAAATAGATTCTTTGAAAGGTCACCTTTAGACCAATATTGTGTTGTGATATTGATGGTGTTGGGGTTGTGTTGTATCTCATCTCCTTCTAGCTTTATTGTATTCTATTGTGTTCTCTTTAGAAGTCTAGTTCTGCTCAAATCTGTCAACTACACTGAAAAGTCAAAATAGTTCTTACCTGCCGATATTACGCCAATATTTTGTTTTTAATTTTCTGTTTTTTTGTTTTTTTTCTCCTTCTCCTCCCTAGATGTGGAACAGATGGCAATTGACTGGTTAACAGGCAACTTCTACTTTGTAGATGACATTGATGACCGTATATTTGTCTGCAATAGAAATGGAGACACTTGTGTCACCCTTCTCGACAGAGAACTCTACAATCCCAAGGGTATTGCCTTAGATCCAACCATGGGGTAAGAAGACCTCCACAAAAAGCTTTGTCTCGCATTACAAAGAAGTCCTGACAGCATAGTCATGTTGGCTAGATTGACATTCTGGATTAGTAATGAGGGAGTGAGGGGGGGCGAAATACATGGGGTGAATAAAAAGTACAATTTAGAGGACCACATAAAAATGTAAAATACCGTATTTACTCGAATCTAATGTGCCATTGAATCTAATGCGCATTGAAATTTTGGAAACTTTATTTTCCAAAAAAGGTGTGCATTAGATTCGAGTAAATACGGCATATGAGACTAGATTTGTTTGAGCTGCTGGTGACATTTCTTTTTCTAGACCAGAAGTAACCAATGAACTTTTCTAAATATGATTTTGAAACTCCAAAAAATATAGGCTAGTAAAGCATAATGGCCAAAGTAGTTATACAACAGATTAAATCTAGTTCCTTTTTATCTTGATCATTAAAAAAATAGCCTATATATGGGGGACATTGGCTTCCCTTAGCAGCATATTCCAGTAATAGGAAGTAGATTTGTCATTAGTTTCACTTTAAGTTAGGTTCTTTAACCATAATGTGACATTAAAGATAAAATTAGTATTTTTACTTTTTTTATGTGCATCCCTCAATGAACTATGTCTGAAATATTAAACAAAAATTGCCTGGAGGGATCTCGAGACACTAAGGATAAGAAAAATAAAATTTTTATTTTAATTTTTAATTTGTTTTTTTAAACTTTGTTTGTTGGCTTTGAGTAATATGATGACTGGATTTTTTTCTTTGCTTTAACTCAGGAATTGCTGTTTTGCTGTGCACAATATATATTTATATTTTAATGCTATATTTGTAAGAGGTTTTTTAATTTTTACATATTTACAAAAGGAATAGGCCATTGAGTAGCATAGTGTGAGAGTGAGCACAAGTTTAGACATTTTGAGTAGTTTTATTTTTCTGCGCTGGCATTGGATCATTGTTTTGTTTTTGTTTTTTATGAGGAGCGTTCAGCATCTCCATGCAGAGTATGTGCAGCACTAACTCAGGAAGCACCTCTACTGGCTGTCTGACTAATGTTCCTAGGGAGCAATGTAAACACTGCCTTTTCTTCTGAAAACCTTTAACACCTGTGATGCACAGGTCGCCCATCACTGAGAATTTTAACCCCTTAAGGACTGGACTGTTTTTGCGATGTTGTACATTTGCGACCAGGCCTCTTTTTTTACACTTTTGTGGTGTTTGTGTTTCAGGACAAAAGGGGCTTTCTTTACATACCATTATTTACCGTATTTTTCGCTCCATAAGACGCACTTTTTTTCCCCTCAAAAGTGAGGGGAAATGTCTGTGCGTCTTATGGAGCGAATGTGAAGATTTACTTACCTGTCTAGGAGCGTGGGCAGGCTTCACAGCGCGCTCCGCGGTCCAGGAACTTCTATTTCAGGTTCCGGTTTCCGGCGGGACTGAAAGGAGGTGCACACTCAGTGTGCACACTTCCTTTCAGTCCCGCCGGAAACCGGAACCTGAAATAGAAGTTCCTGGACGGCGGAGCGCGCTGTGAAGCCGGCCCACGCTCCAAGACAGGTAAGTAATTATGGGACAATGGGAGGGGAGACACTATGGGACGAGGGGAGGAGGGACACTATGGGAGAAGGGGAGGGGGACACTATGGGAGAAAGGGAGGGGGAGACACTATGGGAGAAGGGGAGGAGGACACTATGGGAGGGAAAGTGCACTATGGAACAATGGGAGGGGACACTAATGGACAAGGGTAGGAGGGGTTAAAGAACACTATGGGACAGAGGAAAGGGGGGTTAAAGATCATTATGGGACAGGGGAGAAAAAAAAATATTCTGAACAAACTGTCCCATAGTAAGAAACACTATGGAACAGTTTGTTCAGAATATTTTTTTTTTCTGGGTTTCCTCCTCTAAAAACTAGGTGCGTCTTATGGTGAGGTGCGTCTTATGGAGCGAAAAATACGGTATATAATCTCATGTAATTTAATTTAAAAAAATTAAAATATGATGAAAAATTGAAAAAAAATACATGTTTTTTGACTTTTACTTGAAAAATCTCTTACTCATCTACAAAAGCGAATGAAGAAAACTGCTAAATAGATTCAAAATTTTGTCCTGAGTTTAAAAATACCTAGTGTTTACATGCTTTTTTGCTTTTTTTTTTGCAAGTTATAGGGCTAATAGGTACAAGTAGGATATTGCGGTTTCAAAACATACATTTTTACAATTTATCAATAGTGACATTGTAACACTATTATCTGTCATAAATCTCTGAATAACACCCCACATGTACATATTTTTTTTTAAGTAGACAACCCAGGGTATTTAATATGGGGTATCTCCAGTCTTTTTTAGTAGCCACTTAGTCGAAAACACTGGCCAAAGTTAGCATTCATATTTGTTTGTGTGTGAAAAAAGTAAAAAACTAAATTGAATGCTAATTTTGGCCAGTGTTTGTGACTAAGTGGCTACTAAAAAAGACTGGACATACCCCATTTGCAATACTTTGGGTTGTCTTCTTTTGCAAATGGTATGCCATTATGGGGGTAATTCTCATTCCTGGGCTACCATACGCTCTCAAAGGCAACATAAGCAACCTGGCCTTTTTCAATGTAAAAATAGTTGACTCATATATTTGACCCTGTTACTTTAAAAAACGCTATAAAACCTGTACATGTTATACTCGGGAGACTTTTCTGAACACAAATATTAGTGTTTCAAAACAGGAAAACGTATCACAACAATTATATCATCAGTAAAAGTGCTGTTTGTGTGTGAAAAATGCAAAAAAAGTCACTTTCACTGACAATATCATCGCTGTGATATGTTTTACTGTTTTGAATCACTAATATTTGTGTTCAGCGAAGTCTCCCGAGTAAAACAGTACCCCCCATGTACAGGTTTTAGGGTGTCATAGAAAGTCACAGGGTAAAATATAGTGCTAGCAAATTAAATTCTCTGGACTTTCGGCCTGGGTTGGCAGGCAGGTCCCTCAAATTGCAATCAATAAAATGACTTAATTATGTAAACATATTACATAAATACGCACGTAGAATTTAAATATATATGCATATTTATATATTTGAAGTCTATGTGTATATTTCTATAATTATTTATGGAATTTTGTATATGGACATATGCATATTTCGTATTTATATATACATAGATATATATATATATATATATATATATATATACAATTTCATTCTAAGTGTATTTTGATATAAATATATTTTACTATCAAAATAGTTAGACTACAATTTCATATAGATATATATATTTTTAAATTTTTTAATCATATTTTTACGTTTTTATTTAATTTAAATTACTTATTTGTATTTTATACTATTTATATACAATATATATAGTTATTATATATATTCTATATATACGTGTGTAATTTGAAGTGTATTTTTATATTAATATATGTACATATTAATATAAAAATACACTTAGTATGACATTATATATATAAATTATTTTTTTATTAACATTAACAGTTATTTATTATTTTTTTTATGATTTTACACATGCAGGGAGACTGCCTGTCAGCACAGACAGTCCCCCTGCAGGCAGACACATGGATACCTATTGTGACCATGTGATCGCTCTGTTTAGCTTTATATTGTGAGAATCACAAGACCCAGACCTATGTTTTGATGCGTAGTATGTCTCTGAAGTATTAAAAATGAAGGCACAGTCGCAGTTTAGAAATTGCACTTCAAATTTGAGCTTTGTAGTGTGAAGTTTCAATGAATGTCAATGGACGGCGTTAGATGCAAACAAATGATTATATTGTGAAAACTATCAGGACTATGACTTAGCCGTTGACATGTTTATTGGCAGGAGGGATAGCTGAACGTTTTGATATAAGATTTGTGTAGGTGGGCCTGAAAATAAGGGAGTGGTGGCAGTTTAGAAATCATGTCCTGATTTTTCAGCTTTTGCCAGCTCCACTCTAGCTTTGCCATTCATTCCTATGGGACAAATTTCGCCACAAGAACGACGATATTCCGTGAACCATTCGGCGAAACGTTCCACAAAGTAATAGCAATCCGATCGGGAACAATCTGCACGTTTTGGTAAATTTTTGTCTATGTAGTGTAAAAACTGTGGGAGGAGTTAGGGTAGCAAATTTGGCTATAATAAGAATAAGAAAAATAATATATATGTGAGATAACATTAAGTGGTCTTGCTATGCAAGAACACTTAATAACCCAATAACAGGCTGACACTTCCTCCCAGCCGGCCAACATTACAGGGCCCTGGTCCTTTAAGACCACGGCACCGGACCAGCTCCTGCTCAGCTGTTATGTCTCCTGATGCTATAATAATAGCACTGGGGAAACAGTTTGGGAACCGCTGCTCTATATCATAAATAATGTGTAAATAATCCATATTAACAGAGGAAAAAAATATGAGATCTAGAAATTAAATATATTGAAACAAATATCTTCTTCTGGCTGGTTCTATTCTCCCAGTGCCTCCGCTCCTGAAGTCTATGTCACTGCTGTACTCTAACGTATGCACTTGAATACAGAATTAAGGTCCATGGAGGATCCTGCGACACTGCGGATTTCTCTATAGATAAAGCCAATATCTTTGCAGCGGTCACTGGTTATAGCTGAGAGATTGCCATTTTGGATTGCGGTAGCTCCGCTCAGTGTCTAGAACTTTCAGAAGTAGCAAATACACCGGGACAACATAGTCCCTACTTTGTCTCAGTATATCTTTTGACTGGGTTGGAAATTTAGTAGGTGTGGTGAAAGTGTAGCTTTATAATTGCTAAAACATTCTTTATCAGTACCTGGAATGCTAATGTAATGCGAACAGTTAAATGTCCAGTCACTCCCCCTCTTTCCCTTACCGTAGGAATGATATGACCCACTAAAAGTTAATTTATAGTTTGGAAGCAGGGTGTGAGATGACATTTTCAGCAAATGTGCAGGTATATAGCATAAGTCCAAGTGACGTAGATACCAATATATATACAGTGAGGGGACAAAATAATTGATCCCCTGCGGATTTTAAACGTTTGCCCACTGACAAAGAAATGGTCAGTCTATAATTTTAATGGCAGGTGTATTTTATCAGTAAGAAATAGAATAATAAGAAAAATTCGGAAAAACACATGACAAAAAAGTTATACATTGATTTGGATGTCAATGAGTGAAATAAGTATTTGACCCCTTCGACTTAGTACTTGGTGGCAAAACCATTATTGGCAATCACAGAGGTCAGACGTTTCGTGTAGTTGGCCACCAGATTTGCACACATCTCAGGAGGGATTTTGTCCCACTCCTCTTTGCAGATCCTCTCCAAGTCATTAAGGTTTCAAGGCTGACATTTCCCTCCACAGATTTTCTATGGGATTAAAGTCTGGCTAGGCCACTCCAGGACCCTAATGTGATTCTTCTTGAGCCACTGCTGCTTTGTTGCCTCAGCTGTGTGTTTTGGGTCATTGTCATGCTGGAATACCCATCCACGACCCATTTTCAATGCCCTGGCTGAGGGAAGGAGGTTCTCACCCAAGATTTGATGGTACATGGCCCCATGCATCGTCCCTTTGATGCAGTGCAGTTGTCCTGTCCCCTTAGCACAAAAACACCCCCAAAGCATAATGTTTCCCCAGAAATTGTAGCTTTTCTAGTTTACATTAGAACACTAAGAGCGATTATTGCTTCAATTTGTTTTAAAATCTGAATAGCTGATTTAGTATCAAGGGTGAAATCATACGTTTAGAAGAGTGTTTGTCATTCCTTTTGAATGAGTTTTTCCTAAACCAGTAATGGCTGACCTTTGGCGATCAGATTTCGGTTTTATCTTTAATGTATGAAATGCTGCAAGAGGACAACATCTGTTGTGAGAGTGATGTTTAGCGTTTTATACAAACGATCAGGGATCTCGCTACCTACTTTTCAGACTTCCATCAAGCCAGATTGAAACTTTTTCAGTGAAATAAAGTATCTAATAAACCAGTGTAAAATTGGTCCTCAACTATCTATATAATATATCAATTTTATAATTTTATTTTTTGAATGAGTTCCATTTGGTTTTAAATATTATTTATTTTTTTGACAATCAGGGGAAAAATGTTTATCATTGCTGCTGACCTCTGTTTGAACAGCTTCTGCATTTTAACAGCAAACACTCGGAGCCAAACTGATAGATTTTGCGCTTGGCTGAGCAAAGGTCATGACCTGTTTTTCTGCCTCCTCTCCAATTATCAGGCCTTTATTATTATTCATTGATTCTTTCTATATAGCTTAGTCACAGTCAAAGATTTTTATATTCCTTCAATGTGCACACATTACCTGGTTGAATACCTTTATTTTAACCCTTACGTGTTTTTTTTTTTCTCTATACTGGCAAAGCACTGATACTGTGAGGACAAGAACCACACATAAATTATGGTTTTGCATAGACAAGTACTGGCAGCCAAGCTTTTTGATTGTAGTTGCAGAGCATTGTTGAAAATCTAGTCCACAGCTTCTGTAACCCTATGGAACAAGCGCAGCTTAGTGGAATAGGGGCTTGACAGAGCTAGGAGGTGGGCTTAGGGGGAAGGCCTGATGTGGGAGTGGAGTGAGCTGTAAAAGGGGGTTGGCCCAGTATAAACAGGAAGCCATTTTAGTGACCAGCACTTTTAATCTGTTTACCTGGAGTTGTCCCTCCCATTTGTAAGGGGTGTTAACTCCCGTTTGGTCACAGCGGCGGGGCTAGAGAGCGAAAATTTAGGGGACAAACTGGCTCTGGGGCAGTGTAAATAGAATAGGGCCGTTTGACTAAGCTCTTCACCAGCAGCCTAACTGTTCGTTGTGAACCTTGGTAGGTTTTGAGCTCGGTGGTGGCTCAGAACCTGGTGTGTGGTAGGGGTATCCGGGTATGCCCCTACCGTGGTTATTTATCAAAGTTTGGCACTTATATTATGTTGAAAATGTTTGTTGTTATGGTTGTTGATATTTATATTTACAGAAATAATGGGTCATTGCCTTTTATTTTGGGGACATATGATGTTATATGGCAGGATGGGGGCTGGGCAATGACTTTAATTTATTGCTATCAATATTAATAAAGATGTGGACACACTGACCCATACATCAGTGTCAGTGTGTTTTGGGGGGAATTCCTCCTGCCCATATGGCAACTATGCGCCTGTCATGGAATGGCGGCCATTACCAGCCATAACTGACTTACACTCCCCATAATGTGTTGGGATGATATGCAAGATTAAGTTTTAGATTAAAGGGACACTATAGTCCCTAGAACAACTACAGCTTATTGTATTTGTTCTGGTGAGTAGAATCATTCCCTTCAGGCTTTTTGCAGTAAACACTGTCTTTTCAGAGAAAATGCAACATTTACATTACAGCCTAGGGATAACTCCACTGGCCACTCGTCAGATGGCTATTAGAGGTGCTTCCTGGGGCAGTGTTGCACAGTGTGCAGCACTGACATTTATTGTCTTCTGCAGGGAGACACTGAACTTTGAGGAGATGCTGATTGACCTGGGCAGTGTTTAGCAGTGTGCTGGTTCTGCCTCTGATTTTCCTCTTTGGCAGTCTCAGCCAATCCTATGGGAGGGCATTGTGATTGGCTCAGATAATCACTTCTTATGTCAGCCAAGCAGGCAGATCAGGGGCAGAGCCAGAAGTTGCAGACTTGAACAAAAGTAAGATTTTACTAAATTTTAGGGGGGCAAGGGGGTCCAGGGAGGCTTGATTGTGGTTTTAACACTATAGGGTTAGAATTACATGTTTGTGTTCCTGACCCTATATTGTTCATTTACGATCACATCAATTTATTGTAATGCTTTTTGTACAGAATCCTTATACAGACTGTTTAACTAGGTCGAATTATACTGTTCTCTGTAAATGCAGTCTAATTACATAACACATTGAACTAACTAAGAGATGAAAGTATGCAAAACTTTTTCTGTTACCCTGGGGTTTGCATATTGGAGTCCTCTGCTACTGTGACAATTAGGCATGTGCTAAATTTTCGGTTCGGTTTGGCATTCCGAAATTCGGGACTTCGCAACTTCAGCAACTTCGGAATTTCGGCACTTCGGGACTTTTCTTGCAGCCACTTAGTAGATAACTCCCTAATTCCCACGGTATTAGGGAGTTATCTACCAAAAGGCTGAAAGACCTAAATTGGTCTTTCAGCCAAATTTACTAATACTAAGTAAAAATTACTTAGTATTAGTAAATTGTGCCCCTACTCGCTATACCGTGAGTAGGGGCAAAAAAATAAACAGGGTCCCCCCTCCCGAGCCCCCACCCGTGAAGCGCGAGTAGGGGCTTTTAAACTGAAGGGGGGACTTATTGCCCCCCCCGGCCCCCACCACTGAGCGGCTGGTGGGGGCCCTAATGTCCTTCCTTCCCGCTCTGAAATTAGGCTCAGAGCACTCTGGTTGGTTTAAGCCATCCAATCAGAGTGCTCTGACAGGTAAGTCTCTACATTTTTCTGTCACTGCACTCTGATTGGTTGGCTTGAAATCCACCAATCAGAGTGCCCTGTTTCATTTTACACAGCGTGGGAAAGTTCTTTGGAATTGTCCCATGCTGTGTAATTTGACTCATAACTCTCTGGTTACTTAATTACATAGAAACATAGAATGTGACGGCAGATAAGAACCATTCGGCCCATCTAGTCTGCCCAATTTTCTAAATTCTTTCATTAGTCCCTGGCCCTATCTTATAGTTAGGATAGCCTTATGCCTATCCCACGCAGCGGCTTAAACCCACCAATCAGAGTGCTTTATAAGCCTTGCCCCGCCCTGCAGAGCTCAGTCTGCACGGAGCCCTCCATGGGTGAAGATTTTTTGGGGGTTTTGTTTGTTTGGTTTTTTTTGCGTCGGTTATTATGGATTTTTTATTTGGCCTTTTTTGGGGCTGAAAAAAGATGATTTTTGACGAAATAAAACATCAAATGGTAAGTTTTATTATTTTTCACATGTATTTAGTTAATGCCCCCCCCTCGTTATTTTTAGGGTGAGGGTGGTAGGTTTTTTGGGGACCCCTAGTCACCTGGGGCGGGAGGTAAAATTTTTATTTAGGGCCCCCACCCGCTGCTCAGGGGTGGGGGCCAGGGGGGAGGACATAAGGTCCCCCTTATTAATATTTAGGGGCCCCACCCACTACTTAAGGGTGGGGGCCAGGGGGAAGAACATTAGGTCGGGGGGGGGCAATTTTTAGGCTGCTCACTGTTTAATAGACATGCCCCTACTTGCGGTATAGCGAGTAGGGGCATAATTTACTAATACTAAGTAATCTTTACTTAGTATTAGTAAATTTGGCTGAAAGACCGATTTAGGTCTTTCAGCCTTTTAGTAGATAACTCCCTAATTCCCACGGTATTAGGGAGCTATCTACTTATTCATTCCTGTCATTACATTGACTTTTAATTTTTTATGAATGTATGTTACTTGATTGTTGTAAGTGTTGCAAATGCTTACAACTAAATCCTGGCTATGTTTGTATACTTTTTATTTAAAATTGTATACAGTGTAACATTCTTCATTCTTCCACTGGGTAAGTATATTAGTTATTAGGCAATAATGTACTTCGACACTTTGGAAATTCGGTAATTTCGGGACTTCGACCATTCGGCAATTCACCTATTCGTACATTCGGAAGTACCCGAATGTCCGAATTGCCCAAAATTTGGCCGAATTCACATTCGGACAGAAACGAATTGCACATGTCTAGTGACAATGGTTGTGTTTTGAGATGTCTTCAAAAAAATTATGTGGCTCATGCTGATTGAATAAGAAAATGTGTTTTTGTTCCAATATCGAGAGCCATATTAAAGTGCTGTGTATTGAAAAAGAGTTGGGTAATGGTTAAAGAGAGATGGGGTGAGTAGGGGTAGCTGGAGAGATATGGAGGCAAAACTTTGTAGAGAGAATAGTAAGTTTGGTAAGGAATTTGAAAACAAAACTAGTGATGTTTTTTCAGAAGGGAGAAATCATGTGTTATAAGGAGTAAAAGAGTCTAGTCTGAACAAGGCAAGTTTGCAATTTGAGAGTTTTCTAGCGAGATTACTTTTTAGTAACTATGCAGATCATTGTAGATTCCATTTTTTTTATACTTATAATGTTAAAGTCTCTAATTCGCTTTTAAAATGTCTTATCATATGACTTTTTTTTTTAATTTTTCTTTTTCTTTCTTTATACAGGAAGTTATTTTTTACAGATTATGGTCAGATCCCCAAAGTGGAGCGTTGCGACATGGATGGGCAAAACCGAACAAAGTTAGTAGACAGCAAAATTGTATTTCCACATGGGATTACGTTGGATCTTGTCAACAGATTAGTTTACTGGGCTGATGCCTACTTGGACTACATCGAAGTGGTGGATTACGAAGGCAAAAACAGACACACGATAATACAAGGGCTTCTAGTAAGTGCTTATATATTTGTCAGAATGAGGCTGAGAGCAAGATTATTAATCTTGTTTGGATGTAGGTTATTAAAATACATTTTATGTGCAGTTTATGATCTTTTGTTTGTTGGCCTTTATCTTTCCTAGTTTTAATAAGGAAGTTCTCACTTAGAGCTAGATTCTGTTATGAGAGACTGTGTATTTCTGGTAATTATAGCAGGTTTCCTATATTCCTATAGATGTTAATGAGGGAACTACTGCTGTTTTTACGTCCAAAACAAACCACACCAATCATCCCACTACCATTCCTCTCTTTCCTACCGGGCATGCCTGGTGCCCAGTTAAAGTACTTGACACGTTCCTAAATTCTCACCACATGCACTCACCTAACATGCCACTACTACTACTACTACTTCACGGGCACCCTCTCACCAAAGCCAAGTTCACGTCTCACATCAGAACTCTGCTATTAAGGTTAGGCTTCGACCCCACTTCCTTCTCCGGTCACTCCTTCAGAATCCGAGCGGCATCATCGGCATCTAGCTCTAACACACCAGTCCACATCATCAAGAGACTGGGTCGCTGGAAATCTTCAATATACATTACCTATATCTCACAACCGGAGAAAGAACTAAGACAAGCATTCAAATGTCTAGCATTATAAGAAGCAACAAAGTGTGTTTTTTGCATCCTCCTTTTTGCCCTCTCTTATTACAGGCCTACTCGTTCGTCTTCTAATACATTCCATAACCAATTAAATTCTGAGCACAAGTTAGAAGGCCATAAGACCTGTATTTGTGGGAGGAGTTATGACCCCTACTTAAACTCCCAGCCCCTACTCACCACTGCCGTTCACGCTGATTGACCCCACCCACCTGCACCCATCCCTCATTACATTATCATGACCTTAGTAGGCCCTCTTTTATTACAGGCCTACTCGTTCATTGGTTTCGGCACACCTCGGCCAACTCTGCATCTTCTAATACATTCCATAACCAATTAAATTCCGAGCACAAACATATATACATATAAAGTAAAACAAAACGAGAATGCCTCTAGTAGTTAGATACAACCCAACTATAGAGGAAGTACGTAAAATTATTATTTCAGAGGACCCCCACACTCAAAATAATATTTCCTGAACCCCCATACTAGCATTCCAACAACCGCCCAACCTGAGACAGAGATTGGTCCGCAGCAAATTGACCACAGAACAGGAGCTCACGCAGAATGGCACTGTACGATGCAACAAATCAATCTGCAAACTGTGTCAACCTATATGTGGCAATAACACAGCCAGACACAATAACAAATCATACAACATTAGGGGTCATATTCGTGCACATCTGCGAATGTGGTTTACATGACCGTGTGTGACAAAGGTTGCTACATTGGAGAAACTGGCCTTAAGCAGCATCTCCGAATGAATCTACACAGACACTCAATCAAGAACCACAAGGAAAGTGGATATTGTACCCCTGCTGGTCATCACTTGACCCAGACTGGTCACTGCATCCAAAACATCAGGATTAAAGTTCTTAAAGGGAATTTCAAAGACTTTCATGAACGAAAGACATTTGAGATGAAAATGGTCACACATTTCAACACCAGAAATGAAGGATTTAATGTAGGCTCTGGCTTTCTCACACATTACCAAAACTTGATATAAACACACATCTTAATGTCTTATATAGTTCTTTTTCAGTATTCTCGTTTCACCTTTATTGGATCAATTTATATACATACATATATGCAACTATATACTTGCATGCCTTGATCTGCTGTTTTCTTGGTGTTTTTTTATTTTATTTCTCTCAACTAACTCATTGACTCTCCTCTGTTTACTTACTTTTTCTGGCTATTCTCAGCCAACCTGCACCTTTCACTTTCAGGCACTTCTGCTATTCATGACACCCCATGCACCACCCTACCTCCCCTTATCTAACATCAGTTGTTTTAAGTGTTAAACTCTATGAAGTTGATCAGTATTGCTTCAGACCTGAGGAAGAGAGAAAACTCTCGAAAGCTTGTCTTTGAAATATTATATTAGTCCAATAAAAAAAGGTATCATTGCATACTGCAATACTCTGGTCTTTTGGCATCTTGCCTACTGGACTAATACGGCATGATGTACATATTTTTTTTTTTTTGGTCTAATTTTGTTTTCTAAATTTGTCCAGTCCAAGGTGTAATGGTATTTAAGTGGGTTGCATTGCTCCAGGTAACAAATGCAGATGTTATATTCTATTTAAGCTATTAATTGATCAATGGAGGTTTTCACAAGAAAGTCTAGAATTGCAAACTCTAGTTCAAGATATTAAAGGACCACTATAGTGCCAGGAAAACATACTCGTTTTCCTGGCTCTATAGGGTCTCTAGGTCCCCCCCTCCCGCCGGGATCTAGGGGGTGGAAGGGGTTTAATTTACCTCTTTTTCCAGCGCCGAGCGGGGACTCTCCTCCTTCTCGTCATCGGCTGCATGTACGACACGAGCCCCGCGCACATTCAGCCAGTCCATAAGAAAGCATTCTCAACGCTTTCCTATGGACGCTGGTGTCTTCTCACTGTGAATATCACAGTGAGAAGCACGGAAGCGCCTCTAGCAGCTGTCAATGAGACAGCCACTAGAGGCTGGATTAACCCTATTATAAACATAGCAGTTTCTCTGGGGGTGTATTAATTATAGGGGTGGATTAATTATGGGGGGGTGGATTAATTAAGGCGGAGTGGATTAATTATGGGGAAAGTTTCTCTGAAACTGCTATGTTTATTGAAGAAAGGGTTAATCCTAGCTGGACCTGGCACCCAGACCACTTCATTAAGCTGAAGTGGTCTGGGTGCCTATAGTGGTCCTTTAATCCCTTAAGGAACAAACTTCTGGAATAAAAGGGAATCATGAAATGTCACACATATCGTGTGTCCTTAAGGGGTTAAAGTAGCATTCCCTTGTGCTCTCGCTTTACTCTATACTGGCTGTGGCCTTACCGGTACAAATGAAAACTCTTTGAATAAGTGTACAGAGTGGTTGCACCTAACCAGAGAATAGAACTAATATTCTACAATTACAGTATGTTGCCTGAGGACCAAACTTAGGGGACGGACAGAGAACATGTCCTGTATAGATTTTTGACATCCATTTTTGTCCTGATTATTAATATAATTTTTTTAATTCATTTTTTATAATCCCTACATATTCTTAAAGGACCACTATAGGCACCCAGACCACTTCAGCTCAATGAAGTGGTCTGGTTGCCAGGCCCATCTAGGGTTAACCCTGCCTGCTGTAAACATAGCAGTTTCAGAGAAACTGCTATGTTTACAATAGGGTTAATCCAGCCTCTAGTGGCTGTCTCATTGTCAGCCGATAGAGGCGCTTCTCACTGTGATTTTCACAGTGAGATGATGTCAGCGTCCATAGGAAAGCATTGAGAATAACGATGACATTGGAAGAAGGAGAGTCCCCAGCGCCGAGGGAGCCTGGCGGTGGAGAAAGGTAAGCCTTTAACTCCCTCCTCCCCCTAGAGCCCTGTGGGAGGGGAGCCATGAGTGTGGGGGGGACCTATTAACACTATAGTGCCAAGAAAACAGAGTTTGTATTCCTGCCACTATAGTGGTCCTTTAATAGATCACATATCATGTTGTTCAACTACTGTGTTTATTCTATTCTCAGATCGAGCACTTATATGGTTTGACTGTTTTTGAGAACTATCTGTATGCTACTAACACGGACCATGCCAATGCTCAACATAAAACCAGTGTGATCCGTGTAAATCGTTTCAACAGCACGGAATACCAAGTGGTGACCAGGGTTGATAAAGGAGGAGCTCTCCACATCTACCACCAACGCAGACAACCAACAGGTATGAGTTGGAGTTCATCTGCAGTTCCTCACAATCGGAATCATAGATTACAATCCTGCCGTATTGATGAGTGGCAAATGAGAAATACGTAAAATGGGACCATAGTTTTGATAGAAGAAGAAGAAAAGAAAAAAAAAAACGTTCTAGTTTCTACAAAAGCTCATGGGCAATACTCTAAGCACATCTAACAGCCATGGTACATAGTATGTATGCATTTGTATGTATATGTATGTTTACACTGATCAGCCACAATATTAAAACCATTGATAGATGAAGTGAATAACGTTGATTACATCATTGCAATGGCACCTGTCAAGTGGTGGGATAGATTAGGTATCAAGTGAACAGTCAGTCTTTGAATTTCATTTGAAGAAAGCAGGAAAAATAGGCAAATGAAAAGATCTGGGTGACTTTGGCAAGGGCTAAATAGTGATATCTAGATGACTGGGTCAGTGCATCTCCAAAACACCAAGTCCTATGGGGTGTTACCGGTATACAGTGGTTAGTACCTACCATAAGTGATATTGCTGAAAATCTTAATGCTAGACATGATAGAAAGGTGGCTAAAAACACAATGCATTACAGTTTGCTGTGTATGAGGCTGCAAAGCTGCAGACCGGTCAGAGTACCCTTGATGACCCATGTCATGCCAAAAGCGCCCTCAACAAGAATGTGGGCATCCGAACTGGACCATAGAACAACGAAAGTAGGTTGCTTGGTTTGATGAATCATGCTTTCTTTTTAGATTAGGAGTGAGGTGGCCTGGTGCATGTGCTTCATTTATCTGCAGAATGCACTACAGGAGGAAGACAGGCTGGTGGAGGCAGTATTATGATGTTCTTCTGGGAAACCTTTGGTTCTGGCATTCATGTGGATGTTGGTTTGACACGTACCACCTGCCTAGAGATTGTTACAGACCACTTACACCCCTTCTTGGCAATGGACAATGGTGTCCACTGATGGCAATGACCCCTGTCAGCAGGATAATACACCCTACAACATTGTTTAGGAATGGCTTGAGAGACATTACAAATAATTCAAGTTGTTGCCTTGGCCTCCAAATTCCCAAGATCTCCATTTAATTGATGGTCTGTAGGATGTGCTGGAACAACAAATCTAATCATTGGAGGCCCCTCCTCACAACTTGCAGAACTTAAAGCATCTACTTCTGTTAATGTCTTGATGCCAGATACCATGGGACAAATTCAGAGATCTTATGGATTCCATGTCTTTTGTGCATCAGAGCTGTTTTGGCAGCACAAGAGGGACATACACTATATTAGGCAGGAGATTTTAATGTCGTGGCTGATCGGTGTATATGCATTTATTAGTGCTTGTTTAATAACTCAGCCAATCCTTCTGCTGGCCAGATTAACCCTGACTGGAGCCTTCATTTGCTTATTTTGTGTGTTTTCTGTACATCTCTTTATAGTAAAAGGCAACTTTTGGTGATCTAATTGTTGGTTCTGGCCTGCAAGTTAATTTGTCCGTTACATTAAATATCAGAGTCAAAGAGTGACAAGCCATTATGATCTAAAGTAGTTAAATGTTGTGCCACTCATACTACTGATACTGAGTACTTGCATTGTGTTCTTTCATCTGTTATTAAAAAACTGTTCCTTATTTAACAAAATGGGGATAAGTTAATAGTAAAGTAGTTAAATTATTTAATCATATGAAATCATCACGATTTCTTGTCACCTTGCCTAAATTTCAAGTCCAGTTTGTCATTTGCTTCTTTTTATATGGCCAAAAATATATATGTAGTATGATTTTAAAAGTTTCAACAACCATGGACATTATCCCTGATGAAATCTTGCATCGGTCATGTTTGGGGGTTCTTTAAAGTCTCTTTTTTTTCTGCATAAAACAAGTGTAGATTTGGAATTGTTTCTGACCGTGGCATGTGCGACAAATAAGGGCATCCTTGAATTGAAACACGGTTTCTATAATTAATGCTAGCGTAGCTAATTGAAATGAAAATGTATTTCTTGATCTTTGCTACAGATTTGAAAACTTTATTATGATTTTTACTTTTTGTTTCCTTCCTACTTCATTAAAATAAATCTTGTACCTTCCGGGTAGTGCTTTTGTTTTTATTTGAGTCTCACATGGGTTCCTTTAAGACGTTTTTTTAAATTAGTGTATCCTTTGATTTGTATTGTGAAGGGAAATCCCAAGAATCCAAACCTGATATAAAATCAATTCCTTATTTACATCTATCTAAATTGTTATATGGAAATGTGGCAGGCAGCACAAACTTTTATTTTTTATTTCTCATAACGTTGGCTGAAAGGATTGAATGGATAACAAATGTTTGCTAATTTTTATCTGACCAGAACTACATAAAAGAGGAATTGTCGTTTTTTTTTCTCTATTTTTTGTTTGATGTTTTATACTGTCTTCTATTGATGTATATGGTGTTGATAATGCATTGGGAGGAATGACTTGAACATTAGTTATTGCTCATCTCTTTGTAGTCTTTAATCTTATGATATTTCCTTTGCAGTGAGAAGCCATGCCTGTGAACCAGACCAATACAAGAAGCCTGGCGGATGCTCGGACATATGTCTTCTCAGCAACAATCACAAGAACAAAACATGCCGCTGCCGGTCTGGGTTTAGCTTGGGCAGTGATGGGAAATCATGCAAAAGTAAGAAAATAATATCGCCAGGGAAAACGGGCAAGATTATCACATGTAATTCTGTCTAATCAATAGTTCCCACTGTTGTCTGCCTTTCGGGGCTCGCTCTCCTGCTGTCCCCATGTGGTAAATCACACTCTTGCTTTGAGAATATATTATTGTTTGTTATAACATAATATACAGTTTTATTCCAGACAGGAGGCTCATATTATGCGATTACTTTTAGTTATTTTTTTTCTCCTTTTTTGTTTGTTAAATCATCTTGACAGAATTTAAAATGAATTAACACTTGCTGTTCAAATGGAACATTCAAATGTAACAATCATATTCTGTCCCATCTTATATATACGACAGCATCCCCACATTTTATTCTTCGTGTTCTTTGCTGCTCTTTTGAACAGAGGAGTAAAATTTAGTTCACTGCATGGTGTTTTTTCTTTGGGATAGTGAGAGGTGTTGAGAAGAAAATTTGGTCAGTTTACATATGTTTACATTTGACATGTTAAATGGACACTCCACTGCCCAAAAACAAAACATGCATGCATTTATGTATATATATAATTTTTTTTTTTTTTTTGTTATTGGAATTATATCTAAAAACAGCCTGCAAAAGCTGTCTTTGCATGCTCTACCTTTCTTACCCCACCCAGACTTTCTGTGGCTGCCCAATCACAGACTTACAGTCCAATACAGCTCAATGAGAAATCTTTGTAAGTCAGGTGCTCTGGGCAATTCCAGCTTCTTTAGGTCAGCTCCATTGAGCTAACGAAACCAGGAAGTAACATTACCTGTTGTCTGCCTGAAAGCCAAGGGTGTGTAACCAGGTTAATTTATAAAAGTGTCAATTTCTATTGAAATCTGAACTTTTTGCAAAATGAAATAAAGAGGACACACTCTCCACACTTAAAGATTTTCAGCTAGCTTAAGTGCTTTAGGGGTCTGGAGTGACCCTTTAAATGATAAATTGGGTTTAAAAGCCTTTTCTATTATTTTCTGTTAATTTGTTTTATTGATATTTAACCCTCTTTCTTCTTGTTAGGCAGAAATAATAGTTTGTTTTCTAATGGGTTTTTACTTTCCTGTGGGCAGAAGTGCTATTCCGAGCAGCCATTTTGTTTGTTAGTTCACGTGGTATTTAGTGCATCACACACACTGGCACGCACACAGTAACTCAGTTCGTTGGAACCACTGATTGCTTTGCTCCATCAGGGATATTTAACCGAGAGTTGACTCCAGTCGTCTGACCACACAAGCTGAATATTGTCTTAAAGAGGAAGTTCCCCTACTGTTTTTCCATTTCACAATTTTTCATCCACCTAGTTATTTTCGTTATCATAGTATTATTTTATAATTTAAGTACAATTGTTAAATTATTTTGCCCCAAAAAAACAAACTACTGATCGCCAATATTTATTTTGATTAATTTTACCTTACACAATTAATGAAGAAATGTACGAAGACTTATTTAACATGGCTTATATCTATTGCAAACACAAATGTTATGATCCAGTGCATAATATTGATAATCCTTCTTTAAGGACGTCTTACCTGAAGAACAAATTGAAGTTATTTTGATAAGACTGTTAAAAAGAATTGTTTTCTGCCGTGAGGAGACTGCATGAAACCTTACCAAAATCATTTTACAGTGGCTTTAAATCAGTTTAAATAAACAGATATGGTTGTCAAGAGCCATACTTCAGAATATTCATTCTGGTCCTGTGCAGGTTCTGAGGTAGATGACTTAGACAATTGAGCTAAAAAGGCTACTGAAAAACATTTGCACATTAATGACAGTCATATGGTTTCAATAAAAAAATAAGAATTCATTGCACCAAGCTAAAATAAAAGAACAAGTTACTTTTAAAGGCTGCAATGACAGGCGGAATGCAAAACCACCTAACAATACCTCCTCTTCAAGTGAAATTTTTTGGACAAAAATAATTTGAGATGAGTGAAACCAGATTCATATTGCAGCTCGGACAGCAAGTAATTTGATAATGATGACATTATAGATATAAACAGACAGACATGTCTGAAAACAATCTATATTGAGGATCCTTTAATGATAAAGATGAATATTTTGACAGATTCATGTGACTTGCTTGATGATCAACGGAACCCAATTTTTCATCTAGATGGGATTAAACATTCCAGATCACCATGTAGCTAAATTCATAAGAGAGCCCATTGACAAAACAGCCAAAAACTGACCATTGTTTTTAAAGCATGCATGACCCCGACATTAGATCCATAAATAGTGCAGTACAGGAAAGTTCAATAAAAAGGATTAGAAAGGCCCCTAAAAAGCTGTCAAGACAAGCTTTTGGATGTTGGTTCATTGGCAAAAAAAAATAATCACCTTTTCATAAAAGTCTTTATATGTGGGAACATTTTGTCTTTTGGGCAATGCTAATGCAGCCCTAGCAGCTGAGAGATGTAGAGAAATATTATTATAATTGGATCTCCAATTGATGCAGATGTTGTCAGATAAACCTGGACCTTCTTTTAAAGGTCGTTTTTTTGTTTTTTTTTTGTGACAATTTTATTATACTGGGAAGCATGTTGACCATGTTTTTGTCTTTAGATGAGTTTCAAATTAACTTAAAGGGACACTATAGTCACGAAAACAACCACAACTTATTGTATTTTTATTCTGGTGAGCATAGTCAGTCCCTGTAGGCTTTTTGCAGTAAACACTGTCTGTTTAGTGTTTACATTACAGCCTACGGATACCTCCACTGGCCACTTTTCAGGTGGCTAGTAGAGGTGCTTTCTGCGCAGTGCTGCACAGTGTTTTTGAATCTAGGATTTTATATAAATTGGAAAAATTTCAATTTGAAACAGAAATAAAAATTTGTGGGTATTGTGATCACTTTGTACGTCAAACTTCAAGTTTAATGGTAATAAAACTGAAAACAATTTAGAAAGAAATCAAGGCATTTTTAAGGAAGGAATCTGTTCGTTGAGAATAGTTGGACTAATATCTTCAATTTAAGCTATTTTTCCAGCACCACTTCAATTTTCAAGCTCTACGCTTGAAAGAAAGACATTTGAGGAATGTCCAAAGGTATTAAAAAAACAAACAAACAAACAAAAAAAACAACAAAAACCAAACACAAATACAACTCTATTGCTAGATACAAAAGAAGAACTTGATTAGTTAGTTAAAACTTATTATGAGGTGGAACTAGAAAGCATCCAGACATAGTGATAGAATCAGATGCATGCTTACAAGGATGCAGGACCATTTTGACAGGACCTAAATGGTCCAGAGAAGAGAGAAAACTACATATCAATTGCTTGGAACTCTTAGCAGGATCTTACCCTTTGAAAAGCTTTGTGAAGAACAAAATAAACTGCTGTTTTCTATTAAAAATGGACATCCTCTCCGCAGTCCAATACATCTAATGACTAGGAGGAATGAAGTCAAGGAATCTTTCAGAAATGGCTAAAAACTTCTGGCATTCTTTTAAAGCATAACCTTAAAATATTTACCAGGTCTCAATAATGCTGTAGCAGACTGGCATTCAAGGTGTCTGATCAATTTAAGCGATTGAACAAACAAATATTTCAACAAATATGACCGATATGAGGACCCTTAGAGATACTTATTTGCATCCCGGTTAAACCTTAAATTACTGAGGTTTTTCAGATGGCGACCAGATCCAAAAGCTTTAACTATAGACACTTTCTTACAAAACTATGTTTTCCCCTTTTGCTATGATGCCAAGAGTATTGAGTCAAATAAAATCTGAAGGCAACGATTATCATAATGCCATTTTTGGCCAACACAACCATGGTTCCCCACATTTATTGGAAATGAGCATAGACTTTTAACATATGCTTCCCAAATGTAAGAACATATTTTGTAATCCCTGGGTGAATTTCATACCCTAGTGATCAAAGATCAGTTACAAGTCACAGCCTGGCTAATTTCTGGTTTACACAATTTGACAAAGAGCTTTCAGCTACAACTCATTACATCCTTTCAGAAGCATGGACATTTGGTACCAAAGTGAATCACTGATCAGCCTGGAAATTTGGTAGCGTTGGTGCATGAATCGGGATTTTGATTCCCGCGTCTGCTGGTATTCCAGCAACAATTAATTTTCTGGCACATTGTTATGAAGAAGCATACCAAACAATGAATATTGTTCAGCCATCTATTCAAATCACATCCAACATTCAAACAAGGAAGCATCCACTAATTTGTAAATTGAGGAAAGGGATCCGTTTGAAGAAATCACCTCAATCAAGATACTCTGATACTTGGGAGGTAAATCTGGGTTTGCAGTATTTACTAACATTGGATGATAATGATGAAGTTACATAAACATTTCTGTCCTGACCAAGGGACTAATGTGTTCTACGTATTTTTCCTAAGCTTGACTCTTGATGGAGCTTAAGTGAGCTTTACTTCCTATGTCTAGGAACATTTTCCCAGAATACTCCCTTTTCCTCCATATTCTCGCATTGGCTCTTTTTAGCCCTTTTCGAACTTCCTGTTAAGTGGGCATGTGTGGGATTTTGACAGCACAAGCTAGTGTGGGAAGATGAAGGTGATGTGGTAAGCATCATATTCAGGAACACTAAGATGGCAGTGCATAGGGAATAGATCCCGAGAAGTAACTAGGAAGTAAAGAAAGGTGAAATGGGGGCCTAGAGGCATTTGGGTGTGATTGGGGGGGAGGGGAATAAAATGTGGAGGAGTAGGGTTAAAACAAAAAGGATGCGGACATGACAGTGCCACCTATAAATTAAGAAGTCGCTGGTAAAGAACAGGAATAGACAGGGGATACAGGTGCATATATAAGCTTTACACTATGTGCAGGCAACCAACATTCTAAGTATGGTTCTGCACAATAATTTCTCTTAACCTCCCTGTCATTCCTATTTCCTAATTATATTTGGTAGCCTATGGAGGGGATATATATATGTTAATTATTAGAGTTTATATTTACTATTGTTTATACTATTTTCTCCATGAGTTATTAGCTTATTAGCTTGAGCTTTTACACCTTTTCATTTGAGAACTTGTCTTTGTCTATACTAAGTATCCATTTAGCATTATTAGATACATTGGTTACTTTGTTTCAAACAAGGATCATTACATTTTCTCACTGTATAGCTCAGTCATGTATTATTGTTAGCAAATCTAACTTTATAAGTGTGGACATTTCTTTAGGAATTAGGTTCTATAAGTGTGACTTTTTATTTTTATAGATTTATATTTTTGTCTATAGCTGACAATATATAGTAACAGACTGTGACCATACAAATTATATTAAAGTCAAAGGTCTGATGAGTACTTTAGTCACAACTTTTGGATCAGAGAGGTTTAGCCTATTAGGCTAGTAACACTGTTTTGCACTGGGATGACTATATAGATAAGGAACAGGATTACTCATTATTTATTATTCTTATTCATATTTATTTATACATTCTTTATGCTCCAGTTTGGGCTCATAGTGCTGGTTCTGCAGATCCAGTATCCAGAGCTCTACCATTCTGGCATATATAATCTAGGATTGATTGGCTGATGTTAATGTATCATTTCACTAGCACATTTTCCTGTTTTTTACATTTTGCCATGTTTGGTTGATTTTAATGTTGTTGCTATTTGGAGTAGTAAAGAGAGTACCGGTAATAGCATAATACTCACTGCTGTCTTTAATATAATTGTGCGTTTACATAACTATCTGCATAAAATTCCTGAATTATATGGTATAGTAGCACTGCAAGCCATTTACTATGTAAATAATACAATGCAAATAAAGAAAAGGTGAATCATTTACAAATGTGCTTCACAGATAACAAATAAACCTAACAAGATCCACCATAAAAGCATGTCATCTGGCATCTATGCCGTTTATGGCTCTTTAACACTGAACTTTCACATTAACAAACAGTAAAGCATCTGCGATTATTGTGAGAGCTGCGATGTATTTTTCCTTTTTATTAAAAAGGTTAATGTTTGCCCATGCCATCAGTGCTTGCCAATGAGAGGCAATACAGTAGGCATCTCTTGGGTGGATGAGATGATGCTGTGCACATGGCCCAAGAACCTCATATTGGTACCGAAGAACCAAAAAACCCTACAAGAAGTAGTATTGCTCCTTTTTGAAAAAAAAAAAAAAAAAAAAATATATATATATATATTCATATTCCCAGGAAGATTCTTTTTTTTTTTTTTTAATGATTAAAAGGTTAAATGGCACTCACCGTTATGCCTAAATCACTATTTTGCAGATATACTTTACATGAAAATATGCATGCATTCAATTATGCATGTTTAATTGGGGATATATCTAAAACAGCTAGCAAAACCTGCAGATCTCTTGTCTACAGCATTTGCAAGCCCTCACCTTCTAACTCCGCCCAGACATTCTGCAGCTGTCCAATCACAGACTACCCAATTAAGCTCATTGAGAAGTCAGGTAGGCGCCCTAAGCAATTCTCTGCCTCTTACGTTTAGTTCCATTGAGTTAAACAACCAAAAAGTTATAGGGCCAGTTGTCTGACAGCCAGGGGGTGTAACAAGGTTATTTTATAAAATTGACAATTTCTATCCAAATCTGCACTTTTTGTAAAAGGAAAAAAGAGGGCACACTCTTCATGCATAAAGCACCCCAGCAAGCTAAAGGGATTAAGGTATTTGGAGTTTTTCCTTTAATGTTAAAAATAAGTTCCGTTAAAATGTGAGGTATTTATGAAATGTTTTCTACCTCTCAGAGCCGGAGCATGAGCTCTTCTTGGTGTATGGCAGAGGACGTCCTGGCATTATTCGAGGGATGGACATTGGAGCAAATATCCCTGATGAACATATGATACCCATTGAGAATCTTATGAACCCTCGGGCCTTGGACTTTCATGCAGAGTATGGGTTCATATATTTTGCAGACACCACCAGCTTCCTCATTGGGAGACAAAAAATTGATGGGAACGACCGAGAGACCATCTTGAAAGAAGGTATGGTTCTGCTATTTTGTCTATGCTGTGAGAAATCTTGTTGGTAACATGGTGCATTTAAAAATGATTTGGTTAAATTTACTTACATGTCCCCCTTGAATCCCTAAGGAATTATATTACTGACAATGTATTGCATTTTAGAATACTACACTAGAACTTATAATTCACAGCACCAAGATGGTCACGGCTCATGTACAAAGTGCACCTCATGATTTCAGTTAAAGAGTTTGCCTAGTTATGTGTATACGGCTTGGTTATATTCTCTCAATATTTTTACTTTAAGTAGAATATAGTTTAGCTGTAAATTTGGTAAACTCTACGATTTCTCTTACATTTTTTATTAAAGACTTACCTTTTTGGGTTATAAGTCTCAAAACCTAGTCAACAAAACAAACTTTCCGCAACTCCAAAATATCAGATTCAGCCGAGGGGCTGCATTAGAACTTTATTTTCCACATATCCGAAATTAAATGAATTTAAATCACAGGATTGATTCCTCGTTGCTGGACTCTTCCCCAATAATCAAATATAGCAAGAAAATAACACAGCGGTCTACACATGGGGTAATCTCAAACAATCCACAGGGGAAAACAATATTGAAAAAGTAGCACATTTATTAGAAAAAAATAATAATAAATAAGTACACATGACATCACACTGTAACAGCAATCCTCACATATGCTGAGGTAGTTCCAATAGAACATATACGAAATGGATAGTTGCCTCCTCTTTGACAGCTTTGACTGTGTTGGTCTAGCTGGTGCAGATGCATACATTTGTATGCATGAAGTACATTACGTAATCAGAATAATGTTACACTGTATGTAGACCACATTAACAAGATCCATGTTTGTGCAATTTAGAGCTTCGTAGAGAGGAACACAGACGTGAAGATGCATGAAGTCATTGCTAGAGTGAGCGTTTTATTGCCTTTAAAAAAAAAAAAAAAAAATTTAAAATTAATTTTTTTTTATTGTGAGCAGTAGGATTTGGGTGCTCTGACGTTATGAATGAGTTAAAAAAAAAAATAAAAAAAATAAAAAAAATAGAAGCAGCTTTGACTGTCAAATGATTGCCCTTTCCTCCCCTCCTCTAGTTCCCTGAGGCTTATGCATTCTTTTATGTGTGTGACATGAGCTGTCCAGCCTGGTAAAATGCTGCTAATTAACTAGGTGTGATGGCTCATAGCTGCTTGTCTTCTTGACACTACAGCTGTCATTCATAGCTCGAATGGGAAGCCTGTCTTGCAACTCTGAAATTGATGTGTAATTTATAGGATTTATAGAAGCTTTATTTGGGTGTCGGGATCAGGATACATGCATTGACATTCAAATCAATGCAATATCCATTTGCTGCAATTCATTTTTGATATCTGTTTCTCTCCGTCTCTTTCTATTTATATCATTTATATAAATCAGAATTGGCGTGCGGCGTGTAATACACCCACAAACGTATACAAATACTTATTTATTTGGAATGCTTTGTTCCTTTCTACACAGCACATAAGAAATTGAGAATGGAAAAAAAAGGCAATCATTGTACAAAATATCATTCCGTAAATGAATCACACTGGGAATGAGATGAAATCGCATTCACAATAAATGATCAGAATAAGTTCTGCTCTTTATGATTCATTTGCAAATTCCAGTTTAATGTGAGGGGAAGGGCATTCCAATGACCTAAGTAATGACGTGTTTTGCTGTACCAATCAATTTTTTGATTTATCGTTTTATAGTGTTTATGTGACTACCTTTAAGCCTAGTTCATAACATAACCCATTAACTTCATTAAGTCCACAGTGGTGTGGAATTCTTCCAAAAATCAGTGCAGCATGCACTTACCTATCAGTTAATGGTTAAATAAAAATATTTTGGGGAAGAGATCAAGCTTTATTTACTGTTCAGAATCCGTTTTTTTTTTTTTTTTTTTTGAGGTTACCACACACATTTTGAGGATATTGTCACACGATTATGGATAACTCCATTGTTTGTCATTATGAGAGACGCATCGTCTTATGACGAAGGCCTATAATACTCATATTTATGTGATTATGGTGATTCAGTCAACACCCATGTTACCTTAAGAAAGGGTAATTTGACTTGAGTAGACTTCAGAACTGATGCAATCCAACAATACTACGGCTACTTTTCTGAATTTGCTAGAACCCCCTCAAATAAATAGTGATTCTTATCCTAAGTTCCACTTCTAAACATAGCCTTTTTGGATTTTTATTTATTTATTTATTTTTTATTTCGGTCTTGGAATATACATTTTTACTTTTTTTTTTTTCAAAACTATTGTTAATCATATATTGGATTACATACTGTAATATAATAAACATGTATGGATTTTCAGAATAGGATTGACAGTGTCTCTTCTAAAAGTCCCCCTTTTTTCCTTTCATTTTACAAATGCAGAAACCGTTTTGGGTGCAGAGTAAGTGCACATCCTCTCTTAAATATTGGTACATGCTATGATACCTTGGGACTTAGGTTATCTAACAAGTACTCTTTCTGACATTCTTGTAAGTAAAGGGTTCTTATAATTGTTAGGTTTCTTTTTCTGCACTCTGCTATGAAATACGATTTTGAAGTCATATGAAGTGTGTTTAATAGGTTTGCTGTAATCCCATTCACTTAAATTATAACAGTAGCTGAACTTTAACCTGTTGGTTGGTGATTAGAAAACGGCACAGCAGTGTATATCCCCCGTTTGTCACTTGGATTTGTGCAATTCCGTGAAAAGCTAAGATTTAAAAAAAAAAAAAAGCTGTGCTCATTGCCACGTATTTTTACTCTTAACATTAAGGGCCCGTCTTGATTTCTGTACCCCCAAACAGTATATGAGGCTATGTAGGCTTTTAGGTTCCTTTTTAGTTTGTTGAGCTGCACAGCTGTGTATGAATGATAAAAACGTATTCACCATTTGAAATTTACTAAAATGAGCAAACACTCGCAAGGTAATCGGAGACACAAACAAGATCAATTTGGGTTTGCTTTTTTTTTTTTTTTTTTTTGATTGGAAGGAACATTGTCTATATTACTTTTTAAAGCTCTGAAGACGATTTGAGTCTCCATAAAAATGGACTCCAGGAACTAATGAATAGTGGCAAAATATATCCCTCAAACATATTTGGAAGCATCTAAACATGGTCCTAATTCAGGCATGACCGACTTTTCAGTGAGCCCTGTAAGTTAAAGTAGCAGATTCTGCAAGGCATCAGGAGCTCAGATGCCTTTTTAATTTTTTATTTTTTTTTGTTTTGTTAACTGCAGTCCTCCCTCTTACAGATAATGTTGGTATTAGCCATATGCCCAGAATGATGGCACATGTGACAGACAACATCCACATATGTCAGTCGTGGCTTGATACATTGAAAATGTGCTATGATATTGCAAATAAAAAGTACTCTATACAATTGTTCCCCATCACCTGCTGGAGATGCCTGGCCTCAATACCCCTTTCTCTATATCTGATGTTTTTGCCCTCTGAATAAATATTGTATATTGGGCAGTTGGGTCTATTCCAAGTCTGAAAGAGGCACTACGTGGTCATATGTCAACATTCTTCTTTCCTTCAACACCACCTGATAATGATTTATCTTGATGAACTTGAGTCTTTTTCCATCCTAAATTAATTGTTTTATTTTGTTTGGAATAGCAAAAAAAAAGAAGGAAAAATAATCTCCAAACATATCCCTATTTACAATTATTACATATTTGCTTTGGTTTTATCTACGTTATATCATTTTTTTTGAACATTAGTTGTAAAATCTGTGTAAAAACAGTTTTTATTTATTTTACTTTATATTAAAACTGTTAAGTAAAGCCTGCTATTTTTTGAAAACCTTTCTTAGTTTGTGGAGTATGTTTTGCTACTGAACCAAATACTTGTTGAAATTAGTGAATACTTCTATTGTTGGATCAATATTTAATGTCAAAATGCTCCTTCACATGATGCTATGTGGTATATAAAATTTTACCATTTTTAACCAACAAAACACAGTAGTCTTTTCTGTGTAAAATTTATACATTTATCTAGTTCAGGGTGCCCAAAAGGTAGATCCCCAGATGTTTGGAACTACAGCTTCCATGATGCTTTGTCATTTTAAAAGCACTCTAAAGGCATGCAAAGCATAATGGAAGTTGTAATTCTACAACATCTGGGGGTCTATTTCTTGGGAACCCCTGCTTTAGATTTATAGCTAAAATGCATCTGACCTGTGGGATCTTGTTTACAAAATTATTTTCACTCATTTCGTTGTTTGTGTTGCATACAAGACACTCTTTGTAATATACCTCAATACTTGCTTATGGCTATTAATTGTTTAGTTCCCTTGTATTGTGCTGAGAGCAATTTTTTACAAGAAAATAAGAAACGTTTCTCCACCTTAGAAGCATTTCACTGCGTTATAGTGCTTCATTGGATCTCAGTCTAGACTTAGAACATGAAAATTCAAAGATTGTTTCAAAATACAGAAAAGGACTGTTCCTTGTTTGTCTGAATACTCGTTACTTGTTTGGATGACTCACAAATAATTAGATCCTTTTGCCTCGGTTATACAATTTTGTTGTGCAATTGTTGTCCCTCATGTGCACCACTAATGTGTCTGATATTTATTTGTGATATGAAAGGTATCCATAATGTTGAAGGCATTGCTGTTGATTGGATGGGAAACAACTTGTACTGGACAGATGATGGTCCAAAGAAGACAATCAGTGTAGCCAGACTAGAAAAAGCTTCACAAACAAGAAAGACCTTGGTAGAAGGAAAAATGACTCATCCTAGAGCTATTGTGGTGGACCCATTGAACGGGTAAGAGACATCTACCTTAAAAAATGTTTAGAAACAATTTGCAAACTACACACCGGTATTGAAGGTGTTTATTATTCTAGCACTCATATAAAACCGAGACTATATCATTTGGCCTTTGCAATCCGATGTTGTAATTACTATAATGGTCACGCACAAGTGTTAAGCACAGATATTCATAGTCCTTTAATTTCAGATAAAACCACTGCAATTATAACTAGCACATTTTAGAGCAATTTTCTGTTACTTTAGTTTTCTTTGCTAGTCAGTGACCTCTTGTTAACCGTGATGGCACCCAAAAATATCTCTCATTTGGCAAGTATTTTTATTTGTTTTTTTCTTCATATCAGTAGATGAGTAAATGACCAAGTAATGAGCAGCAGGCCAGTTGTTGTTGTGCAACGGTCAGTGCTGTTGAAGGAGGCCCTAGCATTTCTTTGCAATAACTTAGTTTATTCTGTATATGGTCATAGAATCTTACTAAATAAAATTAAATCCAAAGCGCTGTCTCTTTAGAACCCGATATATACAGTTACAATACCTTAAGACACTATATGAATGAGGGGTGCTGCTGTCCTCTAATGTGCGGTTTATCTTCACCATATATCTGCTCTGATGGGCTGATTTACATGTTAAGGTGGATGTATTGGACAGACTGGGAAGAAGACCCCAAGGAGAGCAAGAGAGGGAAGATTGAAAGAGCTTGGATGGATGGTTCCAATCGCAACATCTTTGTCACATCCAAGGCTGTTTTATGGCCTAACGGGCTAAGTATCGACATCCCCAACCAGATCTTGTACTGGGTGGATGCCTTCTATGACCGGATCGAAATGGTGTATCTCAATGGCACAAACCGAAAGGTTAGACAACAAAAACTGCACTTCTCTTCTATGAAGAGGTCTCTAATCAGAAAAATAATCTGAAATAAGGAACATGATTTATTTTGACAAAACATCTATGTGTGAGATGTGAAGTGATGTTCCTTATTTAGGATTATTAGGAATTAGAATTTTTACCTTTTGGATTACTCAACAACTTGGCCCTTTTAAAAGGAGACCGTAATGATAGCAGCTTGTGTGTAGTGTTTTTAAATAGAATAAAAGTATTGTATAACAACTGTTAATTATGTATAAATCTATTGTGTTTGTATATATTCATGTGTTTTCTGAAATCAGGGCTTAACTTTTTATAGCCTACACCTTGAGTGATGCCTAGTATGAGTGTTCTAAGGGTTGCTGTCTAGAAGTCTCTGCCCTTTTAGAACACAAATCTATGCGTAACAGTAATTTTTTTCTTTCACACAAGCATGTTCTGAAAATAAATTGCTATTAATACCTCGTTCCTATGAGAAAGTTAATACCATGGCATTAACGTGTGTGTGTGTGTCCTAATAAAACATGCCATGATTTAGACCGTACAATTCTGTATCCAAAATATATAATTGCATCTGATCTGTATGAGCTTTATTAGCATTATTGCCACACAAGCATTTTTTCCCCCCAAACCTGATGTCTTGTGTCCTTGTTCCCCTGTAGGCTGTATATGAAGGTGCAGAGCTGAACCATGCTTTTGGCCTGTGCCACTATGGTAGCTTTCTCTTCTGGACAGAATACCGAAGTGGCAGCATTTATCGGCTGGACCAAACCTCTAAAACAGTCACTTTGTTAAGAAATGAGAGACCTCCCATTTTTGAAATTCGAATGTATGATGCTCAGCAGCAGCAAGGTAGGAAATCATTCTGTGCCTCAATTTTAAAAAACAATATCACCTACTCTTAATATCCTTTTAAAACCAACTTGGGAACTAATGCTGTTTTTTTTTTTTTTTTATTGTTTTTATTATATTCTTTTCATCAAGTAAACAGACAAATCCAATGAGAACTCATATTTTTTTTTCATATACAGATAAATTTCATCATAGTCATATGAAGCCATCAAGGCTTGTTTTAATATTTAATGCCTTTATGCAGTACATTTTATGTATGGTCTCATCTTTTCATGCCACATTAACAAATGGCTGCAGTGTTGTAATAATATACAACCTATTGTGGTCTTCCTTCTCATGCATGTCTTTGTCTTGTACTTACAGTAGGTTCCAATGCCTGCCGAGTGAATAATGGAGGCTGCAGCAGTCTATGCCTTGCTGTGCCAGGGAGCAGACAGTGTGCCTGTGCTGAAGACCAGATTCTTGATGACGATGGTGTTACTTGTAAAGGTAAGCTCTTCATCGGTTTGTGCCACTCTGGTTGCTCCAGTTGCATTTGTGTTGAATGAGCATGTGCATTGTGATTCCATTTTTATTAGACCATCCAAACTGGACTGGTACACTTAGAACTCAACTTACAGGTCCGGGTAGAGATGTAGGATTACCAATACACTAGTGAATTCTGCCCATTAAGTCCCTTTCCAGCACAAATATCTTCACATCTTTATTAAATAGAACTATTATAGTAAACAATGGTGTTAATGGTGTAGTGTAAGCTTGAAAACCTTGCACATAAATAATGAACATGCCATGCCTAAACTTGACTCCTTGTATGTAAATATTTTTTTCTCACTTCTATATGTAGCAAACCCATCTTACGTCCCACCACCCCAGTGCCAGCCAGGAGAGTTTGCCTGTAAGAACAGCCGATGTATCCAGGAACGCTGGAAATGTGATGGAGACAATGACTGTTTAGACAACAGTGATGAAGCTCCTGAATTATGTCGTAAGTGCTTTCTATGAGCAAAGAGGTTTGAGAAAATATATATATATTTTTTTACATTTATTCCTTAGTGTTTTTTTAACTTCTCTTGACATTTTGCGTTGCTTTCATCAATACGGCTACATTGCGCTCACTTTGTGCTAAATATGTAATGTATCCCTTTTGTGTGCCGAAGATGCATACACTGGCACTTTCAAGGGCTCAGAAAAGAAGTGGAATGCTTTGTAATCTTCCTGGTATGGCGCTTATAATGAAACTTACCTAGTATGAATTGCCATATTAAAAAAACCAATGTGCAACTCCAACAAAATCTACTCTGTAATACCAACATCTGGATTTGCTTTGGTATAAAATAACCATAAAAAATAAATAGTACAACCAAAAGTGGAAACGTATGGGCTGTTTATTGTGGCAATGCATTATGCAAACTTCGAATTCTACTTTTCTTCCAAAAATGTCTATCATCTACAAAAACTCTTTATTTCAGTGAATTCAGCTCGTTTTTGGCATGCCATTTGTTGTGTAATATGCTTCCTCATATGGGAAGCATAGCTCACGGCAGTTGGATTTGCAAATGTGAGCCATAGATGGGCTGTTTCAAATTTCCCCCACGAAAAATCTACAGATGTAAAAATTAGATTATGCATTTCTGAAATGGGAAAAGTTTACCCCTCTCTCCTACACCAAGTGCTATTTGTAATAAACACACAGATTCCTTGAGCCAAGTTAAAATCATTTAATATGACTATTATAAACCTATGTTGCTTTTTCTGTAACAGGTTTTCTCATTTGGATTTTACAGTATATCCTTATTTTCTCTAAATGACATCTCTAGATTATATTATCTAGAAGTTAATAGAATCTGCTATAAACAGCTGGTACCAATGTAATCAATAATGCATTCTAACATAGAACATACATATTTCCGCTATGCTGCTTTATATGTTTGTAACAGTAACTTTTTGTTACATTTTATATTCTAATTATTTTGTGTTTTTTAGTTTTTTTTTCTTGGCTTAAAAAAAATAAAAATTAAGAACCTAAACCAGCAAGGCACAAACTCATTTGGTCTTTTCCTTCTCAGATCAACACACCTGCCCTTCAGATCGCTTCAAATGTGAGAACAATCGCTGTATCCCTAACAGATGGCTCTGTGATGGTGACAATGACTGTGGAAATAATGAAGATGAATCCAACTCTACATGCTCAGGTGAAACAATCTAGTTCCACTTCCTCCTCTGCTATTATCTAACTTTATTTTGTGTGGTGTTTTTTTTTTGGTGTGGGTGGGCAGGGGGTGGGGGGAGGGGGGGTTAACATATACTACATTGTATGAGATTGTTGTCCATAAATTATTATTATTTTATTTATATAAAGCCAACAAATTCCGCAACGCTTTACAGTGGGTAGACGAACAAACCTGTAGTTGTAACCAGACAAGTTGGACTACTAAATACTAACAGGATCACTTACTTTGCTGTATTTTGACTATGCGTTTCTCCACTCTTGTCTCTACAGCTCGTACATGTCCTCCCAATCAATTCTCATGTGCCAGTGGCCGTTGTATCCCCAGTTCTTGGACATGTGATCTAGATGATGACTGTGGTGACCGCTCGGATGAATCATCAGCATGTGGTGAGTCCTTACTGCAATCTGCTTTGAAACTTTTCATAATATAGCCAAAAATGTTTTACCACATTCACTGACTTAGAGGACCACTCTAGGCACCCAGACCACTTCAGCTTAATGAAGTGTTCTGGGTGCCAGGTCCAACTAGGGTTAACCCATTTTTTTATAAACATAGCAGTTTCAGAGAAACTATGTTTATAAATGGGTTAATCCAGCCTCTAAAGCCTCTAGTGGCTGTCTCATTGACAGCCACTAGAGGCATTTGCGTGCTTCTCACTGTGAAAATCACAGTGAGAAGACGCCAGCGTCCATAGGAAAGCATTATGAATGCTTTCCTATGAGACTGGCTGCACGTGCAGCTCCTGCCGCGCTTGCGCATTCAGCCGAAGAGGAGAGGAGGAGGAGGAGAGCTCCACGCCCGGCGCTGGAGAAAGGTAAGTGTTTAACCCCTTTCTCTCCCCAGAGCCCGGCGGGAGGGGGTCCCTGATGGTGGCACCCTCAGGGCACTATAGTGCCAGGAAAACGAGTGTTTTCCTGGCACTATAGTGGTCCTTTAAGTTTCTCTGAATTGCTTGAAACCACTTGCTGAAACTTGCAAGAGGTATGGTAACATCAAGGGTACTTGTGATCGTTGTGAACGTAGTTAACATGCTGTTAGGAAGGAGAACATATCATTTTTATTTATTTTTTAGTTACACAACTTTTTTCCTCCTTAGAATGAACAATTGTCTATCCAAAGATATGGACCTGAATATGTTTTATTTTCTTGTGGGTAAATGTATTTTCTATTGGTTTTATAGACTTTCTTGCTTCCACAGCTTACCCAACATGCTTCCCCCTGACACAGTTCACCTGTAACAGCGGACGATGCATCAACATAAACTGGCGCTGTGATAATGGTAGGTGTGCCAATAAAAATCCATATGTGTTTGTCTTCATTCATAAGGGAATTCTGGGATACTTTTCCAAACTGAACCAGTTCACTTGCATTGATAATACAGAATTGTTGACACATATCAGTATTAATAGAAAGTACTTACTCCAATTTCCTTATCAATAAGTCCACTAAGTTCAACATGATTTTCTTTTGCTTTTTCTAATGATAATTTGACATTTTAAGAAATTTCTTGCAAAGTATTTTTCAAATGTAACATTGTATGTCTAAAGTTAGAAAAATTGATTTTTTAAAATATAATTCTTGCAAACAAATGTAGACTTCTTATCCTTGCAGTGATTTTAAGCCAGGTAACACCTACTCCCATACCACTTTACAATTAGTTAAACCTATTATATTTGATATGCTATTGTGTATACAAATTGATAGAAAGGGTTTTTTCTTATGTGTGAATTATTAGACCTTTATTTACTGCAACACCCTCTACTGCCATTGTAATCATTTTGATTTGAGGTTAATGTTATATGTTCAACTAAAAACTGTAATGTTAAAGGGACACTATAGTCACCTGAACAACTTTAGCTTAATGAAGCAGTTTTGGTGTATAGAACATGCCCCTGCAGCCTCACTGCTCAATCCTCTGCCATTTAGGAGTTAAATCCCTTTGTTTATGAACCCTAGTCACACCTCCCTGCATGTGACTTGCACAGCCTTCCATAAACACTTCCTGTAAAGAGAGCCCTATTTAGGCTTTCTTTATTGCAAGTTCTGTTTAATTAACATTTTCTTATCCCCTGCTATGTCAATAGCTTGCTAGACCCTGCAAGAGCCTCCTGTATGTGATTAAAGTTCAATTTAGAGATTGAGATACAATTATTTAAGGTAAATTACATCTGTTTGAAAACAGTTTTTTTTTTCATGCAGATTCTGTCAATCATAGCCAGAGGAGGTGTGGCTAGGGCTGCATAAACAGAAACAAAGTGATTTAACTCCTAAATGGCAGTGAAATTGCAGGGGAATGATCTATACACTAAAACTGCTTTATTTAGCTAAAGTAATTTAGGTGACTATAGTGTTCCTTTAAATGTGTCCTTGTTTATCACTGAATGTCTTGAACTCTAGATTAATTACTAAACTCTGGTTAAGAGCGAGTAGAGAACCACAAGATTGAGACCAACCTAGTCTTAGCCTGACTATTTTAAGCTGTTTTATTTACTAAGCTGTGATTGTATTTATTTAGAATTTGTTCCAAATGGCAAAACTGAGGCTAAAATAGCTGCACTGTTGAAGAATTTTTCTACACCTGTTGTTTTCACCTCCATTTTACCATTTGGAATTTGTGAATTTAAAAATGTTGTGTCTTTGTTTAAATAAGTGTTTTGAGGGTGATTATTCTAAGTTAAGATGTAAACATTTTTCTCACTTTTCAGATTGTTTTTATTTTTTCATCCCTCCACTGAGATAGTAGATGAGTTAAACTGTTCAACACCATAACTTTAAAACTTTGCTATTGTAATACAGTGGGCACTACTGATTCTACCTGTTAATCAAATTATATTTTAAGCATAGCAGTTGGCTTCCTGGAATGCAAATACAAGCTGCCTGTTCTTTAGAAAATTATTATTATTTTTTAACCCCTTAAGGACACATGACGTGTGACATATCATGATTCCCTTTTATTCCTGAAGTTTGGTCCTTAAGGGGTTAAACCAATTAGGGTCCTTTAGCCTTTTTTATTTTTGCTCTTTGGTTTTGTTTGTTTTTAGTTAAAATACCAGTTAAAAGCAATGTCCTTTTGGAATTCTACAATAATTTTAATCTGTAATGTTAAACGGCTTCACATGACTTGCTAAAGCCTAATGTGCTGACTGATTTGTGAACTAAGAATTAAAGAAGGGAATAAGCAAAACACTTTTTACAAATTAAATAAGGAAATAAATTCATTATGGGACTTAACCCATTTATCTTGAGAGCATGAGCTATCTAAGACTTTATTTTGCCAATTGTACTTTTGGTCTAAAAATATAGACCTGTTAATAGTGCAGTATTAACTGCGGCCTTTCATTTCCTGGACTAAGGACATGCACACCTTATACATACAAATTTGTGTTTTAACATGCAATCAGTTCCTGTCCAGCACTTACATGGGGAGAGGTGTAGATCTTTTAATTTATCCAGTGAATGGTGAGGCTCTAAACTGGACCAAAAACAAATGGCCTATGACATTTTTAAAGTACCTGTTGTGTTCAAATGACCTCATTTTATAGAGGCAAATTATAATCTATACATTGTGGTAGCAAAAATGCATTCAAAGATACATTATGGTAAATCATGTATTATGGGGCAATTAATGCCTAAAATAATGTATTCTTAACAACATTGCATTGGCATATATTCCCCTAATACATACTTCACCTATATATATATATTTTATATTACAGGATATTTTAGACTAGGGTTAATGTGTTAGATTAGGGGTTGGATGAATGTTGGGCATAGCTCCCAACATTTGGAGATATGCATCAGAACAGCCTATGGGTGGGCCTTGAAGTGTACACCCATGATTCAACTTGATGCACTCCAAAATGGTCAGGCCCACCTGGGAAGGGGCGGAGTAACTCACAGGAGGTGCGTGTCAGTCTGGCATAGAGCATGCCAGGATGAATAACAGTCTCTTGGCCAGCCCAGTCAAGTCAGACCAGTCAGAGACCGCTAATGAAGCTTTCAGTATACTGAGAGCTTGGCTAATGATGAGCTTACTCTAGGCCACTTAGGGACAGTTCCTTAATGAAACTGGATGCCTGGAAATGATCTAAATTAAGATATTTGGGAGACCTGGTTAGAGCTAACGGTTATACTTACCTTTTGGGTAGGGTAGGGGTGTAGGGGGAGGGATTTACTATTTCATGTCCTAGTGCTGCTTGAGATTAATGGGAATTATAGTCCTTGACAGTAGCTATATTAACTGCTGTCATTAATCCAGATGACAATCTAAACTATAACTTTCATCTCAGTAGTCTGAGATATGAAGACGATCTTTACATGAACCATGCATTATTCCCTGATCATTATTAATTGCACGGATTAGCTCACTATCTGCACACTACAGGATTCTAAATCCTGATATGCCTTTTATGTTCGTGTGTATATGTCTATAGATGCAGATATACATAGCTATAGAGGGCTTCCATAGTGTCTGCACGCACATCTGCCTGTTCCCTGATAATGACTGCAGCAACTTACTGTGCTCCATTGTAGACAGTGTGGAATGTTGCATTCAGAATTCAGGGGTTGAAATACACTCCAGGGGCCTTCTTGGAGAGGGCTGGAGCACATTTAGAATGTATAAATCTGCAGCAGAGTTTGCTAGCACATGGTATAGATTCATTTTTTTGTACCCACATGTACCTGTTGTGGACAATAATTTTACTTTGACCACAAGTGGGGTTGTATCCTACCATTTCTGCTCTACAGCTTTACATCAAATGCTGTCATTCACTGTAATATCGAGTTATTGTTCAGTATAGAGTCTGCCCATGGAAGTGACTTGGATAATGTTTACTGTTCTTTCGTATTAGTCTGTGTTTGTCTTACTAGTGTCTTGTATGTATTTTCTACTGTTTACGATGTCTACAATGTCCCGAATGTCTTGTCTTTGGTTGGTTTCTCTGTGTTTCAGAAAAGGATTGTGGGGATGGCTCTGACGAAATGAACTGTCCAAAGCCTGCCGGTTAGTGCATAGATCACCATGCACTATCCAACTTGTTAGGAGGAGACTGAATCTTAAGCTTCTAGAAATAGACCGCACACAGAATAGCTAGGCTATCTAACTGCTTATACTTCTTGTGAACATTGACAAGATTTAAATAAGTATCTCTTTTACTTCAAGCTAAAATATGACTGTAAATATATAAACTGAAAACTAAGCTCAGAGGGACAATGTTTAGATGAATACAACATAGCATCAATGTAAAATGTAATCCGAATATATGTATTTGTACATTATAGTAAACATTTACATTTAGATAACATACTTGGATATTAAAATGCACATATTCTGATTGCATTGTTTCAAAATTGTATTTGCCATAAATGTCCCTTTAGAATATACATATCCAAACCAGAATTTTTATTCTGTTTTATTTTATAGAATTGCTAAAATAGATACTCTTTGGACAAACATGGGGCCCTTTACAGACTAAGGAACAGCACGCACATAAAAAATAAATAAATACAGCTTTAAATTTTGCAAAGCTACTTAAAATCGCCTATCTTAGCAAACAAATATGGGGTTTCAGTGCCACTATATGGCCATATTATGTTAAGCTCACCACTACGTCACAGTACCCCAATATCTGTGGATTCCACACAAATTCTAACATGAGAGTTGAACATGCTATCTGCAATACTTACTGCTTAACGGCTTCCAGAGATTCTTCAAATTTATGCTTTACTGTGATCACCTCCAAAGGGGCAACAATAGTGGATTGGTGGGGTACTTGTCCCAAAGGGAATCTGGTCTGGATTCCAAATATACACAGAAAAAAGAGAAATGGGGGGCACATATCTATATTCCAGATAGGGCTCTTTAGTCCTTTAACTATATATATATATATTCTTACTTTAAATGATCACAACTTTAATTATTTAATAATACTTTTGTTGCTCATCTGGAATTACGATAGCCTATTGCTAGTGGCAATTCATCTTTAGTATATGCAATCTCTCCTCCTTTACAGATGGTGCATGTAATGATCTATGCAGTTTCTGTGTTTATTTTCTATCTAGATAGTAGCACTTTGGGGTGGGATGGGTTCATTTCTGGCTTTGCTCTTATGCGTCCCTTTTTTGGAAGAGACTAGTTTTCTCGCTTCTGTGCATATTAACCTGTCTTTGTTGCATACTTGCAGTTTACGTTGGCACAATCTCTTTAATAAGCTCTAAAATCAAAAAGCATTAATCATTGAGTTCTTGGCTTCTTATGCATTGGAAATGGATTCTTTCAATTCTTTGGTGGAAAGGGGCTCATTTCTCTGCTTTCCATACTGTACTCCTATATTGTCTGACGAAAAGAAAAAAAAAATCCCTGTCCTCTTGTAATTTAGGATTACAGAAAATACTCATAAATTCCAACAGATGACCTCTTTTTGACATGAACAATATGTAAGAAATAGAAATTCCGATTTGCCAAAATATTACACTCGAAACGGCACATTGCGTTTCAGCAGTGCTTTCCGTTAAGCCGCTCCAAGTGTTAGTCTTATTAAATGAACAGAGTAATTATTTAATTCTAAATGAATTTTCCACATTCTCTAGAATTAAAAGGACTTTAGTGGTTTGCCAGCATATTTAACACTTTGACGATGCGTTTTCATGATGCCACCAAAGTAAAAATTATTGTAATTTGTAATTTTGAGGATATATGCCCATATTGAATCCCACTAACGTTCTGGAATGTGGAATAGGATAAGATAGAGAAGGTTCTCCTTTCAGTAGGTTTTCAGCGTTTGATTTGGTTACAAGCTCATCCAACGCAAACATTTAAATTTATTTTTCTTTCATTGTAATATGTTTCTTTATCCTACTGCATTATGTTTATTTGGAATGAGGTATACATATCCACAGCTTGAATAACTTCCCTAACGTGTTGCTGCTTCCCATCGTTGACACCCTTTAGTATACTGCCTAGAGAGACCATTACATGTAAGTTAGGCTTAGTAAAGGCCATGGATATAATCTGTTATTGGCACCAGCATATGGTTGATTGACAGAACAATCTACAAGAAACATGCCCTGGACTTAACATCTCATCTGATGTAGACCACACACAGATTTCTCTAAATCTTTGGCCTGTTCAGATAACTCGTTCTCATTCTCTGCAAAGTTGGGTTTTACCGCTTCTGCTTCAATCTCTTTCTTAGCTGATAATTTCTCTTTGAAACATCCCTTTGCACTTTAATAACAGTAGTTCTCCCTTATTCAGATAACGATTGTGGAGACAACAGTGACGAGGATGGCTGCAGTCACTCCTGTTCTAGTACCCAGTTTAAGTGCAACAGTGGTCGCTGTATCCCAGAGCATTGGACGTGTGATGGGGACAATGACTGTGGGGACTATAGTGATGAGACTCATGCAAACTGCACCAATCAAGGTAATCCTTAAGTTATTCGTGCTGGAATGAGGATTTAATCAATCTCCCTGGAAGCCAATAAAATATTCATACTGATACACAATTATTTTTTATATTTTTTATGGAAATTTATCACTAACATTACTTAATGTGTATCATCAGGCATTTGATTTTGTTTTTGACTCAACAGATAATAGTTGCGATTTTAAATTGCACCTCAACCTTCATGGATCTTTGTTTATATTCAAAAATGTTGTTATAAAATATAACATGATACATCATTTGTGGTCTGGTTGTTTTGAAAGTGTTAAATACCTTTATCTGTATGTGGACCAGTTACAGATATTCATTTCTTTTCATATGTTTACTGAGACTGTCCGCCTTTACTATTCCAGTTGAAGTGGATTTCATCTTGTGATGCTCCACCAGGAATTGGTTATAGTCAGCGGTATCTAGAATTGCCAAGGTTGCCTATCCTTCCTCTAAATGGAATATAGTATCACTTACTATATTAAAGGATCACTAGAGTGTCAGGAAAACAAAGCGGTTTTCCCGACACAATAGTGCCCTGAGAGTGCTCCCACCCTCAGGGTCCCCCCCCGTGGCACTGAAGGGGTTAAAACCCCTTCAGCAGCTTACCTTATTCCAGCGCCGGGCTCCCTCTGCGCTGGTGACCTCTCCCCCCACTCCGACGTCAGCTCCCCCGGCCAACGTCACAGGAGCCGAATGCGCATGTGTGGCAAGTGCCACGCATGCGCATTCAAAATGTCCATAGGAAAGCATTTCTCAATGCCTTCCTGTGGACGCTCTGCGCGATGGAGGCATAATATGCCTACAGTGTCGCAGATGCGCCTCTAGTGGCTATCCGGAAGACAGCCACTAGAGGCTGGCTTAACCCTATGTTTGCATCTGAAGGGTTAAAACCTGAGGGACCTGGCACCCAGACCACTTCATTGAGCTGAAGTGGTCTGGGTGACTATAGTGTCCCTTTAAAGCAGTAATTGATATCAGTCAAATTTAACAATACATATGTTAATGATCCCTGATGCACTTTATGCTTGTCAAAGATGCATAAACACCTTGCACTTTAGCTCAATTATTTTGTGCCCTCTCCAAGTTTTTAAACAACTGACGGGACAGTTACATCTGAGTAGAGATTCCAAACACACTGCCATATTTGCTGAATTGTGTGTTTACAATGAGACTTTCTTGCTTTGAATGGCTAGATTCATTGAAACAAGTTTGTGTGTGTGCATTACACAGACCATTTCAAGAAGCAAATTCAAGCCAAGCATATTGTTTATTCTATATAGTAGTTGCCAATTTTGCTAGTTGGCTACACAAATTACATTACAAAACCTAACACAGATGAGTTTGGGAGAGAATTTGTTGCCAAAACGTTTTCTTACTAATGAGATAAATGCCTACGTGACTTTTAATGTTACTTTTAAACAGCAACTCGCCCACCTGGCGGCTGCCATACTGATGAGTTCCAGTGTCATCCGGATGGTCTTTGCATTCCTAATCGATGGCGCTGTGATGGAGACACTGACTGCATGGATACCAGCGATGAAAAGAACTGTGAGGGCGTGACACATGCCTGTGATCCTAATGTCAAATTTGGCTGCAAGGATTCTGGTGAGCACACATACTGTGTGTCTGTTCAAACTGTTTGTGTGTGTGTATATATGAAATATCAGCAGTTAGTGAGAAGGTCTTTTTTACACCCCTTCTTCTAGTATACCAACATAGATTGTGATCTGATGTGATTGAGTTGCTCTACTTTGATTTGTTGCAAAATCTCATCCTCCTGTTATTTTATATAGTTTGAGGTACATTCCAAGCACTCTTGATTTTCATTTCTATAGTTGTGATAACATCTTAACTTCCCAAGATGTTGAACTCCAGTTAACACTTGTCATCTGTCTCTTTTCAATCCAGCAAGGTGCATCAGTAAAGCTTGGGTTTGTGATGGAGATAACGACTGTGAAGATAACTCGGACGAAGAGAACTGTGAGATGCTGGTTTGCAAGCCTCCCTCCCATACCTGTGCCAACAACACTTCCATCTGCCTTTCTCCAGAGCATCTGTGTGATGGGAAGGATGACTGTGGTGATAATTCTGATGAGGGAGATTTGTGTGGTATGTAAGCACAAACCAACTACCACTGTTACGTCGACCTAGTTTGCAAATGCAGCTTAACTGAAAACAGAACATATTAATCACCACTGTATTCTTGTAACCACTCTGTTACATATTGACAAAATAACATGAAGCCCTGAAACCTATTTGTTATGCAAAATTCTTAAATGAAGGACTGCCCTGCCCATTCTCTTGGTTGATGCAAGGCAACATGGTGGTCAGATTTTCTTTTTCTTCAGTTGAAGTTGTTTGGTCATCAGGTTGTCTGTTCAGTTTGTCCTTTTGTTTGTGGTTTTATTTTTTCCAACTTTGGCACAATCTCTTTTTGAGCAAGCTTGGCCTTTAAGTTTATTGCACATGGCTCATTGGTATCTATAAAATGACAAACATTTGTCATTAGCATTAACACTCTGCATTTGAATGTCTAAGATGAACTAATGTAAATTCCAATGTTGGACAATGGATAGTTTGTTTAAAATGAATCCTCATGCAAACCTATTTCTTAATATGAAGCTGCAGATATAATGTGATTTTGAGGTTTTCTATTTAATTTTGATACTGTTTGCTACCAATCTGTGATGAGCTATGACTAAATATCAGACATTACAGGTTGTGAAACAAAATTCATCACTTTTATCATCAATTACTGCATTCTTCAGTTGCGTTATGCATTTCAAATAAAGCGTTGCCAAGTCGTTTGGAGTGCAGTCAATTAAGTAAATAAATATAAATTGGAACACCTTGTGCATTCAACCAGAATATTTAGCTCACACTTACAGTCTGTCAAATAGTATGACGTTTAGTGTGATTTATCACAGGTAATCTACTGCATTGCTGACCATATGGTAGTGAACATCATGCTATCCGAATAGTACTTAGAACGAGAGGACACCAGTGGTACATCTTATCTGCATTTGAGATTGATTATTGGTCTTTGCAAATGCACCACTCTCTTCCCATGTTGTGTTGTGTGTTGTGAAGTAGTAAATTCATGATACCTTGTTGCTTAAACGAATTACTGGGAACCTTCGCTTAAAGGTAATCTGTTTATTGTGATCTTCTCTATGGTGAACGTGAGCTGATCACTGACCTTTCTACAGGTGTCCTGTGTGGTTACAGCATAAAAGTAAAAAAAAACTAACTTTCCTGTTTCCATTTTGTAGACCAGTGCTCTTTAAACAACGGAGGATGTAGTCATAACTGCACAGTGGCTCCTGGCGAGGGAATTATGTGTTCTTGCCCCCTGGGGATGGAAACAGGACCTGACAACAAGACATGCCAGATCCAGAGTTACTGTGCCAAACATCTGCGGTGCAGCCAACGGTGTGAGCAGGAAAAGCATACTGTCAAATGCTCTTGTTATGAAGGCTGGATGCTAGAGGCTGATCACGAGAGCTGCAGAAGTACAGGTATGTATCCTAAATATGGCAACATTCTACTTACAGAAAGCCATCAACATCATTTGAACAGGTTCTAGATTGCAATTGTCATTGAAGGAATGATCTAGCAAAAAATGTGTTTTAGCCTCTAAATTGGAACCTTGCCACGTGTTTTTGTGCTGTAATGGTTACTTTGTCAACTACAGTAGCAGTTGGGTCCCACCTTTTAATTAAGGCAGAACAATGACCTGTACCTTCTTTCTGCACCTGGTAGCCCACCCCACCTCCCCCAAATGGGTGCTAACAATGAAAGGGCACCAATAGCATATCTGGGGCTTTTCAAGAACTCCTATTGGGCTCCTGGTTGAACATTTCCCCCAGCACCACCCCTGCCAGCAGATATGCTATTAAGGAGTCAGGACGTAATGGTTGTCAGTTCCATAGAATAGGAAGTAGAAGTGAAGAACTGCAAAGAGTATGAGAATGTGGTACGGTAATGGTTTGTCTCTTTGGTAACTTGTACTAGACTAGGTTTATTTTAGGTGAAGATGATAATTCCCCAAAGTTCTTTTTAGATGTGCCTACTATCTAATCATTTGAATTGTTCTTTATTGAGGCTTTTCCCCAAATGTTAGTGATACAGGAATCTATAAAATATGCACCATGTTTTCTGTAATAGATGCTGCTGAATAAAAACGATGCAGTCTGTACAGTGAATATAGAGCAGAAATGACACAACCTACCTGTCAGATTTAAATACACTGTACCTACCAGAATTGAGTTTTCTTTACATCACCGATAGAAAATGTACGCTGTGCTTGAGGGGACTGGGGGAAACCAAATTAATTCAGTCAGCTCCTGATGTGTGCCAGAGGAAACAGTGACTGAGCCATTTATCCAGCTCCTGTCCCTCTCAGAGAGTTGCAGTCAGCATATTAACATCCTCCCATAATAGTGCCATTGTGCTCCGAGATGTGGGCTCTTTGTTTACACAGAAGATGTGCTGAACACTTTCTGTCTCGCTTTCTCCTTGGACTGGTGTAACCCATTCACTACCATAAAGAGATTACATGTTTTACTTCGTATCTTTTGTAGATACTGTAACAACCTAATATATATATATTCTATCTCCCCATGTAAACTCTTAATGGATACCTACTTTAAGAATAAATAAATAAAAAAAAATGCAACATTCTGTACAAAAGCATATTCCCTTACTGTTCTGCAATAGACTGGGGTAGAAAGGAAGTGTTTTTGATCTGCATCAAGCAAAAAAGGAAAAAAAAATTGCTCATCTAGCTTGCCTCTGTTGCAGTTCAGCTAAGGAGGAGGTGAATGTTCAAATTAGCCTAAAAGCATTTGATGACCGTGGTAAGCTGAGTGCATTGAAATAACCCAGTCCTAACGCTCTCAGCCTTTCATTACTTTCCAGAGTTAGACACCACAATACCCATTCTGCAATAGAGACTTTTTGGCGCTAGAAGAGCTGTTTTTTTTTTTTAACTCAAACTGTCCATTTCATATGATTCTAATAATATACTCTAAGCTGGTTTAATTATTAAGACATAAATAGACATTTCCCCCCTTTTCTACTGGCCTTGGTCCATGGGCACCCATTGTGCTCACTGGAAACAGGTTTGTATTAAAGGTGGCAAGCCAATGTGTTAATACCTTAACCGAGAAAAAAAACAACACTATTTAAACTTGAGAATTGTGTGCAAAATCTTCCACGTTTACCTGTTACTAGTTAAGGGATTGACCACAACCTTGTCTGGATGACTGTTCCTGTAAATGTATATTTTCTGGAAGGTGCTATGTGGATGCAGCTGAACAGCATGGTGTTTTGAAGCAATTCATGTTTTTTGGTGGAAGGGTTTGATGCAGATGTAAAATACAGGAAATGGGATGCTTCTGAAACAGCTGTGCCAATATGTGTCTTTCCTGACCTCCTCCAGCTGTGATCTTTCTCTAGCCTAGGAGGCAGCAGACCTCCATTAGCTAAATTACCTTTCCTTTTGGTGCTCCAGATTTCTTGTTGTTTTTATTCTGGGACCATGAACTCATAAATTACAGTTCTTCTATATTCAGTGTTGCTCAGAGTTCCCCGAGTGGTGTAGTGGAACCATCTGTATGATTCTGTGGACACATGGGCCATCACAAAATATTTTTCTTTCCTTTTAGCAGTTAAGAGAAGATAAAAGATGACAAGTTAGGTTACACATTAAAACGAAGTATGTAGAATCTCATTCTCATATATCTATGCATGTATGTGTATATTAGATAGATGTATTCTCATATAATAAAAGATCAAATACCTTTCTTGAACCACACAAGAATACTCAAAGGAATAAATCATGAAAGTCAGTCTGCCTCAATGTAACTTGAGATGAAGTATATAATAGGTGCATATAGTATTTGTAAATGTATATTGCTTGTCTATAGCTGGCTGAAAAAGGTTGGCTGAGTATGTAGTTCTGACATCTGCATTGCTAAAGGTGGCTAATATTGCAAAATCTTAATATCTGGCCCATCATTTTTATATTTTTCTTGTAACGTAACAAATCTTGATGTATACATGTTTTGTTTTCCTGTCCTCCCTTACCTTTCCAGTTAATTCTTTTAAAATGTAATGATATAAAATTACTAACTTTATGAAGCTAAGAGAAATTACAGTTATTTTGTGTTGCTGAGTGTCTGCAGTTCAGGTGAGTTTATAAATAAAAAAAATTAAAAAAATAAAAAGGAAAGAAAGCCCCAAATAAATGTACATGTCTTAGATTATTTTTTTCTAATTGTGAATTCTTTATTTTAGATTGTCTAATGCTATTAGAAATGATGCACAACAGCGCTTTGTAACGATCAATCATCTTATCGCACTCCTTACCCCTATTGTTCTTCAGATCCCTTTAAACCATTCATCATCTTCTCAAACCGCCATGAAATTCGCCGCATCGATCTTAACAAGGGGGATTACAGTGTCCTGGTGCCAGGACTAAGAAACACAATTGCTTTGGACTTCCACTTGAACCAGAGCACCCTCTACTGGACAGACGTGGTGGAGGATAAAATATATCGTGGGAAATTGTCTGAAAGTGGAGGTAAGACATACTTGTTAGCATGCAAACACAACTTGCTGAAATTTACAATTCATTGATGACTTGATCCCGTATCAAATATCTGAAGTACAGTACTAAGTTTTGGACAAGCATTTTGTGAGTTTGGCATATGTCTAAAAATGCATATAAATATCTGAATGTGTACATGAAAATATTTGCCTGGCTCTGAAATTCTAGGGGAACTTGTTACAACGAAACGCCTTATATACTTTTGTGACCTTTTCTTGCACATTAAATTCAAATGTAGTTATCTGTGCATGCACATAGCTAGCCAGTTACACACATGTACATATGTTCACACAGACACATGCATATATCTGCATTTATATGTGCTTGTTGATACCAAATAACCTTTGAAGGTGTTAAATTGGGTTAAGGATTAAAGAAATACATTCCAATCCAGTTTGTTTGCAGTCAGCATTACAACCTTTAAGTTAGAAATACTTACATTATATTGGGGCAGGAGGTTTTACTGAAGGGTAATGCAGGATAAGTAGTAATAATAAATTAAGTGTCTGTGTCTCCTAACCACAATTCAACACCCCGCCTAGAGAGGCGTCTGGACCGGATTTCGCATCAGGCATTACCTAATGATACCCTTCCTAGCCGGAAAACATTCATCATGATACAAGAGTTAATTAGCATTCAGAGTTTGCTGTTAATGATAATTATAGTCTGATGGCAATTACAAGAAGGAGGATAAGGGAAAAACAAAATGCAAATTCTCCCTTAGCCTTCTATAGGCAGGTCTGCAGTGTGTCTAGAAACACATTGATAACAGCACATTGTTACCCAATGGATGCATCTCTGCTTGTTGTAGGTTGTGCAGAGTATTCTCAATCTGTATTGGACCTGATGTATAAATATAATGTGTACATTTATTTATGCAGAATGAGTTAAACCAGTTGTAATTGCCATATGTTTCTTGTTGTTTAAATTGTTGTTGAGTAGGAAAATGTGACAGTATTTGGTGAAATCTAGCTGCTTTTCTGGTTTTTAAGAATGTAGATGGTGTGCCCTGTTAAAATAAATTTTATATATATATATATATATATATATATATATATATATATATATGTATGGGATATAGTTTGATAACCAAATTTTAAAAGTGCAAAATTGCCACGTTCTAAAGAGAATTCTTTCTAACACCTTCTACCACGTAATTCACTGATGAGATAATTCCTGCACTTGGGGGAAGTATTGTGGGAACAATTACAATTCTATATTCAGTGCCAGCATATTCTAAATAACTGTACAATAAGAAACAAAACAAACCTTACATTCTAATAAAACATGTAGGACAAAAGAGAACAGTAGGTGTAGAGCGTCTTAACGAGCTGAAAACTATGGTTTATGTGCAACTGCTACTACCTTCATACCCTATTATGAACCAAAAACCTTGAAGAAAGTTTGTTTCCAGCACCTAGTTGAAGAGAGAGAATTTTGTTTTTGGTGGCAAATATGAGATCATCCATGTTATTACTGAGGAGTATTTAATAAATTAGCCACCAAAAGAATGTAAAAATAATAAAAGGCACATAAACTTATATATAGAATTGGCCAGCAGTATCTCTGTTAAAAAGATGCCTCTTTGGATAAAGTGGCCAGCATAAACGCATAGGCACTTTCCTTGTGTGTATTTATATTTGTGAGTGTATTGACACTATACAAACGTTATATTAACGCTATTAATGGGGTTTTTTTCCCACCATCACCTACTATACTTATAGAGATTTATTACTCACCATAGTGCCAAGTCATTTGTGTCTGCTTGTGGCCTTTTAAGTGTGATTTTTGTTTTTTCATAGCACTTACCAGCTTTGAAGTCATAATTCAGCATGGATTAGCAACACCTGAGGGCTTAGCCGTAGATTGGATTGCTGGAAACATCTACTGGGTGGAGAGCAACCTTGATCAGATAGAAGTGGCAAAGTTGAATGGCTCAATGAGAACTACTCTATTGGCTGGAGACATAGAACATCCTCGCGCCATTGCATTGGATCCTCGAAATGGGTTTGTGTCTCCTCATTACATATACTGTATATGCTGCTTGTTGAACTGTTAATTGTAGTAAAAATAGTCTTATTTTGCACAGCTTAACAATGAGCTGAAAACTGTCTAGGGGGTATTTTTTTTAATATGTGAATCAGTAGTATTCTCCTTTCATATTTCCATAGGTGTTCAATCTGGGCAATGCTTGAGCCAAGAATTTGACTTTGTACTCTAAGCAAAGCAAGAGATGGCAGCCATTATTTTGTACATTTTCAATATCTATTCTAGGAGGTTTGTGCAAAATGACAGATGCTTTTATTTTGCACATGCCAAAATGCTTGTCTCTGACTCGCAGAGCGCAGCCAAAACTGTGACTTATTTGTCGGTTGTCTACATATTTTTGACTTTTTTTTTTGTCCTACTCTAACATTATAGAAGTTAGTTACTTAGCTACACAGTGACATGATCACAAAGTAATGCCAAAGTAAAAATAAAATTGTTCAACATTTAGATTACAGCTGATTTAGAGATAACATAAATAATCTGGTGAATGTTAATATTTTCAGCAAATTTTGATTAATTCAACAGAGCTGACCTCAACAGACTGTTGTGGTTAATCCATTAGAAATTCAACAAAACATTGGCTCGTTTGATTTTTTTTTTCCAGTGCTGAAGTCCAAACATAAGATTGTGGGGCAGTAACTGATATTGATGCTTTGATCGATCTTGTGGGAGTTTCCTTTAAGTCTGATGGAATAGAAGGCAAATTAAATGCCAGACACCAGGTGATCTTTTTGTATGGGCTTGGCTCCCAGAAATGTTGCGTATCGGTGAGACTAGCCCTAAAGTAGATTTTATTGTACTGTAGTCTGCAACTGTCTTCAGTTACTGGAAATAATAATTAAAGGGGCACTATAGTCACCAGAACAACTACAGCCTATATAAGACAATATATACATAGTGAAGTATTTGATGACAAAAAGGAAAAAGATGATAACAATGGATACACTCACATTACAGCCTATTCAGTGTCTTCACCCTCTGCATGGAGATAATTAACTTTCCTCATAGAGATGCATTGATTTAATGTATCTCTATGAGGAAATGCTCATTGGGCAGGGCTGTTTGGGTTTGTGCTGGCTCTGATCTGCCTCCTTGACAATCTTAGCCAATCCAACGCTTTCCTATAGGAAAGCATTATCATTTGCTGAGACCAACACATTTGATGTCAGCCAAGCAGGCAGATTAGGGGCCAAGCCAGCAAACTGGAGTAAAGGTAAGATTTTACTATTTGGAGGGGGTGGAGGGGTTAGGAGGGCTAGGTGGTGTTTTAAACACTATAGGGTCAGACAAATATAATATACATCCTTGCAAATATAATATATATCCTTGCATGTAAGCTGTAGAATATTTTTTTAAGAAAGGTGCCAAAGCCAGGGTTCAAGGTATCCATTATTTAAATAGGAATATATTTGTGTGTGTGTGTGTGTGTGTGTGTGTGTGTATATATATATATATGTGTGTGTGTGTGTGTGTGTGTGTGTGTATATATATATATATATATATATATATATATATATAATGTAAATAGTTATCCATTATTTAAATAGGAGTGTGTGTATATACATATGTGTGTGTATGTATGTATATATATAATATATATAATAAAATTATTCACAAAGCTAGTGTTAATATCGTACTAGTTTATCAATGTTTTGTATTACAGATGGCGTGTGCTATATTTTATTCAATTTTGATTTGCCTGTTAAGAACTTTGTATTTGTTACAGTAAGGGAAAAACCACAAAAGTGAACTATTTCCAGAATTAAGCTAGGTATAATCCAGCAGTTTAAGAGTAGAGTCATGCTCATAGTAAAAACACTGCAGTACAGTAGAATAAAAACATAAAAAGATCTAACGTAAAAATGTTCAAGACCACCCAAATCTCCAACAAACTGATCATTAAATACATTGTCCCAGTACATATTAGATGGCTATCCGCTTAGATGAGCACAAGGTACAATTCCTTTGATCATTCTCCAGTCAGTGTGAACTGAGAAATGTTCTATTCATGAAACCAGTCTTTGAATGGTGTGAAAAGACCTGGGCACTGTTACTGTAAATCAGGCTGTCTGTCATCTTGGTCATATAGACTAATACAGCGGTTCCCAAACTGTGACCAGGCACAAAGGGGCGCAGCAAGATATTTTCCTGTTGCTATGATCACCGGGAACTGTGCTCTCCCCTACCGGCTCTGCAGGACCGGAGGGGAGAACAGAGATCTCCCTCTATGGCCTGCTAGCACTTTGCTGCAGCCGGCAGGGGAGGGAGGGAGAGAGAACCCGGGTTCTCCTCTTGCAAGCTCGGAGGGTTGCTCCTGAGGCTGCTAGAGTTCACCGTCACCACCAAATATGGTGTTACTTAGCTGAGGCAGCAGCAAAGGAAGAGGTTGAGGTCACATGGGAGGATATCATGTGTACTGTTCCTATTGGCTAAGAGATAATGATGTAATGTTAACCCTGTAAGGGTATTTATGCATTTTTTTTCTATAATATGAATACCTTAGCTTTCTTTGCTGCTGAGGAATAAAAGAAAGAGATAAGCCTAATAAGAGCCTCTGTGTCCTTTAATAAAATCATATTTAGAGTAATACCTGTGCTGGCATTATGCTGTGATACTTGAGGTATCGCTTTAAAATGATCAAATTTTTTTGTTACTTCACTTATTGGTTACTTGTTGGCCTTAGGATGTATGCTTAAGAAGAATTAGCTAACAACCTTTCCAAAAAGTATAGTTTTATATACGTAAATTTTAGATTTGTTTATATTTTTTGAAGTTATACACTAGATATCGCATAGTTTTGGATTTGTGGAGTTTTATCTAATTTATTTTGTGACCTGTGCATTTTTCCTGCCTTTAGTATCCTTTTTTGGACTGACTGGGATTCCAGCATGCCTCGTATTGAAGCTGCATCTATGAGTGGAGAGGGACGCAGGACAATTCATAAAGAAACTGGATCAGGAGGCTGGCCAAATGGACTTACAGTGGACTACTTGGAAGAAAGGATCTTGTGGATAGATGCCAGGTTTGATTTTAATTTAAATAAAATAAACAAAAACATAAATACACACATCATTGAAAAATAGCAAACTTACAAAGTGTCTTGCCAGGTTTGAGAGAACCGGGGATGGCATATAATGCCCATAAATTGGACCTGTTTACATTTACTGGAGAGTCGATCCCTGTTTTACCATGGAGAATGCTGAGGATGTTCTCCATCTGTTAAGCATTAACAAATTTGTACTAGATTCCCAGAAGCCAATTTATTTTTCTATGGGTGTTTTGGAACAGTGTCTTATTTATTACAATCGAGAACATATTGTGCTGCTTTCATGGTTATAGCAGTTGTACACAATAACGGATATTGCATACGTTTGTAAACTCTCAGAATGTTATCTAGAACAAACTCTTAATTTGTGTTTAGGACTTGCATAACTACATTGTGCAACTTGCAGAACACGCAGACAAAGGAAACGCATGAATCAAACTCGTGTTGTTTCGGCCTTGATTAAAATTTGTACTTGGATAATTGATCAGCTAACATCTGCTCTTGCATTATTAACGTGATGTTAATGCTATAACTATTTCAGAGATAGTTTTAATAACGCTGTCCCATTTTCAATTCAGTAAAATCTGGCTCATATCTTATGTTAAACAGTTGAGAGTAGATCATTGCATCACAAAATTCTCAAAATGTTTGTGTATGAACGGAACATGCACCGCAAACACATGTATGAAGTTGGTGACATGTGAAAGCAATGTCACCAACAGAAATAAAAAAATAAAAAAATGAATAAATTCATGGCTGATGTATTAAAGCTAATAAAGCACGAGTAAAGTCCTAGAATCATACATGCAATATTTATTTGGGAAGTAAAAAGATTGACACACGTCTGTTTAGAAGATAGAGCCCTCAGTACATGGCATTGTGGACTATTATAGAAGCAGGTTAAATGTTTCCAAGAATAATCACTTTTATTTGTTTGCTTCTTGCTCTCGGAATATCCATATCAAGATGGTGTGGTTAGTCTACGCAGTGTGAAAGGACTGCACTTACTTAGTGTACTGGTGCTTCAGGGATGTCTTCTGTTCATCCAAAGCATTTAAGAGTTAACTACTTTAGCCTTTAATATTTTAATGCTAGATAATGCTATTATGATGATAAAGTGGTATTTGTGGACATTGTAAAAATAACAATACACACCATCGCTTGGCATTTTGAATATGTTAAATCCTGACTGGATTGTAGATTGATTTTCCATTCCGTTTGTATTGTTTTGTACTTTTCTTCTTAGGTCAGATGCAATATATTCTGCAAAGTATGATGGCTCTGGGCACATTGAGGTTCTGAAAGGCCATGAATATTTATCACACCCTTTTGCAGTCACATTATATGGAGGAGAGGTGTACTGGACAGATTGGAGGACTAACACTCTAGCAAAATCTAATAAATGGACAGGTCACAATGTGACAGTAGTACAGCGCACAAACACACAACCTTTTGACCTTCAGGTGTATCATCCATCCCGACAGCCACAAGGTACATTCCAAGTTTTACCAGTATTTGCATAATTTATATTGTGCTAATGTTTGTGTGCTCTGCATTCCAAGCAACTAAATAGAATATATATTGTTGGCTTCTCTGTTATCTTAACTTATTGTGCCAGTCTTATATAATCCTTAAATTAACTTATTTTTTGTACTTTATATATCTACAGAACTCTACAAGCAGCAATAAACTCACTGACTTATTCGTTTGTCTCTGTATAATATAATTTCTATGTGATATTTTGTAAAACTATATAAAAGTTACCGGCATGTATAACTAAATATGCTATAGGCTCTGTACATCGTTTTAAATCCCTCTAATTTAACTAAACATGACAGGTCCAAAATATTATTAACTGCAATATTTGTTGAAAGTAAATACATTAGATTATTGTGAACAATTTTTCCTTTCACACACTTAAAGATGGTAAATTCAACCTATTAATTACACCTAAAACCTTAGTTGGTTTATTTAATATAGAAAATAGAAGTGATCTATAATTGAGTAAGCATATTACGAAAGTTGGATAGCTAGAAAAATAAGTGATGTGTTAAGCTGGCCTTTTCAGATATCTGTTTCTTTGACATTTGTTTTGTGTTCTTCTTTCCCGTCCAGCTCCAAACCCATGTGCAGATAATGATGGTAGAGGGCCATGCAGCCATTTGTGTCTCATCACATACAATCAGTCGTTCTCCTGTGCCTGCCCACATTTAATGAAGCTGTCTCCTGACAAACAGACCTGCATGGGTAAGTCCTTGGGATTTTGGACGCCTTGGCTTACAACGGCAAGCTGTAGGGCACAGTTGTATCTCATTATTATATTTATGTATTTTTTATCAGATCACTTTAACACTGTAGCATTATCCACTTGTATTACTGTACACACACAATAGCTATCTATCTATCTATCTATCTATCCAGTTTCTACTGCACTCCAAGCCTGGTACAACATATCTTTCAGGTAAGTAATATGTGTAAAAAAAAAATAAAAAAAAATAAAAAAAATAAAAAAATAAATATATATATATATATATATATTTATTTTATTTTCAAATATTAGAGAGGAATAGGCACTTGTAGGACTTTGTTAGAAAAAAGTAAAGTTTTTAATTGTGCAGCATCAATGTTTTGGACCAACTCCTGAGAAAGGACCACGAGTGGTTCTGAAACGTTGACGCTGCACAATTAAAAACATTTTTTACTTTTTTTCCTAACAAAGTCCTACAAGTGCCAATTCCTCTCTAATATATGAATTGTATTTACCTTCCATTGTGGAGCACCGAGGCAGTACTACTCAATGAGTTTCTTTTGTTCATAGACGTGGATAAAAGTGAGTGCCTTCATACTTCCTTTTTTGTGTGTGTGTGTGTGTGTGTGTGTGTGTGTATATATATAATTTATTTATTTGTGCTTGGAATTGATCTAATACGTAATGGAAAGTAGAAGGAGAAGCAAAGTTGGTTGAGGTGTGCCGAAACCAACGTACGAGTAGGGCCTGTAAAAGAGGGCCCACAAAGGTGAATTGTTAATATAGATGGGTCTAGACAAACAGCTTACACGACAAAGGTAAGTGGGGGTAGGGTTTATATAGGATCATAACTCCTCCCACAAATTCAGGCCAAATGACCTTCAACATATAGATATATAGATATATAATCTATATCTCTTTATCGTACCTGAAAGATATGTTGTACCAAACCTGGAGTGCAGTAGAAACTGGATTGACTGGTGGTGGTACTCGTTATGCACGTGTTAAGTGGGTGCTGGCCCTGCTTGATATTTACCTTCTGCAAACACTGGCAGTGTCTACTTGCTTCATAATGTGAACTTTGCTAATGTAGCATTGTAATATAGTATGTCTTGACCACTTCTATTCAAGTGTTCTCTAAGAGAAAGAGAGTACTGATAAATGTTTGCCAAATATAAGATATCCCGTATCGCACTAAAAGGGGTTCCATCTGCAGCCTTTGTGGCTCATTGGGAAATATGGAATTTATGTTATGTTGACAGAAGTGGTCAGTTGGGAAATGCAAGAAGCCCTTCTTTACCATAATTGCACCCTATATTCCTCTGTTAACTAGTTAATGTGTGGACTTCCCACTTTACCTACTTTCTTACTATAATAACCCCATTCATTCCTCAGTTTGCTCCCTGGGAGCAGCCATCGTGGGAGGAAAGAGGTTAATTGGGATATACAGGGATCAGTTATGGAGAGGACTGGGGTATTTGGCAAGCTCATGGATGATGTATATTCATGTATGGTTGTTAATAGGAAGGTGAATTTGGTGTTGAAAATTAGGATGTATTGGAAAGATAATTGGTTTGAGAATGGGTAGGGACTGGTGTTAGATAACAGGTAAATGTGGGGAGGATTGACTTGACCAGGTCAAGGGCAGAACACTTAAATGCATCACTGATTCATTTGTATTTATTTTTTCCATCTTGTGACTAACTGGGTATTCACTTGAGATTACATCAAGGAGAGTCACACACAAATGACTAAATCCACTCCTACTGTCTGTTTACATATAGTCATTTCTGAAGGAATTTGATATTCATTCATTTAAACACAAGAATAAAACATTGTCCACTTACACCACATAGACATCTTGGACATCAATGGTGTTTTGTAGGAGCGGTCTATTGTCCATGATTTACTTTGATCTCAATAGTGAGTCTTTTTTTACTTGACATCAAAATAACATTGGAAATGCATGCATCCATTTATTAACCACAAGGGTTTTAGCCAAAATTGAGTAATCCATGCAGTAATCCAACAAAGAAAGATCCAGGAACTCGGGGCTTATTCCAGAGCAGATTTAATAGAGTAAAGTGTAACTCGAGAACAGCAACATTTTGTCACCTATCCAAGGTCTTTATCAAGCTTTATAATGCAACACAATGTTGTTGTTCGTGAGTAATAAACACCTGCAATATTTATCACAGTTAGTGACAGAGCAGAGGAAGTTAAAATAATGTGGCTCGGGAACAGACACATTTTGGGGACAGGGGTAGAGTTACATAGATACATAGCTGAAAAGAGACTATCAAGTTCAGCCTTCCTCACATATGTTTTAGCTGTTGATCCAAAAGGAGGCAAAAACCCCAGTCTGAAGCGCTTCCAATTTTGCAACAAACTAGGAATCAATTCCTTCTTGACCCCATAATGGCTGTCAGATATCTCCTCGGATCAAGCAGCTATTACCCCACTAATTAGAAATTATATCCCTGTATGTTATGGTTTTGCAAGTATTTATCCAATTGCAGTTTAAACATCTGTATGGACTCTGACAAAACCACCTCTTCGGGCAGAGAATTCCATATCCTCATTGCTCTTACTGTAAAAAAAACTTTTCTTTGCCTTAGATGAAATCTCCTTTTTTCCAGCCTAAATGTGTGACCCAGTGTCCTATGTATAGCCCTGTTTATGAATAGATTTCCAGATAATGGTTTGTACTGGCCCCAAATATATTTGTATAATGTTATCATATCCCCTCTCAGGTGTTGTTTTTCCAAAATAAAAGGATTTAAATTTTTTTAACCTTTCTTCGTAACTAAAATGCTCCATTCCTTTTATCAATTTTGTAGCTCGTCTCTGCACTTTTTCTAGTGCCATGATATCTTTTTTTTAAAACTGGTGCCCAAAATTGCACAGCATATTCAAGGTGTGGTCTTACCAGCGATTTATAAAGAGGCAAAATTATATTTTCATCCCGAGAATTTATGCCCCTATTTATACATGATAAAACCTTACTGGCCTTAGCAACTGCAGATTGATATTGCATATTGCTGCCTAATTTGTTGTCTATAACAATTCCCAAATTCTTCTCGTGTGTGGTTATCCCTAATTCACTACCATTTAGGGTGTAAGTTACTTGTGCATTCTTGACCCCGAAGTGCATAACTTTGCATTTCTCTATGTTAAATTTCATCTGCCATAGTGCATAACTTTCAAGACCCAATGGCTCTTTTGCTGCTGCAATCACCAATTGTTGCTACCCTGTTTGTTAGATCAGTGCTTTAATGTTGGCACAATGCATTTGTTGGTTAGAAGAACCTTGAGGGTATCTGTTGAATACACAGGGCTAATTGCTACAACAATAACTGTTACATTTTGAACCCAAACCACAATTTCAATACCAATGTGTGCATAAAGCAATGAAAATGTTGGTAGAAAATGGTTGGTTAATATGTTCGTTTTCTAACAGCATTTTGTTTCCTCTCAGAATTTAGGAATTTCTTGCTGTATGCCCGTCAGATGGAAATCCGTGGTGTAGATATTGACAACCCATATTATAATTACATCATCTCTTTCACTGTCCCTGACATTGATAACGTCACTGTGGTGGACTATGATGCCCTGGAGCAGCGCATATACTGGTCAGATGTCCGCACACAAACCATAAAACGAGCCTTCATCAATGGAACTGGAGTGGAGACTGTCGTGTCTGCAGGTAAATTTTAATGCAGGAACTTAAACTGAGTTGAAAGACAATAGCAGCATTTAAAGGATTACTATAGGGTCAGGAACACAGACTTGTATTCCTGACCCTATAGGGTTAAACCCACCATCTTGCCCCCTTGGGCCCCTCATGCCTCCATAAATATAGTAAAAATCTTACTGTGTTCAAGCCTTAAGCTAGAAATCTGCATGCTGTTAGACTCCGAAAAACAAACAGTCTGCTGACATCATCGGATGTGGTAGCCTGATCCAATCACAATGCTTCCCCATAGGATTGGCTGATACTGACAAGGAGGCAGATCAGGGGCAGAGCCAGCATGATTTAAACACAGCCTTGGCCAATCAGCATCTCCTCATAGAGATGAATTGAATCAATGAATCTCTATGAGGAAAATTCAGTGTCTGCATGCAGAGGGAGGAGACACTGAATGTTTGGATGCATTTTAGGCAGCCATGACCCAGGAAGGATCTCTAACAGCCATCTGAGGAGTGGCCAGTGAAGTTATCACTAGGCTGTAATGTAAACACTGCATTTTCTCTGTAAAGACCGTGTTTACAGCAAAAAGCCTGAAGGTAATGATTCTACACACCAGAACAAATTCAATGACTATAGTGTCCCTTTAAATATTGCGAGTATTTCACAGTGCAACTTATGGAGACCCCTTTTTTGTCACTAATGTGTTATGGATAGGATTGAAAATCAAAAGATTTATGAAAATGTATCTTTAGTTACAAAATGCAGATTTTGATATTGAGTGACATTAATCATTGGGCCCCGTATTTATTTTTCACACATGCTTCAGGGTCCATCCCTTCCAACTTTTTCTGCATTGCTTTATTTTCTCTGTGATCACATTAAACCAGTTGTTCGTTTGCAGATTTACCTAATGCACATGGGTTGGCTGTTGACTGGGTCTCCAGAAACCTCTTTTGGACAAGTTATGATGCCAACAAGAAACAGATAAACGTGGCTCGGTTGGATGGATCCTTCAAAAATGCAGTCATCCAGGGGCTGGACAAACCTCACTGCCTTGTAGTAAATCCACTTCAAGGGTACGTACAATTTCAATACTTTATTCAAGACATTAAAAGATTTACAGGTATTTTGTTAGTTGTATGTGTATATTGTATATATTTTTTAAATTTCCTTTACTCTAGTATGTAATTGCCTGCAACTAGACATTTACTACATCAACTTTCCTTCTTTTGATTATCTCCCATTTTTGTAAATTTTTTTTTTTTTGATTATCTGGATTTTTAACTCTTCGAATTAACGTCTGCTGCTAACCTTTACCTGGGGCTAATTGTTTAGTGATTTCAGGGAATAATGATAATCCATATAGAAATCTTGCCAAGAAAGGCTTTACAGAAATAGAAACATGAAAGCCATGCTACAGACAATTTTTGCATTTTCAAATCAATATAACCAGCAGTTTCTCTGTCACCTTCGATGGTCTTTGCATATTTTGAAGCCTATGCCAGGACTTAGGAGCCAACATCGGTGTTTTGTACTCTCATATACGTGTGAGAGCACAACACTGATGTCGGTGGAGAAGCCCGCGGGAGCCTTCATTGATATTGTCTTGTGGTAGAAACAGAATTCTATGGCAGTAGCTCTGCATTTTGTCACCGTGAGGCTTTCCAATAAGACAAAGAAGACCCTACTTTATTGTATGATTTTCTTTTTACTGCACTGATATTTCATTGAAATTTCAACACACGTCTTTATCTAGGTTTCATATTTATTAAAAATAAATAAATAAAACCTGTTGTTGACAGAGCTAATTTAAGAACAAACAGAATTCAGTTGGAATTCTGTCAATAACCAATGTGTATTCTGAGTAATCAGTCTTTATTAAAAATAAAATAAAAAAAGGTCTAGATGAATGTTCCAATATGGTCCTTGTTCTGATTCAGCATTTTTGTGTAAATGACTGACTGTTTTTAAAGAGTATGTACGGATCATCTTTAAGCTTGAACGTGTCTGGCTCTTGCCACTGTACTATGTGTGGGGGTGGACAGCAGCAGTTTCCAGTAATATGGAAATAAATTGAGCCATCTGTCTGTGATGAGGAGCTTTGGGTTCTTTACAGGAAATAAACGTGTGGAAATACTGGCTCAGACTTTGGGGTCATTTTGCGCAAGTCCTAGCTAGTATTCTTGATCTTAAAGCTTGTACTAACTAAATTAGTATTTAAAAAAAAAAAAAAAAATAGAAATAAGTTTGAGCTTTGTGTCCACCCTAACACTTAATAAATGAGGAACACTTGAACTGGTGCAATATCTCCATAATACGCCTACTCCTTCCCAGTAAACCTTAGTTAATTAGTATCAGGCTTCATTCAGGAATATCTGTTCCAACTACCAGTAGATGAGTGTAAGGAGACATTTTGAAAATCTCACTTTTCTGCACAACTAGAGCATACAAACAAACAAAACAAATACTTATAAAGAATTATAACCCGTAAAACTGAATCCTTACAGGAACATGACTCTGTGTAAGTCCTATCGTGAACAATGTCTTACAAGAAAGTAATGCCATATTGGGGCATCTGATATTGTAAAACCACTCAACCGCTGATATCATGCTTTTTTACTTTATAAACATCTCCAAACAAATCACTAGGTCCACCAGCAAGACACCTAATGGCTCTAGAGATGGAAGAATATTTATTTTTTAGTAATGTCATCAGTTCTGACATGTTTGTTGGGGACTCTGACATGCTTTGTGGGACTTGTGGGACTTGACTGCCAAATTTCTCCTTACAGTACAGCGGTACATGTAATGCAGAGAGGAGCTGTGGTTTCCTGATAAAAGCTGCATTTAAAGTCTATCAAATGTCAGCTCGATAAACTTTTGACTTCCCCCAATTAACTTCTCTTCACCCATGATAGAGGGCTTTGGGCATGTGTTACTAGTAGTCTGCAAGATTATCAACTGCTTAGATAACCCTACCAGCACAAAATAACCGGTAGGGGCATATTTTGGTTAATGGGAGAAATGAGCCTCAGTAGTCAAGGCCAAGACGTTGCCTCCAGAATCAGCCAATCTGCTGAATATTGGGCACATTTGTCTTTTGAAGTGTCCCACAGTTAGAATTATTTCCACACACCAATTATTTTATTTTAAAAAAAATTTATGTGAGCACAATACATTCTCATAATCACAGCCTTTAAACATTTCAAGACCATATGGGCATCAGAAGTGTTCCATTATCCATATGATATAAGACAATATTTTTGTTTACATTACATACCCGATTTGGTATGTTTAGTAGGGTGACTGTGTAGGATCTTAAAAAGATTTATAATGGTCTTGCATCATCCATTACTCATCTTTTTTTCAACCAAGACAAAAGTAAGAAATGAATGAGGAATAAAAGGATAGGTATGGGGGGTTACCTCCTAAAATAATAAAGGGTGTGCTCTACCCAGAGGATAGAAGGGCCAGTGTTCTACAACAAAGCTGCCAAGTGGTTTCCTGGGTTCTCCTGACAACTAATGCAATCTTATTGAAGAGCTTCTGGACTCTTTTCAGGAAGGCCTCTATACATCTAAGAATAACCTCTGACAGGCAGTCTCTCACCTCACATGTGGAGGTACACAATCTCAATGGCCACACAATCTCCAGCAAGTGTCGAAATATAATCTGCCCTTATGGTGAAGATGGACTGCAGTAGTATGATATTGAAATAGAAGCTTGAACATCTCACCTTGGGAATGATGCCTAGGAGTCTCCCTCTAACAACTCCTGCGAGGTCCCCACTTGCCTACATATTCTAATTGGCCCCAGGTTAAGGAGCTTGAGTAGATAGCACTGTATATTATAGAGATGAGACTCTTTTGGAAGTCCCCTGCATAACCTACTTTCTATTTTTATTTAAATATATTTGAAATGGTCTTAACCTTCCGGGGCATAAGCCCTTTGTAATTCCTGATATGAAATCACGCTCAAGTCTTTCCATAGGTGCACATGCCTTTGATTACGTTCTTTAAATCTCTTGGGCTTCTCTGGGGGGAAATCTGTATTTCCTAGGACTGGGGGTCAAAAGTGAGGGGCTTGGGGTTACATTAAATCTTTGTCCAATTCTATCCAAGATAGTAAGGGCAATAAGGACATTCTTTTGAATGCAGGGCTATATGGGGTTTCTCTAACCACATTTAAAACTTGGGCAGAGACCATTAAATTATATTCCAGATCCACTCACCATCTTTCCCCTGGTTGGATATTCCACATCACTATCTGTGCTAATTGCACAGCATAAGAGTACATAAAGAAGTGAGGTAATTCTTGCAATTACCACGTTTTGTGCTTGTAAAGTAAGTTTCTTGCAATTGTGTGTTTGTTCCCCCAAATGAAGGACTCTATAGCCCTCTGGGTTCCCCCCATGTCCTGTTTGGTAAGATATATTTATGTAGCCTGGCATAAGAATAGCAAGCTCTGTAGAATTATTTGTAACACGGTTAGCTCCACAATTTTCTACGTCTTCTCTAATTGCTCTAAATAGTGGACTATAGATGACCTCGAGAAGGGTTTTAGAGTTGTCTGTAATTTATAGCCATAGATCCTGAATCGAGTGTTTAGTCTGTATCTTAAAACTAGTTTCTAGCCTTCCCGGTTCTTTGGCTAATAGATGGGATAGATATTGCACTGGATTTCTCAAATTTGTAGGCCGACACTGTCTGTGCAGCAAAATACCTATTGGTTGATACTTTCTATTTGATGGCATCTGTATTTCTCGTAAGACCACTAAATCATCCCTCTGATGTTGTAACTGTGAAACGACTGCCATATCAGCCAAAATGTCATGTTGTGCTTATTCTAATAAGAAATTCTGCAGTATGATGGGATCAGTATGCCTGGACTCACTCTGCGTTGCGTAGAAAAGTCAAATTAGGAATAACAGCGGACCAGTCAAAATAAGAGAAGTGCAGAAGTTTTGTAAGTAAAATATGTTGCTAGTTTTACTAATCTGGTCTTAAATTTGAAATTCGTGTTAATTTCTCACTTTAGTAAATAACCTTTGGCACTTCAGATGTTATTAATGCTCTTACAACCATACTGCTGAAGGTTTCCTACCCCTGCCATAGGGAATGGATAATATGTTGACCCCAAGTGGGGCAGGCATTCCTGTGTAAATAACACCACTATGATATAATAAGGCAGGTAGTGGATGGCATACTTACATAAGCTGAAAAAGACTTGAGTTAATCAAGTTCAGCCTTTCTTGCTTTTGATCCAGAAAAAGGCAAAAACAGTCCATTTTGTGCTTCCTAAAGTGCTTCCTAAATTTGTAACAAACAAGGAAAATAAATCTTTGACACCAGAATGGCAGTCAGATTTGTCTTTAGTTCAAGAACCTGTTACCCCACGTATTACATATTATATCCCTGAATATTTTAAGCAAGAATTCATCCTGCCGCAGTTTTAAAATCTGTACAGACTGTGATAAAACAACCTCTTCAGGCTGGTATTCAACATTTAAATTTTTCTTACTGTAAGGAACCATTTCATTAGCCTTAGACTAAACCTCCTTTCTTCCAGTCTTAAAGAGTGACCTTGTGTCCTTTGCACAGTCCTGTTTATGAATAGATTCCAGACAATGGATATTGTCCTTATTAATGCCGTAGCCTGCAGCTACACTTTTTCTAGCTGCATGCTACAGCATTATCCTTTTTTAGAACAGGTGCCCAAATTTGCACAGCATATTCAAGGTTAGGGGTTACCATTGATTTATAAAGAGTCAAAATGAAGCCCATTTTTATGTATGGCCAGTGGCGTAACTACCACGGTCACAGGGGTTGCAGTTGCTCACTACAGGGGGCCTGGCCACCACTGCGACCCCTGCAACCATGGGCCGCCAGCAGAGCTTTAGGGCCAGTGCACAGCAGCACTGGCCGGGGCCTGCGGTTGCAGGCCAGCGGAGCAATGTGCTGTGCTGTTCCTCTCCTGCCACTGTGTGAAGCACTGCTGAGCTGTCTGACAGAAAGTGCTCACTGAGATAGCGATCGCGGCAAACCGGTATGAGGGGAATGGAGAAATGAAGGGTCTGCGGGGTGGGGGTGGTTAAAATGGAGGGTCTGCAGGGGAAGGGGGGGGTTGAAATGGAGGGTCCACAGGGGAATAGGGGTTGAAATGGAGGGTCTGCAGGGGAAGAGGGGGTTGAAATGGAGGGTCTGCAGGGGAAGAGGGGGTTGAAATGGAGGGTCTGCAGGGGAAGGGGGGGTTGAAATGGAGGGTCTGCAGGGGAAGAGGGGGTTGAAATGGAGGGTCTGCAGGGTAGGGGGTTGAAATGGAGGTCTGCAGGGGTAGGGGGTTGAAATGGAGGGTCTGCAGGGGTAGGGGGGGTTGAAATGGAGGGTCTGCAGGGGAGGGGGGTTGAAATGGAGGGTTTGAAATGGAGGGTCTTTTGAAATGGAGGGTCTGAGGGGGTTGAAATGGAGGGTCTGCAGGGGAAGGGGGGGTTGAAATGGAGTGGCTGCAAGGGTAGGGAGGGGCAGAAAGACACATGGAGGTGCCTGGGGGGAATGAGACATAGAGGGGCTTTGTGGGGGGGGGATATGAGACAAATTAAAAGGCAAAAAAAAAAATGAATCCGCCTGGGGAGGGGGGGAGGGGGGGGCGTTCTAGTTACGCCTGCATGGCAATCCATCTCATAGTTGCTCTGAGCGAGTTGAGCTTTGTCTCTGCCGGGGAACAGGGTGAGGGCTTGAAGTAAGTAGAGCCGAAACATCATATACCTCATATATTGTGTGCTCAGATTTCATATATTTGGAGTGTTCCATGTGGAATAAGTAGTAAGCACTGAGAGAAATGTTTCTCCTGTATGCAATTATTGATTCCAATGTTTTGTTTTCTGAATGATTTTTATCTTTAAAGGACCACTATAGTGCCAGGAAAACATACTCGTTTTCCTGGCACTATAGTGCCCTGAGGGTGCCCCCACCCTCAGGGACCCCCTCCCGCCCGGCTCTGGAAGGGGAAAGGGGTAAAAACTTACCTTTTTCCAGCGCTGGGCGGAGAGCTCTCTCCACCTCTCCTCCTCCGATTCCCTCCCCGGGCTGAATGCGCACGCGCGGCAAGAGCTGCGCGCGCATTCAGCCGGTCACATAGGAAAGCATTATCAATGCTTTCCTATGGACGCTGGCGTGCTCTCACTGTGAAAATCACAGTGAGAAGCACGCAAGCGCCTCTAGTGGCTGTCAATGAGACAGCCACTAGATGGAATAGGGGGAAGGCTTAACCCATTAGTAAACATAGCAGTTTCTCTGAAACTGCTATGTTTATTTAAAAATGGGTTAACCCTAGCTGGACCAGGCACCCAGACCACTTCATTAAGCTGAAGTGGTCTGGGTGCCTAGAGTGGTCCTTTAAAACTATTCATGGGGGGTGGGGCCTGACCTGCAAGATGGCCAGACATGTTTCACTGTAGCTCCTGCTCACCAAGCTTTAAAAATGGACAAAAATAGACTTCACTCCCGTCAGAAGCAGTCCTATGCTCATGCTGTGCCAGTACTACTGCGAGCTACAACAATTTAAGCCGGAAAGTTGGTTCCCCCGATGGGTACTTCCCTAATCTGCCTCTGAGGCCTGCTGGTGTCTGCAGTCCGGTAGCTGGTAGAGGCGGCCGATCTCCCAACACTGGGTTCATGTTTTTCTGCTGATCCCTTGTGGCTTCTTTAACCCACTGCTCTTTGGACCGGTGGGGGATATCCCGATCCCCACTCGACACTCTCATTTGCAATATTGATCTGCAACCATGCTGATCTATTAACTGCATGGTACAACTAAGATGGCTGCTGAGCAATTGACTCAACACAGCTACACATGCCAGACGAGCCAATCATAGGAGGAGAACTTTGCAGCCAAGTTTGATGCAGTCTTCCAAGCGTTTTGACTCCACATAAGCAGCCGTCCTCGTAATACACCGACCCCTGCCAATATGACACAGGGGTTTTCCACTACTCCATGTGCTTCCTCCAGGCTGAGTGACCACAGTGTGTCGTACCCGGCCCACCGTCCACGCACCAGACATGGCTTCTGAATTTCGGAGCACCCAGGGACCCAAGATCCTGCCACACAGAGTGGGGGGGATCCGTGGACTTGGGGCACTGGCACTCAAAAAGGCCTGGGCTCGAAGCCATGGGCAGGTCAGCCGCTATGGAACACACCAGATGACAGGGAGCCCAGCAATATGCCACTCGGCGGCGCGTGCAGCAGACATTGCGACGGTCTGTGAACCTGGTATTGAGATTGGGCTCTGACAGGATCCCAAGAGGAGCAGTGCTGAATCGGATCTGTTTCTGGGGGCCTGTTTGATGTCCCTCCAAGGCCTGATGGACTGATCTGTATGGGCTGCCTCCCATCTACAGGCATCGGTAGATTGAACCTGTGGACAGACTGCAGAGTCTATGCTACTGAGGCATCTCTGGTTGTCTATTAAATATTATTATACAGCAATTTTTTTTTTTTTTTGCCAAGCATGTTTATTTGTACTCATACCACTTATGCATTGCACTTGTCTGAAGTCTCTTACCAACAGTGAACTACATGTTTCTTTCACTTTTTCTCACTTATACCAAGTCCGGTTTGCCTAGCATGGTAACTATATTACCCAAAAAAGGGGAAAAAAAAGTGAAGCTTCAATTTTTCCAGTCCAGGCATGGCTGCAGACTGTACTGCATGGCGTACATGTGGCATAAGATAGACCTGTGATATAGCCTGCCTCTTTACAATTTGCTGCCCCTGTTCTAGCAGGGAACCTTTTTCTTTCTGCGTTTTGCTTTCTTTTATGCCTTCTCCTTTTAGTTTAACTTCTTTCTGGTGATGGGTTTACAGCTTCTAAGTTTAACTTAAAGCTACAAAATAACATGTTTCTTATTAATTGCATAGGCTTATGAAGCCTCTCGTGCCTTAAACACAATATCTGCACATAAGCTGTTATATCTTGTTTAGCCATGAGTACGCGACCTTACCATGAAGACTGTATTTTGTACTCTTGTTTACTATAATTAGAAAATTTTGCAATTGTTCTCCATATGCTATGACCATGTATGGTTTTTGAAGTGCTTTCTACCTCTATTGTGGCATTGCAAGTGTGACGAGACCAATCTCACCACTGTGCATTGGAGGAGCCTGGTTGCATGCCTGCTGCCTTTTGACAATGGACCGGCATTTAAATACCCTATTTTCCTATGCAGAAAGGTCTATTCATGTTTTCTGCCCTGGCGTTCGGTAGATTCTCGGATTTACTGAATGAACTCTTATAACCCAGATAGCTATGCCATGGAGCCTATTCATGTAATAAAAGACTTTGGCTCCATGGCAATTGAACTGTATGTGCTTGTGGTCTGAGCGCCATTCATTATTGTGCGCTCAGACCTAAGCTATCTGGGCATATGTTGCATGTCTGTATTTTATGTCATAAATGTAACCTTGTGTATTTTATTGTATTTTACTGTCTTTTTGCTACCATGTGTTCAAGGAGTTTTGCCTCTGTCTTTGGAGATAATTTGATTACTTCCCAATTATCTCCAGGATAGAAGACTATGTGGAACTGGTTTTGGGCAGAAAAGCCATGCTTCCTTTGGTCACAAAGGACTTCGATCTACCTTTTGAACCACTGGACCAATTTGTATGATTTTGACGTATGTTTGTATTTGGAGTATGCTTTTATGTGAATGTGATGCATACTTTTCAAGTTATGAATAATGTGGAAAAATTGTATTTCTCTGCTTGTTATAATTACATTACCCATTGTGTAAGGTAATTGAATCACAGGCAGAGGGGAGGATTTTGTGTGGGAGTGTCTGAGTGTATTGTATGTGTTTATTGGTTGTGTTCCAAAACCCTGTGGGTGGTACTAATGTGTATATAAGAACAATAAACCCACAGCTCTGACTGCTCACTGCTTGACCCTCAAAACAGAGCCGTGTCTCTTTCCTGGGGGGATTTATTGTATGCTGTTCCAGTTTGACTGCTAGGAGTGTAAACCTATTCGTATGGTTTTTCCTATTCGGCTGTTTACGGCATTCGTATGGTTTCCTGTTCGGCGGATTGGTGTTCTGCAGTAGCTGTGCCTTTGTCTCTGGAAGGGAAGATCTACTAAACGGCGGTTTAACCCTTTTATGCTGAGGGTGCCGTTACAGCAAGCATAACTGTCATTTATTGCACAACAAAAATAAAGAAATAAGAACAAACTATTTATATAGTCTGTTCCAGTATGATAAGTTGTTCAGTGTAGAATGATTTGGTAAAATCCGTTATAATAAGTATATGTTTTTTTTTCTTTCTAATGTGTTTTTCGGTGGGTTGTTTTTGTGTTTTTGCTCAAGTCAGTGGCATGTTACTTTTTTTTTTTTTTTCTTGTAGAAAACTCTATTGGACAGATGGAGACAATATCAGCATTGCAAATATGGATGGCACAGAACGGAAGGTCCTCTTTACCAATCAGAAAGGACCGGTTGGTAAGAGGTCTAAACACATCTTCTCCACCTAAATCACATTTTTCTAGTTTCTCCCCAAATTTTCCCATTTGAGCAAATTTAATAGTAGCGGAAAAAAACAACTTACTTTTCAAGCCATTGTATGCTATGTGTGTTGCAGGATTTTTTTATACTTCTATTTTTAGAAATGTAATTGAGTTCTGCTAAAAAAAACAAAGAAAAACCAAACCTCTAAATATTGATAGCAATCTAACCAAAGACTTCCAAAGAAATATGTTAAGGCAGATGCAGACCTTACACTACAGTGCACCGCACAGTTCGTTTAGCATCCATGAATACTAACTGGAAAATTCAGTTTGTTTTCTTAATCAGTCTTCTTTCTTGTTCTGCAGGATTATCCATTGATTTCATTGACCACAAGCTGTACTGGATTAGCTCTGGAGTTGGTACCATTAATCGGTGCAATCTCAATGGGACTGTTCTGGAGATCCTCGGTACCATGAAGACATATCTCACAAAAGCAACTGCATTAGCCATTATGGGTAAAAACTTATTGTCATTTAACAATATCACATAATGATTAAATATTTTGCATACTGCTGGGTTAATTTTAATTCCACTATGGTCATGCTGTTTTCTTTTCTAAGCAAAATCCGAACTATAATAATGTGCATAACCCATTGGATGTGTGGAAAACATTTGTGGCTTAATAACCTACAAAGAAAATTCGAAGCACTTGTCGAAAGTTAATGCACAATACTCCCATTCTGTTCATTAACATACAGTTGTATTGTCTATTAAATTCACAACAGGATTCCCTAATACTTTGCAGCAAATCACCACTTTTTTTTTCTTTTTTTCTTTTTAATCTGTCTAAACCTATCTGTAGATCATTCACTGTGAAAAAAGACAATTGTGAAACTGTTATTTGAATGTTCTGTTTTACAGATGACAAGTTATGGTGGGCAGACCATGCCTCTGATAAGATGGGGACTTGCAACAAGAAGGATGGGTCTGACCCCCGAGTCCTGCGTCAGAACACTAATCAGGTGATGCACATGAAGGTTTATAATGAAGATATCCAAAAGGGTGAGTTTTAGTTATATTTCTGGATAACATTTTTTATGTCTGCTAAACATCTCCACGGAGATGTTCCAACTGTTTTTATTTACATGCAGTTCATAACATCCAATGCAATGAATGGTCTCAGCAACAATCCTTAAAACCAAGCCCTCTCTCTCCCCTTACAGATGTATATCCAATAATTTTTTAGGGAACGGTCGTTTCTCAGTATTTGTTATATTCTGTTTACTTATCGCTATATTTAATAAATATGTATTTGTGAGGTTTGAAAATGAAGACTAAATGTAGACATGCACACCTCTTTATCCTGCAAATGGGTGCCTCCATCTTGGTCTCCTGCTAATTATTACAAACTCTATTCTTTGCACCTGGCGGTAGCATACAGCAAGCGTACCATGAACACGAGAAATTGAACCATGTTTCTATATCTTCTCCTCGCTTGCCATGGTGCATGTATTTGCATTGCCTAAACTGAATTATGATGTCATCTGCTAAATCTGTAACATACCCTTAAGAAAACAGACCATAACACTGAAAAAAAAGGTTCTAAAGAAGTAACAGTTGCTACTTTATTTTGTTATAATACTTCCATGTGATTTATGAAGTTGAATTCCATTTGGCAAGATATAGTAACTCTTGCTGCAAGAGGTGCAATTTACGTCCCTCTCCCTCCCACCTCCCTCCCCTCCCATCCCCAGTCAGGTTATTGCAGTACCACTATTTCATAGATTTAGAACTGTATTACAATGGAGGGAATGATGTTCATTTTTGTTTGGGTTGCGTGCTCTGTGCTGACTTTTGTATCACTCTTCATTACTTCTATCTCCTTTTCCAAAATCTGTTATAGTCATTATAACTGGTACCCTTGGTTTAATAGATGTATATCCAGCATAATTACCTTCTCTTATGTTATTGTGTCCTTTAGGAACCAACAACTGTTCAGTAAACAATGGAGACTGTTCTCAGCTATGTCTTCCAACATCTGCAACTACCCGGACCTGTATGTGCACTGCTGGGTACAGTCTGAGGAGTGGACAACAAACCTGTGAAGGTGAGTGAGTGACCTTAGACCTTTGGCCATTAAGACAAAGACTGGACCTGGAACCAACCATGAAATATAGAATGTATACTGTATATGTTTTTACTCCAGGTTGCTTAGGACGGTAATGTGGATCTCTGGCTAATGTTATGGTGCTTTGTCCTTGCAGGTGTTGGTTCCTTCTTGCTTTATTCTGTCCATGAAGGAATACGTGGAATTCCTTTGGATCCAATGGATAAATCCGATGCTTTGGTTCCAGTATCTGGCACTTCTCTGGCTGTTGGCATGGATTTCCATGCAGGTAATGCTTCCTTAAATCTATATCATGTTTTCCAAAATGCCCCTGCTTACAGACCGGCTAAAAAAAAACATTTGTTGACTTGCACATTGTATTTATTAAGCAAAGAAGATTAAGTTAAAGTCCTCATTCTTCTATTTTTATCAGCGCTGGTATATCCCACAAATCCATCTATCCACAGTAGTGGTTTATAGAATATGGAGTTCAGCAGTCATACATAATTCATTTAAACATGAGCAATATTCCTCACATAAGTTAATGGAAGCTATCTGACAACTTATATTAACATGTATGTAGTCCTTTTTGCATAAACCCTGTGCCCTTGAAACATATGCAGCTACACTCACACAATTAACCAAGAATGCTTTCTTGTTCCAGCTATGTTAGGGATGTCTCTGACATAACTCAAGTATTATGAAAAATTACAAATTAAATGATTGTGGTGCTTGTTTTGTCACCACCTTCTTTTTTTTTTTTTTTTTATATATATATAGAGAATGATACCATCTACTGGGTTGACATGGGGCTCAGTACCATCAGTCGAGCAAAACGAGATCAGACTTGGCGTGAGGATGTCATTACAAATGGTATTGGCAGAGTGGAGGGCATTGCTGTTGATTGGATAGCAGGTAAGTAATAAAGCTGCTTACTAACATCAATGGTTGCAAGGTCTTTTCATTTTGAGAATGTACTGCTTTCTAATGGCGGCAGAGTGACATTTCCAGTAGCCATGGGGTACTGTAGAAGGTTTACTTATCTAAAGCTATACCTCCCTGCCACTGCCATCTTACTTGAGGTCTACATCTGCTCCTGGTGCTTCATTTACCATGGGCCTTGTCTCTCTGTACTTTCAATTTATTGTCCATGAGAGAAACCATTTCTAAACCCACAGCTATCACTTTTGACAGCTGCTGGAGTTCGACAAAAGTTCTACCTTTAGTCAACCTCAGGCTTAACCTTATGACAAAGTAGACCATGGAATCTTTTCATCGTGTTGGATTTTCAATGACATTCCAATGCAGTCAGGATCAGTAATTCATAAAGATTATAACTTTATGAAATACTGAGAAGTGACAATACCGAACTAACATGGTGAATAAAAAATGATTCTTGTGTAAACACAAACAATTTTATTTTTTAACAATTTTTTTTCCACAATCTGTCTTGTGAATAATAGATGACTTGTAGCTTTCCCTCTAAAATAATAAATACATTATTTACGTGTAATATACAGCACTCACCAACAAAGTTAAAAGTTCCTTTTCAATACCTTAACCTCCACAGGTAACATCTATTGGACAGACCAGGGCTTTGATGTCATTGAGGTAGCTCGTTTGAATGGCTCCTTCAGATATGTGGTCATCTCACATGGGCTGGATAAACCTCGGGCAATTACTGTTCATCCAGAGAAAGGGTAAGGGGTTATTAAGGCTGGCATTACACTAAGCAATTATTAATTATGCTTCTGTGGTTACTTGCACCTTGGTTGGTTAAGCATTCTTTAGCCCCCTTAACATTCTGTGTCTCTCTGTATCTTGTCTACTTGTAGGTATTTATTTTGGACAGAGTGGGGTCAGCACCCTCGCATTGAGAGATCACGTCTTGATGGCAGTGAGAGAGCTATCTTAGTAGAGAGCAGTATCAGTTGGCCCAATGGAGTATCGATCGATTATGAGGTAAGATATCGGACAAGCCCCATTTAGGTGTGTTTAGTAAAAAGTGTGATTATAGTAACTGCATATAGATCAATTTTCTACTTTGTGCTATTTGGGGGTACCATTCAAAAAGTGGGACTATATTCTAAAAATGGAGCCATCGTCTTTGAAACCAATGCAGTTTTCCTGTGGATATAGAGTACTATAAATACATCTGTTTAGACAGAAATAAGTTGATATTAGATAATTTATGAATGCATTATAAGGATGATATGCATTATTTGTGGATACGCTGTTCAAATGACTTAATATTTGTTGGTAAACCTTTTTTTTTTTTTACAATATTTGTCTTTTAATGTAATAGCCACTTGTACATTACGTATACTGGATAAAAAGTGTGTTGGAAATTTGCATATTCCACACAAAATAATGTTTTTATAAAATTGGGCAGACTAGATGGGCCGAATGGTTCTTATCTGCCGTCACATTCTATGTTTCTATGTTTCTATAATATCCATGTATGGGGCTCAAAAGCCATACAAAAAGAGAAGCATTCCAAAAAATTAAAGCCTGCAAGTGTAATTAAAATGATTTTGTTTTTGCAGTTGTCTTCCTCCAAGGCCTCCCTTCTAAGTTTATATAATGAAGCCCATTCCCAGAGCCAACCTATACTGGTAGACTGTAAGCACATTTAAGGAAAGAAACTTGGAGGAAAGAAATAGAGTGAAAACAAGAGAAGAAAAGAAGTAGGCAGAAGTAGTAACGAAAGTTAGTAAAGAGAAAAAGGGAGAGTACCTTGACCCCACAGCACCTGTAGACATCACTGAGTGGACCTGCAGTAAGAATGATATCACCAGCGCAGGACTCTTAAAAGTTGGCCTGTACCCCTCCCTCCTCCAGCTGGGGTACAGAATCCAGCCATGGAAGCCACCTTGCCATACAGACTTGCATGTACCTAATCTCTTCCATCTGAGCTATCATTTGGTTTAAGCTAGGTGTGAATGTTTGGTTTCAGAGTTCAGGAATTAACACCCTAGCTGCGTTCAGAAAGTGAATGCTGAAGGGAGTTTTTAAACTTCGGTATGGGGACATTATTAGGCAGCATAGATGCCAGCACGAACGGGACACTCTCTCCCTCTAATGAGACCTTTGTTTTATTTGTCTGGGACCAGAATGGTTGGATTCACTGAAGTGAAGAATGGTGCCAGTACCCCGCCAATATCTCCAGTACTGATTGCAGACCACAGGGAGAATTCCACGGAATTTATCATTTATCTCTTGAGTAGAGGACATTATAGTGGAAATGTCACAGTCTGTGGACTTTGCATAATTTGCAAAGATGCCTGACTGACCTCTCCTCTGGGGGTCCGGTGGTCTTGGGGGGGCAGGCAAAGTTCATTTCTATTTACTGGAATCTGTCCCTTGTAGACCGGCAATCATCTTCCGGCTGATCCTCTTCTGCTGCTGGTGCTTAAGCGCCAGAAGCCTATGTCACTGCTGTAGTCTCGCACAATACAGCATTGAGGTCTATGGAGGATCCCTCAAGACCACAGGATTTTTCACTTGTGACAGCTGGGGGATTTACACTTCTTGATAGCGGTAGCTCTGCCCCTGCGTTGGAAAAATACTGAGACAAAATAGTCCCCACTTTGTGTCATTATATATTCTGTCTGGGTTGGAATTTCAATTAAATTACTATACAGTCAATATATGAGTATTTCATAAAGATTTTAGTCTGTAGTAACAAAGAAAATTAGTCCTTTTCAGAAGGTTCAAATTATGCAGTCTGCAAGTCGTCTAAAGGTACTCCATACATTTAAGAGGAGATGGCTCTGTTGGGGTGTTTAGAGGCTGATACAGAATATAGATTGCCTTTCATAAGCATGTTTCATTCGTGCTAGGAGTTTTGAAATGTGTCAAATCCCTATGCATAAGTGACTTGTTAGCCTGTGAGTCATAGTAATGCTTTATCAGGTGGTTTAGACCAGGGGTAGTCAACCTCTTAATACCTACCGTCCACTTTTGTATCTTTGTTGATGGTAACATTTCCTTACTGCCCACCAGTGCCACAGTAAATATTTTTATAGCGCAAGTGCTTATTTTTTTTTTTTTGGAAAGGCGGATTTTCTTTAGAGAGAGTTTTTCCCCTTTTTTTTCTATTTGCAGTTAAAAAAAAATTCTGTGTGTGTATGTATATGTGTGTGAAGGGTGGTGTGATGTGTGTGTATATGTGTGTATATGTGTGTAGGGTGATGGGTGCATTGGGTCCATGCTATGTGTGAAGATAGGTGAGATGTGAAAAACTATCTTAATGTCTCTCCCTCTCTTCTCCTTACCTTTTACCAGATAGAGGGGATATAATTGGGCACGCTCTGGTTGTCCAGAAGTGGCTTGTTCACTTCAGCCTGCACCTCCTCCGGCTTCAGCCTGACTCTCCTGTCCTCCTGTGAGCACAGCACTGTATCAGGGCGTTGCCATGGTAACGCGCGGCAATGCTCCAACTAGCCTGCTCACGGGAGGAACACAGTATAAATAAATAAATTTTTCAAAAATCTTTAAAATATTAAAATATGAAGGAAAAAAAAATTCAAAATAGTTAATCATTTTAAAAATGTATCCAAAAATATTAAATAATTTGAAAAGCGTATCTAAAATAATTAGAGGCCTAAGTAACAGCAGTGCTCATCCTAATCTAGTTTAATTATGTTTTTATTTTTTTTTGTTACATTGTGTTACACAAGGGATGATTTATTTTCCTTCTTTTCAATGCAGAATACAGTTCTCTTTCTTCACTATCTCAATGGAATTTTGTACTATTATTATATATAACGAAGTTCTCCTTTTCCATAAGTAATTGGTTTTATGAAGCTTTTAATGACCTAGAACTTAAGTGTATCTCCCAGCATTTCAAATGGACGCTTTAAATTTAGGGGTGAGCGTATGGCCAGGAGAAGGGCTTTTCACAGAAATTTGAAGTGACTTTCTAATAGCAATTCATGCAATTAACATATAATGTAGAACAATAACAATGTATCTTATGTACACCTAATATCTTAACACATTTATCGTAGTTTAAAGACACATTACTGTGAGTATTATTGTTGTGGAGCTCTGTTAGACACTCAGGCACATCAGCCATATGGAGCTTCTAGAAAAGAGGGACATTTGGACAGAAAAGAGAGACAGAGTGATTAGGGCCCAAGATAGGGGCTGTCCCTCCTAAATAGGAATGCTTGGATGGTTGTATCAATGTGTATTATATATTTTTATATATATATATATACTGTAGCAATATGTTTAAGTGAACACATTCTCTCTCTATTGCTATCTCTCTTAAAGGATACAAACAGTAGAATTTAAATGTTTTTGTTACAGAATGTGCTTTATCATACAACCGTTTATTGCTTGCAATGTAAAAAGAGATTGAAAAGAAGACTTTTTTTCTTCTAGACATATAGAAGTACATATCTGTGAATGAAATCATATTCCTGTTATTTCCTTTATTTTTTTCCCTTGATTTTTTTTTCATATGAAAATCTTAGTATGCCATGTATTAATTTACCACCGTCAGCCTCTCACATTGTGCTTTCTAGTATTTCATGATAAAATGATGCTACAACGTGTGTACGTAATGCTGTGCTGCTCTTTTTGTTATAGGAAGGCAAATTGTACTGGTGTGATGCTCGCACAGATAAAATAGAGCGGATTGACCTGGAGACGGGGAATAACAGGGAAATGGTACTGTCCAGCAATAACATGGATATGTTCTCAGTTTCGGTCTTTGAAGATTACATTTACTGGAGTGACAGGTGAGGAGGATTCACACGTCTTTCATGATGACTTGACTCAATTTTGAATTCATGTCCCTTTAATATTGTTCACTTAGCCATTGGCCTGCCATTATTAGTAATAGAATAGAATCACTACTTTAAGATTGAAATCAGGAGGCAGGTCTGGCCTGTTTCATATGCTTGTAGCATCTTAAATTAAGTGTATTGTAAACATCTAGCTGACTGGAAAATTGAGATTCATAACTTGTATCTGCTTTCTGACTTGCAGAACTCATGCAAATGGATCCATCAAAAGGGGGAATAAAGACAATGCAACAGAATCTGTGTCATTGAGAACGGGGATTGGTGTACAGCTCAAAGATATCAAAGTGTTCAATAAAGACCGACAGAAGGGTATGTGCAGCATGGGGTGTGTGAACTGCATTGTTGATTTGTGAGTCAATTGAAATAAGAGGAGCAAGCATAAATCATCAACCCAAGTATTTGATTCAATGTACTATTCCACTTGATGTATTGTTTGTTTTAAAAGCTGATTTGAAGAGCATCCACTTTACACGGGAAAAAGGGGGAGGGAATGGGACGTGTGCATGTATATGTATATAGATTTCCTCTCTTTCTCTATTGTCTTCCATTTTTAGTTTTTTTTTTTATTGTGTGCAATATAATATGGTTGAATGGCTGCCTTTTCTTTGTAACTTGATTGCTGACTGTGCTCTACTGCCCTTGAGCATAAATGAATTGCTGGCTGTGGCCAGCCAACAGTCAAGTTGCACATAGTAATAAAGTGCTCCTTGAACACAGATTGATAAAATGTGACTTGACCAGAAAATAGTATGTTTGATAGAACTTTTCATAACGGGTTACATTAAATCAGAATTTCCCATCCCAGTTTAGTTTTCTGCATTCTAATTCTCACATTGTAGAGCTTACTCTTGTTAGTATTAAAATATTGAACTACGTGTTTTCTCATTACCTTTTAAATGCAATTGAGTTCCTTAGGCATATGCTGCTTTTACTGCTATACAATAATACTCCTGTTGCCAGTAGGTGTCAAAAGTATCTTCAGTATTGCAGATAGAGTACTTTTTTTGTAATGCTTGTGTGGTTTATTTTTTTTTGTTTGTAACTGCCTCTAACAGGAACCAATGTCTGCGCAGTCAACAATGGTGGTTGTCAGCAGCTGTGTCTTTACCGAGGTGGAAATCAACGTACATGTGCCTGTGCTCACGGCATGTTGGCGGAGAATGGTTTTGATTGCAGAGAATATGATGGCTACCTACTTTACTCTGAACGGACCATTCTAAAAAGCATCCATCTTTCTGATGAAAGTAGCTTGAATGCTCCAGTGAAGCCTTTTGAGGACCATGAACACATGAAAAATGTTATAGCTCTGGCCTTTGACTACCGAGAAAGTGACAAGGGAGGAACACGAATCTTCTACAGTGATATCCACTTCGGGAACATACAGCAAATCAATTACGATGGCACCGGGCGCAAAACTATAGTTGAGAGTAAGATGTGCTACGAATTGACCAGTACACAAATTGATCATTACAGACAATATGACCATCGTAAACTGTGTGTGTGTGTTGACTATATTCCCTTTTTTAAGCTGTGCCTTGTAAATGATATTTTTTAGAGATGTTTAAAAGCCTGAGTCTTTCTGATGTGCGTTATGTGTGTAGACTGCTTTCTAAATTCATAAAAGTGCTGAAATCAATAGGAATTGGCACTTTTAGAAATTAATGGTGTAGCACCCCATCTCACCGAGCTAACGGAGACAGCAGTCTTGCTTGGGTAGAGCACACGTGATAATATTCTCAATGAAATGTACTATAGCTCACTAAGTGTGAATAAAAATCTGTGCATCCATGACTAGACCATGCTTGTTAATGAGAAACCTCTGGTCAATTTTCCAATCAGACTTCCAAATCCAACATGTGGTTATCTTTTGTCTGACAGATGTGGGTTCAGTGGAAGGCCTGGCTTATCACCGTGGCTGGGATACATTATACTGGACCAGTTACACAACTTCCACAATCACACGGCACACTGTGGACCAAAGTCGTTTTGGGGCTTCTGAAAGAGAAACTGTTGTAACCATGTCAGGGGATGATCACCCACGTGCCTTTGTTCTGGATGAATGTCAAGAGTAAGCATTAAGAGGTTTATTTGTTTATTTTTTTTTACTTTTCTTTTACAAAGACAAAAATATGTAATAAAAATAAAACAAACAACAATATAAAAGGAAATCATGCGAAAGTTTAGTGACTGTTAGATGGTTGCTGGTTAAATATTTCCCATGTAATTGTACTTTAGCTCATATATTTATAAATTTTTTGAAAACAATATATCTTTATTAAGGCTAAAAATGTATACTTTGAGTATTTCCTTAAATATTTAGAAATTAGCTTACTCTGATTTTTGCACAGCCTTATGTTCTGGACCAACTGGAATGAACAGCACCCCAGTATTATGCGAGCTTCGCTATCGGGTGGAAATGTGGTGACTATCATTGACAAAGATATACGTACTCCTAATGGGCTCGCTATCGACCACCGAGCAGAGAAGCTTTATTTTTCTGATGCTACCCTTGACAAGATTGAGAGATGCGAGTATGATGGCTCTAGAAGATATGTAAGCATGCTTTAGGGATCAAGCTTCTTTAAGATGTTTGGTGAACTGGACACTATAATGTTTCACCATCTGTGTGTATTGTGTATATATATTTTTTTACATTGATACCTCCACTTTATAAAACACAATTTTGCTTGGATTATCTTTTTTTTAATTTTATCTACAGTCTTATTTTCAATAGTACTACTTTTGTGTTAAAACAAATGATTCTTAATAGCGTATCTAGAAGAACTCAAATTCTCTTAAAATGGTACCCGTCATAACAAATCTTAATCTTAAATGACAGTGAATCAAATTTAATCCATACATTTTGCTAGCATATGTCTAGATTTCTCTAAGAACAGATGTCAAAACAGCACTTTCTCCCTCCTTTGAGTCAATCAAGTCTTTCAATCGGCAAAGAAATCAGAAGTCTGTGCTCTGTATACCTGTCATCAGACCAAATTTCCTCTGGCTTCTTTCCTGATTGTATTTAGCCTAAGGGAAATCAATGGCTGCAAGGGATGAAGGAGGGAAGAAGGACACACTCTATGTGAGAGCAGTAGCAGCACAGAGAAAAATAGCCAGAATGATTTATTGCAGCAGCTTTCGACAGGCAAGCTGAGAACAGACAAGTTTTATTTACATACCATAACGCAAACATAAACCATAGAGGACTTGTAACCTGTTATGGGAAACAAGTATGTGCTTCCCAAACAGGGATGTACAGAATAGGTATGTCCAACAACAAGTGTAACACCCACTGTAAATATGATTGATGCTCTCAGCAGGACACAGTGTTAATGGAAATAAAGTAAAATATGAGCTTTAAATATTATTTAGTGAAGGAACACTTTAATTGTATAACATGAGTCAAGCCAGATGGTTAGAAAACTGCATTCATACAGCCATCATGACAGGTTCACTTTTAATCACTTGCTTACCTACTCATTGATTCAGCTATTACTGTAATATGACAGACTTCTGGTTTCTAACACTGTACTAATTTTTTCACCCTGACTTTTAGGGGATCTTGAAGTCTGACCCTGTCCATCCCTTTGGTCTGGCAGTGTATGGAGATTATATATTTTGGACTGACTGGGTACGTCGGGCAGTTCAGAGGGCTAACAAATATCTAGGCTCCGATCTGAAACAACTTAGAGGAGATATCCCGCAACAGCCCATGGGCATCATCGCAGTGGCAAATGATACAAATAGTTGTAAGTAAAAATTCGCTGATAAAACAAAAAAGGCCAGATCTGTAATACAGACCAGTATGGAACATCCTACAGTCCCATCACAGTCCTCTTTTGTGTAATCTGCTTTTAAGAAACCTGTGGAACATGTTTTCTAATTCTGTTTATAGAAATCATGGAATTAAATAGGTTTAGGAACTCCACAGATACAAAATTGATATTAGCAGTGTGATAACAATCAAAGAATACAAGTGTATGTAAAGGAAAAGCAATGCAAACCAATATCCAGGTGAAACAGAAGATTTAAACAAACTTTGTTCTACAATAAAAGAAAAATGGGTGACATTTACAGTCCCCAATGGACACTCAAGTTATTTATGTGGCTAAAAAGAAAATGTGACTTTGAACTCCTGTTTTCAGTTATTCTGAAGAGTTAGTACATACTAGGATGCGTTGTATGCCTTCTTTGCTGTGAGTAAATAAAAAGGAGATTTGACTCCGTATTGCGTTCTCCGATCCTCAGCCAGAATTGTGTCCATTATCAAAATTAGTGCAATCAGTTCAACATTCTCCCTTTAATTATCTGTGTTCACACTGTTAACTGTCAACTACTTGAACATTCATATTTAATCTCTTTCTGCAGTGTTTATATTAAAACTCATTGAATAGTGAACAGCTAATCAGTTTGTGGTTTGTTTTTTTGTTTTTACTCAGGGGGCATGTTATGGTAAAAAAGTAGGGCTGATTTGTGTTTGTGTTAATTAGTCTTTTAATAAACTTAAATAGTATTATGAAAGGGGCACTATAGGCACCCAGACCACTTTAGCTCATTGAAGTGGTCTGGGTGCATAATCCCAGGTACGTTAACCCTGCAAAGGTAATTATTGCAGTTTTTAATAAACTGCAATAATTACCTTAAGAGAGAACTCCACCTCTAGTGGCTGTATACCAGACGGCCACTAGAGGGAAATCTTTTGGTCGCCTCCCTGACACTTGACGTCCTCATGCTATGCATGGGGATATCCAGCGTCATGTAAAACTCCATAGGAAAGCGCATATAATGCAAGCGCTACCATTTCCCGCACATGCGCATAAATTGGCCACCGCCGGCAAGGGGAGGAGCTCGAACCAGCACCGAGGGACATTGGCACTGGAAAAATGTAAGTGACAGGGTTTTTAACCCCCTCTGCACCATGGGGGGGGGAGGTGGGCCCTATAAGGAGCTACAGTGCCAGGAAAACAACAGTTTTTTGGCACTATCGTTTACCTTTAAATAGATATTAACATTTAATACTGCAGATTTTGTTATTTTAAATTTATATTATGAATGAAGTGGTGTAGCTATTGCACTGACTGTCTTTAGCACCAGGGCCGTCTTTAACGCAGGGCAAACGGGGCAGCTGCCCCGGGCCCAGTTTCTCGGGCGGGTGGCCGGTCGGGCAGGAAGGCGGGCGCACGAGGGAGCACTCAGTGCTTCCTCTTCAGCTCCCTCGCGCACCGCACTGATGCCGGAGCTGGAAGATGACGTCATCTTCCGGCACCGGCATCCCTACGCGGCGCGCGAGGGAGCTGAAGAGGAAGCAGTGAATGCTCCCTCGTGCGCCCACCTTCCTGCCCGACCGGCCACCCGCCCAGGAGCCCAGCAGCACCACTGGACCCCAGGGAATCCCCCCAGCACTCCAAAAGGTAAGGAGGCTGGGGGGGATTACATTTAAAAAAAAAAATGTGTGTATGTGTGTGTTAGTGTATGTGTTTGTGTGTTAGTGTATGTGTTTGTGTGTTAGTGTATGTGTGTGTTTGTTTGTGTGTGTATGTGTGTTAGTGTTTGTGTGTGTGTATGTGTGTGTGTGTATGTGTGTGTTAGTGTATGTGTGTTAGTGTGTGTGTTTGTGTGTGTTAGTGTATGTGTTTGTGTGTGTTAGTGTGTGTTTGTGTGTTAGTGTATGTGTTTGTGTGTTAGTGTATGTGTTTGTGTGTTAGTGTATGTGTTTGTGTGTTAGTGTATGTGTGTGTGTTTGTGTATGTGTTTGTGTATGTGTGTTTGTGTTAGTGTATGTGTGTTTGTTAGTGTGTGTTAGTGTGTTTGTGTATGTGTGTTAGTGTATGTGTGTGTGTCAGTCTGTCTGTGTGTCAGTATGTGTGTGTGTGTATATCTGTGTGTGTCAGTATGTGTGTGTCAGTATGTCTGTCAGTGCGTCAGTATGTCTGTTAGTGCATGTGTATGCATGTGTCAGTATATCTGTCTGTGTGCCAGTATGTCTGTGTGTGTGTGTGTCAGTATATCAGTCTGTGTGTGTCAGTGTATGTGCCTGTGTGTGTGTGTCAGTATTTCTCAGTGTATGTGGGTGTCAGTATATCTGTCAGTGTGTGGGTGTCAGTATTTCTGTCAGTGTATGTGTGTCAGTATGTTGATCAGTGTATGTGTCTGTGTGTGTGTGTCAGTATGTCGGTATATGTGTCTGTGTGTCAGTATGTCTGTATATGTGCCTGTGTCAGTATGTCTGTCAGTACGTCTACCAGTGTATGTGTCTGTGTGTGTGTCAATATATGTACCTGTGTCAGTGTGTCTGTCAGTGTATGTGCCTGTTTATCTGTATGTAGTCAGTGTATGTATCTGTGTATCTGCTTGTGCGTCAGAGTGTGTACCTGTGCATCTGAGCCGCAACTTTAAATACAAATACACCCCTCCATTCAAACTTCAACACTACATATAAAACACACTCCTGCATTGAAACGTCAACACTACATACAAGCACACTCCTACATTCAAAAACAAACACTACACATAAATGCACACTTGCATTCAAACTCCAGTACCACATACAAACACATTCACACAAACATACTCCATACAAACACATGCTTACATTCAAACATACTAACATGGCTCAGTGCTAAATACAACCCTGCAAGCATGGGAAATTGGTAGAGTCCCAGCTGTCAAAGCATTGTTGGAGTTGCACGACAGATGGGGTTCTACCTTTAGTCCAACCTTGCAATTGGGGGTCCCAATAAAATTCATTCTACTTTAGTACCGCCACTGCGTTGGGATGGATGCCGTGATTGCATACCAGGGAGTGAGGGGCGAGAGCGGCAGGGCACAGGGGGCCCAAGCAAACACTTGCCCAGGGTCCATTCGTTATTAAAGACGGCCCTGTTTAGCACTTAACATTTATAAAGAGGAATGCTCTACTTAATTATATGTTGGCATGGGTCTCTGTTGTATAGAGCTTGCAATCAGTATATATTTTTATTTATCTACTACTTTCTTCTTCTGTAGGCGAATTATCCCCTTGCAGAAATAATTCAATCTGTCAGGATCTATGCCTTCTCACTGCTGATGGGAAGGTTAACTGCTCATGTCGTGGAGATAGAGTTCTTCAAGAGGACTTTACATGCAGAGGTAGGTCACACTATTTTTCATACTTTTTTACCTTAAAGGGACACTCCAGGCACCCAGACCACTTCTGCCCATTGGAGTGGTCCGAGTGCCAACTCCCACTACCCTTAACCCTGCAAGTGTAATTATTTCAGTTTTCATAAAGTCCTCCTCTAGTGGCGGTCTACTAGACAGCCACTAGAGGACACTTCCGTGTTCATAGAACATGAAAAGTGTGCTATAACGTCGCTGGGCGTCTTCACGCTATGTGAGGACCTCCAGCGTCGCTGAAATCCCCATTGGAAAGCATTGAAAGCATTATTCAATGCTTTCCTATGGGGAGGTATAATGAGCGTGCGCGGCATCACAGCGCATGAGCATTAGGTTGCGGCTGCGCAATCTCAGTAGGTCTCCCCCCGCCAGATGATGTTGACGGGGGAGGAGCGTGGGCAGACCCTGACCCAGCGCCTAGGGACATCGGCACTGGATACAGGTAAGTCACTGAAGGGGTTTTAACCCCTTCAGCAATTTGGGATGGGGGGTGGTAGGGAGAGGGAACCTGCAGTGCCAGGAAAACTATTAAATATTGATGAAAATACCTTTTGATAGCACATCTCTACATAGTTACCCTAATCTCAACAGAGATTTCAATGGAAAAGTAAACCAATTATCCCATCTTGTCTGCCCATTACCTCCATAATGGTATTATTTACCTTTTCCAGGTGGGGTGAGAGTGTATGTATATCAAGCTGCCTCTAAGATCATTTCATCTCAATTGTTACCTCATTTCTTCTGAGCAACCATAGTGTCTAAAATGTGTAGGAGTAACTATTTGCTACCCACGCCAATATTAGAGAAATCCCAAACTATTATTAACAGATAAGGTCATGATGATTCAATGTTATCTTTTAGAAGCTGCCATAAGCTATTATTGGAGTAGTGGCAACAAGGTCAAGTTTCTGGTTTCATGAATAAACATCTACATGCTCTGTACTGATGAGCAAAAGCATATTTCCTTGATTAAATGTCAGGATTGCAACAAGGCTTATTTCCAAGATATAAATTATTTAGTGTATTCTTGGAATTAATACAAAAGTCTCTCCATAAAAAGAGGAAGTGTTATTTGAAAATTCTGAGCATTGCATTGAAGTAAGCTTAGTGTAAATAGCTTTAGTAAATTTTTACTGCGAACATACTTTCAGATTAGTCATTAACCAAATATGCCATATGAATGGTCAAATGGGAAAACTCCAACTCTTTCCACATTTAGTGATTGTGCTCTTTACTTTTTGGACATTGTACTATTGTGAGTACTTTTGAATTATCATATGACAAGCTTGCAATATTGTCGAGCCATTTTAACACCAAATTGTAGTGAATTGAAAACCAATTTCCAAACTTTTGTCTAAAGTCACTAATGTATTGTCAAAGTGGAGAATTTGTCCAAAATTAGTATTTTGGGGGGTTTTTTGTCGGGGGGGAGGGGCACATTAAATTTGCTTCAAATCAGTTTTTTTTTTGTGTTGTTTTTTTTGTTTCACAGTGGTAACAATATTGTATCACAGCAAAAGATAGTCATTTGACAATCCATTTTAAAAGTCTTGCTCAAAGCCAACAACTCTGACATTTCGGTTTCACCAGTGTTATTTGTTTTGTGTTTGTTAATAGCTGAGTGTTAATACCACTGTTTTTTTCCGTGCTCCCTTTAACTCTGAATTACAGATGGTTGTGTTTGTGGTTTTAAACTGATTTTGGTCACTATGGTTTAGAAAAGTCTGTACACTTTTTTTGTGACAATTGAAATAGTTGTAAATAACCTTACATGCATTTCATAGTTTCAAACCTGCCTTAAACGTGAATATTATATTCTTAACCAGGTCGGAACTCCACCTGCAACCCCCATTATGAGTTTGAATGTGGAAATGGAGACTGTATCAATTACAGCTTCACATGTGATGGCGTGGCCCACTGCAAAGACAAAGCCGATGAAAAGCATACATATTGTAGTAAGTATTGCGCATCATGTAGATTAAAATGCGACTGCTGGAGTGGCTTCAGCTCTCTGCAACATTATGTAAGAGTAGGCGAAACCAACACTTCTGGATGTTTTATACAAAGAGGTATGTGTTTGCTCACTCACAATTCTTGTATGAAAATCTGACATTGGTTTTGGTTTTTTACTAACATGAACTGCAGGTGTACTCTTTGAGATGCATATGAGGTGTGTGTTAGTGTGTGTGTGTGTGTGTGTGTGTGTTAGTGTGTGTGTGTATTCCAAGGTCCTGCACACGCCTGTTAGAAATACTTGCCAAGGAACAATCTCCAGTTGATGAAAGTCTTTCATAGACTGAAATGTTGACGTAATCTGACTGTATTCACAATAAACATTTGAACTTGATTGAAAAGCTTGGTGAGAGCTCTCTTTTTGTGACCATTACACACACACATTATATATTTATATGTGTGTGTGTGTATATAAAAATATATATATATCTATATCTCTTGCATCCTGGGCTGAGCTCACATTAGTGTCTTTCCTCAGATTTGTAGACTACTCATCCCACAATGCTCAGGCCGAATTACTGTGAGATGCTGTACACAGCATTGTAAGAATGCATTAGGGCATCTTTATCTGCTGCAGTCAAAGTGTTTTGTAGTCTAAGTAGTTATCAAGCATCATTACACACGACTTCCAGCTTGACTTGTGTTTTATTTATTTTTTTCTACATCACTTTAAATTTTGTACAGATTAACCTATGCTGTATTATTTCTTTTTGCAGATAACAGACATTGCAAAAAAGGTTTCCAGCGCTGTACAAATGGACGCTGCATCTCCAGGGCTAACTGGTGCAATGGTGTTGATGATTGTGGTGACAATACGGACGAGGTATTCTGTAACAGTGAGTATTCAGAACTTGTGTATATTGACATTACCCAATGCATTTCTATACATTATATACTCCATTTGAGAGTAATACTTCTCCCACATGAATTTATTCTTTGCTTTAGAAATATGTTTATTTTCTCAGTACGTAACAGATATATCGTTTCTTTTTTTAAATCTGATTTTTGTATTTTGTTTATTGCCCATTGGCTGGTTATTGTTGGTACAATATTTGGTGATTACTGGAGTTGTTAAGCAGGTTCCATGACGCCTCCTCATTTGTTTTCAGAGACCTCCTGTGCTCTTGATGAGTTTCGCTGCCGGGATGGGAACTGCATTTGGAACTCAAGTCGTTGTAACCAGATTGTGGATTGTGAGGATGCCTCTGATGAAATGAACTGCAGTAAGTATTGCATTGGAGTAGCTTGTCAAGTTGTTTCATGCATGGCCTAGTGCCACAAGGAATATTGCAGTTATTCCAATAAACTATGAAGTGTCTTACAGGGCATTAATTACCACTAGCGCTATTTTACTATAGCCTGGTCATGGAACACAAGTTGCTATGGTGTTTGCAGTGCCTGTTTACATTTACAGACTAGTTGATTGTGTGTGTATAATAAGATTCCAAAACCTTTTTCAACTTTGAACAATTGTGTTTACATACTAAAGTAAGTGCTGGAGATTGTTCTATTATCCCCAGGTGTTTCCTAGAAGTAACATGAACACTGTTGTGATAATTCCTGCTCTAATGCTAAAATGAAAACACTACTTTTTCCTTATGCTTCCGTCAATAATTCCTGTTGCATTGTTTCCAGACATTACAGACTGCAGCAGATACTTTAAACTGGGAGTAAAGGGCCTAACCTTCCAGAAGTGTGAACGGACCTCTCTGTGCTATGCACCCAGTTGGATCTGTGATGGGTCAAATGACTGTGGGGACTACTCTGATGAAATGAACTGTCCAGGTGAGAAAACACTGATTTTCTAAGGCAAGCAACCAGCTTATGAATCTTTCTCTAGTTTTGCTAAAATCTTATTGTATTGCAATTACATATTTTAATTATTAATTTTCTTAGTAGACTAAATTGGAAAATATGAGATTCTAAGTAAAATAAATTACAGTTTTGAATATAGTTCTGCTAGTATAACAGGTTTAGGAATGTATAGAAATATATATTCAGCTATTTTATTCTTCATCAATCCATCAATTCATAACAGTGTGTGACCAATTTACTCTTGGCAGTCTGCGGTCCAAATCAATTTTCCTTAAAATTTTAGGAACCCGAAAGCCAAAGTGTCGAGCCAATGATTTTGCTTGCACAAATGGGCACTGCATTCCTATGAGCTGGACGTGTGATAAAGAGAGAGACTGTGAAGATGGTTCAGATGAGACTCATTGTGGTATGTGAATAAAGAGGCAAGCACTAGCCATGTTTCAAAGTAATCAAGCACCATATAACAAAGTCTGGAGTTAGTAGCTTAAATATATTCCACATTAACACTATGTAGCTCTCACTGTATCATATATATTTAACACATTTCCACTTTTTTTTTTTTTTTTTATATATATATATATATATCTTATTTTGTTTTATTTAATTTTTTTTCTCTGACAGACAAGTTTTGCACTAGCATGCAGTTTGAGTGCAACAACAATCGCTGCATTTCTAAAAACTGGGTGTGTGATGGATCCGATGATTGTGGCGATAATTCTGACGAAGACAGTCGCTGCAGTAAGTCATAAGCTTTCATTAACCTGCCCGTTTCTTTTGTAGTTTGGGGTAATTGGGTGTCTGCTCCTGTGGATGAATTACTGTACACTCAGCTGTAGTCCATTAAGAGCTAGAGAGACACCTGGCTGACAAAAACCCATCTACAGCAGTGGGTTAACAAATGCTGTGCTTTGTCTGCTAGAATCCACCACCTGCAGCCCAGAATCTTTCCAGTGTCCCAACACCCATATTTGTGTCCCTCGCCGGTGGCTATGTGATGGAGATAAAGACTGCCAAGATGGCTCTGATGAAAGCGTCCATGCTGGCTGCAGTGAGTATGGGATTATCATTTTAGAGTCCTGCCTGTGTGAACTAAGGCAATTACTTTTTTACCATCCAAAAAGGTTGACAGAAATCCTGAATGCATATGAAACCTGTCACAAGTAACAAGATGGCCAATATAAGGTGTGGTTGCAGGAAGGTCCCAAATTAAGTTATTACAGCTGTATGCTGCTATGGTCAATTAGAAAGCATTAAACTCTTCTTTTTGTGATGTTCATAGCAAGCTATTAACACATACAAATCTATAAACAGGGATCTAAGGGAGACTCGTATGTGGAACTTTCCATGTTTTTCTCTACATATCGTCCAGGAATACAGGTTTACCAGTTTTATTAATTTAAATTAGGTGTCATTTATGGAGAGAGAGAAATCAAAGAGTCGAGCGAACCGATCTCCACTATGAGTTCTTCAGTTCAGCTCGCTGGGCTTCAAAATATTATAAGAGGAGTCTTGAATGGGAAATTAAAGGAACATTATACTCACCTATTTTCCTGTGCCGCGCGGGTCTGCCGGTGCTGGCTCTGCCCCCTTGGTGACATCATCGGAATTGCCGATTTTGGGCAAATCTGCAAGGGGCGGGACCAAATCGGCAAGGGGTGGGGCAAAATCATGTTTTGGCCAATCAGCACCTCCTCATAAAGATGCATGGAACAATGCATCTCTATGAGGAAAATTCAGTATCCCCATGCAGTGCTTGAAGATGCTGAACGGCAGTGCTGCCTGCTGTACAGCACTGCCCCAGGAAGCATCTGAGGAGTGGCCACTTAAAGGTGTCCCTAGGGGCAAAGTAAACACTGCCTTTTCTCAGAAAAGGCAGTGTCTGCATTAAAATGCATGAAGGCAGTGATTAAGCTGTAATTGTTCTGGTGACTATAGTGTCCTTTTAAAGAAGTTTCCTCTTTCAGTAATCCAAATGTACAGAAACAGTTAATGTTTCAATCTCACCACGAGTAATGATAAAGGTCTTGTGGTGAGACTGAAATGTTTAGTTTCTGTATATTTGGATTGATGAAACAAGAAATTCCCACACAGAGAGAGAGCTAGATAAGATATTCTACTGTGAAAATACATTTTATTTCTGTTATGTCTATATATTATATATTCTTGCAGAATGTAAATTCATCTTTGTTTCTGTAAAAAAAAAAAAAAAAGAAAGGTTTTAGCTTTTATAGAAAAATTGTTCTTTGTAGTCCTTGAGCTAATTGCTTGAGATGTATTTATGTAATGAGTTTGGATTGCCTACGATTTTATTCTTTTCTTTAGTTTTCAACAATACTTGTGATTCGAAAGAATTTATGTGCCAGAACAAAGAGTGTATTCCCAAACATTTTGTATGTGACCATGATGCAGACTGCCGGGATGGTTCAGATGAGTCTCCTGAGTGTGGTGAGTTTCTCATTTTTGGACCTTTGGCCTGACTGTATCATGCAGGTGGTCTTTACATTGTGTATAGTTATTCAAAGTTTATTTATCCTCCTCTTGTTCATACTTTTGAAGTGCATCTTGTGCCAAATTATTTTATTTACTATAGAAAATTTTATATTGTTGTTATTTAACATTGCTGGTAGATAAAAGGACAACAATTGGGTTATCATTGTGAAAATCTTTTCTGTCAGCATGCGTAAAGGAATGGCTGTGACTGGTTCCTTGGTTTATCTCAATCTGTGCAAAGAAGCCTCACTAGCCTAAACGGTGGCCTAACCTCAATGCCTACAAAACACCTTTTAAGATATTTTACAACATTGCCTGCAGTTAAATGACCAAAAAACTTGAAATTATGAAATTAGTATACGAAACACCAACCATATTTGGGCTTATACATTTGGAATAAAAATGTTTATTTGAGCATAATTCTAGGTGATGTGGGACTCTGTAGTTAACATAAGCATTTCCATGACTTGTACAACTTAAAACTGTAGCTGATATATTATACTACAGTGGTTCCCATGCTATTCCTCATGGCCCACCCAATAATCCAGGATTTTTATTTCCCTTTTTTTTTTTTTTTTTTTATTCCAAAGGGAATACTATAATAGCAAAACTTGGACTGTTGTGAGGTCTGGTTTGGGAACCACTGTTTTAAAAGACTTGTACATGCAATTTTTACTTGATTAAACCTAGGCAAATAGTTTGCATTCTTTTTTTACTTTTTTTGCAGACTTCTGTTTCACAGGCTTACACAAATATGAAACTGCAAAAAATATTATGAGCTAAAAGTTGATTCTGTCATTGCCCTAGTTAAGTGCTTGTCTGATTGTTTGTACTCTCTGTTTATGTTGTACTTTCACAGAGTATCCAACATGTGGTCCAGATGAGTTCCAGTGTGCCAATGGTCGATGCTTGTTAAACAAGCAGTGGGAATGTGATGGAGAACCTGACTGTCATGATAACTCAGACGAGGCACCAAAAAATCCTCGTTGCACAAGCTCAGGTGAGACATAGGGATGGCATTAACCAGAAGAAGGTTACATAATCTTCCTGTAGCTTCCTGTATTAACTTATCGCATCATTTAAACATTAAAGTGGCAAAGTATCTAGTCTCTGGTTTGTATTTTCAACATTTAAAGAGATATCTTTTATCAATAAATGTCAAGTTAGTTTTTTAATTATAAAAATGTAAATGTTTTTTGCAAACTTGTTTCAGAGGGAAAATGCAATGACACCTTCTTCCAGTGCAAGAATGGGAAATGTATCCCAGAGCAGCTCCTGTGTGACAACAATGGAGATTGTGGTGATGGGTCAGACGAGCTCAATTGCTTCATTAATGAGTGTCTGAATAAGAGACTGAGTGGGTGCAGCCAAGAGTGTGAGGACCAAAAGATTGGGTACAAGGTACAGAGCTCACACATGTGATTCATACCTTATTAGTGGGCATCAACTGGACAAAGTGAAAGAGTAATTCATGTCACATCTCTGCTATAGTACCTGTCTCTTACCTCTCTTTTACACTTTATTACCCAGCACACATGAGCTTATGTCATTGTGACTTTGTGGAATGTAGGGCTGTAGTGGATATTTTTTTTGATTTCTTAAAAACTAGGTTCCTAAATCACAATAGCAATGTAAATGGAGGTTTATCATCTAATGGGATACTGAAGGGTTCTGTATCTATTGGTCAGCTTTTTTCAAATTTTTTTTTGTGTTGGAGGGGTTATTTGAGTGAACGATATCTCCCAATGTGCCCAATATGCTTAAAGTGGTTCAATTTTTAACAGCAGCTAAGAAAGAAAACCACATTAAACCACTTTACAAGTGGTATAAGTGGTAAATTAATATACAGTAGTGGAGCATGAAGTAGTGCAAATCAAGCAAATTGCTTACCCTTGTATTAGGGCTCAGTCAGAGTAGACCACAAATATGGAAACTAATATAGGGTAGATTTTAATTGTTAAATATGTGCATACAGATGATAACTGGATCCACTCAAATAGACTGAAGCCTAAACCTATTGCCTCTGTAATTAATCCTCTGTGCTATTAAAGGACCACTATAGGCTAACAGCCACTAGTGACTTACAGCCACTAGAGGCTGGATTAACCCTATTATAAACACAGCAGTTAATCTGGGTTAATCCAGCCTCTAGTGGCTGTCTCATTGACAGCCGCTAGAGGCGCTTCCGCGCTTCTCACTGTGATTTTCACAGTGAGAAGACGCCAGCGTCCATAGGAAAGCATTGAGAATGCTTTCCTATGGACTGGCTGAATGCGCGCGCGGCTCTTGCCACGTATGCACATTCAGACAATGACGTCGCTATGGAGGAGGAGAGTTCCCCGCCCGGGGCTGGAGAAAGAGGTAAGTTTAACCCCTTCCTCACCCTAGAGCCTGGCGGGAAGGGGACTCTGAGGGTGGGGGCACGAGTGTTTTCCTGGCACTATAGTGGTCCTTTAAGGCAGCAAGACAATCCTCTTCTGGTAAAGATGTACCTCCAATTAAAACACAAAAAAAAGGGAAAATCAGTTGTGTAGCATTTAATAGAAGATCTTTCCATTCTAAAACAGTGTATTGAACTCGACTTATTCAGAGCCATAAAGTCCCAGCTCTGAGATTAATCATCTTGATATCAATTTTGATGGGGGGCATTTAACTCGTTTATTAGGTAGAGATTTGATAAAAAGAGTACTATTAAAGTGCAAACAGTATATAAGGCATGCAAACAAAGAGTAACATACCTGTTGTACATATCAAAGAAAAGAAAAGTGCTCTGTGATACAACCCGCATAGCCACAATAACATAGGCATACTACCCTAGCGCAGGTGATACAGCAACCCCAACGTTTCGGCGAATAGCATTCCTCAAGGGGGATCCCTTGCACTTTAATTGTACTACTTCTGTCAAATCTCTACCTAATAAAATCTTTATGTGCAAGATTAACTTGGTGTGCTTTGGGTTTTTCAATATTCAATGGAAAGAAGTAAACTGATACAGTATGTGTTCCCTACTCTTACTGGGAGCATTAGTACATTATGATATGGCTGGAAAGTCAGGGCCTTGTTCTGAGATGCCATGTGGGATGATTGTTCCTTTAGTGACTGGCTTTACTTGCCTCTTGCAGTGTAGATGCCGTCCTGGCTTCCGGCTAAAGGATGATGGTAAAACATGCGTTGACATTGATGAATGCACCACTACATACCCATGCAGCCAAAGGTGCATTAACACTCTTGGGAGTTATCGATGCCTGTGTGTGGAAGGTTATGAAGTCCGATCCAGTGATCCAAACAGCTGCAAAGTTGTAGGTGCTGGGGCAGGTGAGCAGATTTATTTTTAAATTTCAAGGTCATGAGCATGTTAATCCAATCATGAGATATGAAGTAATTATTAATGAGACTTTGTGTAGGCCAGAGTGGTTTATAGAAGGCATAGGGAAATGCAACATGCATAGGGCAATGCTTGTATCTGCTGGTTAGTACATAATTTATTGGCAGCACGGCTCTTCTTTAATAAGCAATTCTTCAGTCTTTAATAATAAAGCGTCTCTGATTTACATGTCTCATGTAGTTGTCCATAGCCCCATTCTAAATGCTGCATTCTAATTTTTTCTCTTTTTAAGCTGAAGAGCCATTCTTAATATTTGCAAATCGCTACTACTTACGGAAGCTAAGTCTTGGAGGCACAAATTACACCTTACTGAAACAGGTAAGCCATTTAAATGTAAACCAAAAAAAAGTTACCTGCACACTATCTCAAATCCCTATGGATATTTAAATATCTAAGTTGGTTTTTTTTTGTGTGTCTCTTACCACGTCAAGACAAACCCCGTAGATTAAACCTATGCTAACAATTCCCCTTGCTTCTTTAAGCTAAAAGGCAATATCTCTAAGACAGAAGGTTATTTTCCTAAATCCCTACACACTTATTTAACCCTTAATAGGGAACACATGGGGTGGGTGACAGCACTGTCACATGGCTGTGTAATACAGAAGCAAATACCAACATACAAAAGTAAGCCCTGTGCTCTGATCACTACCACTACTTCTGGGTGGCAGCAATGACTACAGTGCAAATTGCTGATGGTTGGTAGCTTTCTCAAAATATCTTAATGTTTTCTCAATAATTTGCTGCTTGAAAGTAGTCAACCTAAAGGAGCACTAAAGTTTTCAAACATTTCAAACACTTTAGTTTCACTGTCCCTGGTTTTAACTTGGTCAGTACTACTGACCGCCACTAGATGTGGTCTTAACTAAACATTGCAGTTTCTAAAAAAATAAAAATAAAAAAATAATTTTTTTGTATATGTGTGTATGTATGTATATATATATATATATATATATATATATATATATATATATAATAATTTTAATTGGAGGGTTAAAAGGACATGACAACTGCACCCAACCACTTCATTTAGATGAAGTGGCTGGGGTGACTTCAGGGTTTTTTGTAATGTTATATAAATATATAGATCTCATCGTTTTATGTTTTGGATTTTTAATCATAAAATGTGAATATTATTTTCCTCACAAGACCTCACAATAACACAGTTCCATGTTTGTGTAAAAGTATCAATAAAATTTATTTTTACACAAACTTAATTTATAGCACTGGGCATGGGGGGTATCAAAGATTGCTATCTTTATATATTAAAACAAAATCCCTTTTAAAGCTTATGATGAGCAAAGACCAGAGCATTTAAAAAATAAATAAAATAAAAAATACGATTTCTAAAATTTGTCATTCAGTTGGTGTTTGGCGTGTGTGGAGCAATCAAGTTTTTTTAGTGCTGAAATAAAATTAAGCTATAAACCTCTTGCGTTTTTCTGCAGGGCTTGAACAATGCAGTTGCATTAGATTTCGATTACCGGGAAGAAATGATATACTGGACAGATGTTACTACTCAGGGTAGCATGATCCGTCGAATGCACATCAATGGCAGCAATGTACAGGTAAATTGTCATTCCAAAGTAACTTGGCTTAATAGGGTCTCTATCGCCACAAAGTTATTATATAGAATTGGAAAACAAGGCAAGATGCCTCTTCTGGCTTTTTTTTTTTTAATTTGATTGTTTTTTTAGTTATAGGAATATTAATTCCTGAACATTACAACATTGTGTTACATATGATGTGAAAGAATTATATGTACCTATATATCCTCCCTAATACACAAGTATGTCCCATCTAGGCCCCTACGTTCTGCCGAAGATCTGCGTCTTTCCTCTGTTCGTACTCCCACCTCTGATGCTCGCATTCAAAATTTCTAGAGCTGAGCCATTCCTGTAAAACTCCCTTCCCTTCTCCGTTAGAAGCTCACCAAGTCTGCACTCCTTCAAAAAATCATTAAAAACTCACTTTTTCACAAAAGCTTATCAATTAAAACTGTTAATGGCTCCACAAAAAAAAAAAACACACTAAGTCTTCATTGAGTACTATTCTTCCAATCTACTTCCCTAATACTATCCTTACCTTTTGTGTCACTTTACCCCACTCCCTCTAGCATGTAAGCTCATTGAGCAGGGCCCTCAACCCCTCTGTTTCTATGCATCAAACTTGTCTGGTTACAATTACATGTTTGTTAGTCCACCCATTGTAAAGCGCTACGGAAATTATATATATATATATATATATATATATATATAAATATTATAATAATAATTTCAATAAATTACTGGTGGAAAAATTACCAGATTTAGGCCATGCGTATATTATTTAGCATTTGAGGCAGATCAATAATTTAAACTACACAGTGTAACTTTTATTGTATTTTTCCTCTGTGCTAAAGGTATATTGACACCACACTGCTTGTTGTTTGACAATGAGGCAAGCAATGTCTAAATTGACCCAAATCTCTTCACATGCAAGCCTGAATTTTGATTGTCTTACTTAAGACTCCACTGTATCTTTGAAAGACTATTATTTTTTTAATGGTGGCCTTTCTACTGAACACCACTGTATGTAAATCTTTCCCACCTATCTGCAGTGGATGTTCCCTTTCTAAACCAAATGTACAAAGAGATGCATTGTCCAGGACCTTCCTAGTCCAGCCAAAATCTCAATTTTAACCTTTAATTCAGATCATAGATAACACAAGCTCCAGTTGTAATGATTCATAGTTTTAAGATGGTCTTTTTCCTCTAGGTCCTCCATCGTACTGGACTCAGTAACCCTGATGGCCTCGCTGTGGACTGGGTTGGAGGGAACCTATACTGGTGTGACAAAGGCAGAGACACTATTGAAGTTTCCAAACTTAATGGGGCTTATCGTACAGTACTGGTTAATTCTGGTCTGAGGGAACCACGGGCACTGGTGGTGGATGTAAAACATGGGTGAGTTTTACTGAAGAGATCTTATAAATCATGTAATCGCCTGGCATCCTTTTCCTGAATCAACCTGGTGTCCATTCTGATTCATCATTAAATACTGTTTGTTATTATATTCCTGTTCTTTAACCTAGTTTCCATTCTGGTTTCTCACTCTTTACTACTGTTTGAAGAAATGTCTACTTTTGGATGCTGGGAGAGTCTTTAAATATGCACTGAAGAGTGACTATTTCTTTCTTCTCCTGCAGTTATCTCTATTGGACTGACTGGGGAGACAAATCTCTTATTGGTAAGATTGGCATGGATGGTACCAACAGAAGCGTCATTGTGGACAGCAAGATTATTTGGCCCAATGGTCTTACGCTGGATTATGTCAACAGCAGAATATACTGGGCAGATGCCAGGGAGGATTACATTGAGTTTGCTGACCTTGATGGAAAGAATCGGCACACAGGTAAAAAAAACAAACACTCTTCTGAAACAATATGTGAATAAAGAGTTTAAGCCATTTTTGTTGCACATTTGCTTAATTTCCTGGCAATCGAAGAAAAAAATCTATTTCCATTAAACCATAAACCTATTTTGAGAAGGTTCTGTCCCTACTTTGCTCCTGTATGTCTAAACCTAGTTCTGGATAACCGCGGTAGCCAAGGACTATATTCACTGTAATAATTAGCCTTTCCCAGCCTTGACATTGGCTTTCACCAAAATTGTAATAATCCAATAAAATTCATAAAAAAACGTGAGTAACTTGGGAGTGAAGTCATTGTCGAAGGACATAAAAAGCAATTGGAGTGCACGTTCACCTGTGTTCTAAGCAATAGCTGATACTATTAATAAATATTAACTTGTGGAACCATCCATACAGGGTGGTTTTTGGAGGTAGATCAGTAGGTATAAAAATCACTTTATTGATGGCATATTAAAAAAGAATTCAACGTTGGTAAGCTTGTATCCAAAAAAAGACCGACAAAAGAAGAGGAAGAATAATGTGTTATAAACTAGAACATGGGGATAAATACTGGTTGAATTAATGCTCAAATTACACCTTTCCGTGCAATCACGTGTGTTAGCTTAATGTAACAAAGTGTAAAAGTTGTCAGAAGTATACCAGAATTTCATTAAATGTGGATACAAATTTCTTCTATTATGTGTATACACAGACACTGCCTTATTTGTTTGCCGTAACCACCACAAGGTGGTAGCAGAAACTGCATTACTGTATATCTGCATGCCTAGTCAGTTAAATAAACCCGCTTCATTGATGGAAAAGAGTGATAGAGGGAATAGAATTGACCACAAAGTTGCTAATAACTGCTAAAACTCTGAGGAATTTTAGGAATTATACAATTTTATTCAGGAAAACCTTCCATGTTATAGAATAAAACAGAGCATAACAGAGTAGATTATTCCCCAACCTGTTCTGTTAGTAAAGTCAACCTTTGTCTGTTTTACCAACTAAATGATGCACTCTTCTATAACTCCCTCAGCTCCCATATTATCTTGTTGAGAGCCCAGGGGGTATTCACTTGTGGTTTGAACTGTTCCCTAAACTTCTTCCTTGGGTAACAATGCCTTCTGTGTCCACCCCACTTATCAAAGGTGGAAATCACATTCAGTATGTAAATCGATAATGAATAAAGATAAATGCCCACTCATGTATAATACCACTGTCTATCCCTTCTCTATTATCTCCAATAGTCACAAGCAGAACCACCTTCAAATAGTATCTGCTTGAGTGAGGTGTTAAGGCTCACTCATCTCCAATACCGTAAGCCCTGTGAGAGAGTTCCTCTTACTCTACATAGTCATATACACATTGTGAAAACTATATATAACGCTCTACAGTGAAAGAAAAATAGAAAGTCCCAATGCGTGTTTCAGTGCTGCATAGCACCCAATTCTCAGGGGGTCATAATGTGCATCCTGTATGGGATGGTTCTGCTAGTATACTGGTGTTACATTTAAAGGGTGATTTCATCAATTTGGGGAGCTCTCGGTAGTTCAACCCTTTTGAACCCTGTTGGGTTGCAGACAGTTTTTTCACCTAAATTGGGTATCCTATATATATATGATCTCCTGAGTCTCTCCTCCACTTATTTGCAATTTTGTCTCTTCTGACAGTGCTTAGCCAGGATATTCCGCACATCTTTGCATTGACACTGTTTGAGGATTACATATATTGGACGGATTGGGAAACAAAGTCTATAAATCGAGCACACAAAACCATGGGAACTAACAAATCCCTTCTTATCAGTACTCTCCATCGACCTATGGACATCCATATCTACCACTTGTACCGGCAGCCAGACGGTGAGTGTGAAGAGATTTTCACAAGATACTCAATTCTATTAGATGATATAAGTTTTTGTAAATGCTATTCGGGTACATGGCCAAATGTGACTCATCTAATCGAATTTTGCTTGTGTTTTAGTTAATTTTTATAAAGAGTGAGAGATCCGTTGATTCTCAGAATGTCTGTTTTGGTTTTTTTTTCTCTAGTACAATGATGACTAGCTGTGTTATTGTAATTTAGTGTCATAAGTTTTGTGTTTTCCGTTCCAGTTGAAAATCATCCTTGCAAAAACAACAGTGGTGGTTGCAGCAACCTGTGTCTTTTATCACCTGAAGGGGGCTACAAGTGTGCATGCCCTACTAACTTCTACCTTGGTGCAGATGGAAAAACGTGTGTCTCTAATTGCACTGCCAGCCAGGTAAGGCAGGTTTATTAATTGGAACCATTTTTGTCAGAGCCCCCAGGTTGGGATATGTATTGATTAGTTAGAATAGTATGCATATGTGTGTGTGCGTTTATATGTTGGAATGTTGTGAAAGCTCTTTTTGAAATCTGGTGGTATTTCATAGAAGATGTTAAAGGAAATACTCAAGAAGTTATTGGATTATATTGTCCAGATACATTGTGCATCACTCATCGTTTACATGTACATGCTAATTTTAGACTTAAAATGAATATTGCTTTCCACGTGTTCTGTGGGTTCTCTAAATTTGAATGTTGTCATCTCCCCCTTAGTTTGTCTGCAAGAATGACAAATGTATCCCATTCTGGTGGAAGTGTGACACAGAAGATGATTGTGGTGATCGATCTGATGAGCCTGCAGATTGCCGTAAGTAACCAAATAACGTTCGATAAGTGTAGCATATTTTTTGTTTTATATCTGTTTGTTCACAAGCTGCAAAAAAGAAATGCGTGAAAATGAATGGTTATTTCAACATGAGTTGTTACTAGAACAATAAATGTAAAAAGAAGCATGTAACCTCTGATTTTCTTTTTCCCCATAGCTGAATTCAAGTGTCGACCAGGTCAGTTCCAGTGCTCCACTGGAATCTGCACAAATCCTGCTTTTATTTGTGATGGAGATAATGACTGCCAAGATCATTCTGATGAAACCAATTGTGGTAAGACACACCTTCATTGATCTATGTGAAGTATTCATATGCTTTGCTTTTCAGCCTGGTATCATCCGTGTTATTTTGTAGATGATTTGCAATAGCCAGATGCATTTTAGTTACTTTAGTAATACATTCTTTATGGTTCTTAGAGCTATTTCTTGTTAAAAAGATGTATTGCTTACAATGATTAGAGGTCTTTGTCATAAAAAAAAGCTCCATAGCAAGTCCTTGAAATAATAGAGGGCAGTATTTCACTGTTTGCAGTGTGAAGGGCAGAGATCGTTAAAATTCATGCTTACCAATTTAAAAATATTTTTTTTTTATAAATGTCTATACATATATTTCCTCCAGATGTTCACGTATGCCTTCCCAGCCAGTTTAAATGTACCAATACTAATCGCTGCATTCCTGGAATTTTCCGTTGCAACGGACAGGACAACTGTGGAGATGGAGATGATGAGAAAGATTGCCGTAAGTATCTTTGTGTAATGTTTAGAATAATCTGTTTTAATCTGTCCAAATTTGCTGATATAGTCAATCATACTTTTGAGAAATTACTTGAGCATCAGTTTATTGTATAACTGTTTTTTTTGTTTTTGTTTCCAATAGAAACTGGCCTCATTCATTAATTCTGTTCTTAACACTTCCCAGTAGCTCTTTATATGCTTGAAAATAAAATAAAGTCAACCCATAGTGTTTGCGTAATACATTGCCTATGGCTCTCTGGTTCCTATAATATTTATCCCACGGAGAGAGGTGGTATTATCTGTAGCTCCTTACGTTTATTATCTGCACTGTAGTTTAAGCCTCTGGGCCTCCAAGTGCTTTTGTATTTCAATTGTATTCAGTGACTTTTATTAAATATGTTAGGAGACATTTGCATTCCTCGCTTTATTGCTTTAAAGCAATGTGTGTTTTATTTGACCTTAGTAGATCAAAAGATGCATTTTTTATCTTTCATAGTATATTTCTGATTAGATTTTAGGGATGAATTCACATGATTACTGTTGCATTATATTCTTGCCTGTTTGTTTTTTTATTTGAATGCTTAACTATGTTATTGTATGTCATGTGTAACCCCAAAAAAATATATTTTTTTAATTTGAAGCCATTTTATAATTTTTTTAAATATTTTTTTAGTAACCTTTTTCATTTACTGTAATCTGTTTTTGTTTTATTATAAGCTTTGTTGTGTTGCAGAACATTTAGCAAGTTATTCAATAAATCTGTTTAGATAATGAGCCTTTCTGTGGCTCATTAGTTGCCAGATTCAAGGGAATGTCTAGAAACTAGAAATAAACCAAATATATAAACATTCATTGGTGTGTGTGTATGTGTATATATATATTCTAAATATAAATTTCTTTGTAGTATTTATTAAGTGATAAGCCATTACGTTTGTGTACTAGTACAACATTCATAAGTGCAGCTAACAAAAGTATTGTGTTATTGTTTACAGCGGAGGTCACATGTGCCCCCAACCAGTTCCAGTGTGCCATTAATAAGCGTTGCATCCCTCGTGTGTGGGTATGTGATCGCGATAATGACTGTGTGGATGGGTCAGATGAGCCGGATAACTGCAGTAAGGATACTTTAATTTGCTTTCTAAATTGCCTGTTATCTCTCTGGAATGAGGGTGTTGATTGAGGTCAAGGAGTAAATGGCAGAACTGGTCATGAATAATGTAATTGCATGGTAATTAACCCATACCTCCCAACAATCCTGTTTTTTGAGGCCCTGCTCTATTTTTATCATGGATGTCATATTTGGAAGGGTTACTAATCTGATACACCAGGCAGAAAATCCAAAACTGTCAGTAAGATCCGTTACAGTGAATTCAGGACTGCAGTGAACAATATGTGTACATGTAGATACCATGTGTCAGACTGTGACTTCTATAGGACTAGATAGCACGAACATACACATTATCACTATTATGAACATTGTAAAGTATGAATTGAACCACCGTCTAAAATGACTTAATTGTTCCAGTGCCTTAGGGTTACCTTTTGTATTTGTTCAAAATGAGTTAAAACGTAAGAACTAAACTTGCAATTGCCACTCTGAAAACTTCCAAGCTAGTGTAGTAACATACCTAGAACATACAGGGCTACCAAAGAAAGCATACAATGGTTCTGGTAGGATAGCACAAAGTAAAAGCCAACATTACATGTAATCAAGGCATGGAATAAAAAAACCCTTAAACCAGGTATCCAAAACTGGATGTATGTTTCAGATAACATTCAGGTAAAAACAACAATTACATAAAGTAGTCTTCTCAATGCATGAAAGGTAGAATATGGAATAACAAGACTGAGATACAGGGTTCTTGAAGTCATTGTTGCCTTTGTCGTACCCAATGCCAGCATGTCAAACTTGGGGACTCCAGAGAAGGTATGCTATAATGATATTTTGTATCTATCTAAGGTGCACTCAGATGAGGCCCCCTTTAAAAGTGGTGCACACTGGGAGAAGCTGAGCTTTCCTAGAGAGTTTAAAATAAAAATTGCAAACCAGGTCCCATCCTTCTACTGTTTGGAGGACAGGAAAAAAAAATTGAGGAACACATGATGAGGGTGCCGTCTTAATTTTTTACCCCTGTCCTATCTGCTTTATTTGAAGGCCTAGTATGCTGCCATTTTTAGTCAGGAAATATGTTTAATATTAATTAGTAGTTAATCATATGACTTTTGCATTATTCCATACTTATACAAGATAATTAGATTTCTTTTAATTCTAGTTTCTTTATGTCTGTAAATGCACACGCTGTAAATGCTCATTATGTTTTGTAAGTGATAACCATATGTACATCTTGCGGTATGAAAGGCACGTGCAGCAGAATATACACTGTACATAGTTTCTTCAGTTGTCTTTCCCTCTAAACTGTAGCTCAGATGACGTGCGGCGTGGATGAATTCAGGTGCAAGGACTCAGGCCGGTGCATCCCAGCTCGCTGGAAGTGCGATGGAGAGCATGATTGTGGTGACGGCTCAGACGAACCCAAAGAGGAGTGTGGTAAGGCGCTGTACCATAAAATGTGCATACGCAATGTATGAGCCCAAACAATTTTGATCTATACATCATGACTTGTTTAAATAACTTTATAATGTTTTATTATATTCCTTTGTTAACATTGTATGTGTTGTCTTATAATGTCTGGGATGTAATGTGTAGAGACAAATGTATTTCCTTGTTCTAGATGAAAGAACTTGCGAGCCATACCAGTTCCGCTGTAAGAACAACAGATGCGTCCCTGGTCGTTGGCAGTGTGATTACGACAATGACTGCGGAGACAACTCTGATGAGGAGACCTGCAGTATGTGCATTTTGCATTTTCAATAGGCAATCTTTAAGTATGGTTTGTGCATGGTATCAATGTGGTTTTAGCAATTGAAGCATCCCCCCAGCCCCAATATTTCCCCCCTCTATTGTAAATTACAGCATTGCTTCTAGTGCACCTCACATTTTCTTCCATATAAACAGGATAATGATCGAGTGAAGGAGAAGTTCCTGATGTTTACATCTACCTTTTTCTGTCGCTAACAAGGACAGGGTTGGCAAACTTTGATTTCTCCAATGTTTTAGGAGAACTCAACCAGCATCGTGGGGAAATGTTCAGGAATGTCTAGGGTGTATAGATTGGCAAAGATTTATGTTGAATGATTTGGGATATATTTTAATCTTTTTAGTTGTTAGGAACATAGTTTAGCAGTTTTTGTCCCATACAGGTTGGCACCATGGAATAACAAGTATTCATAACTTTTCAGCCTTCTCCAGTGTCTGTATCTTTTTTCCACATTCCATCTGTTCAGGGTCTATGCCACTGCTTCCCTGTCGCATAGAAGTTCACCTCTTGTTCTCATATGTGTATTTGTGTTGGTACCATTTCACCTCATGTTATGTTTTTCTCCATTTTAACACTGTCGTCCCCGGGGGCATCCAGAGGTAGGTGCCAAATAATCTTTACATTTAACACCGACTAACCATGCTACTCCCTCTTTAGCTTCCCTTGCTGTATGCTTCCCATCCTCCTCTCTTTCCCTGTGGTGTGCTCTTAGCAGTTCGAAACCCAAGCATGTCTCCTGAGAAATACCCAGGGCAAACCACAAGGGTTAAAACTAAGACTACAATGTAAAGCCATATGGACCTTTTATGATGGTTAATATGGCTGTTTAGTTAAGGTTTCATGGTTGCATATTTTAAAATGTTCAAATATATAGCTAGTTAGAGGGAAAACAGATGACGCCTTGTCTCATCATGTTCGGTTATCTATACTGGGTTAAGTCTGGAGAAATGTCAGGATTTGTCTACACTTGCCACATTTTCGGTATGGTTAAAATCCTAGGATGCTGACCTTCACCACCATCTTATTATTTCAGTTAAATAACTCTCTTGATGTGATGTTTTAAACTCTTACTGTGAATATAGAGTCATTATCACAAGAAATCCCCAGGACCACCATCAGGGATACGCGCAATATCCAAACACAGAATTTGAGTGGGGCCCCTGGTAGCAAGACTTCCTCCCCAACCCCCTTTGATACTGCGCTGGGTCTTGACCAAGTGATGGCACTAGCTAAAGCTGCATTTAAAAAGAACCAAAATGTTCTTAAACAAAAAACTATGACAAATACAAGACTTATTTTGACTTGTTTCAAATGTCAATATTTTGTTCATTATTGACACCAGGCCTAGCCTTATTATGTTATGACTGTCACATGGTGAAAGTAAAAATGCTAGGATTCTACTCTGCACCCGCCACAATTTGACTTTTTTATTGTTAGTCCACTACTGTTCAATTGAAAATTAAGCATCAATTTAAAGGGATTCTCCAGTGCCAGGAAAACATATTCGTTTTCCTGGCACTGCAGGACCCTCTAGTACCCCTCTCCCTCCCATCCCAAGTTGCTGAAGGGGTTAAAACCCCTTCAGAGACTTACAGGAATCCAGCGCTGATGTCCCTCAGCGCTGGGTCAGGCTCCGCCCACTCTCCTCCCATAACGACGTCAGCCGGCGGGGGAGACCTAATGCGCATGCGCGGCAATGGGAATTAGACCTCCCCATAGGAAAGCATTATACAATGCTTTCCTATGGGGATTTCAGCAACGCTGGAGGTCCTCACATAGCATGAGGCCGTCCAGCGTCGTTTAATAAACACAGAAGTCCCTCTAGTGGCTGTCTAGTAGACAGCCACTAGAGGGGGACTTAACCCTGCAATGTAAATATTGCAGTTTATGAAAACTGCAATAATTACACTTGCAGGGTTAAGGGTAGTGGGTGTTGGCACCCAGACCACTCCAATGGGCAGAAGTGGTCTGGGTGCCTGGAGTGTCCCTTTAAACATTTATCCATCTCCTTTTTGTTAGTTAGTAATATAGAGATCTTTCTTTGTGTAGTATAGCATGTCTTGTTTTTTGTTTTAAGATTTCCCTAAATTGGCTGTTTGAAGTATCTTGGGAGACATAGATCGTAAACAACAGGAAGGCTACCAGTTAATAACTTTAGGTTCATAAAACGTAAATTGTTAGAGCCAACAGAGTTCCCATAAACTATTTTCATTTTTTTTTTTTTTTTTTTTAAGCTGTATAGCAATCCTCATGACTACCTATAAGTGGGTGTCTTGCCTTTTTGCCTCCATTTCCTTAGGTTTTCATTTTGATTTTTACATTGGGTATAGGTGAATCAAGACGTATAGGGTACATTCACCAAACAGTGAAGTGATCAAATTACAAAATGCTGGCCAAAATAGTAGACTTGGAGAATTTTTGTAATGCTAAAATTCCTTAAATTTATCAGTTCACCTGTTTTTATTGAACCATCTTTGCACCTGCTGCTATGTTGCACACTGGATTCCAGCCTTTCCTAATAATGGTGACGCCTCAGTGTAGTGCAAAATATGAAACTTAATTCTAAGGCCTATGCAGCCGATAATGTCTTTTATATACACATAGATTGAGCGTTCACACACATAATTGCTTGTTTTCATGAAGATACTGGTTTCTTCTTAATTAGCTCCGCGTCCGTGTTCAGAAAGTGAATTTTCATGCGCCAATGGACGTTGCATTGCTGGCCGTTGGAAATGCGATGGAGACCATGACTGCATTGATGGATCAGATGAGGTGAGGAGTTATATAAATACATTCCAACCATCAGAAACTATGTGTGCCACTTGTGAACTGGCAAGGTGGTCTTCTCATACGAATGATAGAGACATATTATGGTTATATCCTCTGATCTGGCCTCTACATATTAATTGCATTGTATCTGCCTTTTATACAATTGGGAGTGATTCACAAACGTTACACCCTGTGTCTTTGTGTATCATATAAATAATTTCAAATAAAGAGACTGACTCCTTGTTCTACCACTGGCGAGACTGTGCATACATCTCAGATGTAATTAGCATAATTTTTTTTATACACTTAAATTTAAAGGATCACTCCTGGAGCCATGAACACTACAGTATGCTGGAGTGGTTATGGTACTTGAAGTATTCATTTGAATTGAATTATTATGCAAGACCAATGTTTTCTTCTTCTTTTTTTTTTCTTGTAACAGAAAGACTGCAAGTTACGCTGTGAGTTAGACCAGTTTCCCTGCAACAATGGTCACTGCATCCCGCATCGTTGGCGTTGTGATGCTGATGCGGATTGCATGGATGGCAGTGATGAAATTAACTGCAATAACACTGGTAAGCAATTTGTGCCCTTAATGGCAGCGACTGCAAATACAGGCTCGTGTCTAGGAGTGTAACTCCCACTAGTCCTAGCATTTTCAAAGATTTATGTAGCCTTAACAAATACACAACTATAAATTAAAATAGGCTAAGAATTAAATCTAATGTTTCAATATGCCATGTAATTCTACATTGACAATACCTTGGTCTGGTTATAGATTTATATATAATGTACTCTCACCCTATTGCCGATATGGTCCTTCTGTTACGCATTGCTTCTCTCTAGTAGTACGGACATGCCCTCTGGATGAGTTCCAGTGTAACAACACCCTCTGCAAACCGCTGTCTTGGAAGTGTGATGGAGAAGATGACTGTGGTGACAACTCTGATGAGAGGCCGGAGGAATGCTGTGAGTTTAATGCTCTTTCTGTTGAACACACACATATTATGTTGCATGAGCTATGACATGCTTCTGCACATGTTCCTGTTGGGTTAATGGGTTCAATTTAAGTTTGTTATTAGATGCCTGACAGAGCAAGCATAAAGCATAGCAACTCTTCTGCATTATGGTCTTGATCCTGAATCTTTCTTAAACATCTTGGTGAAAATGGATGGGGAGGGTTGTAGAAATAGTGTTTTATACTCAAAAAGAAGAAAATCATTATGTTGCATGGCTGTCAATCAGTTAATCATTCCGTACAACTTCTATGGTTATTTGATCATCACGGGACAAAGGGCAGTTTTAGACTCTTCTAAAAAGAGTAGCTGCGTGCTATAAAACTTTATCTCATAAAAGAAACTCAGTGACCAGTGTTCCACATTAGCAGTAACACAAAAAGGAAACATTTGATGTTATGGTTCATTTTATTATTTCCACTGCTCCTGACACTCTTGCTTTTCTTTTGTGTCTTGCTAGTGAAGTTTACTTGCCCCCCATATAGACCTTTCCGTTGTAGAAATGACCGGATTTGCCTCCGAATTGGACGTGTCTGTGACGGGATTGATAACTGTGGAGATGGAACTGATGAAGAAAATTGTGGTAAGAAATGGATATTAGAATGTGGCAGATAAACAGGGAATATGTTTTGAAATAATTACATTTCCCTGTTTGTGACTCCTGTACTGCAGGTCTGTGAAAAAAGCCATTCTTAGCAGCAGAAGGTGAGGGACCAAAGATACAGTTTCTCATCTTTGCATCTCACTGTCACTCCCCATAAATAATCTTTTCTAGACTAGACTTAGAGTTTCTACCTTTTGAAAATGAACACTTTTTTTGTGGTGTAACATGAATATCAGCAAGGTTGTTCACTAAAATGAGAATTGCCATGAATTCAAAATTAATTTCAAATTTTAGACCAAACTAGCGAAACTTGGTTGACTGTTATTGGAGAGTGTCAGCTTTTAGTCTATCAAAGTGCCCATTCAGGTATGATCTGTATGTCTAGAAGGAAGTGTGTACTATCTGTCTTAGCCACACATCCTGCGTGTGCAGAGCTATGTGAAAGCAGGATCCCTCATTCAGTGTTAAACTGTTTTAAAATTGTTTAAAACTAAATTGAGGGAGAGTTCTCCAGGATTCCAGGTACTATAAGCAATTCAGTGAGATGGAATGGTTTTAGTGCCTACATTGTCACTTTAATAAATGGCAAGTGCACTTTACTTTTTTAAATGCTAACAAAGTCTGCTTGAGGTACACCTTAAACTTTGGGCTGGCAAAATCACCTGCAATTTTCTATATAATAAAAAAATATGTTTACCTGAAGATCATGTCCACCACCTTAAAAAAGGCCGCCAGAATGGGCAGCTAGCAAATACATACATAGTGGCCTTCCCTAAAATGACACAAATGATATCTATGTAATTTGTGGCAAAAAATAAAGTTCAAACAGCACACTGTTGTAAGAAATTCAGTGCTTTTGTTTTTGAGGTGGGTACAAATATGTAGTGATACAGGCTCAAGAAGTACCAATGCAAAATAAATATGAACACACAGCAAGCATACATATCAAAATGTGCTGAACCTCCGTTTTGTGTCAAAAGGAAAAGTGATTATCATTATCGTCAATGAACATTCATTATGGCAGCCTTCTTTGTAAATTTTCTCGGCACACATAGCCATAAACCATATTGGTGCATACACTAGGACAGGGATAGGCAACCTTTGGCACTCCAGATGTTGTTGACTACATCCCCCATAATGCTCCTACACCCATAATGCTGGCAAAGCATCATGGTAGGTGTAGTCCAAAACATATGGAGTGCCGAAGGTTGCCTATGCCTGCACTAAGACATAAAAACGTTAAACCTCTTTGTGTAAGTGAATATCTTGTAGCTGCATCAAATATCAATCTCAAATTGTGTCTTCTATCTCCTTACTTTAGAAAAGCCTAAAACCTGTGATAAGGAAAAGACCGAATTTCAGTGTAAAAATGGCAACTGCATCGATTCTCGCTTGCGCTGTGACTTGTTTGATGACTGTGGCGACGGCACAGATGAAGAGTTCTGTTATCGTCATCAGCGTATGTACTATTTGTCTATTGCTTTACTTGAAAATGTTTTCCTACAACAAGCATTGCAGTCACCTTCAGTGTTAGATAAATGATACCCACTATTTTTTGAAGAGCTATTTATCTGTCATTCTGTGCTCCTCTGCAGCGTCTTTCTTTGGGACTGTCATCAGGGGAAAAGAATGGATGCTACTATCTTCCTTTTCTTACAAACATGGAAGCATTATCCAGCCACTGTGCTCTCCATGCCAGTGTGTGAGCCTTTCATGGAACTGGTTACTGGTTATAGACTTATAGGAGCACTCTAGGTACTATAAGCTTCTTCTTTATCTAAGTGCAGTGGCTATAGTGTCTGAAGTCTCCTGCTACTGTTCTCTTGTTCAGTGTAGAATAATTTCTAATGGATTCATGTTAAATGAGACATTATCCTGAGTAGCAATGAGCAGAGGTGAGTGGCTGAGAGTTTTGACTACCCACTTTGAGCCTATCACTATTGCCGGTATGTGTTGGTATGGCTCAGGAAGTGTGTAATCTCTGCTTTATCCATACCTTTTAGTGTGGCTGAGCTGGCCATAGACTCTTATTCAGTGTTAAACTGCTTTAAAATGATTTAACACCGAATGGAGTTTCAGTGCCAGTAAAACCTCTCCAGCATTATAGCTAGTTCAAGGATACGCAATGGTTATAGTGCCTACCATGTTCCTTTAAAACTCTGCCTTCTCTGCCTTCTTCTGGTGGGACTCGTACATGCAGTCTCATCATTGTCACAGCAAAGACTGTGACTAGGGGTGAATGCAGAATGCCATCGCTATTAACAGCAGCGAAGACTGACAGATAATGCATCATTCAGACTCTGCCATGCAGTACATGACTGTGTGATTTTTCCCTGTTCTTCAAACAGTATCTTTCAAACTCTGAGCCCCCATAAGTAATCTTCTCTTGCATGCTGTCAGAATAGAAGAGCCTGAATTGAAGATTATGCTAGCTTTAGTGTACTAATAATCTTAATTTTAATAATGACAGGAGGCGAGTATTTTGCATATCTCTCTTTACTAACTCCATACAGCAGTAAAGAAACACATAGAAAAAAGAATGACCTCATTATTTCCTCTTTCAGAAAGCGACAACAAGCAGAAGTAAATATATAGCAAACAATAAAACTAATAATAACTAAGTTCCCATGTGAGAAGGAGCAAACTTCCAAAGAATTCTATACGAACAACGAAAAAGAGTTCAGGGTTGAGACAAATCCGAAGGATAAAATCTCCAATAGTTTCAAGTGAACTGCCAATTATCTTCAGAGGCGAATCATACTGAAAAGAGAATGTGTGACAGGTTTAGACATAGTCACGAACATGTAACTCCAATTAAAGTACCACCTAACATCCCATTGGAGAATATAGTAACTATAATCTGATAACTGAGTAATTGTAATGAGAACTCTAATGAAGATTCCATATTAATGGAAGTACGAACATATCATATAAGCATCAATGTGAGAGTCAAACCTACAAAGCAAACAAATAGAAAGGATGGGCAGCGAAGCAGGGGGGAAAATACTCGCCTCCTGTCATTATTAAAGTTAAGATTATTAGTACACTAAAGCTAGCCTAATCTTCAATTTTACCACATGACAGGAGGCTTCGTATTTTGCATTTTTAACGCTGAGAAAAGAGTATAGAACTAAATAAAAGTCCTACGGTGTGCTGAGAGACCCTGTATTCAGCATTGTGGGGAGGTCTTCCCCGTTAAGCGCCCACGTATACACCATCTAATGGGAAATTATACAAGACCAAGTCTGACCGTTTGTCAGCAGGATGTTTAGTCCCGTAGAGTGAAAGGAGAACAACCTCCACAACTCATAAGCTTGAGAGGTATGAGATTGGGTAGTTGGTATCCTAGAGGATCCTAGTCCCTTGGGCGTCTTCAGGTAGTGATACGGGCTGCAGTTCCGTCTCCATCCTCACGTAAGGGATCAAGATGCAGGACCGAACCAGACAGAACCCTACGGCTCCGTGAGGAATTGTCGGTCATGAATGTAGCAGGAGAAGATCCTCCCCTGCTCAAGAATTTCTGTAGACCTTGTAAGCATGAGAAGCATAAGTCCTTCGGGGAGGTCCGGTCAGACGGAGCGCGATCACCATCGTGCCTCGACTTATACTGTGATGAGTAGTAATATCCAAATAAGTCGGCCCCTATGAGATGTGTCTCTCCCGGGAGACAGGTTGATCTTCTGTGAAGAACACGGGGATCGAAGGAGCCTACATGTTGTCTGATAAACGTGAGTTGGTCCATCCTGATGGATGTGAAACCTGACCGCCTAATGTGTGGTTACCTGCAGTAGGGTGCAGCAGATCTAGTACTACTTTATCAATCCATGTATTGTGAAATATAGAACCAAGAAGTCTAGGTATACAACGTACAGGGTTGCGGTGGTGCCGCGGAGAGTCGTGCGAATATTCCCAAATTGTGGGATAGTCTACAAATCTCTGAGCGAATAGTCTTCTACAAATCTGGAGATTCCAGCCGGTTCTCGGATGAACGTGGGTGTTGACGAGTTTTCTGTTCCTTGGAGTGATCTGAATGAGGTTCTCCAGGAAGAGAGTGTCTTGTCTTCCCCGTCTGTATACATTACTTCTTTCGGTAGTTTATCAGGGCCCACCAGGCTCCGAGCTACTGGATCGGGAAGGAGAGGATGTCCCCTGAAAACTGGGTAAGGTGGTCGAGCGGGAAGGAACACAAGTCGGTTGACTACGTGAAAGTGGCCTTCCCCAGGATTGAGTGCCTTTCACCTAGATGTGGTGAAATCACCTGTGGATGTAGTAGGAGGTATATTGATGGTATCTGTGCATACCGTGTTCTCTGTCCGCTTATCTGGAGTACAATTGGTTGACTCTCACTCTATATGGGTAATAGAGCTAGCGGTAGCGGATCTCGGGTCAGATGTCCCGAAGTGGTCGACGACTGGCTCTGTTGCCAACCGGTTCCAAAGAATCCCTTGTAAAGGTAATTGCATAACACCTCCCTCCTAGGGGTTTTTGTCCTTATGAAAGCCGTGGGACCCTTGTGTATCTAATAAGTTCCCTTCAGAACTTTGTGCCTTGTGCCTGGGGTTCCGACTATATTGGCGCCCAGTACCGCCAACCATCCGTCAGTGCGGAGGAGTGCTGCTATGGGCATCCTATGGGAGAGGCCAACACTGGGGTTTCCTGTGAGGAGCAGAAACTGTTTTTTGAGTCCATATACCCAAGTTGTATGCCGTTCCCGGACGATGTTTGGTGGCATCCATCATCTCCCATGGTAAGGTTGTGAATCCTGAAAGTCCTCCTCCGTTGGTCACTATAGTCGTCTGAGCCATTCTGACCGGCATGGAAGGACATGGGTTTGTCCGACCATCAGCGAATATGGACATTCTAAGCAAGAGGCTGCAAAGCCATGAGTGCATAACGTTGTCAAGTAGGGTTATCGTAGTAAGGGATACCCCTGTGTAAGGCACAAACCAGTATTCAGGCACAGGATGCAGGGCAAACCGATCAGTCTACTATGACAGTAGGCAGTGTTCACGGAAAACCTTGTGGGTCTTATTCCGAATCGTGGCCAAATAAAACAGACTGGGGCTCACCCAGTACATAGAGGTTGCCATAGCATTGCCTCCGCTCAGCAGCACCGTGCAGCGCACGTATAGTGGGGGCTCACCCCGGGTGCACAGGGTATGAACCCTTAAGTGCTGGCCATTGCCCTGATAGAGAGTGTCAGTCACCTCTTCCATTATTAAATTCACTTCAAGGGGAATATAGATCGTTAAGTAGGCAGCTCAGAACTCCTGTTCAGTGGTTGTAACCGCATGCCTCTGTTCAACATTTTAGTGCAGTGCTCGCCTAGCCGGGCCCGGTGCATAGGGCGTGGGCCTTTAACTGCAGGTCGCAGAATAGGTACAGGGCATAAACCCATACTGTATCATTATTCATTATCAATAGAGGTATTCCTTCAGCTGTAGGTAAATGCTGTTGCTGTAAGACTTCCTTCAGTCGGGTAGTGTGACTCCCCCATCGTAGGGGTCTCATCCCGAGAGCACCGGGTCTGAACCTGTAAGTGCCGGTCCCAGATCTGTAGTTCGGGTTTTCAATCCTCGAGCTCGCTGTTGATAGGGGTAGGAGTAGAAGCAGCAGTGCTGTAGGGGGCTCACCCCGGTTGCACAGGGTATGATCCCATCAGTGCTAGCCATAAGCCTGATAGAGAGTGTCCTACAGCTCTTCCAATAATTAATGCACCGCCATGGGGGATATTCTGCGCTGAAGCTTGCCATTCTGTCCCCTTTTTAGCCAAATAGATTGGCTTATACCTAGTCAGAGATCACCTAAGGTGCGAGGGGTATGTACCCGTCAAGCGTGGGTCGCGGCCAACTAAAACAGACTGGATGAGAGCACAATCCGTTTCATTGTGTGCAATGCGCCATGCAGACCCCAGCAGGGTGTAGTAGTGTGCAATTTATTGTGTGCAATTTATTGTCTCAAAGTATCAAAACAACCCCAGCAGGGTGTGTGATATGGGGTACCTCAGCAGGGTATCTGTTGTAGTGTAAATAATGCCAGTGGATCCCAGCAGGGTCTGTATAAATGACAGTAAGGTGTAATATCCCCGACAGGGTATTCTGTATCTGTCACTTAGTGTTGTCATTGTCCCAGTGGGGCAAACCACAATACCTCCAAAAAGCAGCACGGTAATAGGGGCAGCACCCCAGGCACAGGGTTATAAGCCCGTTAGTGCCTAATATGGCAGTAATGAGACAAAAGTGACTGACCTCTGAGGGATAATAGGATATAGCACTAGCTCTATGCTCCGTTGTCTGTCGTGTTCTGACAGGTAGTCTAAGTGATAGGGGCCATCCCTTTGAGCATCCAGACATAGTCTTGCTGTAGGTTCGTGAACCCTGATCCAGGTTATGTCCCTTCAAATCTCCCATCACTGATATGTCCTTATACAGTACCATCTTGATAGTCTGTGTTCAAGGGTGATATCCCTTTTAAGGATTTGGTATCCCTTTTAAGTAGTTCCAGGGTGGTATCCTTTAAGGAGTTCAAGAATGGTATATTTAAGGAATTTGAGGGTGCTATCCCTTTAAGGGATTTTGAGGGGTGATATCCCTTTAAGGTTCCAGCACCTCGAACCACTATACAAGAGTACAACTCAAATGTATAGTGGTTGCCTGGATTCGAACTTGTCAGAGCATCGTGAGCCATGAGAGCAGCTAGGCTAGCTGACAGCCCAGGTATATGTTACTCTCGAGCGCTGAAATCGTGGTGGGCGAGAGTAGCAAAACGGCCACCCATAATCTCGCGAGACGCGAGATTAAAGATGGCCGCCGAGGGTAAAGGAGGGGGAACATGGTCCCTGGAGTCTCGGTAGACACGGGATCAAAGATGGCCACCATGTCATGCTCGGGCTACCTCGTGGTCGCCCCACAGACTGCCCTGCACCAAGGTAGTGGATGTTGGAAAGCATCCAGCACATTCCCGGGTGTACGGTATGGGGCAGCCTGAGAGAACGAGGGCAGTGAGTCCGGCCGTCCCCCTGAGGGTTGTAGGAGGAAGGGGTCGAACGGATAGGCCGGAAGGAGGGGTTAATGCCCTGGAGCCAGCGGGAGACGACTGGAGGGAAGGGGTTAAGCCCCAACCAGACCCAGAATCCCCTTGACACCCTGGGGAGAAGGAGGAAAAAGTGGAAAGAGATGCCCCAGGTATAGAAGGCCAGGAAAATTGCCAGAAAAGTCATGATACATATGGTATAAAGTACATCTACCATAACTATACATAAAACCTATTAAGTCAATAATAAAATTTACACCTAACACCTATTAAATCCATGTCATAAAATACATATGACATCTATTAAATACATATACAAAGTCGGTTGTAGTGTGCCGAAACTTTATATTATACTAATGATTAGAGGTATAGGTCCACATAAATACAGCCTTCTTCCCTGACCACAAATACTTATCAAAACAAAGGATGAAATGCCTATAAAACTGATAAATTACAAGTGATATCACAACTAAAGGTTATGAAATAAGGATAACGTTAAATCTATATAATAGCTATGAAATAACATAGAAAAAACACAGCTGCACATAGTACAGAAGCACAGCAAGAACATACAGCAAAGTATATAAAAAATATAATACAGAAACAACCTCAAAGAGGCACTGTAAACATAAAGTAATGGAGAAGAGTAATACTCTGACCTGTCTGCTTGATGGAGCAGTAAAGAAAGAGGAAATGATGAGGTCACATTGCCTTATGTACATCCTGCTCTCCTGTGATTGGTTCTTTTTTCTATGTGTTTCTTTACTGCTGTATGGAGTTAATAAAGAGAGATATGCAAAATACGAAGCCTTCTGTCATGTGGTAAAATTTAATCAAGCCTAGGAAGATGTTTACAATAGAGTGCAGCAAAGCTGTAGTTTGTCAAAAATCTGTATTCATTTTATAATTTAATTTTTTTAAAATGTATTTATTTTTTTAAACTCTCGGATTTATTGAGGTAAAGAGTTTGACATACAGGAAAGTCAATGAATGCATGAGCAATAGTACATATCCATCAACAAGTTTATAGAAAAAAAAGTTCAGTCATACCTTATTTTTTTGTATAAGATGTATAATAAACAATATAGGAAACTGCATCAAATAACACAGCGAACAGTCATAGCTGTATGGTAGTGATTTCAATCCTAAGCGTGAGTGGTTTAAAATGTGTGGGACAGTGCCCTATGTGGGATACTGCATGGTGATAATTATAATAATACTATGCTGTGTGGTCAGGTCCTTTGGCTAAACATTCTTGAACGAATATAGCATAATATTTACATCGCAATTACCCAAGTAATTGGCTGCTCTACTATAGTCTGGTGCAGTGAGATTTGCACGTTCATCTAGCCATGCATGGAGTTGTGTAGCCCATGTTCCAGACATTAATGTAGATTATTTAAGCGGGCATAGATAGCAACCGCTGAGTCTGCACGCATTTGGTATGGTAATGGTGTAAATTAATAACCAGGTTCATGCTACGAGTTAAATCACTGGAGATACCAGGGACATGCATGAATTTTAGTGGGGTAAAATTATGACCCCTTATTACTGGGGATATGGGAAGTATTAGGACTTGTGATAGCCTATCGAGCTCTCTCGCATTACGTTATAATGTTATGAGCCCACACTATAGCATGGGAACTTATTAAAGAGAAACCAGTGTAACGAACTAGCTATGATGTGCTAGGTGTGAGGGTATTTGTAATACCATGTGTATACTTAATGGAAAACAAAGTCAAAATGCTTAAACAAAATATAATACTTGTGTCGGAGAGACAGCTCAGGTTAATATTTTTTTCTTTTTAATGCTTAATACTTGTGTAACCTGGAAATTGGATTGGTTATTGGAACCTCCATAAACTAGTAGCTAGTAACTGGAAGGAACCCACACCTTCCACAAGAGAATTCAAACATGAACAGTAGGATTTGTTTCACCCTTTTACATTGGTTTAGATATAGATTACAACTAAATTACTGTATGTGCAGGGCAGGGATCCAGATATGTAAATTCATGAGTGTTGGAATGCTTTTTTTATTTTACATTTAATTTATGGTGCAGCATATTAAAGTGCTAGAATTGCATTTTATTGTTTATCAAGAATGTTTGGTAATAATGTTTTTAATGTGATGCTTTTTTTTCACACAGACCTGGCAGAGCAGGGTTGTAAATCCAATGTCACTATATGTGGAGAAGAGATGAAATGTGTGCAGACACAGAACACTGTGTACTGCGTCTGTAAAGAAGGGTTCCAGAAGATCCCAGGAAGCCTCGCATGCAGAGGTCAGTCCAATCAGCAGTCATTAAAAGTCCAATATGTATAAGCATCCTCTATACTAGTGGCTAGATTGATTGCCTGGTGCTTCCTTGGTACTGTTTGACGAACTAAAATGTGTACTTATTACATGCTTACAGGGTTAGGTTATGCTTACCAGGAAAGGTTAAATGAACTTAACATGTATAGCTTGGAGGAAAGACGAGACGGGGGATATGATAGAAACATTTAAATACATAAAGGGAATGAGCGCAGTAAAGGAGGAGACTATGTTTAAAAGAAGAAAAACTGCCACAACAAGAGGACATAGTCTTAAATTAGAGGGACAATGGTTTAAAAATATCAGGAAGTATTACTTTACTGAGAGGGTAGTGAATGCATGAAATAGCATTCCAGCTGGAGTGGTAGAGGCTAACACCGTGAAAGGGTCTAAGCATGCATTGGATAGGCATAAGGCTATTCTAACTATAAGATAAGGCCAGGGACTAATGAAATTATTTAGAAAATTGGGCAGACTAGATGGGCCAAATGGTTCTTATCTGCCGTCACATTCTATGTTTATTCACTAAAGTGAGAATTCAAGGTGAATTTAAAGTGAATATCAAATTTAAGGTCAAAATAGACAAACTTGAAAAATTCTGCTTAGTTTGGCTACTCTGGCCTTAAATTTGAAATTCTATTTGAATTCACTTTAAGCTATCTCTTTAGTGAATGACCCTGTCAATAGGAATCTTGCTAGTCGTAGACTAGTGACCACATAACTTTTTCTATATATGCAGAGCTTCTGATTAAATGGAGACTAGTTTACAAAGTAGCAAAGTGAGTTTCCAAAGTGAATGGTGCCATTAATTTAAAGGGACACTATAGGCACCCAGACCACTTCAGCTCATTGAAGTGGTCTCGGTGGATATTCCCAGGTCCATTAACCCTGCAAATTGTAATTATTGCAGTTTTTAATAAACTGCAATAATTACCTTTGAGGGTTAGCTCCACCTCTAATGACGGTTTACCAGACTGCCACTAGAGGGACTTCCGAGTCGTTACTGGATGTTTATTTCTATTCATGAGGACATCCAGCGTCTTCTAAAACCCGTTGGCAAAGCATTATACATGCTTTCCTATAGTGGAAATGCTAATGCGAGCGCAGTCATTGCCGCACATGCGCATTAGGTCTTCCTAATGACTGACGTTGGCGTGGTAGGAGCAGAGGTAAACCCAAACCAGCGCCAAGGGACATCGGTGTTTGACTCGGGTAAGTGGCAGAAGGGGTTTTATCCCTACACTGGTTTTCGGATGCCTATGTGAGCTGGAGTACTAAAGATAGTCCTTAAGTGATTTGATTAGATTTGGGGATAATTCGATAGTACATGATTCTCAGTTTAGGAGCTTCAGTGATGGTCAGTGGGATATTTTCAGGTGCATTTTCAAGGACAACATTTTAATAGAAACATGGGGATGCTTCTTTTAAATCTGTGTATGGGGACAAAGGTTCTGGAAGAAATCATTTTATTTGCTATGTTTTTACCAGGTTATTTATCTGTATAGCATTAACAAATTCTGCAATGCAGGATACATGGAGAGTTTAATAACAAAACTTAATTTAAGAGAAGCAAACTAATGTAGGGCATTTTAAAGTCTTGTTTTCAAGCTTACAGTTTAATGTGTCTTTCTTCTAGATATCAACGAATGTCTAACATTTGGCACATGCTCACAGTACTGCAACAACACAAAAGGTTCCTACATGTGCACTTGTGCTAAAAACTTTGTCAAGTTTAATCACACGTGCAAAGCAAATGGTAAGTAAGCATCACTGTAAGTGGATGATAAACTCCCATAATGCATAGTTTAAAGAACTGGAGTATTGGTTTGTTATATTCTTAACTGTAGTTAAAATTACAGTGTATTGCACCTCTTCTCAGTGTCTAATCAGGTTCTCTACATCGCTGATGATAATGAAATCAGAAGTTTGTATCCCTTCAACCCTAACTCTGCATACGAGCAGGCATTCAGAGGCGATGAGACCGTACGTATTGATGCCATGGATGTGTATGTAAAGGGCAATAGACTTTACTGGAGCAACTGGCACACTGGAAAGATCTCCTATCGAGAACTACATGGGACATCATCTTCTACGTCTTCCAACCGCAACAAAAGGCAGATCGATGATGGAGTCACCGACCTCAATGTGAGCATCTATAATTTGCAGAGCATCTTTCGCAATTCTAAGAGATTAGGCGTTTTATTTAACCTCAAATCACTTTAAAAAAGAAAAGAATCTGACGTAAACCTAGTTAATTCGCATTTTTATGGTCTTCTTAGGTTTAGTATGTTTTCTCTTCTAATTTAAAATAGCAGCATTACATTGTATGTTTTGTTCGTCAGTTTATTTCATGTTCATTCAAAGTAAATCTATCCTTTCAAAATTACCATAAGAATTTCTGAAAAAGCATAATGAAAAACTTGCTTAGATATGGACATCATTTTTTTTTTTTTTTCTTCAGGTAGGAATTGCTTGTTAACAGGTGTACAAACCGTGATATAAGTAGAACAACTGATTTTCATGTTAAAATATTGTTACATTTGGTATTCTCAGTGTGTGCATTATTATTTCATTATCAACAGCACATTGCACATTTTGCTGTGCTGTACAAATGGCTACATAACTATAGTTACAAAGTAGTGATATCTGTTATGGTCTTGGTGATTAGAGATGTTCCAAATGCCATTGTAGTAAATGTAGTTGATTCAATCAGTATACGTAATCCTTTCCGCAGATTCCTGGGTTGAAGATGCCCAAAGGCATAGCTATTGACTGGGTAGCAGGAAACATTTACTGGACTGATTCTGGTCGGGATGTCATTGAGGTTGCTCAGATGAAGGGTGAACACAGAAAAACATTGATATCTGGCATGATTGACGAGCCTCATGCAATAGTGGTGGATCCTCAGAGAGGGTATGAAATACTGTTCTGTGCAGTGATAAATGATTTATTAAATCACAAGTACAAGTAGGTGTTTGCGAGACGCAATTGTGTAAATTGTACACAATTGTATTACAATTTTTAGGTTTTCTTGTTCAGAGTATGATTAGTAACCACTTTGCTCAAAGTGTTTATTTAAATTTGCTTAAAACAATGTTGTATAAAAGATTGAAAATAAATATTGAATCCAACGAAGCCATTGCAAATTAAACTTTAAATATTGTTTGAAGATACAAATTGTGTAGGTGGCTGTCCAGAAATTACATCACAAATCCTTTTGCATCTTTGCTTTTTTTAGAACCATGTACTGGTCTGACTGGGGTAATCATCCAAAGATCGAGACAGCAGCTATGGATGGTACTCTGAGAGAAACGTTGGTGGAAGAAGACATTCAGTGGCCCACAGGTAAGGCTGTTCCAGTGTTATACCATGCACCACTTTCTCATTAGTCATTTACAACTATCGTTAGCAGGTCATATGTCTATGTATGGTTGGCGATGAAGTCCAGCAGCAGGTGTGTTAGTTAAAGTAAATCTGTAATAAAAATGTTTTCACTTACCTGAAATTGCAAATACACAAAGATACAAGATGTAAAACATATCGATTAACACCCCTATCCTCTGTTCCGGCTCCGCTTTGTGGATGTTTGTCTTCATGTAACACCTACCTCCTGACCATCCTCTGCTCCTGCTCCACGTCACCTGGTCTCGTATTTGATTAGCCCTGCTAGGGAAGCATCCACAAGCAGAGCAAATCCCACCCATGACATTGGCATGTTGGCTTCATTGCTAGTGGGCCAACGTCAGAACGGATTGATGTCTAGCATGTGCTTTGGTTGCTATGGATGGAGTTCAGAGGTACCTCCTGTAGGAGGTCTTTTTTTTTTTTTTTGGTCTCTTTTGTCAATGCTGAGGCATAGACTGATAGCAGGAAGAAAAAAGTATTTTATTTTTTATTTTTTCCTAATTGAGCATGAGATTATATCTATACATTGTGCTGGCAACACTGCTAGCACAATGTATAGATATAATTTTTTGTTCAGTCTAATTAGTTATTTGGGGCATGAAAGGTGCCCTTCAACAGTGGTCTAAACCATTACCACTTGATGTACATAATGTAGTAAATGAACTATATTTGTTGAGGAATTCAAGAAGTCTAATTATGTTTTATAAAACTTAAGCAAAATATACAAAAGTATATTTAAGCAAGAAACAAAATCCTGCTGGAAAAAATACGTTAGCCACTGTCCAGATATACTTGGGATACTGTCAGGTCTTCAGTACATAAGTCTGAATGAATGAAAATAAGACATAAAGAAATATTTCCTAAATATGAATTAATAAAAAGTAATGTTTTTTTTTACAAAAGCTCAGTGTATATTTCAACAGTCGTTCAACTACTGTATCATTTTTACTATATCCCATTGTCCTATACATTTAAATAATTTTTTTCTATATATTTTTTTGTACTAGTAGTAGGTTGTTTGTAATTAGTTCAACAGTACTATAATGGAGAAATATACATCTAAAGGGTTTAGTTAACCAAGTCAGTATAAAGATACGAGATATATTTGTTGGTTATATTTACTGCAATTTTTTCACTCTTTTTTAAAGGTTTGGCTGTGGATTATTACAATGAGCGCCTCTATTGGGCAGATGCCAAATTATCGATCATTGGCAGCATTCGGCTTAATGGAACTGACCGTGTTGTGGCTATTAATAACAATAAAGGTAACATTACTCTTCACTTAACTACCCTTATTTTAAGTAAACATCATTCCTTTGCTACACGATACTCTTTCTTTAAACATTTAAGGTCTGGGCATTGTTAAATAGTGTAAAGTGCCTGGATTTTGCTCTCCAAATACCTTTTACCCTATTCAGACCGTAGCATTTGATCTTTGGTGAATAAACCTGCTAGTGTTGAATATTGAGCACTGATACCCTTGTAGAGGTTTTATTTCCAGAGTAATTTTAAAACGGAACTGGGAATATAGTGCAACTAAAGCTATAAATTAAATGGAGATAAAGTAACACTGTTAAAATGTTGAAGCCTACGTAGATCCTTATTTGCTTTGTTATATTTTCCAATTACAGGTCTGACACATCCATTCAGTATTGACATCTTTGATGATTATATCTACGGTGTGACATACATTCACAATCTAATATTTAAAGTGCATAAGTTTGGACATGGCCCTGTCACCAATTTGACATGGGGAATAAACCATGTTACTGATGTGGTGCTGTATCATCAATACAAACAACCTGAAGGTAAGAAAGGGTGTAGTATGTTAATATTAGATATGTAATTGAAGACATTCTCTTAAAAATAGTTGATTGTTAAAATTATATAGCAGGAAAATAGATTATTTTGTGGATTATATCTCATCTTTATATTTTTTGTTTTCAGTGACCAACCCATGTGACCGAAAGAAGTGTGAGTGGCTCTGTTTGCTAAGTCCGAGTGGACCAGTGTGTACATGTCCAAATGGAAGGAGGCTCGATAATGGGACATGCATGCCTATACCATCCCCAACACCATCACCAGATGGTGAGTAATGAAGTTAAGCATTTCATATGATGGCCTCTTTAAGCAACTGTAAACTACAATTACCATGATGCTTTGTTGCCATCTAGCTCTTGCAAGTATCTAAGTCTTTCTAACCTGCCTTGAAGAGACTCTCTCAGCCCAAAATGCAAAAAAAAAAAAATGGTGGATAAACCCTCGTATCTCAGCATATCTCAATTTCCCAAGCCATCCCCTTTTCCATCCCAGACTTTCTGTGGCTGTCCAATCACAGAATTCCCAATGAAGCTCAATGATAAGTCTTTGCAAGGTTGTTTTCTGCCTCTTGAGTTTAGTTCCACTGTACCAGTTGTCTTATTGACAGCCAAGGGGTGTATGTTTCACGGTTCATTTAAAAAACTGCCGATTTATGTTGGAATCTAGTGCTAGATAAAGTGCTTTTGGTGTTTGGGTTCTTCCTTTAATCGTAGTTTAAAAAAAGAAGCAGCGGGTAATGCTACCTGGATGCGCTGTGCACTTCAGTGCTACATGCAGTTATGAACCGCTTAAGGACACATGATGGAAATATTCCGTCATGATTCCATTTTATTCCAGAAGTTGTGTCCTTAAGCGGTTAAAGGACATTTAGCTTTTGGTTATACCCTTTATTAAATGCATAAGGTATGTTTATTTATTTTTTTGTTGTATTTTACTTTATTCAAGACACTATAAGAAAATATATTGCACTAGGTTAGTACACAGTGTAGCATTTTACTGTTTGCACACAGGCTAGCTATAGGCATAGCACTATGCATAAAACTAACAATAATTTTGACTGGCTCATTTCTCTTTATGCATCTGCAGAACCAAGTGGTTTTCCTATTTCAATCAATACATAGATTGTTAGTTTGCCAATATCGGTTTGTGATTTGCTTTTGGAAAGACCTTTTCCAAACACACTTGTTTTAAATAGTTATTATTAAAGGTTTAAATTTATAGAGAAATCCAATTTAAGACATGAAGATGTAGCAGGTGGTCTTTTCATTATTTGTCGGTTTGTGTTTTTTTTTATTTTTTTATATTGTTTTATTTTACCTGCATTCTTTAATCTTGAAAATGTTCTTCACTCTACAGCACCCACTCCAGACAGCTGCACATTAGAATGTCTGAACGGAGGCCAATGCTTTTTGAATGCACGTAAACAACCAAAATGTCGGTGCTTGCCCAGTTACGATGGTGACAGGTGTGAGATTGACCAGTGTAAGGACTACTGCAAGAACGGAGGCAACTGTGCCCCATCACTGTCAGGTAATGCAAGTGGAAGATCTGCTTGGGCTTTTCCAAAATGGCATGAGCAGGCCAGAGCAGACCCCAAATATTGATTGTCAGGGGTGATTGCTGGGATTCATTGACATATATAATAGACATTTGGCATTGCCAGATCACATTCCCCTAAGTAAATGCAATCCAAAATGTAGCCATAAATAGAAAATGTCAATTAAAGCATATTGATGCAGAATTGAGTGAGTGAGTGAGAAACAAAATTGAGCTCAGTGGAAAATGACTGATGCCACATCCACCACTGCAAGATGGCAAACTCAGTGAATCTTAATGTTAAGAGCGTTACCAGAACCTATAATATGTGCCCTTTTACCTCTCTTTATTAGAAGTGCACAGATTACTGCTGTGATACTTTCTAACCTCTGCAGACACACTACCTAAATATCTCCTTAGTAATCACACAGCAATATCATTCATCGGGCTTTAACTTTTTCTGACACATTCTTTCATAAATATTGATAGCCAGTGCCTTCTATTGCTTTTTAATTGCCTGTTAATCGTAGTGCGGGTCTTGCTTAGATTCTACAGGAATATTCTTTTTACAGTAATATGTTCCTTAAAATTCTATTTGAATTGCACTTTGTTCTATTGAGCGATGGCTTATGCAAAGCTCTGGATGTTCTATATTGTGTTGCCTTGCTTTTATTGCATAATGCATCTGTGTGATCATTAGGTCCTATATTAAGAGATCAAAGTGGTCTACAGCAGCTTTAACCTTGTCTATGAGGGTTGTTCGGTTGTAGGTTTCACACAATGCACTCAGTGGGACATTATGGACAGTGTGTTTGTAAATGTAGGTTTTAAACTTCCCTGCATGTTGACATGCATCTATGAACATGCAAACTATTAATAAACTACAGAGATGCTGAAGGACGTCTATCTACTCTTCTAAAAGAAACGAATGCGGGAAGTCTAATAGATTAAAACTGTAGTAATTCACACAATGTAAAGGATACGGCACTCTCGCATCAGAATCCAGGTTCTCTAAGCCCAGGTCTGGCAAACCCCAATTTAGTAGATAAGAAGTAAAGGGCTCTTCTTGTTCTAATAAAGCTGCTTTACGAGAGATCCTAAGTTCCTGGACCTTACTTACTGATTATCTAATAGATTAAGCTTTCATTTTATAGAGAAAGGTATACACCGTGTATATGTATAGTATTCAGTGTAGATGTACAGTTTTATTAAAGCATCTTTTCTAAAGAAACTAAATTGTGTAAAGTTGAGATATGAAGTAGGGAGTGATTAAATGTCAGTATACTGCTATGTACCATATATTAACCCACTTGCAACAACCCAATGATACAGAAAGGTCCTTAGAGCATCCTTGGCTATTCAGCTGCTATTGCGCTACAGTTAGAATTCTTATTAATTAATTATGTGACTAGTATTTCAACAGCAGCAATTGTCAGTGTTAGGTCTTTGCTAGAGATCTGTTCTTTTTGGAATCACTGATGAAGGTCCGAGTGGAAGAACATGGACCATTTGGATTAATTCAAATGTCCAAATGGTCCATGTCCTTTCACACAGACATTAATCCGTAATTAATGGAGGAATACTGCCAAACTTATATTTTAGAAAGATGTAGAATCGCTGTTTATTCCACCACGTCTGACTTTTTTCCCTTTTTTTTCAATTCATACTCAGTAGTCAGGTGGCACAGTTATTACTTGGAAGTTAGAGTGGAAAAAAGATTAATATATCAGCAGTAGAATAGGGTACTGTGCTGACAGATTTAGAACAGATTTACGATGTTATAAATTGGTTTAATTTCGCACACTGGGAGTGTGCAGTACTTTCTGTGATCTAATAATTTTAATATCTTCTGTTTAAATGTTCTATTTTTTCATTATTTATTCTATTACATTACATGTTTCCCTTCTCTTTTGCATCGTGTTCAGTATTTATATAATGTATTTCAAATGAAGCAAGAAGTAAATTTTTAAACAAGAGGAATGGATCTATTCAAATGAAGAAACACTTATAACAGAAATTAACATAATAATGAAGAATGCCATGATTCCGTAAAACACATGACATTTTTCAGAAGAATAAACTGGTTACGAATGCATGTACAGAGATGTTTATCAGAACAATATCGATTTGTTGTTAAAGTTGCATTCTTGCTAGTATAGTATAGTATAGTATAGTTCAGTCATACAAGCTTATTTAGAACTTTATAATTCTTTAAAATAGAACTCCTTCAGGACTTAATTATTAATTGAAACACCAACATGGCTCCCAACAATGTACCGAAATTAAACATCCTTGTTTTATCAGGTATGCCCACGTGCCGCTGTCCCACTGGCTTTACTGGTCCTAAGTGTCTGCAGCAGGTGTGCACAGCCGATTACTGTCAAAACAACGCCTCGTGCTCTGTGAATATAGGCAATCAACCCAACTGTCGATGCTTTAATGATTACATTGGAGACAAGTGTCAATACCGTAAGGACTATATAAATATTATTTGTGTTATGAGCACGTTTTTTTATTTCAGGAGCACGACAAACTGTGCTGCTTATTTATAACAATAGCCAATGCTGACCAGGATGCGAAATTAAGGTGGTGTCGGATGGTTGATAGAAAATTCAGTTCAAAGCAGTTTGAGATATGCATGTTGGGGTTCCTAGTAGTCATTACTTTTAGTGTATTTTCTCTACTCGGTGTAAGAGCCACATTAAAGGTGACCAAAATAACGACCCCCCTTATAACCTTGCATTTTCCATGATGTAGCTGAAAATGCATCATGGCAGTTGTTACTGTAAACTTCTAAGTTTGTGCTACATAGTGTGTTTAGTTCTGCAAGTCAAAGTTAAAAAAGAGGAACCACCTTGTAACCCCAGATCTGCACAATTCCAGGGAAATGTTTTGATTACTGCAAAAACGGAGGAACCTGCCAGATGACTGTTAATGGAACCAAGCAGTGTCGCTGCACAGTAGGATATGAAGGCCCCCAGTGTGAGATTGACAGGTGTACACGCTGCAAGGATGGGAAATGTAATACAAACAATGGAGAGATAATATGCGTGTAAGTATTAACGGTACACTTCATTTTATTTTGTCCTGTGTTTAATTGGCTCGGCCATGGCTTTTTTTATCTGTTAAACGTTTTTGCAATTAATTTATTACCTCTTTCTGGTTTGTCAAAGAAATAGTTCTTGAAAAATACCAGATTATTTTTTTATAGATTGGGCTTCAGTAGGTCATGAATGCTTGAAACCCATTTGTGAGAGATTTCATAAATAATGTGGTTTTGAGTTCAAACTTTTTTTTATTTTTTATTATTGTTAGCCCTATCTATGCTAAACCCATTTTTTAGCATTGAATTGACAAATACATGAACTGTATCCACATGGCGTACATGGTGATAACATGAAGAGATTGAGCAATGTTTTGTGATTTACCAAAAAATTTTATTTTAAAATGACATCTAAGAAATAATTTAGGTAACAGAATAGAACGTGGAGATTGGCCTTCTCAGCCATGGTTAAAATATAATTAAATATACAGAGAAGAAAATTAGAGCATTTACGTTTATGTACGGTTTCCCCAGGACCTTCCGAAGATCTAGTAGATGCAGCTTCCTGTAGAAAGTATGTCTTGTGGAACTTTCCCAGTTTTTCAGAATGGGGAATCGGTAAGGGTAACAGGACTGAGTGAACAGCTGGGGACACAACTAAAATGTGTACTTTATTTAAAATATTATGGATTTTGTTTGTAAAAAAATATTTAAAACCTAGATGGGATATGGAGTCAAGTAACAATGCAAAAAAGGTTTTCTGGTGAATTTTCATCATTTGATTACATTATAGTTTCAATTAAGTAAGTAACATACACTATTTTTTTTTCAGTATTTCATGTCGTTTTTATTAATGTTGTGAAATTATAGATCCTAAATTTGCAGTTAGATTAATGTGCAGGGCACTTTGCTTAATAATAAAAACTTATCTTAGTCGTAATTGTTGTCCATTTTTTTTTTATATATTTGTATATATAATGTAATATAATTTCTAGGGGACAGAAATGGCACAAATTCGGTGGAATTGCCAATTATATTACGTTTTCGAGGTTGTCCTCTATGCATTGTGTGTGTTGGAAAGAAACCTCTATCAGACCTGCATTTAATCATAGAAAAATCATGTACATTATCTTTTACAGGTGCACAGATGGCAGAGTTGGCAAGTCATGCCTGACATGTGACAATTACTGCTTAAATGGAGGAACTTGCACTATCAATCGTGAAACAGAGATGCCAGAGTGCCAGTAAGAACATGGTTAGGGTTAAGGGGAGAGGTGGAAAAATTGAATCCACTAGGGGCAATTTATAAGTAATGTAGGGAGCTAAAATATATTTTCTCACTTTCACTGGACATTGGAAAAAGACGGGATTTATTTATGTATTAGTTTGTTTATGTTGTGCTTGATTGGTATTTAAAAATCCACTCTGCCATTAATGTTCTTCTAATAAATAAAGCCATTGGGAAAGTGTACCCTAAAATGGTAATGATACAAGTACTGGTGGCACACTAACTGGATGGAACACAGGGCTTGTAAATAGTATATTTAAATATCCTTTTATTAAAGACGTGATCTAGCACTATTCTGTTTTTAGAAATGGATGTGTAGGATGAAAATCTTTTAAATGATAGAATCTGTCATTTCTTCTTCATTATGGCTTATTCCAAAACACCTTTTAGCACAACTTCACGTGACGCTTATACATTTTCTATTTTAGATGCCCACCCGACAGGACTGGTACTGTGTGTGACATGTTTGTGGGAATGACCCCGCAAAGCAGCAGTAAGTAAATATTTGCTGTATATGTTACGGAATGCTGCTCAGGATATTTTACTAAAATGTAACCAATATTTCAAGACACCCTAAACTGTATCATTAAGGTCCCAGGACTTTATTTGTTATAAACCATGAATTGTTGATTACCCAGTAACAAAGAACACTTATTTTAATTCACCACTACTTAAGTCTATTTTAACTATTGAATCAAAAAGCAATACTTTAAAAATGCCAACTTTTGTTTTAGTTGTAACCAGGCTTCTATGAAAATATAGTCACAATTAATGGTTTCTTTCACCAGTTATAAGGAAACCGAAACTGATATAATAGTGCAAGGGGGTATAAATTGGTGACAAATCCTCCCAGGTTAAGCAAGTGCCTCCTCATACACCTGTGCATGCTTATGTTGTAGAGGTCAGTTTAGGATGGTGGTGCTTTGGTCAATTAAGGTAACGACGAACAATAGCTTCCTGCGGTGATGAAACTTGCATTGCATCTTAAAATATAAACCTGCTTTGATTGTGGCACAAAAACATGCCTTACTTGCATAAATACAAAATTAGGTCTTCAACTGTATAATCTTCTATCTAGCTCTGTGTACAGAATGCATTGGTATTTAGAAGAATACGTCAAAGCTCAAAAACATTGTTGACTGGATATACAAGAAATGTCATACATGTAATTATACCAAACTCAGGGCCGGTGCAAGGATTTTTGCCGCCCTGTGTGTGTCTGTAAGGGGTGCATTGATTGTGTAAGAGATGCATTTTGTTTCTGTGTGTAAGAGAATGAGTGTTTGTGTGAACGTAAGGGATGCATTGTGTGCTTCGGGTGTGTCTGTGTGTGTGGGGGGGGTTGCATTGTGTATGTGTGTAGTGTAAAAGAGAAGGTTTGTGAGGTAGGATAGGGACTGAGAGGGGCGCAACTCTTTATTTTTTATTATTTTCATAGTGCACTAACCTCCTGTCAATTATTGATTTCCCCTTCCCTCCTATCCCTCCGTGTTCTCCCCTTCTGTCCCTTAGTGCTCTCCCTTGGCCCCCTGTAATCCCCCTTGGTGGTCTTCTCACTCCCCCTCTCCCCCTTAGTGGTCCTCCATCCCTCCCCTTAGTGGTCCTCCCTCTCCCAAACCCCTTAGTAGACATTCCCCTCCTCCCCCACCCCCTTAGTGGTAATCTCCTCCCCTCAGTGGTCATTATCCTCTTTCTCCCACCCCCCTCTTACCCTCCTCCCCTCTCCTTAGTGGTCCTCCCTACTTACCCCCCTTTGGTGGTCCTCCCTCTCCCAAACCCCTTAGTGAACCTCCTCCCTCAGTGGCCCTTACTCCCCACCCCTCCTCCCCCTGTGTTCCTTCACCCCCCTTCCCCAGTGGCCCAAACTCCCCCCCTTCCTCCCCCAGTGGTTCTTACTCCCCATCCCTCCCTCCCCCAGTGGTCCTTACTCCCCCATCCCTCTCCTCCCGCAGTGGTCCTGACTCCCTCCCCCAGTGGTCCCTCCCCCCTCATCCCCAGTGGTCCTTCCACCCCCCATCCTCCAGTGGTCCTTCCCCCCAGTGAGCACTTCCTGTCAGTCCGCCGGCGGCCGGGTACACGAAACAGAGGTTCCTGTCCCGCGTTCTGCGCCGCCCGGCCACGCTACATTGAGAGACCGGCGGGAGGGAGCGCACTGCGCTTCCCTCCTGCCGGTCACTCAAATCCGGCCGCCCTCCACAGCAGTGCTGTGCCGCCTGAGGCTTGTAAAAGCGCTCAGGCGGCGCAGCATAAGGAGCCGCCGGGCGCAGGGATCCGGCGCCCCCTGCTAAGGTGCGCCCTAGGCGGCTGCCTACGTCGCCTTACAGGTAGCGCCGGCCCTGACCAAACTTGTATATAGAGTGTCCTTTCCAGCTGAGATATTTATGTAGGGAAATAAAGATAGACGCACAGGCATGGAATAATGAACATATGTAGGAGATGATTAATGATATATTCTGTATGACTAGCAGTAGTTCGTTTCAAACCTGGAGAAGTTGTTGAAATTATGTTAAATGTATTTGTATGGATTGTTGGCTAATGGAAGTAATAGTACATCACATGTCTGCCATTTTACTTGCTATTGCAATTCATCCACTGTCAATTTCCCTCCCCTGCCCACAGGTACTACCTCCATTATAATTCCAGTTATAGTAATTCTTCTCCTTGTCCTACTCGGTGTTGGTGTATTCGTGTGGTACAGACATCGGATGAGTGGGTGAGTAATTGTATCATTGTTATACATGGTGGTATATTTTATATATATGTATATATATATATATATATATATAATATATAAAAAAAAATATTATTATTTTTTTTTTAATTGTGACATCTCCTGAATGGTTTGTATATATTAAATATTCTCTGTACATATTTTCTACTCCTTTCTTTTATAATTTGTACAGTAACTATTCATCTCTGGAAGGTTAACATACTTTGAATATCAAATTGATGAAATGTAAATCAACGTTTTATTATCTTTCTGTAGGCCCAAATATTAAGTGTTGGCTATTCATATAATTGTGCCCAATAAAGTACACACAGACTGATTAAACAGGTTTTGTTACTATACAGCATAATAGTCCTATGTGGCTTGTTACACATTTTAAAACACTGAGTAAATTGTTGCCTATTTATGATTCGTGTAATAAGGTCATATTATCGGAGTAGTGTTTTGATCATGTAAAGCAGTGTTCCTGCTCCTCACTGCTCCCTCGCGCTGAAGTGGTCTGAGTGCCTATAGTGGTCCTTTAAATATTTCTAAATAAGAGCTCCTTAAAATGTGGTTATGACAATACTTCTTATCAATTTTCGTTTTTACACCCCAGTTCAGTAATTAAAATCCTGTGCTGGCAACACAGACTAAATAGAATGCAAACCTGATTAAAGGAACCTGAATAAAATAAAGATGACAATGTAAGTCCACCTTATAACAGTCTCAGATCCTTTAGGATTTAGCCCACGATTCACTGTAAAATCAGAACTAACTTTGAAAATTAAAAAGGTAGGACTAAACCCATTGAGTAATATCACATAAAATTATAATAAAAATGAAAAGGTTCACTCTGTCTACGTGGCACCTTTGTCTCTACTGTGTGCTCTATTAGCGAATGTTTGGCTGTTTGAAGACATGAGCTAAAAGCAGTGTTCTTGGGGGCTATCCCCTATCCTGGTTTGGAAAGCATAACGTCACAACGTGGTTTGTGTGACTGTAGTTGTTGTGGACTTAATTTGCTGTGACGCTCAGATTAAACAAAGCTTGATCCAGGAAAAAAAAAAAGTGTGAACTATTTTTTTTTATTTTTTTTTTGTGTTGTGCAGTAGAAAAACCTAGTGGCACGATGTTGTCCTTTGCAGTTCTAAAATATGTTATTTTTGTCAGGGGTATAAAATAATCCTAACATTGTCTCCTCATTATTTTCTATTCTTTTATTTTCACAGAGCTAAAGGGTTCCAACATCAGCGAATGACAAATGGAGCTATGAATGTAGAAATTGGCAATCCCACCTATAAAATGTATGAGGGTGAGCCAGATGATGATGTAGGAGAATTGCTTGATGCAGACTTCGCTTTGGATCCTGATAAGGTAAACACCATAACTGCACAAAATGTAGGGATTCCACCTGTTTTGAAAGTAAGGTAATATTCTCTTAGTGGTTGCCTTGAAGTCTTCTAGAAATTTATTTGAATATAATGAAAGAAGCTATCCGTTCCTTTTGTTGCATTTTACATATCTCTTTTGAGTCAAAACAATTTGAATAACTACAACAGCGGTAACTTGAATTTTGTAATGAATTTGAGTTGTAAAATGATTACAAATGTTCAAAACATGTTTAACAAAATAATATAAAGATGCTATTTTAATAATGCAAAATTACAAGAGGCAAACCTCAATGCACCTTTCTACTTGCCCCAACCTACGGAGGAGATCTTATTATGTAGGACATATGTGTAAAAAATATTATTAAAGCCATGTAAATTATATGCATTTTATTCTTCTAACCCAATGTTTTCTTTTTTATTTTTTTTTATTTTTATTCCTTCTATATTTATTATCAATCTCAGCCTACGAACTTCACTAACCCAGTCTATGCCACCCTGTATATGGGTGCTCATAACAGTCGAAACTCGCTAGCCAGCACAGATGAGAAGAGGGAGTTGCTGTCTCGTGGAGGTGAAGAGGACTTCTCCGACCCTTTGGTGTAGGGTGAAAATTTTAATAAAATGAAAGAGAAATAGTTAAAAACTTTTTAAAAATATGGAGAAAACACACACACAACCTAATGTGTATAAAGTGTATAAATGAAGGACTACTTTTATATTTGATCTCAGTATTATAAATATATTTTTTTTTTCCTTCCCATTAATTTTTTGGAACCTGTCTACATTCCCCTCAGTTCCACACCCATACATGCTTGGAGACTGCCTGTAACGGGACTCTGTAAATTGCACAGAAGTGGAACACAGATCTCGTCACTCAGAGTAGGAGTTGAAGTGTGGGAAGCAGTGGACAATGCAGAGGAGGAGGCAGCTTGTTTTTAAAATAAAATGTTAAAGAAGTCACACAAAACAAGAGAGGGCGATTTTATAATTTCAAGGGCTGGCCTTTTAACAAAAGACTGTTATGTTATTTTATCCACTTTGAGCATCGCCAAGATGGTACAACACAAGATTCGCCAGCTTGATATCTGTATTAGATTTTTACTTTATTTCTTTTATTTGCTTCATCGTTTAGCTATGGCACACAGTAAATAATTCTTTAGTTTTTTTGTTTTTGTTTTTTTGTAATTTTATAGATGGGGCAATGTAATTTTCTGGCTGGACCTTTTGAAAACAATGTAAGTGGAATGTACCTTGGGATAATGAGAAGGTTTTGTACAATGTCACTTTCATCAACTACTTTTCAACGGAACAGGAAGTGACATAGTGTAGCTTCCTGTCTGCATTCCAAGAACGACATTCCTCATTTTATGTAACAATAAAATCACCATTGAGATTACAGGGAACTCCTGTCAAAGCAATGGACAAGCTGCTTATAAAAGTCTTATTGTGCCTCATCTCTGGAAAGTAGAGGAGAGTAATTCCCTCTTTCTAGCCAGAGAGAAGACTTTCCTGATCTAATGAATGTGTCAGAACAAAAAGTCCAGCCTTGCTACCAGTGCTCGCAAGTCATGGAGTGTAAGTAGGGCTTTGTCTGCAGTTAGTTTTGTGCAATCTAGCCCATTTGACAGTATCTGCAAAGAACAAAACAATATTTTTAAACTCCTTTTCTTGAAATCCTAGACAAGATTTAAGATTACCCAGTTCTACACCCAGAGCACTTTAGGGAACCCACCTTGTAGAGTTATGGCTTCTGCCTTTTGGAAGATTTATAGAGTATGGAAAGAGCAGTGCTACAACACTTTAAATTATGTTTTAGTTTTATAAATCATGTTTTCTTTTCATATGGAGTGCGAATTTCCATTGCTGCCTAAAATACTTCTGGGAGAAAAATTAAAACCTTTTCAAGATTTACCCCTTTTTTTTCTAAAGAATGTATCACTTTTTATTCCTGTACACTGGTTTGTGTTAATTGTATGAACACTAACCGCTTGGTTGAACCAGAACTGTTCACTTGGGACAAAAAGAAGGAACATTAATGTTACTTGAGGAGATGAGCATTTTTATATATGTGTGTGTCTTTTGTAGCACTGTTCTTTACATATATAATTATATTATTTGATTTGCAATTATTTCATGCACAGGGAGTATTCAGCAGGTCCATCTGGCAATAAATGGCTTAGTTTGGTCCTGATGGCAAATGTGTTGGCAAACAGTAAAGTTGTTTCTTTTTTTTTTTTTATTTCTTCTGTGGGTGTTTCAGGAGTTTGCACATTCATATTAAACATTTGCCTGCATTACACTAATTTAGTTATCAAACACATAAACACGGCATACTTTGGGGCTTTGCTTTTATTTGTTTTGGTTTTTCTTCCTTTATCAGACATTGCATTTGTTTTGTGCATATTTTTCACCTTATTTTTTTTTAAACTGAATTTATTGGTGGGGGGTGGGGGGGAGCTTGAGATATTAACCATTTGAGATCCAGAGAGATGTAAAGCAATTTGCCTAGCAAAAAAAAAAAACCCTTGCTCACTGATCTTTGGATTAAAAAACAATTGAGTTTTGGAAGAAAACTGTGAACGAAAATGTCTGTCTCACACACAATAGGGTGAATTAAGCTTGCCCTCTCCACTTTTGAGGAAAATTTAACTCAGGGGTAGCCAACGGGTATCTCTGCCACTGTTCTAGGACTGATGTTTGATATATTATCGCCACCAATGTAAAAAGCATTCTGTAACCACCCCTGGCTAATGGCTTGAATAGCACGCATTTCAACAGCTGCTAGCTTTCTAGAACCATCTATGCCTTTACTTATTTGCCTTGTTAAATTGGACTTTTTTGTTTTAAATTTATTTTATACTGTCTCTCTCTCAGAAATAGTCTCTGTATGATGATACCCAATTTGCACATGGTCTATGGCTCAAAAGAACACTTTGGCTGCACTGGCGGTTTGATTATTTGTAACTGGCTTTTAGTTTGGATATCTTTAAAGACCTTTTTACCCGTTTTACATTAGACTACCTGATTAATTTTCATATTGGCAAGCAGCCTCAACAAGTATTCAACAATAAGGTATGGGCAGCAATACATGTCTTTCTACGAGTTTAATATTTTTTTTTTTTTTTTACGTTTAACGTTTTAATAGCCTTTTGATGTTTTTGTATAAAATGTTTTCACATTAAAAGAGATATTGAAATTATAACAAATATGTTGATCCTGGAATTCTTTTTTTAGAAGCCACTAGTGCAAATTGGCTTTTCTTGCTATGGAAACTTGTCCTACATCAACTAGGAGGACTTACAGGAGTGGGTTTACTTATGATCCTAGCTTTGAAACAATCGGCTCATGTGATAGGAAATTCTAATAAGAAGGTACATGTCAATCCAATAAAAACATAATCATAATTTTGCAATAGTTGGCTTACTGAGAACAAGAGATGGCAAGAGTTACTGGTTTCAGTCCTCTTTTTATTCCGTGCTTGATGAGGTGTAGCCTACAAGCAGCCCTCTGAGTTTGTAGAACTAAAACTACAATAATGCTTTGGTAACCTTAAGGAGCTAACTTTCTGTAGGCCTCCACTTTCCAAGATCATGTGCAAATTTTCTCATTCAAATTAGAACGATAATGTATATAGACATAGGATGCTATTTTACAGACTTCGCGGTCTAACGATGAGTTGATAAATTATCGGTTTTCAAACATTATTGCACTAGAATTGTATGTTGTCTGCCCTTGCTGCATCTTCAAAAATCCCATTCTCATTATTGGCCGTTTAGATATGGGGACATTCCTTCAGCCATGTTAAATACATAAATATAAGTTTAGGGCAGTGACAACAGCTGGCTTCACAGTCATACGCCAATTAAAAAGAACATTCCATTAATAACCATAGACACACTACCAAATGCGGCTGGGTTAAATGGTCCTACCACAAGTATCCTATGTCTATTTTTGTTTTGTCTCCAAAGTTACACTTCTGATAAGGATACCATTCCTTTTTTCTCATTGATGCTTATGTTAAGGTACATAAAATTAACACACTTCTTTTTATCTCTCTGGAAAGCACTCAACTCAAAATCTTTTGTTGGGCTGAATTGAGGGAGGCAGGGTTACAAAGAGTTTTAATAATTTTTGCTGGATTACTTTACAACTTAACACAGAATATTGTTATAAATAAAATGAAAAATTATACCAAATTGTTTCTGGTCTCATTTCTCCTTTGTAATATTTTTTTAGTGTGTGATTGTGAATGCAATTCATTAAATCCGTTCGAAGTTCATAGTTTACTAAAACAATACTTCCTGATACCGCTTGCTCAACACTTTACGATACAAATGCATGCCACCCATATATATCCATAATAAAGGGGGGAGAGGAGAGTTGGAGGAGGGTTAGTTTTTTTTTTTTTTGTGAACTTTACTCACATCCACTTTTGCTGATACCAATGACCACTTAGTGTTTACTAATTCTGCAATTTGGATACACATAAAGAAAGCACTGTATTTGTCCAATTAAAGGATCATTTCAAGCTGAATAACAGTGTGTGGGATGCCAGGAGTACTGCTAGTTTTCAGCCAGATACGTAGTCAAACAGAATGATTTGACAACTTAACTGGGGTCCATCTGGCACAGGTAACTTCACAAAGGCCATCCTGCTACCTAGTAGTTATGGTGCCCGGAGTGTTTATTTAATTGCCATAGCAACTCCACCAGTGCACAATAACAGTTTGTCGGCACATGTACAATTCATCTGTAATAGTTTGAACAGGTTTTTCCTAGTGCTGGCATGCACCCAACGTGCCAAATTTCACAAGTATTTATTGAAAAATACATACACCATTCTTATATGTAGGTTTTGGTGCTGAAATAAAAACAGAATACGAAAACTCTGAGAACAGGTAAACGCTTAGATAAACTCCGTAGCTTGCCCTTCGGTTAGTCCCTCCTCAGGTCTAAAAAAACTTGTGCTCACTTGTGCCATTACAGTGAGAACCTATACAATTTGGATAGCAGACTGATTCCATCCATAAGTGGAAATTCATAATAGAAATGCCAAGACGTTCTCTCTGCACAAGATACAACAACCCCAGACGATTGTTTTGACCTTTGCTTCCGTGTTCTCATACTGCATTTTTTGGTGCTAAAATGTATGTTAAAATTTTATATTTATTTATATATATATATATATATATATATATATATATATATATATATTGGCAGGATAAACAGGCTCTTGCCAATAAACTTCAAATGCAAGCTTTAGGATAAAATAGTACTGCAGTTTATTTGCACTTTCCACAGGTTATAAAATGCTGTGCTTCACATAAATAAAACAAAAAGAAAATAAATCCTACCCCAACTTGGAGATTTACTAAACAGCAGTATTCCTAACTATCCTACTGGCAAGCTAATCCAATTCCCAGTTTTAAACATTTTTTAAACAGAGCACTTTAAGCAGGCTTTGACACAGTACCTTTTCCTTTAGAGCAGGCTTCCCCAAACTCTGGCCCTCCAGGTGTTGCTGAACTACAACTCCCATGATCCCATGATGCTAGAAGGGGAGAGTAAAAACAAAATAATTACTTATTTTAATGCATAGAATGAATTTTATGTGTCATCTTGCTCAGAAATGCTTTGGACTTGAGAAAGGTAGGTTCTCCCGAAAGCTTGTCATTAAAAAAAATTCTGTTAGTCCAATAAAAAAGGTATTGCATCATACGGCTTCTATCTGTTTTTTACATCTACGTCACTGGACTAATATGGATACAATCTCTACTATATAAATATATGTTTAAAATTTGTAGTATTGAAACTGCTACCTGTAGCAGACTTGTTGCTAAATGACCAAGTCATCCAGACTATAAAGATTGCTTTATATATTATTGTAACTTATTTATTTATTGAATAGTGAATTGACAACCACATTACAAGATGTAGGTTCAAATAATCTTTTGGGTTTGCTTTTTTTGTTTGTTTTTGTTACACAGTGGTGACTTCCTGAGTGTCTTGGATTTGATAAAATGCTTTTATTTATTTTCTAATTCTTTATTTTTGTAGTGCAGGTAATGAGTTACAAGCATTGCATGTCACAACGTGGAAAATCAAACATTTAAAGTAAATCATAGCAAGGTTTCACATTCTGTTCACATAAAAGAAAACTGTAAAACACTACACCATTTAAGTCTTGACTGTCTATTCTATGGGTAGGCCATATGGTGATGCTATCTAAGCTCAATGCTAGGAGAATATGGTTGTACTCCTGGATGCGGTTCCCTAGTTGTGTTATGATTTTCTAGATTTAGTGGGGGGATGTAGCATAAGCCCTTACTACTTCCGTGGGGTCTGTAGTCCAGCTCTGTCATATCAGGGTAAAGTTGAGTTTCGACCCTTAACCTAAGGGGTCGCGGAAGGGGGTATCTAGTCATGTATAAAATACATAAAACTGTGGCTCATGCTAATTACAGAACTGCTCTCGAATATGTAGTAAGGCACAATAAGTGTTTCTCTATTAACTTAAAAGTAGTAGAGGTAAACAATGAAAGTAACAAAACATAAGAGACAAAATGTAGGCTGACATATATGCAGTGTGTATGATGTTATTAGCTATAATAGGTTAGCCCTATGGCTCTGCACCATTTCTGCTCAGGTGCCTGCCGTTGTATTCGAGCCACTTCTGGGAGTAAATGGGACAGTTCTCATATGTGAGCTGTGGAGGTGGTTGGTGTCACCTGAGCCCTTGTATCTGGTGAGAGTCCCAAAGCAAGCAGGAAATATGGGGCTTCTGAGATAGAAGTGAGCTTTAGGACAGTGTTGTGCTGTACCACCGCTAGGGTTCTTGGCATCAGCCATCGACAGTCCACCTTTGCGTGTTGGAGCTGGGTGGTTATGGGACTTAGTGACTTTCGCCACTGCAGTGTATTCCGTGTGATGTCTTGAAAAAAGGGGAGTCTGGACAACTCAAAGTCCAGTGGGGTCTTGCCTATGATTGCTGTGAGTATGCGACGTTTGAATAGGATTGAGTGACAGCGGACAATTACATCTCGCAGAGCTGTAGTTAGTGCTTGTCTTGCTTTGTTGATGCGGACATGTCCATCAAATTATAGCTTCTTGGCCTGAGTGTGGGGCAGCAGTGTTGCAGTTAGCCTCCGTAGATTGTGAGGCAGTTCGGTCGGACCTACAGAGTCCTTTATTCCCCAGATTTTGATGTTCGGCTGCGATTGTGATCTTCCATGGTGTCTAGTTTGAGCTGGAGTGCTGAGTTAGTTGCTTGCAACTGATGCAGGGTATCCCCCACATTTTTAATTTCTTGGCGAATATCCATGATCTCTTCCTCTGTGGCCTGGACTCTTTGTGACACTGCTTGTATCTCTGTGCGAGCCAGGTTCATGTCAACGTCAAACATCTGCTTCATCTCTCTTATCAACTGCCTTATGTCACGCTTTGTGGCAGGTGTTAGGTCATCCCGGCATCCAGCATGTAGCTCAGTAGGTGGCTGAGGTTTGGTGAGAGTTGCCCTTTCCCATTGGGTTTAGCTCTGGGCTGTTGAACTAGGTTCCGGGTCAGGGTTAGCCACCATTTTGTGACAATAAAATGCTTGTGAGGGAATTTCCAATAATTTGTAAGAATTCACAGGCATACATTTTAACTCTGTGTAATGTTATATTTTGGGAAAAGTGCATCCATTCATTTGTGCATATATTACCATCTATTCATCTTTCATATTAAATTTGACATGTTAATGCACTCAAAGGGTTTTGTTTTTTGTTTTTCACCATTTTTGTTAAAGGCTTACTCCAAGTACCATGACCATAGGCGTGTGCACGGGGTGTGCCTGGGCACACCCTAATCCCGTGGCACGCCTATGTATATTGAGACCGGCAGGGGAGATCTCAGGATCTCCCCTGTCGGCTCATGCAGAGCCGGCGCTATCAGAGCGCCGGCTCTGCTATCAGAGCGCCGGCTCTGCTCTCAGCCTCACTCCCCACCGACCCACGTGCAGGGAGGGAGGCAGGAGAGGACCGTGAGAGTGAACTCTAGCCCCACAGATATTAAGGGACTAGAGTTCACTCTCCACTGGACCACCAGGGATGGAATCAGCAGCACGATCCCCCCCTCCCTACAAAAGGTAAGAAGGGAGGGGGGGTAGCAAGTAATGTACCCACACACACATACAGCACACTACCAGTACCCTCATACACAGTACATTAACAGCACCCTCACAAGTGCGTACACACAAACACCCTCACAGCACACTACCAGCCCCCTCACACAGCACACACACACACACACAGCAGTGTGTGTGTATATGTATGTGTGTGTGTGTGTGTATACATGGCTTGTGCTTTCGGGTGCATGCCCTAATGCAATAGGCTGCGCACGCCTATGACCATGACCATTTCAATGATTTGCAGTGGGATTAGTGCCTGCAGCCTCTATACACATACCTAGTGTAACTCCACCACTGGCAGCATCCTTGGGCTGTTGCTAACCAGATTCTATGCATATTGCTACGCATAGAACTGCATTAATTTGCTGAGAACAATAATCTGAGTCTTTCAACCAATGAATGGCTAACAAGAAGGACTTCCAGCTTCTGCAACTCTGAAGCAGCCCAATGTGGTCACCGGCTAGAGAGGAGACCAGTGGGCTGTAGTGGTTATGATGCTTGGAATAACGCTTTAAAACATCAGCATTTACTAGTTGAAAAAAAAATACATAATCCTAAATGCAAGAAAATTCTCTTAGCTGAAGAACTTACTTATACAGCCTAGCTTATGTACCCCTGTAAAAGAGCATGTAATACATTATCAATACTTATTGATAATCCAAACAGAAAAATAAGTGTGCTGAAAATTTAAAGTGCAAATTTTCTCACAGTATCAATAAAGTGAGAGTAGTGAAAAACAATTTATTCCACAATTACAAAAACAGCATATATTAAAAATCACCGGATCCTTGTGGGAACTGTCCTTTTACGAGTTCGTGCAGCCGCCGGCTAAAATAAACAGTCCGCGCACGCTCAAGTTCGGCAATATCCACAGGATACTTCCGGGAGGAGGGACGTGCGTGAAATGGAAAAATCAATTAAAGTATTGATTATTTCTTTGTGTATCTGCCCCTGGCCAAATCAATGAAACAATGCGTGCACGCTCCCTGAAGTAATTCACACCAGACACAGGTTCCAGGTTGTTGAATAACTTGAGGAAAGTTTATTCAGAGGGGACGGCAAGTCCCTTTTAAAGCAAAATTACATCATAAGCATTGTCAGAGATAACATGGAATAATACATCAATAATTGGTTAGGTGTTAAGTGGTTGCTCTAATGCTCTGCCTACTGTAGGTGATGTCACCGGGGCCATGAGGGTCTCCCACGGTTTCCCGGCGCCATCTTGGTGCACGAGGTAGTTAGTCGATGTTAGGAAGGAGAAAGGGAAGGGGGGGGAAGGAGGAGCTAGAAGCTTCTAGCAGCCATCTTAATTATAACGTGTGTGCTTAGCTATATATATATATATCGTGAAATGAGTAAATAGACATTTTCACTAACTAGGAAATATGTGTAGACCTTATTTCCACAACAGTCCCCCCTAAAATGGCTATTTACCATAACAACTGCTACTGTCCCTAATATGTCCCTAGTTGCCTGCAACCTATCTGCCTTAACTAGCATCGAACACTTCACTCCGCGGGTAACCCGCAGTGGCTAGTCCACTACATCTCCACACGTGAGACTCGCTAGTTAAGACAGACGCTTTCCCTATACTGTCCCTACAGGAAAGCAGTTGTTTGTTTGAACTGATGTGATTGAAGGGGTGTATGTGGAGTATCATCTTCGAGGTCTGTGATGTCTTGGTGTATGAAAGTAGGGGTCACGTCATCTATAGTCTTGTCTACCGCTTTCTGTAGATACTTCTGTATGCAGGGGAATATGCAACAGGTCAGAAATAAGAAAATGACGATCATTATGAGAACAGCTGTCCCCACCTGGAAGAGGGTCCTTTGCCAACCATTCATCCATCCAAACCATCTGTCCCAAGTGTCGATGACTCCTGAATTTTTCTTTAGCTCGTCTGCAAGACTATCTAGCTTCTCTATGGCCATAGTCACCTTACCATTGGGCCCAGTGTTGTCTGGAATGTATGTGCAGCATGTCATGGTCTCAGGGAGGATTTTACATACACCCCCTTTCTCAGCTAAAATCATATCTAGGGCCATTCTGTTCTGAAATGTCATTTGGGTAGTGGCTTGTAATTGCTCTGCCAGGCCCTGTAGGGCATCCCTAGTGTAGTTGACAAAACGCTGTTGATTATAGTAAATATAGTTAATCCAATTGACATTTTTGTTAGCAGTTATCATTGGAATTAGGGACTCAAATCCTGCAGCCACTTCATCTCTTGCTTTGAATTCGTTAGGCACCCCCTTTGGCACACCTATGGCATCAATATACACATGGGGGTCAAAACTCCCTCGAATAGGAGTCTCTCGTTTGGTTCTAGAGTGTGCATGTGTGAGGTTTAACGTGTTATGGTCACCATCTGGAATGATATGGATAGGCATTATGACTTTAGTTAGGGCACACTCCCCCCACCATTGCCCAATTAATTGGGACCTCAATTGTTTATCCCCACATAACCAATAGATATCACCGATTGTCTTTGTGTGGTTCATTAGCAGTGATACGGGTGGATTATGGTAAGTTGAGCAATATCCTGATGGGAATTTGCCCAGATACAAACCGGTGTTTTTAGATATTGTATAACATGTGTAATTACCTGGGTAGATGGTGACTCCATCAGGTGGTTTTACATGTCCGTGAGTGATCGGGTAAATTCTCTTCCACGATTCACATGTCGAGGAATTGGTGACGGACTGTGTGTAAAGGCTCAGAACACATGATTCTACTTCAGGAGGCAAATTCAGAGGAACTGTGCCCAGATGGGGCCTGGCTCCCCCACACATGTAACAATTGGTCTTATTGTGTGAGTTGGCATTATACCTCATCCATTCTAGCCATAAATTAGTGTCTGAAAAACCAGTTTCCACTGCCATAGTGTCTTCAAAGGTGGGGTTGGCTATAGCTACCATGTCATGTAGGGTCTTAATATGTGGTTTTAACGGGTTAGCGATCATGTGAGTGGTCCCCACCCAGTCTGGGGAGGTGAGCATGTCTTGTAGGTAGAATGTCCCCAGTGCATTGTGTGAGCCACCTCCCTTCCAGTACATCCCCATCACATATTCCCCCACGTCCCTTGGACTAGGGTGTTCTATATTCAAGGTAAGTTTAATGGGAGTTGACCCTGTGGGTTTACTAAGAGTCATTCTAGAAAGTAGGGGCTTCCCGTCTTTGTCAAGTCTGTCTAGTGCAACCTGAGGTCTGTAGCCCCATGGTCTACCTGTATTCCACCCGGCAGCTTTCCATGAACTACAGTGGTGTCCCCAAGCTCCTCCAGTCACACAAATGTATGGGTCCTTTTTGTTAGGTATGTCCTTGTATATGGCTGCATGTTGTGTCTGTGGGAATGTACAGGTAACTATGTCACAGTAATCAAAGGTGTATGTAGCTACATCAGTATCAGAAGAATTGTACCAGAAAGTGTAAACATGGTTATCTTTGGTTATGGCCACTTGTTGGGCCCAGGCAAAATGCAACAATATAAGAAAACACGAGACACATAATAAATTCATGTTTCAACAAGATCAGCTTCTTCTGGAGCAGGCACTTTTTTGCAATGTGAAGCGTGTATCCAGGAACTTTTTCCAGCTAGTTTAACTGACGTTGCTGTAATCAGGAGCACTTGATAAGGACCATCAAATCTCGGTTCTAGGGTGTGTTTCCTGAGGAACTTCTTAACCATAACCTAATCACCCGGAAGCAGCCTGTGTGTACCTGTATTCGACTCAGGATCTGGAATAGAAGAAAACACTTGGGCATGTATCTTGGTCAAGGCATGTGAAAGGGCAGTCACATAGTCTACCATAGCGTCTGACTGAATCTGAAGCTGTTGGGGAAAGTAGCAACCTAACCTGGGTGCTGTACCAAACAAAATCTCATAAGGTGACAAACTGTATTTTCCTCTGGGAGTGTACCTTACACTGAATAACGCTAGTGGGAGACTCTCAGGCCAGGGCATGTTAGTTTCTTGTGACATTTTAAGCATTCTGGCTTTCAAAGTGCCATTCATGCGCTCTACCTTACCACTACTCTGTGGGTGATATGGTGTGTGGAATGCAAGGGTCACCCCCAGTGCTGACCAGACTTCCCGTGTTAGCGAGGCAGTGAAGGAGGTCCCCTGGTCACTTTCAATCACTTCTGGAACTCCATAGCGGCAAACAATTTCTGTCAAAAGATGCTTGGCTGTAGTTCTCGCGGTGAGGTTAGTCACTGGGAAGGCCTCTGGCCATCCTGAAAACATGTCCACCATGACTAATGCATATTCATAACGTCCACTCTTTGGCATCTGAATGTGATCAATCTGGATCCTCTGAAAGGGATATTGCGGCTTGGCTAGGTGATTAGGTGCAGTCTTTATAATCTTTCCAGGATTGCATTTAGCACATATAGTACATGACTTACAGTAATTCTGTGTTAAGGTGGTGATGCCTGGTGCTTCGAAATATTTGTCAATCAGTGAATTCATCAGGAGTTTTGACAGGTGAGCTGGCCCATGGGCCCATTGGACCACCGCTGGGTACATACTTCTGGGTAGGCAGAACTTGAGATTAATGGTGTAAACATCATCACGGAGTACAGCTCCTTTGTTCTTCCAACCTTGTTTCTCTTGGGGAGTAGCAGCAGCTTGCTGTTCCTTCAGAAGCCTGAGGTCTGTAGGCAATGTTTGCATAGTATAGATAGGTAGTGTATCTGTGGCCACTCTTCTGTCCACTTCCCATCTTTGCCGTGCTGCTTCTTTAGCTGCTTGATCAGCTAGGTGATTGCCACGTGCTTCTTCTGTGTCTAGTCTTCCATGGGCTTTTACCTTCAGTACTGCCACCTCAGCTGGAAGTTCCAATGCGTCCATCAGCTCTGCAATGGCTGCCCCATGCTTTACTGGGGTACCAGTGGCCGTAAGAAATCCTCTGGTCTTCCAAATTAAGCCAAAATCATGTGCTACTCCCAAGGCATATCTTGAATCCGTGTAAATGTTGACACGCAACCCTTCAGACAATTTGCAAGCCACAGTTAGGGCTGTCAATTCAGCTTCTTGAGCAGACTTAGTTGGTTGTAGGGCAGCTGCTTGTAACACTTGACATTCTGTGGTAACTGCATACCCAGTGTGATACTGCCCTTGTTCATCAGCAAATAGTGTTTGGTCCGGGTTGAGTAGTGCAGCTTCATAGACAGTTGGTAGATGTGTAGTTTCCATTTTCATTTGTTCAAAGCAATCATGAGGGATATCGAGGTCACAGTCTGTGGTGAGTGGATCCTCACAGGCTTCTGTATGGTACCTGGGGTACCCAGTTGTACAGTAATTAATAGTCTTTTTGTTGATTCTCGTAGAAGTCAGTTGTTCTGGGGTCATTTGACTCCAGGTTTTGGCCATCGGGCCTAGGTCTTTCCACGAGATGTCGGGGGGTCTGGTGAGAGATATGTGTGGGATCGATGTTTCCCAATGGTGATAGAGATGTGTCACACTCTCTGGGAGGTGGACCAAGATAAGCATGGTACCTGTGAGGTCCCAAAACAAGTCAGTCAGGGTAATTTGGATTTCTTTGAGTTGGAATACTTCTGCCTCGTAATTCATATCAGGGCCTGGTTCATCCCTAATCCACAAAGTGCAATGAAGTAGGGCCATTGATTGTTCATCATGTGGAGGTGCAAGTGCAGGTAGTTGCAGATCTGTTAGAACTTCCGGGTTGATATCCAGGCTATACCAGTGGTACACAACTCCCCCCTTGGGAAGTGGCAGAAGAGTGGCCGGGTTCAGGGTTAGGCATCTCTGAAGTTTTATGTTGTCAGGTAAAAGCAATGAGGTTTGCAGGCGGAGGTGGCGTTGGGAGGAAAGGTGCTTGGGTTGAACTTGTTGCAGGATAGCAGTAATGTCATGGGGGGCCAACACGGTAAGGTGATGGCCAAGTACAAAGTCATTAGTCTTGTCCAGGAGGGCACTGGCGGCAAACACAGCACGGAGGCAAGAGGGGCTGCCCCTTGCAACAGGGTCAAGCATACAGGAAAAATAGCCAATGGGCCGTTGTCTGGACCCATGTTTCTGAGTAAGGACTCCGGAAGCATGTCCTGATTTTTCAGAGACAAACAAATTGAAAGAGAGTTGATAGTTGGGTAGGCCCAAGGCAGGAGCAGAGGCAATAGCTCTTTTCAGAGTATGGAAACAGTTAATAGTTTCTTCAGTGAGGTGAAAGGGCTCACTTCGAAGTGCATCATAGAGAGGTTGCATGAGTTTGGATGCTTCAGGTATCCAAGACCTGCAGTATGTGATGAGACCCAAGAAAGCATGAAGAGAGTGATGGGTTGCAGGTAATGGGAGTTGCAGGATAGCTTGCACCCGTTGTGAGGTTAGATGTTTGGTGCCATGGGAAAGGCAGTGTCCCAAGAAGACCACAGAGGGCCGGCACCATTGTAGCTTTGATTTTGAGGCCTTGCACCCGGCAGCAGCGAGGAAACATAGGAGATCTTCTGAGTCACGTTCTGCAATTAGCAAATTAGGAGCACAGAGTAGAAGGTCATCAACATATTGTAGTAAAACAACATCGAGATGAGATTTCTGCCAGGGATCCAGAACCAGAGACATGGCATGAGCAAACTGTGTTGGGGAGTTCTGCGCTCCCTGGGGCATAACAGTCCAAGTATATTGTTGTCCTTCATGAGTGAAGGCGAAGAGAAAACGGCAGGAGGGATCAAGGGGAACACTGAAAAAGGCATTAGCCAGATCCACAACAGTAAAAATTGTTGAAGTTGGTGGCACTTGGGACAAAAGGGTATGAGGGTTTGGAACAATAGCAGTGTCCTTTATGGTTACCTCGTTAACAGCACGGAGGTCCTGTACCATACGGTATTGGTCGGGTTGGCCCTTGACAGTTCGCTTTTTAACAGGGAAGAGAGGGGTGTTGCATGGAGATGTACACTTGGTGAGGGCACCTTTTGCAAGCAGGGTCTCAACTTGTGTGGTGATGGCTTCAGCTTGTGCTGGCTTCAGAGGATACTGAGGTCTACGAGGAGGGAGTGCACCAGGCAGGAGCTGGACCAGGACTGGGGGTACATGTAAGCGTCCAATATCATCCGGGCCGGTGGACCAAAGTTCTTGGGGGATACGATCCAGGGCACTGGGGGTGTGTGTGACCCGTGCATTCCCTGTATTGTCAGTTAGATTCAACAAAATTGGGAGTGAGCAGAGTACAGAAGTATCCTTCTGTGATAAGGGGGTTGTCAACTCAACCTGTCCATCTGCAGTAAAGGTAATGGAAGCCTGGAGCCGAGAGAGAACATCGGCACCTAGGAGGTTAATGGGGCAGGTGGAGGAAACAACAAAACGGGACAGGATATGTGAGCCTACATGTAAGAGCTTGGTGAGGGGGTTACTGCGTGGTGTACCATCCACCCCAACACAGGAGACATCAGTGTCAGATAGGAAGGAAGGGTCTGGCAGGTCTTGTTCCCTAAGGACACTACGGGCTGCACCTGTGTCAACTAAAAAGGTGGTTGGGTGACCCTCCACGGGGAGAACTACAGTAGCTAAAGGTCCTCCTCCATCCCCCGCAGACACTGCCATGGCAGGGGTTGCTGACACAGGCTTGCCAGTTACCTATTGTAATAAATCTAGGTGGGCTTGATCTGGTCCCTGGTACCGGCGGGAGGTGGAGGGAGGGTTAGCAGTATGCATGGGTGGGCGGGATGGACGGAGGGCATGGCGGGGATGAGGTTGGTTGTCTTGGAAGTCATCAGTATCATACCCTTCAGCGGAGGGCGAGGTGTATGCACGGGCTTCTGCTGCGGGGAGCCGGGCTTGGGAGTACTCAGGAGGCGGAGGGGGAGGAGGTGGAGGAGGTAACTGAGGCAACTGTGGATGGGGTAGGGCAGGGAGATAACCGGTGGAGGGGAAACTGTAACTGGTGACATGTGGATTTTGGTACCGGGGAGTCTGCTGGCGGAACACTCTAGGGTGTGGGCAATCTCTTCTAAAGTGACCTGGCTGGTTACAATTAAAGCAGGTCCGGATTGTCGTGACAGACCGGTCACGGGAGAAAGGAATTGGCGCAGGCAGTGTCTGGGGGGGCTGGGTGTACTGTTGGGGAAGCATCTGAGGAACCTGGCTTGGACCTGCGAATGGGGTGGAGGTAGCATACATCAGAGGACTGGGTCTACGTTGTGTAGGTAGCAAAACAGATTCTAAGCCCTTGGCAACCAGCAAAAGAGTGTCCAGTGGAATAATTCTATACTCAGGCCGAGCTAAGATTAACCCTTTACGGATGTGTTCTCTAAGCCCTGCCACAAAGGCTGCAGATAGCATCTGGGTGTGTGCTTTGTTGTAAGTACTAAACCCTAAGTCTGAAAAAGTCTGAGTCAACCTAGAGTGATACTTCTCAACTGTCTCAAGTTTGTCCTGTATAATGTCATTAATGCAGGTAGCCTGATCTGCTAGTTTATCCTGTGCCCAAGCTCGAAGCTGTTCACAAAAGATTTCACCAGAACGAAAGTCAGTATCAGAAGTAAGTGGAGCGTCATTAAAGCTCCGTTCCATGATTGGCCAGTATGCATCACCGGCTTTGATTTCACATAGACTAATAAGATCCCGCCAAGCAGCGGAGTACGTTTTACGGATCTGAGCCATCCGGCGGAAAAAGGGCATAGGGTGTTTTTCAGGATCAGGGAGTGAGGTCACAAGGGTAGCAGCTTGGGAAGGGTTAAAGGTAACATACATAGGCGGTGCACCATCCGCACCATGGTTGATCGGGATAGTGTGCTGTTGGGGGAGCCTAATCACCCCCACCTGGGGTGAATTCTGGTCAACCATAACAATCTCTTCGGGCAACACTGGGCCACGGCGGAGGGTAGCCTCAGGGGTAGCTGTAGCGGGGACAACAGGGAGGGCTGTGGTAGGTGAGGTAACTGGGTGGAAACCCGAGGCCTGGGGGGAGGCACCCATTGCATAGGGCTGGTCAGATGTCCCAGACACCTCGGATCCAACCACCATGATTGGGTAACTAGGACCGGCGGAAGGGACGCGAGGGACCAAAGCCGTGGAAGGGGCTGTCACAGGGGCCGGGTGGGTTGGGCGTGAAAGGTGTGTATTTAGGACATGTGCAAGGGCAGAGATTGGATCGGAGGGCTCGGGGACATCGGCAGGAGACAAGGGTGGGGTCGGAGGCTCGGGGGGAGGGGGAGGAGGAAGAGGAGGTACGTCAATGGGAGGCGGTACGGGGATCGCGGAAGTAACTAGGGAAGTAACAGCAGTGAAGAGGGCGGATATTGAGCCGGACAGGTCATTGGTCATGTGTGTGTCAGGGGTCACGGGGGAAGGGGTCGGAGGGACGGGACCAAGGGCCTGTGTCAAGGTCGGGGGGATGGTGACGGGAGGTTGGGTTAGGGTGGTGAGGGCGGAGATCAGGGACGGCAAATCGGCCGCAGGAGTAGGAGGCAACAAGGCAGAGGGGGCTGGGGCTTCAGGAGGAGGTAACGCTGGAGGAGGAGTTGGAGGGGTGACGGCAATGGGTTGGGTTAGGACGGTGAGGGCGGAGATCAGGGACGGCAAATCGGCCGCGGGAGTAGGAGGCAACAAGGTAGAGGGGGCTGGGGCTTCAGGAGGAGGTAACGCTGGAGGAGAAGTGAGTGGATCCTTGAGGATGGGAGGGGTATCTGTGGATAAGGGGCAGGAGGTAAAGGAACCGGGACTAACGGGCTGAACAAGATTCATGAGAGCGGAGAGTAGGGACGGGGGATCTTTGGAAGATGAGGAGGAGGAGGAGAGGGGATGAGAAGGAGTGGGGGACAATGGGGGTGCAGGGGTAGGGGTCACGGGGTTTCCTGAGGATACCGGAGAAGGAGAGTCGACCGGGGGACAGGGGTCCGGGGAGACAGGGTCGGTTGGGTAGGTAGGAGCGGGGGGCGTAGGACGTAGGACGGACGGAGAGGGTGAAGGAGCGGGGACTACTAGGGAAGGGGTACTCAAAGAGGAGAGGGACTGAGAGGAGGAGGGGGATGGAACTTCCATGGTCGAGGCGGGAATAGTCGGGGCAGTGCTCGGGGTGAGGACTGGCGCTGGGAAAGGTAACGGAGGGCATGGAGGTGGGGGGGCTCCGATGGACATGACGGGATGATGGTTGAAAGAGGGGGTCTGGTCACAGGAGGGTTGGGGCATGGGAGTGGGTGGGAACGAGTGATGTGGCACTGGGAAATAGTAAGCTCCGTCTACACCGAGTACGGGACATAGGGGAGTGGGGGCTGTAGGCACACCCCCGGGGGGTGGGGTCTGAGCTGTGACGGGAGAAGCAGGGCGGGAATTTACTGTCGCGCTCTGGGCGCCATCATAGGGTGGTGGCCGTGGAACAATGGAAACAACATCATCATTGTGAACACTCCTATGGTAAACATGCACAATTTGCCCTTCAAATTCCAACTCTTCCTCGACCCATCCTTCCCGTTTCAAACCTCTGGCTACACGATACCAAGCCTCTGCAACCTTTGTCAGTCCGTTATCCAACAATAAACCTTCCTTATCTATGAGTAGCTTTCTCCAAAACTCCGGTTGCAATCTCCCACTGGGTAACATCTGAAAGCCACACACCTTAGCAATCTTTTTAAGTTTCATCATAGCATCTTCCCCTGCCCTTTCTTTCACAATATCACAAGCCAATAAACCTTTAGCAGGTCTAGCATGTTCCTGCCCCATCTTGACCAAACAAAGCGTGCCACTCGTTAAAGACAGATGGATAGAGGAGGTATAAGAAAGGAGGGGAGAAGGAGTGTCTACAGTGCTCGACTGCCACGAGAACTTGAGCCCCGTGCGTCTTCCCCAAACGTAGACTAGTCACGGAGATCCGCCCACCCGGGGTGGTGGTCACGGACGGGAGCGAATGAGCGTGGGTGACTAACACAGCTCTGGGCAACAGGCACAGGAGAGATAAAGCACAAAAGAAAAGATGAACGTGGCTGCGCTAATGAGAAGACATTTGCAAAAATCACAAACATATAAATGAGCATAGACTCCGGAGTCCAGAACTAACCACACAATACACACGCACACACCAAGGGTACCCACGCTGTAACAACAATTAAACAAGAACCACAGAATGACAGAGAGTAAAATGGCCATGTACATGTTAATGACACCAGTGCTGAATAAACGAAGTATAGCAATCCTCAGCCTTCACCCACCAGGCTGGTCCCAGTATAACACAAGTATTAATGAGAGCACAGTAATAAACAAACAAAATCCCAGCCCCACCGGCTGTAATGCGTTCCCTGCCCGCTAGGCAGTCAAGCTAACTTAAAATCCCAGCCCCACCGGCTGTAATGCGTTCCCTGCCCGCTAGGCAGTCAAGCTAACTTAAAATCCCAGCCCCACCGGCTGTAATGCGTTCCCTGCCCGCTAGGCAGTCAAGCTAACTTAAAATCCCAGCCCCACCGGCTGTAAAATCCCAGCCCCACCGGCTGTAATGCGTTCCCTGCCCGCTAGGCAGTCAAGCTATCGTCTTTTAAAAAAGGGGGAAAACACACACTCCGGCCGTCACACACATTCAAACAAATACAGGAGGCAGATAGACAATCGACAGGTTCACCTTAAAAAGGCACACCGGATGAGTTAATTACCTGTCTCTAGTAGCCTTCTGGAAGCCGGAAGTGGACTCGGAGACAGACCGACACAAAACAGGAGAATAACACAGGCAACGGCTGTATTATGGAGGTGATCAGGCTCCGCTTGTCCCACTTTCCGGAGGTCCGCTCCGGTCCGTTGGTTCCGGCCCTCCGGGCCCTCCGGTGGCCCCACGTTGGGCGCCAATTGAAATGGAAAAATCATTAAAGTATTGATTATTTCTTTGTGTATCTGCCCCTGGCCAAATCAATGAAACAATGCGTGCACGCTCCCTGAAGTAATTCACACCAGACACAGGTTCCAGGTTGTTGAATAACTTGAGGAATGTTTATTCAGAGGGGACGGCAAGTCCCTTTTAAAGCAAAATTACATCATAAGCATTGTCAGAGATAACATGGAATAATACATCAATAATTGGTTAGGTGTTAAGTGGTTGCTTCAATGCTCTGCCTACTGTAGGTGATGTCACCGGGGCCATGAGGGTCTCCCACGGTTTCCCGGCGCCATCTTGGTGCACGAGGTAGTTAGTCGATGTTAGGAAGGAGAAAGGGAAGGGAAGGGGGGGGGGAAAAGGAGCTAGAAGCTTCTAGCAGCCATCTTAATTATAACATGTGTGCTTAGCTATATATATATATATCGTGAAATGAGTAAATAGACATTTTTCACTAACTAGGAAATATGTGTAGACCTTATTTCCACAACAGTGCGTGATGACTTCACGTAGCGAGTCAGATGACGCGTTTCACTTTTATGTTTGGATTGTAGGTTTTGTGTTTTAAGCCAATTCACTTATAGGTGCTGCTTTGTGTTATAAGGTCACTATTATTGTAATAAGCACCATTTTTCACTTGTTAATTGTATTTCTATTTAATACTTATTGATAGTTTGAATGTACCCCAAAACATATTTGGACTCTATACAAATGTTCATGAAAATAGACTTTTTTGTTAAAAAAAAAAAAAAAAATCTTACATTATTAAAAATAAAATACTTGATGTTTTTGAACTATATATAAATAATAAAATGCTGTGATATAAAGGGATCTAAATCTTCCTGGTGGGTTTGATGGTTTCTAGTTAAGGAGAGGAGTGAATACCTCTCAAAGTCTTAAAGTAAACACTTGTACTGAGAACATGACTGCTGACCCATATAACTTTATTCCACAGCTTTATTTAACCATAGACATCATGCCAGCAAATTCATCTGTCAGCTGTTGGGGTGTTCTCTAACAGACAGCTCTGTACCGTTCTCCAAGAGTCCAGAGCAGCCTGCCCCCCGCCATCAGATTCCGGCAGGCTGCGACTCTCTAAGCTGCCTTGGTGTTTTGATCCCTTGTATCTACACTAGCCAGGAAGAACCACCACCCCGATGTCGACCTGGCCTCCCACCTCTTGTCGACAGCACCGCCTCCAGCCCCGACTGCAACCCCACAATAAAAATGTCCAACCCAATCAAATCGAGATGCACACCGTCCTTTCTCATCAGGCTCCCATTCTCCCCTTTGAGCTCCACGTGTCGAACCACAATCCCTCTCAAATGGTGCATGAATCTGGCCACCGTCATGTTCAACTTGCGCCTGCCTCTCTCCAAACCCCGGGCATGGGGAACCTCCTACTAACAGGGCCTAGGAACTATCTCCGACCATATCAGAGTGAGAGTCCAGAAAAGAGCGAGGAACCAAACCGTGTCGTGCTTGATGGCATAAATCAAATCCACCATGCGGGCCCGACCCAAATCGTTCCCTCTGGCATGGATCTACTCAGAGCCACACACTCTGGGTAAACCCTGTTCCACATTAGTCCCCTGATATCTCTCCAGCGAACTCGAGCTATCACGGAGGGAAAAACCCAGATTGCGTCCATACGGCCATTCCGTGGCCCGCCCAGCCACCCAATAAACATAAGTGTCCCAAAATCCAAACATAACGGATTGAACCTAGAAAACAATATAACAAAGTCGGTCTAACATATGTCCTAAACCGACCCGATTCCCATCTACCCAAGCGCTTAATAGAATCATCAGAAAACCCCATCTTGCTAGCATGGGTAGCCGCCACAATCCTAAAAGAATGTGCAGAGAACCCTGCCAGACCCACCTTGCAGGCCCTCAAGGAGGCCTGCAGCATAGCAGAAAATTGATACCTCGACTGTGGTGACCCATCTTCATGAACCAGGATGGAACCCGCCTTACCTGACCGTATCTGCAGATACTTACGAAACAATAGCACCGGACAGAATTTCCCCCCCACCCCCTCAGTGGACCCAATACGAACCCATGCGCCTTTTCCTGCTTGATCCGTCTTCAACTGCTGAGTACAAATGTCCACCTCCAAATCCGTCCAACAAACATCCGACAGTAGCATCAGAGATACCGACCTTCGATTCTGTACCACGAGCTCACCCATCCAAAATGTCCAGTCAAAACAGAAGGAAAAAGCCAACAGAAACAAAACAGACTCAAAACCCAATGAACAAACACCCCTAAGGGCGCAGTTCTTAGCAGTCGCCACAAAAGATCCGCCGAAATAGGATGACGGCGATCCACTACTCTCCGGCGCTGCCATCCTCGCAGAATCCGTTGAACGCAGAACTTCTTGGTGACATCCCTCCAACCCAGGAACCAAAATAAAAAAAAAGACAAGGCCGATATAGCCTTTTCGGCTGTCGAACACAACTTACCTTGACTCAGGAGTCCGTCCAGATACCTGAGAGTCACCTCAAACCGGTCTACTTCCGAAGAGAAACCTAGCCCATGATCGACCAATGCCAGACAGCCCTGCCATACCGCCTGATATGCCCTCCAGGACGAATCAGACAACGAATCCCGAATCAAGCCCATCAGGCCTCCAACACGAGATCCCATAAGGATGTCGGGCAACTCAAGCCAAGCTCTTCCGCGCTGACTCTCAAAACCGCTCCCACTGAAAGCGAGATAAAGAATCAGCCACCACATTCAAAACTCCTGGTACATGATAAGCTTTTATCCAAACATTAAACTGTAAACTTAACCACAACAATCGTCGAAGCAGTGCCAAGACTGGAGGGGATGATGATGACGAACGGTTTATCATGTGGACAACACTCATGTTGTCCATATGAAAAACCATAGTGTGATCCCGAAGCTCAGGACCCCATAGCTCCAGCGCAACCACGATGGGGAACAATTCCAGAAATGTCAGACTGCGTAACAGCAAGTGGTGTATTTAGGATTTGGGCTGCCCTAGGCAGGACGGTGCTCGGGCACCCCCCCCCATTTAAATTAGCCCCACCCCTTCCTGTCAAGGCCGCACTTTGACAGACGCTTACTCACTGACAGACGCATACACTCATTGACAGACACACACTCTCATATACACTGACAAACAATGACATACACAAACACTATTTCGTTAACACTCACTGACCGACACATACACACACATTCACTCACAGACACACACACACATACACACTGACAGCCAGACACACACAATCACTCACAGACACACTGACATACATACACAATCACATACACCCTGACACATATATACACAATCACTCACATACACACTGACAGCCAGACACACACAATCACTCACACACTGACAGACACACACAATCACTCAGACATACACACACTGACAGCACCCTCTCCCCTCCCCTCCCCAAACATTAACCGATTACTTTTATTATTTTATTTTTTTTAGTTTAAATCCACCCAACTTCCCTACCTTTGGGAGTGCTGGGTGGATTTTTTTTTTTACCTGGGGTCCAGTGGGGCTTTTCACAGGAAGGGAGGTATGCAGGCAGTTGTCTGGCTAAAAATCCGGTCGGGCGGCGCTGGCGAGGGAGCACTAATTAGTGAGCTCTCTGCTCAGCTCCCTTGCGCGCCACAGGTTTTTCCCGGCATCACTCTGCGGCGCGCGAGGGAGCTGAGCAGAGAGCTCAGGGGAAAGTGCTCTCTCGCCAGCACCTCCGGACTGAATTTTTAGCCGGACAACCACTTGCCTGCATTGTTAGTCGCCAGGCTAACAAGGCATTTGCCCAGGCATTTGGGGGCAGCGTTTTATGCCGCCACATGGAAATTGCCGCCAAAGGCAAATGCCTTGTTTGCCTCGCGGCTAATATGTCCCTGGTAACAGCGGCGTGCCCCGCCAGCCGGCCTCTCTGCAAACTACTGACCCCTAAAATACACCCAAACCCGACGGAACCCGACGCGTCCGTAAACAAATAAAGCGCCGAGTTAGCTGAGGCCTCCCTAAGCCAACATGATTGCCAATTGTATTGCTCCAGAAAGGAGCCGCACACTAAAAGGTCACTCCAGGGATATCCTGATGAAATGGAAAGGCTCATGAACCCCAATGGTGGCCAGCTACAGCCTCCTACAGAAAGTCTTACCCATGGGCAGAACGGACATGCAAAATTCAAGTGACAGAGCAAGAACTGCATCTGCCTCAGCTGCACTTTCTTGGTGCACCTCACCAGGTCCACCATATGTAAAAGAAGCGCCAACCTCTCATCCTGCAAGCGAAAAAACCATGCGGTCAGCATCGATTTCGATACCTAAAAAGGATAACACCGACACCCGCCCCCACGGTTTTCTTCTCTGCAATGGGCACCCCAAAAAACGACGACCACTACCGAAATGTCCAATACCCAACCGATCTGAGAACGTGCTAGCCCGTCTAATAGGAAATCATCGAGGTAGTGGGTAAGAGACACGTGCCCAGGTAACTGCACCGTGGTCCATTCTAAGAATTGGGAAACATCTTGAAGTAGTAACATGACATGGCAGATGTTATAGTAGAACAACCCGCGGAAATGGCAGCCCAGCAGGTGAAGACAATCTGGGTGGACAGGCAATAATCGAAAAGCTGATTTGATGTCGGACTTTGCCATGAGCGCCCCGGGACCCGCCAACTGGACCAACACCAGGGCCCTGTTGAAAGATGCTTATCGAACCCAACAGATCTCCTTGTCGATATCATCATTCACCGATCCACAAACCGGACAAACGGACAAACTAGACCTAATAAGTAATGATCAGAATCAAATAGTGAATCTGTCAACGTTCACACTAGAAACACATCATCTATCTTTACTAGAAAAAGGTCTGTCCTTTGTTCCTACCCCTAAATTCAATAAGTTTGATTGGATTAAAGATACCAATCTATTCGGTCGTAAACTAGCCTTGAATGTGGTACACAAGAGAAAAACTCAAAAGCAAGCCAAAGAGGCTGGTTTCTCTTATACAGATTACCAACAATATCAGACATTACTTTCTCTATTGGATGAACAAGATGTAGTCCAACCTCTTACTAACTTTAAACCAGAAAGTTGGTTTACACCTAATTTGAAGGAAATCTCCAGTGTAGACCTCTTCATTAAAATGACTACCAAGGAAATTGAATCTCTAGCTCCCCCTACCTCGTACAAAGATAATTTAACTCTGACAGAAAGAAGGGCTGTAACAGAAGTCGAGAATCTAATTTGGTCATTAAGTCATCAGATAAAGGTGGCAACATCGTACTGATGGACAAAAATAACTATATTGAGATGTGCATGGAACATCTTGAAAACACTGACATATATCGTTGTTTGTCAACCGATCCAACCATTGAATATCTAACTGAACTGAGATCCATTCTAGAAACAGCAGAAACCGAAGGCGTCATCAATAGTGACGAACGAAAATATATTCTTCCCAATTTGACTCCAACCATTGCCACTTTTTATTGTCTTCCCAAAATTCATAAAAATCTAGACAAACCACCGGGAAGACCAATTGTGTCAGGCAATTGTTCGATTACAGAAGGAGGTAGTAAATTTCTTGAAAAACTATTACACCCATTAGTGGTTAATCTGAAGTCATACCTTCAGGATACAAAACAGACATTGATACTATTGGAAAATTTAGAGGTACCTCCCTACTGCCTATTGGGCAGTCTGGATGTTGTAGCCCTTTACAATAACATTCCTCATAATATAGGTATACAAGCCACCTCCTATTTTCTGAGCAAATCATCGGATTTTACACCTGCACAGAGTAATTTTATTATCAAATTACTAGAATATATTCTAACTCATAATTTTTTTGTATTTAATGGCCAATACTACCTACAGTTGAAGGGTACAGCTATGGGCACGGCTTGTGCCCCTAGCTATGCCAACCTATATTTAGGTTGGTGGGAAGAGACCATTTTACCTGTCATCACCAAGGACCAGTATGCCACATATATCTACAGTTGGCATAGATATATTGATGACATACTGGTCTTTTGGTTGGGGTCAATCAAACAATTCCAAGATTTAGTGAACTTACTGAACACCAATAACATCGGCCTTCAACTCACTTATGTGATAGACCCTGAACATCTGGTTTTTCTGGATCTAGATATTCAGTTACAGGAGGACGGTAAAATTGAAACCACACTTTTTAGAAAAGATACAGCAACCAATAGCTTATTAAACTGGACTAGTTTCCATCCAATTAAATTAAAATCTGGGATACCATATGGCCAATATTTACGCGCAAGACGAAACTGCTCTAACGAATTAACCTTTCAATTAGAAGCAAAGAAATTGAGACTAATGTTCAAACAGAAGGGGTATCCCAATAGGGTTCTCAAACGAGCCTATCAACGAGCCTTGTCTATTAATCGGAGTGACAGCTTAAGAAATATTAGATCCAGGACTGAAACAAAAACAACTCGGTGCATTGGCACATATGATCCCCATTGGGATAAGATACGAGAAATTATTTCTCGCAACTGGCCCATTCTGCAACATGACATGGATCTAAGTGATAGCATTGAGAAATTCCCTCAGATGACTGCTCGTAGAGCAAGAAATTTGAAAGACATTCTCGTTCACAGCCATACTGAACCCGCAAAGTCATTACAATCTACTTGGCTAAAACAAACCACTGGAGTATTTCGTTGTGGGCACTGCAAAGCTTGTCAGTTTATTAAACCAACTAAAACTGTCAAAAGCTCTAAGACCAAAAATGAATATATGGTCAAAGAATTTATTAACTGCAGTTCGACACGAGTAATATATCTAATTACCTGTTGTTGTGGTATACAATACGTAGGTAAGACCTACCAGCAATTCAAACGGAGGATACTTCAGCATGTATGCTCTATTACCAATTTGAACATTTCGACTCCAATAGCCAATCATGTTCGTAATTACCATGAGGCAGATCCCACGAAACTAACCTTTCAGGCTTTGGAAAAAATTACTCTGAATACAAGGAAGGGTAATTTCAATAAAATATTACTCATGAAGGAGTCCAGATGGATATATATCCTAAAGACATTGTCACCAGATGGTCTCAATGAGGAATTCAACTTTACTCCCTTCATACATTAAGAACTTAATATCAATTGGAACATCTTGCCTATACATCAAGATAATTTCCATAGCCATTATTAGTGACCTATGTATAATGGGGTCTTTTAAAATGGGTTCCTGGTGACAGTTATGTGAACTAATTATCCATTACGTTCTATCTAGATATACAATTTCCAATCATCACTTATTCCTTGTCCATTATATAGGCGATTCATTTATCTAGCCAAGTTTCTATCTGAAGATCTATTGTAGAACCTCCTGAACATGTTCTCTCTTTCTTTCTTTGGTATATATATAACTAATGGGAGCCACCATATTTCATATTTAATTGATCATCTCCTATTATGCACTATACCTTATGGCATCAGACAATAGAATTATACTTACATCATTTGACCATTACTTGGTATGATGTTTAATTTTATTTATTTCTATAATAATTTGTTAGTACAATATATTTGATTGTCTTCAGATTTAATTTATGGGCGTTCGATTTCTATCCTGATGTGCTTTGATCCTTTAGAATTATTCTAAATATTTCCTAAGGTCACATAGGATCTACAAACGCATGTTTACCTTGAATATACTTTATGTAGTGATCTAGCAGGCATTTGTATTGCCTAGTTTTTTCACACTCTAACCCGACCCTCAATGGGTTAATTATTATAGTAGCTAAGACTATTTCACCTCCGATTATGTTCTCCGTTACGTCATCTTCTCCATCCAATCAGGAACTGTCCGTCCGGACCAATCAGGTGAATTCTTTGCATTTTTAAACCCGGTGCTAACACACCTCTCGTTTCCTCTCTGACGAGCTAGGTGTAGCGAAACGCGCGCATCAGAGGATTGTGGTGTGCTGCACGTGTTGGACCTTTAGTGCAGCACACAGACTGGCGACCGCGCTGTTTATTCCATACATTTTTACTATACTTAATTCTTGCAGATCTTACCTCCTTGACCTATTTATTTATCGGATCTCTGGGGGGTTGGAGCTAGGTGCCCTCGAAGGCACGGGTCACATATTTATAGAGGGTATCATTTAGATATTTTTCTCTCTCACATTGCTAACAGCTTTCCATACACACTGTGTGCTATCAAACAGATATGTTGTAACCTTTTCTATTGTTACCCTATTTATATGTGTATCTCTCCCTTATCCTGTTCCTCCCAGCTATCTTTAGGATTGCTTTACTGTCGGTTCAGTGTATACACGCTGTGGTTTATCTACATATATACTCCTTTTAAGCGATAGACTTTATAATCGATTTTCTTATCATCTGACAGATGTTTTGGTTTAGTTTATTATTTATTATTATGGACTACTAACCACCCTCCATATTGACTTATATTCTGGACTAAACATATATGGTCCATCAGTTTATTATGGAGCTTTAAAGGGCCAGTTTTAATATACTTACCGATCCATTGGATTGGCATTCTGCCTCTTTAGTCTGGTATATTACCAGCCACAACTGACAGTTATTGTTTTCATATTCTGATCTGCTATTATATACTATTTTATTTGTTCTAGACGATCTACATTTTCTTTGATAGATCTGTCTAGCAATTATTTTAGATTTTGAATTTTTGGTGTGTTTATGGTAGCACATATTTGGGTCACATATTTGTTTCATTTAATAAACCTTTATTATTTTTGTTTTTAGTGGCCTTATCTGGCCTTCATAGTAGGCTATTTGTTGACTATTTTGAATTTCGTTGATGCCTATATTTTGCATCATTAATTAGATACACTTCATCTTGTTCTCCTTATTCTTTATCTGGGGTTACCCCCCACTTTCTCTGTGTATCTAACTTGGCTCAATCTATTCGCTGTTTTTCACCGATCCACCCGCTGGATAGGACAGGTGCTGAATCAATCGAAAGGAACCCAACTCTTTCTTTAGGAGCAAACCCAAAGGAGAAATATGCAAATTACTAAAAGGGGGAAAATCGAAAGGGCCGGCAATCCGGCCCAGCCGCACTTCGTTGTTCAATTTTTCCATCAAAATGTCCTCCTTACCCCGCACCGACTGAAGAGTCCTTGCAAATTGCCCGGACTCTGAGTCCACAAATGGAATCCAGAAACCCGTGGAGAACCCCTCCAACAGGACCCCAGTGTCATGACGCCTAGGTTACTGCTCGAGCCAAGGGCACATCCTTACCACGCTCACAGGAGTTCTTGCCTCTAAGAACCTCATATTGACCAGTACTTCTGGAGGCCGGCTTCCCTTTTATACAGCATCGTACCTTGGGATGGGCTCCCCCACAGTGAGAGCATTCATGCTTAAACCTGCAGGAACTGTACCATCTGCAGTGGCCCTCGTTAAAGAGCCAGCACACACCTTTTTTTCCCCCTAGCCGACGTACCAGCGGGTACGCTGACTGCTCCGGGAAAGGGAGAGGGACGTCATGGGGTCATTATCAGCAGCCACAGGTTGCTGTCCTGTGGCTGCTGGACAAACTGCCATTCTCTGCCGAAACTGCTGGTCATACTTGAACCAGCACTGCCCCCCGTAGATCTTGTAAGCACCCCATATTGGATCCAAGTATCCAAACAACGAGAGGGCACGTTCCGGAAAACGTCGCACCAGAACACTAGCAAAGATGGCAAACCTCTGAAGCCAATTACCGGACGTCCGAGGAAGGTGCTTGTCCATGGCCTACCTGTCCGTGGGCACCACTGATAACAAGTCAACATATTCACCCCTCCAGATCTTTTCTTCACCTCCACAGGAACGTGTGAGCCCAGTGGAGCCATGACGCAGCCCGCTATCCGAGGAACCTGAATGGCCCTGACCACTTGCGCCTGTACCCTCACTAACCCCCCCTTGGCACCTATCCAGCACAGCCCTAAGTAAGTCTCTCAAATCCCCAGACTTGTCTACCCCTGACCCACCCAATGCGTGCCAAATGCTAGTGCAGGCCAATCTACTGCTCCTGGGGGGCACTGCTGATATCTGGGCCTTCCGGAATGTCCACCTCCTCATCAGAGTAAGAGCGAGACCTGGAAAGACCCCTGGGCATCCGGCTTCCGACCTGTAGCATGGGTCCTCAGTCTCCTGTTGACATCTTCCCTGAACATCGTAGTCCACTGCTGGGACCTGTGACATGGCAGGAAGGTGCCTCATCGCTGTCACGTACTCGCCCCTTCCGCATTTCCGGCGCCCCCGGGGCACTACACGTCCGACGTCCTGATGACATTTCCGGACACGTCGGAAGAGCAGGGCTGCAGGATCTTCCCGCCAACGAGACGCCATCTTGGGGCCTACTTTCCTTGACGCACTGCTTCGGGAGAAGCATGTGGCATCTGGCCTCGCTCACTATCTGGCATCCGACATCTCTGCAGGAGTCCACCACACTGTACCGGGCTAGGAGGAAGGCGCAACAGCGCAGACTACACAAAAAAGCTGGCTATCAGGGAAAATGCAATGGATATTTAAACTGGGGGCATTCATGCCCAACGGATCAAATATTGATTTTGAACTCATACATTTTTTTTAGAGTAGACCACCCATATATTCCACATTTTACATCCCCCAAGACACTTATATTATATTTTATAATTTTTATTTTTTATAATTTTAATCATATATTTTTCAATATATTTTTTAGTATTATTCCACTATTTATGAGGAGTATACCTTTAAAGAGGTGTAGTGTTCCACTTTTTCACAAGTAATGGAATCAAATTTAGGTTAGCTTTTCCATAGCAAAGAGAAGACACAGAAAAGGATTACCTGATTTTAGAATATGTATGGCAATTTTTACTGGTGGTTAAAAAGCTTTTGAAGAGGAGTACCCTTTTAAATCCCATTTAATTTAGAAAAATGTTGTTACCAGAAGAATAACAGGAGCAAACGGCAGAAGCCACACATAGAGTTATGGACACAAGTCTTCAGGAAGTAACAGGTCTTTTATTTACACACCGATCGGGTCTCAGATGAACTCCTGTTCCAAAAACATCTGAGAGGCAGAAAGCATGGTGCAGAGGCCTTTTGTTAGCAGCATATCCCCTCCCATACAGTATAACCGCTCCTATATTCCTCAGACCAATCAGCACACAGGATATTCAGGATCACCTTATATGGGCAGACCACATGGCATTTACAGACAAGGAATGTACTATCCACTTCCACACATGCTCAGTATACTGATGACTAGTGATGTCCCGAACGGTTCGCCGTGGACTCATCATTGAGAAAACTTTGACCCTGTACCTCACAGTCAGCAGACACATTCCAGCCAATCAGTAGCAGACCCTCCCTCCCAGACCCTCCCACCTCCTGGACAGCATCCATTTTGAAGCTGCATTCTTAGTGAGCTGTCCAGGAGGTGGGAGGGTCTGCTGCTGATTGGCTGGAATGTGTCTGCTGACTGTGAGGTACAGGGTCAAAGTTTACTCAATGATGAGTCCGCGGCGAACCGTTCGGGACATCACTACTGATGACTCATCCAACTGTTTGTAATCAGATACTAATTAGCATATGCCATGTGGAGATTTCAACCTACTAAATTTTGACCATGTGGGAATCCCATCACATTCCCCCCTTTGATGCCTCTGATACAAAGTAATACAAGATGCATCACTAACCATAATTTGCCAACACCACTCAAGTAGCCATGGACCAGAACCGACCTTGTAATCATTCTAACTGAACTTTGTGCTCTCTCAACATTCCTCATCCTGATGATTCTCTCTCTGGGCTAGAGGTTCATACTTCCAGACAGCCATTACATGAGCAGCTGTCTTTCTTTCTACAGTACTCTCTATGATACCACATATAGATCTGACCACTAATGGAATTAGGCAGGGCAGAAAGAGACATAAGAATATAATAAATATTACTCCTTCTACTAATGCCATAATCCCTCCAAGCTGCTCATAGCAACTTCCAAACCAACTATTAGGATTATACCCATTCCAGACCTGAGTCGGTACATGCGTAAGTTTAACCATGTGGCTTGTAAGTTCAGCCACTGCCCGCCCTTCATCATCTACTAAGACAGTTGCTAAGATTAAACTTTCCGCATACTCCTCCCTCTACTGCTAATAACTAGTCCAGAGCTAATCTATTTTGGTAAATGGCGGATCTCATTCGGGTACTCTGCTTAGCTAAGAGGTTGAGGGCTTCTGCTGTCTCGTTGGTTATGATCTCAACCACCGCCTGTAGTCTTATAATACGGTTGAGCATATATATTGGGGCTCTATATCCATAGGTACAATCTTCAGCCCAGGTAGCAGGTCCATAGTAATTTATGATACGTTGGGGAGGCCACTCATCTTCCCAACTACCTATATTCAAGGATGCTCGATTCTTTTTATGATTCACATCATAAACCTTAACTCCCAAGGTCTCTCCTGTTTCAGTTGGCAACAAGAAGAAGGATGGTTTGAGCTTACCTAGTACACATGCTCCCTCCCAGTCTTGTGGTAACTCAAAATATGCTTTCTTACTACAGATCCAGTACAAATTCGCTGGGGTTTTCCAATTGGATGTAGCAGATAAGTCAAACCATACCTCTTTAAAAATTGGTGTAATTGGCAAAAGGATTAGTAGGTTCTGAGACATTTGAAGCTGACCACCAAGTAGTATCTTTTGTATCAGCATTATAGGCTTTCTGTCCTAAGCAGGTTAACTCTCCAACATATGTATTATACAGTGGCCCTCTTCTAGCTAAACATACATGGCCTATGATAGATGTTTTTAAACGCCATTCTGATTTACCTCTAGTACTTACTTGATGATCAGACTGAGAAAGCATCTGTTGTTCATCTGTCTCAAAACCAAGGTACCAAACCTCTCTTGCCTCCCATGGCCATTGGTCTCCCATATTAGTACCTCCACATACAAAGCAGTTAGTTATATTAAGACTACCTGCAATTCTCTCAGCCAAATCAATAAATAGGTTCTTAACATTATGGGGAATTTTATCCTCAACACTCATCTCCTCATAGAAGGAATGAAAAACCTGATGAGTTTGAGAAGCTGTTGTCTCAATTTCAATACCTACATATATTATGGTCCCTGTATCTACTCCTGTACCATGTATTTTGAAACCCAAAGAGATTCCAAAACTTGTCAATGAAGTGCTGTGGATTGGAAATGGTCATATGCACAGGGTTACACTCCATAGTTTTACAATACAGTGCAGTGGGCAACCTTTGGATAATCATATCTTGGTCTACTGTCTTTCCCCAGGTCGCCCAACCTACACATGACCAATAGTGGCAGACGTTAAAGTGTCTTTGGGCAGTCCGGATCAGTAGATCTTTTACTGGGACATACATTTTTATCATTAAACCCATAAGTTCATTCCCATTTAAGATTACCACGTACATTCCAAGGTTTTCCACTATCCGAGATCGCCATACATGCATCAAATTGTAGAATGCCCATAGAATGTATGGTGCTTATCACAGTCTTATTTATTAAGGTCCCCTGGGAGTTACTGTTCCGAATTACCAACCAAATTGTACGGGGTTGAAATTGGGAATCGAAACACTTGGGCTCACCTGATATCGGTTGACACACACTATAATCAGTATCTAAGTACCTACACCTAGACACAGATCCTTTACATTCAAATTGTAAGTGCCATATTAGGGTCTGGGATATCTGGTTACCTGTTCTCGTAGTCTTAATACAACTAACACAGCTTGGAATATCCTCACCTTTACCCTCCTTAAAAATTATAAAAATACTAAAGCACATAATTAAACACATTATTCTTGCGGTCCTCATCTTTATTCTTCGACCGTGCGACGGCACCTCAGCTTCCCGCTTGTGAGGGCTGCAAGGATTGTTGTACTTCTGATCCTCACCTTCACAGAGGTCCCTTCGAGACATTCTGGCTATGAAACGTAGGCAGGTGGTCAGGCTTTATTATGGCCGTCAAAACACCTACTTGTTGATCTCTGATGTTACTTTCAAACACGATTCTTCAAAAATCACCTCATACTTCTCAAGTCACGCTTAATTCGACTGGGTCATGCGCTTCAACTGGATCTTGCAAGGATTCTCACAATCTGGAGTAGCTTGCCAGGAATCTGCCGCTGGTTTAACCCTAGAGTGATGAATCCAAGGAGTCACTTCCACCACCTTTACAGCTGTTAGGGTAGATAAAAGAACAACATACGAAGGCTAACAGGATACACCCCAAGCTTTAACTCAGTATGTATCGGTGGGATGTTACGAGCAAGTCCTGGAGGATTATTTTCTGCCCATACTCCTGGAATGTCAAATACAGATCCATTACTCTTTGGGTTTGCTTTTATTATTACAGAATAGAAACGCCATTCTTCTTCTTTTGGCACCAATACCGCTATTATGCCAGGTGATTTATTAAACTTCAGAGACGTTGATCCATTAAGTAGAAAAGTTATCTGAGCTTGAAGCTTTGATAATAGATCTCGTCCTAGAAGTTAAACTGGACACTCCGACATGTATAGGAACTGGTGCTTAACAAAATGGCCTCCTAAAATGCTTTTACGACTCCTGAGAATCGGTCTAGCAGTGCTTTTCCCAGTAGCTCCTATCACAGTTAGTCTTCTCAGAAGGAGGAGCTACCAAATTGGTCACCACAGAATGTTCAGCACCTGTGTCAATCATGAAAGGACTTCTCTTTCCCCCTATTGCTACATCGACCATAGGCTCCGCTCAGCCAAGGGGGATGGAGCCCGGTCGGTATCAATAGTCTTCCATGACAGTGTCAGCCAGACCTACAAAAATCTCTATCTTCCCTATCCCTAGGTCACTGTGTAGGGGGATAATCTCTACCTCCCTTAACACTCCCTCTGCTATTCCCATTATTCCCTCCAAAACTCCCTCTATCTCGTCCTCTATAGCTACTACCATAACCACCTCGCCCTCTTCTCTCTTCTTGTCTACCACCTGCAATATATCCCCTCTGTGGACAGTCACTTTTCCAATGCCCTTCCTCTCTACCATATGCACTTCTCTACCTAGTGGTACCCTGCTCATCCTATTCTCAACTCCTCTATTCATCTCCCCTCCTTCTCTAGCTACGCCTGAAATAGCTACCACTAACATGTCTATTTTCTTCCTCATCTTACGTTCCTCCTCACGCTTTGTCTCAGTTTCCCTATTCATATACACCTTATTTGCAACCTCCATTAGCTGTGATATGGATATCCCTGCAAATCCCTCTACTTTTTGTAGCTTTCTCTTAATGTTGCTCTGGGCCTGGCTGACAAATGCTGAGTCTATCATTTGGAAGTTTTCAGGGGCGTCGGGATTCAAAGGCGTGTACAATCTATTTGACTCAAGCAGTCTCTCATAAAAAGCACTGGGTGATTCATTAGCTTTTTGTAACACTTCAGCCGTCCTGGACATGTTAATTGCCTTTTTCCCTCCTGCCTTCATGCCAGCAATAATGGCTTGTTGATAGGCCTTTAGATGGATCATGTCAGCGCCATTTACATTCCAAAAGTCAGTAATAATTGCTGACAATCAGCCCAGGTGGGATTGTGTGTTTGTATAATGGAGGTGACCAAGTCAATCATGGCTTGAGGTTTATCAGTATACGAGGAGTTATGGGTCTTCCAACTGAACAGGTCAGTCGTGGTAAAAGGGACTTAAACAAATACAGGATCTGCCAATTGCAACTGTCCATTACCGTCAATATGTGGTGGGCCAGGTGTTAGCCGGAGAGGCATCTGGCAATGTCAGGATGGAAGGGTGCCAGTCAATTGTCAGGTTAGTATGGGACTTCGGCAAGGCTGCTCAGTAATAGGTTACGGTCTGGGAGTAGTAAGATAGTAGGAAGGGGTAGAGCTAATTTTACTAGTCCGCATTTGGCGGATGAAAAAAATTAAAAAAAGTGTTAAACCAAAAACCTACCAGTAGGTGTAAATAGAGGGTAAGTAATTGTATTAAAATAATCTTTATGGGTCTAATAATAAAACTTAACTTTTAATATATTTATACATAAAATAAAACCTTATAGCAATAAATATATTAAAATAGGGTAAGCAATCCTACTTCTGTCTGTTGTATGCCAGTATAGAGTTAAAGATGATTGAACAATGTAATATCAATGTAACTCCCGAAGATGGCCAGTAGGTGGCCCTAGAGTGCCTCCCTAAAGTCTAATGAAGCAGATAGACTTTAATTATGTGCTTATTTTATTATTGCTTATTTTAATCACTGTTCACCCTGATATCTAGGCTTGAGTAAAGCTTTAGTTCTATGGTAAATTAAACATCTCAGTTTGTATTTTAGTAAAGGGGATATTTTGGACAAAGCTGGGAGGGGCCCATCCAGTAACTAAGAAAAGGCTAAAAGTTTACTCTAGCATCTTATTCCATTGATCATTTCTTCCAGTTGTATTTTAGACTGTCACTGAATGCACACAGTGTTCAGTAATTTTAGTGCTATTTCAATGATTATGGTACAATGTCATTGCTGAGAATTATCTGATCCAATAGTCAGTTACTGTTATTAAGAATTCTCTTCACAATTTAACTGTTAATAAAATTCAATGCTAAAATACACTCCTACCAAAATGGAAGTCAGTTCAAATAACAAAGAACCAGTGGGGGTTGGTACAGAAATACAAGAGTTTGAAACAAAAGAAGAAATAGGTATGTGGGTAGGTGGGGACAATAGAGCAGGGGGAGTGAAAATACCAGTTACACCGGTTTTAGCTTGGGAGGAAGAGTGGGGGCGTGACTACTCTGGCTCTGGAGGATGAATAAGGGGGTTGGCAATCAGATGCAAGGGGGGGAGGTGTCCAAACTAGGTGGAATTAAGGCCTTAGTTCTGACCACCATGTGGCTCCATTGTTCCTCATGACACAGTTTAATTCACCAAGGCAGTTTTTCAACAATCGGTTTCCAACAGTCAATATATGGAAACTGATCATAGAATTCCGGCCTACTAGTTACAGCCACATGTACACCCTGCACTAAATTTAAGTCAAGACTGCCACATGGAGGCCATGCGGCCACCAGGACAGGCCACTCCCTACTACACAGGTTTTTTTAATCTTTTTTATTTAACATACAAGACAAAGGACCAACAGCCTTGTGAATCAGAAGATTTCAACAGAACGTATGATTCAAAAGCTGTACAAATATACACACAGTTTCAACAGTCACACCAATCTCCTTATCACAGCACCACATGGCACAGTTACTAGGCCCAAACACACACATGCACGCACACACAGGATCCTCACATGCTCAACAATATCACAACGTCGCACACACAAGTAAAATCAAGACTCACCAAACACTATATACTAATCAATGCAACTATTAAGCAAGTCATACAATTGTCCACACAATTAATCAACATTAACTAACCGATAGCATAACATTTCAACAATTTCGTCTCTACAGTCAGTGGTTATGGTACGGTTAGTAACTATTATATAGTTTAGACAATTATGACTTTAAAGTTACAATATCAGTTAGTACACATGCATGGTTAAACAGTAATTTTTGTATTTTTCACGTAATATCAGTAGTTGTGGTACAAGTCAGTGGTTAGGGTACATGTCAGTGGTTATGGTACCTTGCACTATTTTACACTATACACACAATTTACATGTCTGCTAAACGGCAGAGCTCAAACTTTCTAGCAGGACATACATTTCACCAATTACAGCGTATTTTACAACATTTACAGCAAACCCAACTACTCTAATTGGCCAGCACCTCGAGAACTATCGAACTATTTACACCAGGATTTGGTTTGTGTACGCTGCCCAAGCACCACATATAGTGCCGATCTCGCTATAGTGGGCGGAATTTACAACAGTACCCATTTAGTCTATCTACTCTATCAATAGTCTAGTGGCTGAATTTACAACAGAGCACACTTAGCCAAGATAGGTTGAGAGCTAGCAGACAGAATGTACACTAGAATCTGCTTAGTCTTGCCGGCCTCCCCAACCTAGCGACCGAAATTTACACCTAGACACGCTAGTCAAGACAGGACACCGGTGTCCAGCATAAACTATTTACACTAAGATTTAGCATGACCCAAACCACCTATATTAGACAGGCTGACTACAAAGCGTCTAATTTCAGAATAAGCGGTGCGCCTTCGCGTCTTCCCTCCAGAGGGAGGGGCAGTCCAATAACCGGTTCCAAATATAAAACCCCTTGTGGGCCTACCGCTCTAACGGTATCAGTCTTACCTTTTAGTTCCTGGACCTGTGTTCACACTCATCAACGGGGCACCCCGGTACTCACTGCGCAGAAGCCGATGATCTCCTGGACAAAATTCCAGTGGCGCCGAGACGAAAGGAGGTCCACGCAGAAGTTCGGGGGTGCTGCCATGGAGAACGTAGGTAAAAGTTTACCGTCTCAAATCTCTGCGCCAGCTTCCATGCGATGAGGTTCCCGGACCCAATGCACCAAAAATGTTACCAGAGGAATAACTGGAACAAACCGCAGAAGCCACACATAGAGATATGGACACAAGTCTTCAGGAAGTAACAGGTCTTTTATTTACACACCGATCGGGTCTCATCTGAACTCCTGTTCCAAATATATCTGAGAGGCAGAAAGCATGGTGCAGTGGCCTTTTGTTAGCAGCATATCCCCTCCCATACAGTATAACCCTTCCTATATTCCTCAGACCAATCAGCACACAGGATATTCAGGATCACCTTATATGGGCTGACCACATGGCTTGTTAAAGACAAAGGAATTTACTATCCACTTCCACACATGCTCAGTATACTGATGACTCATCCAACTGCTTGTAATCAGATACTAATTAGCATATGCCATCTGGAGATTTCGACCTACTAAATTTTGACCATGCTGGAATCCCATCACAATGTTTAATTTCAAATGGTTACTTTATAAGGAATACATGTGTATGTATGTTTACATGTATATACATACATTCCTTGACACTTTTTAAGGAAGAAACCAAAAATATTTTGAGGGAAATGTTTTCCTTTAAAACTATATTCAAATCACTGTTGTCCTATAAGAAATATATTATAGTAATAGTCTCCCATATACACCTATATGATTCCTATGTTAAGTAAAATGTGTATTTTTTGACAGGGTATAATGAAAATAGCTGCTATTTCAATATATGTTGATTGCATATGTGTTTTGGAAATAATTGGTTAATGAATCAAACAGGAAGAACCTGTAGGATATTTGCCAATTATGGATAGCTGCAATATTGTATTTAAGCGAGATCGGCACTCACAGACTTTGGGAATGCCCACCCAGGGCGAAACGCGTAAGTCACATGGTGTGGATATTACGTACCTGGCATTCAGGGGAGAGGAGGATCATATGCAATATCGATGGACCTGCATAAGAAATTGGAACTTCCCCATGAACTGTGAGCTGGTTAGATATAGCTATATAATTGTATAGCAGTATAGTTTTTTACTTTTACTTTTTATGGTCAAGTTTAACGGAAATAAAATTTGGATCATTTTCTGAATATTTGTTTGGACTGTGGGATATATTGTGATACAAGTCCTTGAACCATAATACAAGTATAACTTAATAAGGTGAGAACTCCACATAGGGTGTGTATGGTGGAGGCTCTGCACCTAACGTTATAACACCATTTAAGCCTTTCATTTTCACAGATCATTGCATGAAGCTTAACCCCTGAAGTGCTGGAAAGGAGAAAAAAAGGGGCCACTGTACTTGGGGTCTGGACTGTTCAATTTGTTTGTTTGACTGCATGATCTTGGTAATTGCATTTCTGTGGTAAATAAGTTCTACGATATTTTTACTCTCTAATTGGAGAGCTTTCTAATAATTGTGCGCTCCCACTGTATTACACTGTTATAATGTATGGATCAAACATTGTGTATTATACTACTATAATGTATGGATCAAATAGAATGGACATTGTGTTAGCTTGAAAAAGACCTCTCAGAAGGTCAAAACGTTGCTGCTCTTTTTGTTCCATTAAAATCTGCCTGCGGCTTTAACACTGAGTGCCTGGAAATTCCTTTTTTGCCTTAACGTGTTGGGATTGCTGTTCCTGTTCCAGTGCATCGGTGGCTGCTGGAATTGAGTGCGGGTCCTACAATCATCTTTACAATTGTGTATAATGTATGGATCAAAGATTGTGTATAATAATGTATGGATCAGATAGACGAGACATTGTGTATTATATTGTGTAATAATAATTTATGGATCAAATAACGGTCATAATGTATGGATCAAATATTGTATGTTATACTGTTATAATGTATTGTGTATTATTCTGTCATAATGTGTGGATCAAACGTGTATTACACTGTTATAATGTATGGATCAAACATTGTGTATTATAATGTATGGATCAAGTAGAACAGACAGTGTGTACTACATTGTGTTATAATAATGTATGGATCAAATATTGTGTATTATACTGTTATAATAATGTGACCCAATGTACAGCGCTACGGAATGTGATGGCGCTATATAAATAATAAAATAATAATAATGGATGGATCAAATAGACCGGGCATTGTGTATTATACTGTATCAGAATAATGGATGGATCAAATAGAACAGACATTGTGTACTACACTGTGTTGTAATAATGTGTGGATCAAATATTGTGTATTATACTGTGTTGTAATAATGTATGGATCAAATATGAGTATTTACTAAACTGGAACTTGTTTATTATACATACTGTGTAACAGAGGTTCTAATTAGTAAGAGTTCCTTTATATAGTTTTTATTACAAAAATATACAGCATGCCATACACGTATAGATGCCGCCTGGTCAGCAATACATAAACTTGTTTTGTTTGGAAGAAAGCCAGCACTAATTTTATCTTCAAACCTGGGTTTCTTAAACTTGGCAATGATAGAATTTTTAGAACTGAGTCTGGTGAGCTCTGCACGGGGGTATCACAAGGTGTCATGTAATAGAAGGGTTATATTCACGAAACTGTGACATAAAGTAACTGACAATCATCTGGCTGTAGAAAGGGCTAATGTGGTAACACACTTATTTGCCGTGTCCATAGAACACTTTGGAGCAATGTTAGTGCCTATTTCAAGTACTACGTGACTGGCTGTGATAGGATTTCTCTTCTCCTTTTGCAGGCAATAATACAGCACTAGCGTTCGCCCTGGCAGCAGGTACCATGTCTTCTGTCCGGTACCTGGCAACGCTGCAGCGTCCAAAACATGGCTCAGCATCAGACCAAGCTCAGGTTATATGTTGGGAACAAGCAGTCTGTTTCTAACGGCACCAGGTTTGTTTCTCTGTATGACATGAAGGCTAGACATATAATGGTGAGACATCCGCAGTTCCCACTCTTTCTGTGCAAGTGACATTGATTTTTGTATTGATTTTTGTATTGATTTATGGTCACTCACTACAGTTTTCATTGGTAGAAATGAAAATATTTGGCCAAAATAGCCACACTGGGATTTTCAGAAATCTGAAGCACTTCGGTTCGGCCATTTGGAAGTATCTGAATGTCCGAATTGCCCGAAATTTGTCCAAATGTACATTCTAAACTAAACGAATTGCACATGTTTAGTTATCTTCCATCTGGACTTATGCAAATTCAGCCCATATTCTATGCATATGTTTTGGTACACAATCCTAGCAATTTTGCTTTGCCACTTAGTGTATGCTGTCTTGCTCCTGGCTACTATGTACTTCACCCCACTTCCCCCCCTCCCTTTAAGCCTTTACTTTTTTTTTTTCTTCTAGCTCCATGTTCCACTCTGTGCAATTGCCCAGTGCATCATCACACATGCCAACTTCTCATCCACAATTATTCTGTGAGAAGCATTGGATTGGACATGAAGTGCATGCATGGCAAGTGTCATGTTCTGCCAATCAAACCAGACTCCACTCTGGACATTCAAGCACAAACTAGTAGTTGTCACTGTGACAACCACTAGAGGTGTGTTTAACTCCCGTACTGTAAACAAAACGGCAATGGTTTACATTGCAGGAGCGAACAATCAGGGCCACTGGACCTAGACTACTTAATTCAGATGAAATGGTGTTGGTGAATATAGTTTAACACCGATACTTTGGTCTCTCTAATGTAGAATTACCTTCCAGCAATTGTTGTATAATATATAATTACCTGCCAGCTATATATGGTAATATGTCAGTACTCCAGACCCTAAAAGTGATAATGGTAAGTAGTGAACGCCAGGCCATCTTTTGTCTTCATATTCTGTACCAACCCAGTGTTCTCATGAGTGAAGAAAATAAAAGATAAAAGATTACTCTAACCCTAATTTAAAAAAATTATAAATTTGTACTCTAAAGGCCCTCTGAGAAATGCCTATTAGCCCCCCCCTCTCCCCGTTAATCCAGCGCTGGATGTAGCTCCTGGCACTGATCTTCCTCGTCCTATCCTGTTACCCAACACTCGCATGGACCAATCACACTCTTCTTATAGAGAAGCCTGTGATAGGACCAATTTGTGCACTCTAGGTCAGTGAGGGGAGTAGGGAAGAGGAGGGAGGGAAGATTTCTCCCATATTTTGATCTGTGGAAGGCAAGAGGGGGCAGCTGCAGGGAGAGAGGGGAGTTCTAGCTTTCACTTGCATGTGCTCTGCCTGCAGGAGGGAGTTTTTTGTTGTTGTTTGTCAGCAGTGTGTAGTGCACACAAGTGAAACACTGCACATACATACTCCTACCACCATGACCACTTTGAATCACTGAAGTGGTTATGGTTGTTAGAGTAACCCTTTAAGTAATACAATGGAAGTTATTCTCTCACTTGTTTCCGTATATTTTCAATATAAAAAAAATATATCTAAAATAACTGTGTGAAATCTCAATTCCTAGGGGGATGTACACTTATGGACTAGAGCAGGGGTAGGCAACCTTTTAGCAGCCCTGTGCCGATATAGGATTGTGATGTCCCGTAGCGTGCCGGTCCTATTTTTTTTTAATTGAGGTGTGTATGCTGCCGTATTCTGCTTGTTATTTTTACGTTGCTTTGCATCGTTGTATTTGTGCGTATATAAGCTATTATATTGTATATGTTCATTAGTAGTTTATGGTATTGTGTATGATACATATAAATGTGGGCTGTGTATGAGGGCTGCTTGTGGAATTGTGTGTGGATGGATATGTCACATTGTGTGTTTGGTAGTGTGTGTGGGCTGTTTGGGGTATTGCATGTGAGAGGCTGCATGTGGGGTTGTGTGCATGTATGTGGATTGTTAGTGGGTTACGTTTGTGCAGATTGTGTGTACGTTTGTGTCGGCTGTTCGGGTTATTCTTCATTTCTGTGTTATGAATGTAAATTAGTGGTAGTAAAATGTCTATTTACTGTGTATACCTGTATTCAATATCTACTCAAAATGGCTGCTAGAGCACCCCCTCCCACCGACTAACTACCTCGTGTAACAAGATGGCACCTACATCCGGAGTAAAATCCCGGGATGATGGTAGGATGTGCATTAGATAAGACACTTAACACCTAACCAGTTAAAGAGGTATTCTCTCTGTTATCTACATTTTTGCATATGATGTATTTTTGCCATTATAAGGGGCTTGCCGCCCCCTGAGTAAACATTCCAAAGTTTTTCATTAACCTGATACCTGTGTCTCAGAGTGATTTACTTCAGAGCGTGCACGCATTTATTTTAACAATTTGGAAAGGAGCAGATACTCAGATAAACACTTGGTTTGATCCACAATATCTGTGTATATCCAGCAGTGTGGGTGGGTTCCAGTGGGGACCAGGCTGGCCTGGTACAGGTCAAAGACAGGAGCTGCAACAGCAGCTGCAGGCTGCTCTACTACAGTGTGGACTCCCATTCACAAGTGCTTGGAGGAAGTGATCTGAGATCATTTCCTCTATGTGCTGCATTGCTTAAATTGAGGATTGTCCTTCACCACCTTTTCGTATTAGCAGATATTTTAAGTTTTACTGGGACTCCTGATAGGCCAGAGCCTGTTTGGCTCTAGCAGCCTTGAGTGCAGTGCAAAGACACCTCGAGTGCCGTGCATGGCACTAGTGCCGTAGGTTGCCTACCCCTGGACTAGAGCAATCTATTTTTAATTCCCTTCTTCTAACTGTTTTGTTCTTTGTTTTTTTGAAACTCTAGATGGCACTGTAACACTTTTTACCAACATCTGGAAATATGTGTATATATAGTTGTACATGCATGTAAGAAAACAAAAGAAAAGTTACTGGCCAATATACCCTTTTTACTGAAAGGGGGACTGAACTATTGCATAGACCTAACTAAGAGACCAAAATAAAGCTGTCTTACCATAAGATAAAGAGTTGGCTAATAGAAGGTAACCGACCCATCATTGCTATTGTCAAAAACACTAATAATAAAACTTAACCTTTATTAATTTTTCATTTTGTCTTACTTCATTACCATTTTTTTTTTTTGCTGTAAATAGTGCAAGTTAGAGATGCAAGTTAAATACATTCAAAATAATAAAACCGTAAGGACATAATCCCCTAAAATAATATTAATCTTAAGGGATATAGAGGTAGGAATATAGTATATTGCAAAACATAATTGGAATATGCATAATTCATATTTGGCCTATGTTGGTTGAGGTGTGCTGCAACCAACGTGCGGGTAGGCCTGTAATAAAGAGGGCAAAAAGGTTAACCAAGAAACACACTTTATTGCAATATATTCACAGTGCCAAACTTTTAAAAGGTTTCCACAATTCTTTCTCGGGTTGTGGAATGTAGCGGTTGTAGACTGAGTATTTCCATCTCCCCAGTCTTTTAATAATTTGTACTGGTGTATTCGTTCTGGATGCTGCGGAAGCTGCTCCAATACTGAAAAAATGGCCTGAAAATGATGCTGAACTGAAACCTAGTCATAGGAGTAGGGTTCTGACATAGAAAATACATTTAGCTGTGATAAGTGGGTGACCCTGTAGTGAGAGTAGTGGAGCGTTGGGTAGAACATGGTCTAATGAGGATAGGTAAGAGTCAAGAGTTTTAACTGGACATAAATTATATGTAGGATATAGTGGAAATAGCGTGGGGTGATTTGTTTGATTAGTCTTTAAAGTTTGTAAAGATAAAACGTAATGGTCATAAACTGTAATGATAGCGAAGCTTTAAGACTAGTGCTGATGTCAGTTTGGTGGACAATTGTAAACTCCCTGGGTCTCAGGAATCCGTAAAAAGCTAAGTAAATAGCTGTTTTAATAACTCTGTTGGTGGGATTGTCGGATGGGTGTGTATCCAGTAGGTCAGATAGTGCTCTGACTATAAGACCATCAATGGGTAGTCGGGACAAGGTAGTAGGTCTGTCTGCCTTCCTTATAACTTTGAGTATGCTCTTAATAGGATAAGAAGTGAGGAAGGGGATGTGATTAGGGTATGTGGTAAGTAGGTGATGCTGAATTTCAGTGTGGTAAAGCTGTGTTGTGTGCCAATATAAGGTGAAGGTGGCTAAAGGAAGCAAAGGCCACCATGGATTCAATGGAGTAATTTCCCTGAGCGTTAAATTCCAAAACAAACCTAACATATGCCTTCTTGGTATTAGAGGAAAGGGCGTCACGAGACAGAGAATGAGTGTGTGCCGTAAGCTTTGCCAGTCTATTACAAGCTCCCTGAATAGAGGTGTTCTTAGAGAGAGCTTTTCTGCGGTAGGATGGAGTTTGCAGAATACCTGTAATTGAGAACATGACAGGGTGTCAGCAGTTGTGTTTGATGTGCCTGGTATACACTCACAGTGTATATAAAATTGGAATGTGGCGGCAAGCAAAGTTAACCTATGGATCAGTCTCATAATAGTCAGCGAGGAGGAGTGCCCCTTGTTGATTATTTTGCAAGCTGACATCTTATCACAGAGACATCTGACCGCCTTCCCTGCCTTATAACATAGAATGAACAGGTGCTGTTTTGCAGACTTTGGGGTCATAACAATTTTTAACAGTAAGATGGTGCCCAGGACCACTTCACCCCATTGCAATGAAGTTGTTATGGTGCCCTGAGACGTCTTTTAAATCAAAAAGATTATTCCTCTAATCACTTTTCTATTATTAACTATCAATTTCCTTTTACTTAACGTCTATCTTGTCTAGTAGGTGCCCAAACCCTAACCACTTAAAGGAGGAAGTCCTCAGCTGTGTAAATTACTGAAACTTAATAAATGCCATCCCATATAAATAAGGATTGTATAAATCTGTTTTAGTATCCCTCTTGAGCCAATACTCAAAATGATTGTCTGATCCAAGAGAGTACTTCAGACAAAGCTCTACCACTAGTTGCTGGTGAGTGAAATTCATACCTTGTGAGTGTAAAGTCAGCCCATTCTAGTGTGCCCAGGACACCCAACTGCTGGATCCTTTGGGTTCGGATTTTTTTTTTTTTTTTTTTAATAAAAGAAGCTACTTTTTAACTGTAAAATGCAAGGAAACTGAGTAGTGTCCTATAGAGACCTCTAGTGCGGGTAACCCATGGAAACAATAGAAATAAATACAGATAAAGACAACTACAGGGAGTGCAGAATTATTAGGAAAATTAGTATTTTGACCACATCATCCTCTTTATGCATGTTGTCTTACTCCAAGCTGTATAGGCTCGAAAGCCTACTACCAATTAAGCATATTAGGTGATGTGCATCTCTGTAATGAGAAGGGGTGTGGTCTAATGACATCAACACCCTATATCAGGTGTGCATAATTATTAGGCAACTTCCTTTCCTTTGGCAAAATGGGTCAAAAGAAGGACTTGACAGGCTCAGAAAAGTCAAAAATAGTGAGATATCTTGCAGAGGGATGCAGCACTCTTAAAATTGCAAAGCTTCTGAAGCGTGATCATCGAACAATCAAGCGTTTCATTCAAAATAGTCAACAGGGTCGCAAGAAGCGTGTGGAAAAACCAAGGCGCAAAATAACTTCCCATGAACTGAGAAAAGTCAAGCGTGCAGCTGCCACGATGCCACTTGCCACCAGTTTGGCCATATTTCAGAGCTGCAACATCACTGGAGTGCCCAAAAGCACAAGGTGTGCAATACTCAGAGACATGGCCAAGGTAAGAAAGGCTGAAAGACGACCACCACTGAACAAGACACACAAGCTGAAACGTCAAGACTGGGCCAAGAAATATCTCAAGACTGATTTTTCTAAGGTTTTATGGACTGATGAAATGAGAGTGAGTCTTGATGGGCCAGATGGATGGGCCCGTGGCTGGATTGGTAAAGGGCAGAGAGCTCCAGTCCGACTCAGACGCCAGCAAGGTGGAGGTGGAGTACTGGTTTGGGCTGGTATTATCAAAGATGAGCTTGTGGGGCCTTTTCGGGTTGAGGATGGAGTCAAGCTCAACTCCCAGTCCTACTGCCAGTTCCTGGAAGACACCTTCTTCAAGCAGTGGTACAGGAAGAAGTCTGCATCCTTCAAGAAAAACATGATTTTCATGCAGGACAATGCTCCATCACACGCGTCCAAGTACTCCACAGCGTGGCTGGCAAGAAAGGGTATAAAAGAAGAAAATCTAATGACATGGCCTCCTTGTTCACCTGATCTGAACCCCATTGAGAACCTGTGGTCCATCATCAAATGTGAGATTTACAAGGAGGGAAAACAGTACACCTCTCTGAACAGTGTCTGGGAGGCTGTGGTTGCTGCTGCACGCAATGTTGATGGTGAACAGATCAAAACACTGACAGAATCCATGGATGGCAGGCTTTTGAGTGTCCTTGCAAAGAAAGGTGGCTATATTGGTCACTGATTTGTTTTTGTTTTGTTTTTGAATGTCAGAAATGTATATTTGTGAATGTTGAGATGTTATATTGGTTTCACTGGTAATAATAAATAATTGAAATGGGTATATATTTGTTTTTTGTTAAGTTGCCTAATAATTATGCACAGTAATAGTCACCTGCACACACAGATATCCCCCTAACATAGCTATAACTAAAAACAAACTAAAAACTACTTCCAAAAATATTCAGCTTTGATATTAATGAGTTTTTTGGGTTCATTGAGAACATGGTTGTTGTTCAATAATAAAATTAATCCTCAAAAATACAACTTGCCTAATAATTCTGCACTCCCTGTAGTCCCTAAGGGCATATACGTCTAGATGTGAGGTCCCTCATAAAATAAGAAAAATAAAAAATTGTAATGTTGAAGTAATCAAAATCCAAATAATGAGTGACTACAAAATACACATTAAAAAGCATGTAGGCTTTACTGCATGGGGGCAGGTAACATAAGCATAAAGAAACACTGTACTGCTATAACTAGCCATAAAACCAACAAATCCGAATGCCATTTCTCAGAAGGAGCAATTCACCAGGATCTTGATGCCATTGTCTCAAGTGGTCTAGTGAATCATTTAAAACAGATATTGTGAGACAGCTCTTCTAGTGATATACCAGGTGGAAATGGCAACAAAATAGACAGACTCGGCCGTCTACAAAAGTACCAAATAAAAGGCTAATTATATTAACTATAGGAAAGGAAAAAGAACGAGACAAGGCTCCGTTTTGAGGGTCAAGCAGGAACAGACAGAGCTGTGGATTTATTGTTCTTATATATCCATTAGTACCACCCACAGGGTTTTGGAAAACAACCAATAAACACGTACAATACACTCAGACACTCCCACACAAAATCCTCCCCTCTGCCTGTGATACAATTACCTTACACAATGGGTAATGTAATTATCACAAGCAGAGAAATACAGTTTTTCCACATTATTCATAACTTTAAAAGTATGCTTCACATTCACATAAACTTACATTTTCAGAATCAGCATACTCCAAATACGAACATATGTCAAAATCATCCACATTGGTCCATTGGTTCAAAAGATAGATCGAAGTCCTTTGTGACCAAAGGAAGCATGGCTTTTCTGCCTAAAACCAGTTCCACAGAGTCTTCTATCCTGGAGATAATTGGGAAGTAATCCAAGTATCTCCAAGGACAGAGGCAAAACTCCATTAAGCACATCACAGTAAAATACAATAAAATACACAAGGTTACATTTATTACATAAAATACAGACATGCAACATATCCCCAGATAGCTTAGGTCTGAGCACACATTATTACTGAATGGCACTCAGACCACACACATACAGTTCAATTGCCATGGAGCCAAAGTCTTTCCCATAGTCTTTCATTATATGAATGGACTCCATGGCATAGCTATCTGGGGTATCACCGCTCAAACAGGGCAAGCACCGAATGACCTCGGCTGAATGCGCATGCGCTGCAGGAGCTGCGCGCGCATTCAGCCGGTCTCAAAGGAGACAGCCACTAGAGGCTTTGGAGGCTGGATTAACCCTATTATAAACATAGCAGTTTCTCTGAAACTGCTATGTTTATTAAAAAAAAGGGTTAATCCTAGAGGGACCTGGCACCCAGACCACTTCATTAAGCTGAAGAGGTCTGGGTGCCTAGAGTGGTCCTTTAATGCTGGTTGCGATAACAGACTGTTATGCAAATCTCAAGAATAATGGTAAGTATAGGCTATATACAGATGGAATAAGACTGCATAGGATGTCACTAAGGTAGAGAAAAAACTTCATAATACAGTTCATAACTAGATAGTCTCAAAAAAAAAATCTAAATGTTGCTAAATAGAGCCAAAAAATATATACACTTATTACATATTAATCCCAAATTTGTCAATACAACTTTATTGGCCAATAATTTGAGTGAACGTGTATCACTTGTTAAGGCCGTTGGGGGACAGGGTATTCAATCGGTTTATCCTGTAGCATTCACACCGTGCGATTGGGGTATTCCTCAAGGAAATCACAAAGTCAACATGCTCCATGATGCGTTTACTAAATGGGCGATAAGTTTTTCCAATGTAGTGTAGCCCACAAAATAGGATCAACAAATTAACTAGCCCTGGTGTGTTGCAGTTAAAAAACAACTGTTTCACTTGAAACTTTACAGAGCCATTGGTGTCAAAGATAACCTTTGTGTCTTTAGAGATGAACTTGCAGACTATGCAACATCCATACTGGTAAGTACCCGTCAATGACAACAAGGTCTTGGGTTTCTTCTTATTGGAAAAGTGGCTGGGTACAAGAAGGTCTCTCAGGTTATTTACCCTACTGGCGGCTAAGGACACCCCAGAAGTGATGACATCTGAGAGATGTGGGTCCTGAGTCAGTTATGGCCAAAATCTCTCCAAGACTCCTTTGGCCTCATGCCAACCTAGATCATAATTCACCACACATCTAATGAGAATGGGAGCATACTCACTTCCCCAAAAGGAGACCCCTGTCACTTGTGAGAGCCCTCTCATAAGCCTTCTTGAGACATCTGTTGGGATATCTTCTCTCTCAGAACTTCAACCTCAAGTCTGTTGGCTTATGTTTAAAAGATGCACAATTGCTTCTTAGTCTCAGATACTGACCCACTGGGATACCTCTCTTTAAGGGAAGTGGGTGGTAATTTTCGTAACGTAACCTAGTATTGGTTGATGTTTGTTCCCGATAGAGAGTTGTATGTATCTCCAGTGAGTCAGTAATGGACAAAGTACAATCAACTCACAGATTTTTTTTATAACTCATATATACTCTTCCTGCTCTGTGATAATTATCCCTCACAAACTTGTGGTGTTTTCTAGATTTAAGCACATTTGGATTTTTATTACTTTAACATTAAAATGTATTTATTTTCTATTTATTTTGTCAGGGATATAAATGCTCCTTAGAGACTTATTTGTCTTTATCTGTATTTATTTCTCCTTTTAGTAGAAATACTTGTGCAGTTGTGTCTGCACAACTGATGTCGGAGGCCATCAAGAATAGTATCAAATAATAGAGTGGGGCATAAAGCTCTGGAAAGATTGTAGAAATACTAAAATCCATAATCCAACGGAAACACTATGTAGGGGGTACTTTGAACGCCGCAACAAATTTCCTGAAAAGCCAAAACAGGCTTAAAGGAGGGTTAAAACCACCACCTGGCCCCCTCTTGCCTCCCTAAATATAGTAAAATCTTACTTGCATTCAAGTCTGAAGCTGCTGGCTTTGTCTCAGTTTCCTTTCGACCTACCCACTACCTGCTGACATCATCAGAAGTGGTAGCTTGAACCAATCACAATGTTTCCCATAGGATTGCCTGAAACTGACAAGGAGGCTGATTAGGTGCAGAGCCAGCATGATTCAAACACAGCCCTGGCCAATCAGCATCTCCTCATAGAGATGAGTTGAATCAATGAATCTCTATGCATGCAGAGGGAGGAGATACTGAATGTTTTCATGCATTTTAGGCAGCCATGATCCAGGAAGGATCTCTAACAGCTATCTGAGGAGTGGCCAGTGAAGTTATCACTAGGCTGTAATGTTAACACTGCATTTTCTCTGAAAAGACAGTGTTTACAACAAAAAGCCTGAAGTTGTTACCAGAACAAATTCAACAAGCTGTAGTTGTTCTGGTAACTATAGTGTCCCTTTAAAGATTTATAGGGGGAGAGCGATCACAAGTGGGTTCTTTTCTGCTCATCGTGGATCTGCAGGGATGCGTTAAAAAAATAAACATTTTAAACATGGCAAAGTTAATAATGTATTGATCCCCTAACTTCACTTTGATCATGTTACACCTGAACAGCTGCACAAGTTTAAACCTTGTCCATTTTCAGAGTAGGAGGAGATTTGTAATAGTGAATAACTTAAGTACGGAAAATGCTATTAATTTAGAGAGGAATTAATAGCAGCAGGCCAGCAGCTACTGTTTGGAAGTGTAAGCCCCATTAAAATTTAGCAGCCCATTACATGAGCCCTGGTGATACCCACGCATACACACACTCTCTCTCTGTTTTTAATTCAGTGTTTTATTTTTTGTTCATATATCCCTTTGCTGAAACTTTTCAAACACAAGTAGTTATACTTATTCTAAAAGTTCATATATAACCCTTGTAACATTCTTTTAAACCTCCTTATTACTCTCGCTATGACTAGAAAATGTCAAAAATAATGGTGTACTACTGAAAGCTAGACACACTTCTTTACTAATTTAAAAAAACAAAACAAACTGATTATAAAGTTATTTTTATGGTAACCTGGATGACTACTGAACCTTTATACAAAAATAATGAGACCTCCACAGCATACAAGTATGTCTAAATGCAGCAACTAAAGAATAGCTGCTGGTGCTTAACCTCATAAATGTATGTTTAAACTGCAATACTAGTACATAGAAATCAAGAAGTTGAGCACTGTGATTGGGAATTGTGGAGAATTGAAGAACATTGTAATTATTGGGAAAAATGTAGGCCCACTCTATGCCCAGTGTGCTTATTTTGTCCTGAAATTAAAGACACACTCCAGTGCCAGGTGTAACGGATCGACGGGCACCCTGACTGGGTACCTCCGTTAAAGGATGCTCCTAGCTCTTCCTGAGGGCTCCAAGCACTCCAGCAGACACCATAACCTCCGTAGACTCCTCCAGAGAGCAAGGCAGGAACAAGCTCTTACAAATGCTTAGTAGTGATTTAGCAAGGGAGTATGACAAGCATAGCAATCCCTTGTAGCAGATTCCCCCAATAAGAGACGGCACTCCAAATTGAGGGTGAAGTAGAACTGCTAAAGCTGTGGGTTTATTGTTCTTATATACACATTCTTACACATTAGTACCACCCACCGGGTTTTGTAAAACAACCAGTAAACACGTACAATACACTTAGACACTCCCACACAAAATCCTCCCCTCTGCCTGTGATACAATTACCTTACACAATGGGTTAATGTAATTATCACAGGCAGGAAAATACACAATTTTACACAATATTCATAACTTTAAAAGTATGCATCACATTCACATAAAACTTACATTTTCAGAATCAAATACAAACATACGTCAAAATCATACAAATTGGTCCAGTGGGTCAAAAGTTAGATCAAAGTCCTTTGTGACCAAATGAAGCATGGCTTTTCTGCCCAAAACCGGTTCCACAGAGTCTTCTATCCTGTAGATAATTGGGAAGTGATCAAATTATCTCCAAGGACAGAGGCAAAACTCCATTAGCCACATGGTAGCAAAAGACAATAAAATACATAAATATATATAACTGTGCAGCTATTGCATAAAAGCGGTACATTCATATCCCCAGATAGCTTAGATCTGAGCGCACATTATTACTGAATGACGCTCATATCACATACATACAGTTCAATTGCCATGGAGCCAAAGTCTTTCACATAGTCTTTCGTTATACGAATGGGCTCCATGGCTTAGCTATCTGGGGTATCACTGTTCAAATAGGGAAACTACTGAATGACCCGGCTTTCGGGTCTTTGCAAGGGAAAAGCAAGCATTTCAACATGGAGCCATAGTCACAGGGCAGGAGGCTGGCAATCAGTCTTCTCCAATGCCCAGTGGCGAGGCTGGTTCCGCCACACCAGGAAAACAGGTTCCTACAGTGCCCCTTTCCCTCCCACCCCCCAACTGCAATAATTAACCTTGCAGGGTTAAGGGTGATGGGGGTTGGCACCCAGACCACTCCAATGGGCAGAAGTGGTCTGGGTGCCTGGAGTGTCCCTTTAATTTCCATGTTTAGAGAATAAACCTAATCATTCATGATTAATTCTCACTTTTCTACGTAATTATTTATAAAACAATTTGGCTTTAGTTTCTAGCATAGTTTAAACCAAACAAATAATGAGATACCTATGGGAACACCAGTTAGGATCTATGCACCAGTAAAGACGCTCCAGGTGTGCCTGCAGGGCTTAACCCTATCATATATGATTTTTTTTAAAAAATTTTTTATAATGAGACTAGACTTGTAAGGCTTCTCCACTAACTCATAATGGGAGCATAGGGTCCAGTAAATTGCTTAAACTAATGGTAGCTTTATTAGACTGCTTGTTTTAGCCCAAGATTTGCCCGGTCCCCAGCCCAGATTAATGTAAATATACCAGGGTGAGAGTAAATACCTTATTGTGTGGGGGTGTCCGAGACCAACAGACACAATATCTAAGGAGTAATATACAGTCCTAACAAAGGTTAATTAGAAAGTGTGTAGGACAGTAACTAGCTAGCTAGTTAGTAGAGACAGAATAAAAAGTGAGAGAATGAGAGTGAGAATAAATAAATCTGTGAACACGCTGTGTGTCTATATTAGACATCCCAAGTGCATAGGTGATAGGTGCCCAACACCCACTCAGAACATAACGCCCCAACGCACGTTTCGGTGCACTAGCATGTGCACCTTCATCAGGGAAAAAAGAGGCACTGTGTGTGGCCCACCTTATATAAGGAGAGACTCACTTAGTAGATTAATAGCACAGCCATTCAGCAGTTAGGGTGTCCATAGATGGGCGTGCTAAGTTAGGATGATGTAATCATCCCTTTCCAGCCTGAAATTTAACCCCTTCAATGCTAAAAAAACTAGCCTATATATTGAACATTCAGTCTAAAGGTAACACCATCACTTCTGAAAATATAGGTTAATTCAAGATGGTTACAATCAATCATGAACATTTAATAGATGTAAGTTATACATATGGATTCAAAATTTTACACAAATGATGGAAGAAATATATAAACATCTCAAGATCCTCCACCTATTCTTATAGGTATAAACATGTGTCATAAAGAAGTAGATGGAGGAGAAAGGCATAAAGTCACCGCGAGATTGTACAAGTACCTCAATATACGTACACTGTTTGGTGGACAAAAAAACCAATTAAGCATGTCATATCTGAATAACCGGATGACAAACATTATCGTGTATATCCCCAGTGTGATCAATCCCTTATGGGATAAGGGTTACATGCTAAGTATCACTTATGGATATAGTTTCAATAGGTAATGTATCCAATTGAGTCACGTTATGGTTGGTTTCCTTTTCGGGTAAATAGCAACACTATTGTTGATCCATGAAAGTGAGAAATATATGTAATTTCTAAAAGCAAGTGGATGTGCTGCAAGGTTTTAGTACAGTAAATATTCTTCCTTTATATTTCAATATAGTTGGAGGGAAATAGTAATGTTCCACAAATCTACTGTCTTGATGCAGAAAAGAGAAAAAGAGAGGGAACTAAAAAATATATATTTAAATAAACTATGAATCTGTACCAAGATGGTAAAAATATGACTTTATCAAATACATGATATGTAACTAATTGGATTTCAAACCCTCAAGCCATTATAACCCCTCTATATTCTCATTAGATATAGAAATGACTTGGTTAGTGTGGAGTAAAGGAGTAAAAGGCCTACATTATGGATGATATATCAAAAAGTCTAGGGGGGAGTTGTGTGATCTAGTCTATCATAGATAGTATATGTATGAATTAATAAAGGGTTATCTAGAGTCCTCTTTAGTCTATAATATATGTCCGTTGTGATAGAGTGTTGGGGATGGTGGTCAGGCGTGTATATCTGGCACCCAGACTTTTGCGCAGCCACTATCCTGACATGTGGGTAAGCACATGTAGCCCCAGGGAAAGTTATGTTTAAATGTAGGTTTTCTTTCTATGTTGCTATTTGGGTCCCTGGGGTGGAGTATTTGGAAGAGCAGGGTGGGCCGATTCTCCACCCACTGTCAGAGTGGCTATGCATAAGTCCAGCCCAGGTTTTCTGAGGAGTTCTGGCTCACTGCCTAACGAGGTCATTAGCCTCACCTGTAGGGGCTGTGAGCAGCTTTATAACTGCTGTTAAAGCAGGGTGGAGTGAGGGAAGTGTTTTGTGGAGAAAGAAGGTTTGATGCCTGTTGTATCCTGTTACTTCTTAACATAAAATAAACAGGCCAGAGGCCTTTAACCCCTTCAGGACCGGGGACGGTTCAGGACCGTCATCGGCATTTTTGCGTTGCCGACTGGTGACGGTCCTGAACCGTCATAACGGTCAGATGTACTTACCCGATCGCCGTCGTTCCCCCGGCGGCGATCAGTGGTGCTCCCGTTGTGGGGAGACTGCCTGCAGCCCAGACAGTCTCCCCGCGGCAGATTAGGACCCCTGGGGCCATGTGATCGCTCAACACAGCGATCACATGATCACAATAGGTGTCCATGTGTCTGCCTGCAGGGGGACTCCCTGCAAGTGTAAAAAAATAAATAAAAATACATGTTAAAAAAAAAATAATAATTATATATGTGTGTATGTATGTATATATATATGATATATAGACATATATTATATCTGTATAATATATGTCTATATATCATATATATGTCATACTAAATGTATTTTTATATTAATATGTACTTATATTAATATAAAAATACACTTATAATTAAATTACACATGTATATATAATATATATATAATAACTATAATATTGTATATATATATATTATAAAATACAAATAATAAAGAAATTAAATTAAATAAATTTTTTTTAAATAATACAAATTTTAAAAAAAATTATATCTATATGAAATGTTATTCTAACTGTATTTTGATATTAAAATATATATATTTACATCTAAATACACTTAGAATGAAATTGTATATATATCTAAGTATGTATAAATAAATAAAAATAATACAAAATATACATATGTCCATATACAAAATTACGTAAATAATTATATAAATATACACGTAGACTTCAAATATATAAATATGCATATATATTTAAATTCTACGTGCGTATTTATGTAATATTTTTACATAATTAAGTAATTTTATTAATTGCAATTTGAGGGACCTGCCTGCCAACCCAGGCTGAAAGTCCAGAGAATTGAATTTGCTAGCACTGTATTTTACCCGATAACTTTCTATGACACCCTAAAACCTGTACATGGGGTGTACCATTTTACTCGGGAGACTTCGCTGAACACAAATATTAGTGATTTAAAACAGTAAAACATATCACAGCGATGATATTGTCAGTGAAAGTGACTTTTTTTTTGCATTTTTCACACACAAACAGCACTTTTACTGATTGTTGTGATACATTTTCCTGTTTTGAAACTCTAATATTTGTGTTCAGCAAAGTCTCCCGAGTATAACAGTAGCCTCCATGTACAGATTTTATAGTGTTTTTGAAAGTTACAGGGTCACATATATGGGTCAAATATTTTTACATTGAAAATGGCCAGGTTGGTTACATTGCCTTTGAGAGCGTATGGTAGCCCAGGAATGAGAATTACGCCCATGATGGCACACCATTTGCAAAAGAAGATAACCCAAGGTATTGCAAATGGGGTATGTCCTGTCTTTTTAAGTAGCCACTTAGTCACAAACACTGGCCAAAATTAGCGTTCAATTTAATTTTTTACTTTTTTCACACACAAACAAATATGAACACTAACTTTGGCCAGTGTTTGCGACTAGGTGGCTACTAAAAAAGACTGGACATACCCCATATTGAATACCCTGGGTTGTCTACTTTTAAAAAAAAATATGTACATGTGGGGTGTTATTCAGAGATTTATGACAGATAATAGTGTTACAATGTCACTATTGATTAATTTGAAATAATGCATGTTTTGAAACCGCAATATCCTACTTGTACCTATAGCCCTATAACTTGCAAAAAAAAAAAAAACTCAGGACAAAATTTGGAATCTATTTAGCATTTTTTTTTATTCGCTTTTGTAGACGAGTAAAAGATTTTTCAAGTAAAAGTAAAAAAGCATGTATTTTTTTCAATTGGTCATCATATTTTTTTATTTTTTTTAAATTAAATTACATGAGATTATATAAATAATGGTATGTAAAGAAAGCCTTTTTTGTCCATAAAAAATATTTACAAGATACTGAAAATTATATTATACAGTGCTAATTATACTGGTAAGCTTTTATTTAGAAATGAATGGAACATGTGAGAATCATTTAGACCACGAGGGGCAAAAGTTTGTAAAAGTTTCCTGTCAAGATCTCTTTCCTGGACCTAGATTCACTTTGAATCTTATCTTGTCTGCCGATCCACCAACTCACATGTTCTAAAATTCTTCGTTTCAGTGGGCGAATAGTTTTGCCCACGTACATCTGCTGACAGCTGCAGGTCAGTAGATAGACAACTCCTGCAGTCTGGCAGTTAAAGAATGATTTAACAGAGAATGTTTCAGAATTAGTGGAGTTTGTAAAGGTTTTTTCTTTTGATGTATCTGCAGGCCTTACATCTCCCACATTGGTATGTCCAAGTGGTGGAACATTTAAGCCAGGATTCGTTAGTGTGTAGAGGTTTCAAAAAGCTGGGGACTAGTGTGTCTCAAAGGTTTCTTCCCCTTCTTGCTGTTATGGATATGCAGGGAGTAATAGCCTTTTGTAAATTACCATCTTGTTGTAAAAAAGGCCAAAACCTTTCTAGAATCACTTTTACAGCAAACCACCCAGCATCAAATGTGTATATACATTTAATAGATTCTTGTTTGGGGTTAGTGGATACCTGTTGAGACAAGAAGTATTTTTCTGTCCATTGGAAGAGCTCTTTGGTAAGCCCTCTTAAGATACCTATTAGGGTACCCTTTTTCCTTGAAATTTGCCCTCAATTCTTTGGCTTTGATTTTAAAGTCATCAACCGATGAACAATTCCTCCTCAGTTGGAGGTATTGTCCAACTGGGATGCCTCTCTTTAAACTTGGGGGGTGATGACTTTCCCAATTGAGTAGATTATTTGTAGCTGTTGATATTCTGTATAGTGTTGTTGATATTTCACTTTTTCCCTCAATTTCAATTTGAGATATCTAAGAAATTCAGTTGGTTACATAGTTACATAGTTACATAGCTGAAAAGAGACTTGCGTCCATCAAGTTCAGCCTACCTCACATTTGTTTTTTGCTGTTGATCCAAAAGAAGGCAAAAAAAACCCAGTTTGAAGCACAATTTTGCAACAAGCTAGGAAAAAAATTCCTTCTTGACCCTAGAATGGCAGTCAGATTTATCCTTGGATCAAGCAGTTATTACCCTACATTGAAAGATTATATCCTTGAATATTCTGTTCTTGCAAGTATGCATCTAGTAGCCGTTTGAACATCTGTATGGACTCTGATAAAACTACTTCCTCAGGCAGAGAATTCCACATCCTGATTGTTCTTACAGTAAAAAAACCTTTCCTTTGCCTTAGACAAAATCTTCTTTCTTCCAGTCTAAACGCATGGCCTCGTGTCCTATGTTGGTTGCGCAAATCAGTTTCCCAGCTTGGAATTTTGACATGTAGTCAACCTGCATGCATGTCCTATTTGGGACATTTTTGAAGTCAGCCAATGTATTTTACCCCCATCAAACCATATATTTTTGAAAAGTAGACACCCTAGGGTATTTCACATGGTGGTATTTTAACACTTTCCATGCACTAATTCTACCACCAGGCTTTGTCAAACATTGAGTTAGTATTTTTTTTCTGTTTTTTTCACACACATTGTACTTTAGGCATGAATTAACAGATCCTGTTATGTGTCACTGCCAAACAACACACCAATATGTGTTCAGCAACATCTACCGAGTACAGGGATACCCCCCATGTATAGGTGTGTTGGGTTGTTTGGGGGCTAAAAGGTCCCATTTTGCAGGTGCGCATATCAGTTTTCCAGCTTGGAATTTTGACATGTAGTCAACCTGCATGCATGTCCTATTTGGGACATTTTTGAAGCCGGCCAATGTATTTTACCCCTATCAAACCATATATTTTTGAAGAGTAGACACCCTAGGGTATTTCACATGGTGGTATTTTAACACTTTCTATGCACTAATTCTACCACCAGGCTTTGTCAAACATTGAGTTAGTACATTTTTTTCTGTTTTTTTCACACACGTACTTTAGGCATGAATTAACAGATCCTGGTATGTGTCACTGCCAAACAACACCCCAATATGTGTTCAGCAAGATCTCCTGAGTACAGTGATACCGTCCATGCATAGGACTGTCGGGTTCTTTGGGGGCTAAAAGGCCACGTTTGGCAGGTGTGCTTATCAGTTTCCCAACTTTGACATGTAATCAACCTGCGCCAATGTCCTATTTGAGCCAATGTATTTTACCTCCATCAAACCATATATTTTTGAAAAGTAAACAACCCAGGGTATTTTAAATGGTGGTATTTCAACACTTTTCATGCACTGAATTCTACCACCAGCCTTTGTCAAACTTTTGGGTAGTAATCTTTTTTTGTTTCTTTGTCACACACATTGTACTTTAGGCATGAATTAACAGATCCTGTTATGTGTCACTGCCACACAACACCCCAATATGTTCAGCAACATCTCCCGAGTACAGTGATTCCCCCCATGTATAGGGTTGCTGAGTTGTTTAGGGGCCAAAAGGCAACAATCAGAACTTGTACATGTCAGTTTTTCAACTTGATATATAGGTATGCTTGGTCTATCTTCAGTTTGACATATTTTTGCACCCCCCAGTTAATGTTACCATCATGAAAGTATATATAGTATATATTTTTATAAAGTAGACATCAAAGGTTATAGAAGATGGGGTGTTTTCACTTCTTTCCCCCAACCATTTTGCCAAAAAACAGAGAAAGTGTAGTGGTAATTTTTTAATTCTGGTTTTTATGCACACGTCATCAGGTTTTGGCCAGCTGGTTATATGTTACTGCCAGAAAACTTGTTACACCAAATGTGCAGGTAGCAAATGTACATTTAGCAGCAATCTTTAAACTGACTCCTGCAAATAGAATCTAACTGGAGATTTGGGGGAAGGAAACTGACTAACAAAAATGGCTGCTTTCCAAAGAAACAAAAAATAAAAGAAAAATTCAGGAACCCTTCTTACAACTGTTCTGTGTGGTACAGCTTGAAACATGTTCCTACACACAGTCCTGGTTTCGAATGGCAATCAGGACAGTGAAAAGGGATGTCTGTCCTTTTCCTGTTTTTAAAACAGACCCGGCAACATTTCTGGGGGTTTTTTTTTCTAGCAGTTGGCGGTAACTTAAAAATAAAATGTCTGTACTCAGCTTGCACCTTTGTTGGAACTTGTCCATCTCCATAAATTGTTAAAGAAATAATTTTCAACTGAAATTGGAGAAAGGTGCTTTTCCCTGGATTATTTTTTTTAAAAAGCAAAAATGAGTTGTGGGTTGCTATTTGCATCAGATAGCCACCTTTTTATACCATGCTTTGGTTTTTCGGAACATAAGATATGGCTGCATCAGCTGATCAGCCAAATCAACACCCCTCATGTACTTATTATACGCCCTGATGCAAACCGGTTTGGACTCTATTCTGCCCCAGACAGAGATGTGTGATATGTGCTCGTCATGGATGGTGGTTAGCATGTTGACATCCTTCCTGTCCCTAAATTTTAGTGCAAGCACTTCAGCTTTGCGAAGTGCTTTACATTCGCCTTTTTAAAATTTTGCCTCTATCAGAGATCGTGGAAAGTCTTTGGAATTTCTTCTAGAAGTGCTGCAGGCCAGTGTCTGTAAAACATAAAGCGTTTTAAACAGACGGACACTACTATAAAAATTATCCACATAAAGGTGGTAACCTTTATTAAACAAGGGGTTTAGTAGGTCCCATACAAGTTTCCCACTTGTCCCCAGGGAGTCAGGACAGCCAGGAGGGTCCAGTTGACCATCTTTCCCCTCATATACACGGAAGGCAAACGTGTATCCACTTTCGCTCTCGCACAGTTTGTACAGTTTTATGCCATAACTAGAGCGCTTTGAGGGGATGTATTGTCTGAAACCTAATCTCCCTTTGTATTTCATTAGCGATTCATCTATGGATAAATTTTGTTGGGGGGTATAAACATCCGAAAATTTGTCCTGAAAATGGTTTGGCAGTGGGCGCATTTTATGAAGCCTATCGTATTGGGGGTGTAAAAATGTAAAAATCTCAGCAGTAACTCGTATCTGGCTCTAGGCATGGTTTGGGAGAATACTGGACTAGACATTATTGGGTTGGTGCTCCAGTATGAGCGAATCGATGGCTTCTTTATAATCCCCATGAGCATTGTAAGAGCCCAGAATTTTTTAAGCTCTGGGACATCTGTGGGATGCCAGTCATGCTCCCTGACTGTATAGCTACCTGGATTGTTATCAATAATTTGGATAGCATACAAATTTGTCTGGGAAGCAATCTACTCCCAGATGGTATCCCCTAAAAATCCACATTAACATTAATGCCTGCGTTGGCACTAAAAGGGGGGACGTTGGGCTTGACTAACTGTGGAGGTACCCAGTCCTCCTCCACATTCGGCGTAACAGAGGAAGCACAGCTTCTTTCTTCAGCCAGCTCTCACACAGATGACATGTCGTCTTGACTAGACGTGTCAGAAAACTGACCTGGGTAAAAATCTGACGCAGTGTCAGTGGCGTCAGAGTCTGACGCCAAGAAGGCATATGCCTCCTGCAAGTTATACATACGCTGCATGTTTTACACACGACTAAAACAAATTACAAACACACACAAAAAAATGTATACTTTTTTTTTTTTACTAAAACAGACTAAACAGCAATCCCTAAACTAACTCCTGTCACAAAAATCTATTGGAGATTTGGGGGAAGGAAACCAAGACAAACCAAAACAGACCAAGACACAGATTTTTAAAACAAATGTATCCCTTTAAGGGCAAAAAAAAAAAAAATAGAGACAGTACAAATCCACTGCTGTAACAGATCTGACAGGGAAGGGGTTAAAAGGTGATTTTTAAATAAAATACTGATACTTTCTGATGGTCACTGAACACTGCTGCAACAAACTATCATGATCTCTATCTCTCTCGCCTAACAAAACGCTACAGAGGAGAGAAGGGCAGAGATCACTGTCAAAGTGAGTGTTTATAACACCCACTTTGACAGCAGCCAATTGTGAGCGATCAGGGATCGCTCACACGCCACAATTGGCTGTTACTATCTGCCTGGGATGTCTGGCAGATAGTTACAGCGTTATACCGGCTTTGATCGCTTCCCGCAGCACGTTTTTCGCTATGACGGTTCAGGAGTTAACTAAGACAATGGACTAACTCTTTTAACTCTAAGCAGAAAAACCATACATTTTTACAGACCCCAAAATACAACATATCCCCACAAAAGTCACATCCCCTGATAGCCCCGATCTGGGTGAACAACATATCCAAAATCACCCAGATCGGTTCAGGGGTTCAGGAATTTCCTGGAAGTCTTATTTTTGCCCCACAGTGCACATGGTCCCATGCCCAAAACGGTTCCATACATTCGATGACAAAACACTGCTGGACAATTTAAGATAGCCGCCGCCACATGTTTGAAAGCCCAAGGGGCAGAAACAGTGCCTTTAACCCCTTAAGGACGCATGATGGATATATTCTGGCATGATTCCATTTTATTTCTGAAGTTGTGTCTTTAAGGGGTTAAAATCCAATATGCCCAAACAGTGTTTTTAAAGGGGAATATATCCCAGGGGCCATAGTCACAGGGCAAGAGGCTGGCAAGCAGGCCTCTCCAAATCCGTTATGAAGGTGCTGTCATCACAGGTGGTAGAGGGGCTGTATGAGGTAATGGGTCTATAGGGGTGCAGGGATTTTAAGGGCTGTAAGGGGTAGAGTGGTTGTGGGAGATAAAGAGACTTTAGAGGGCAGATTATATAGACTTTTAATTAAAAAAAAAAAATTCCCCCCCCTGAGCCTTACATGTGGCATGCTGTATCACATACTTCATGCTGCATGTAACACTATCAGGCAGCTCCGCACAGCTCGTTGAACTTTTGAAACATGATGTCACTTCCTCTATAACTAGCTGCATGGAGCTGCCTGATCAGGACTACAGGCAGCTCTCCTGCTGTGCTCACCAGTCCGGCACAGTGAGAGAAAGCCTAGTGGCTCTTTGGGAGGGCCCTTTAGCTGTCTCTCACTGTGCCCGGCCGAACAAGGGGGAAACTAATTTTGTAACAGTGGCCCGCAGAAGGCCGTGCGGGCCCCTGACTGACTGTCAGATTGATAAACTCCCCAGCCAAGCATTAAGTTCCTGCTGCAGGGGCGGGATCCCCAGAGCCTCGGTCCATGTCCAATATGACAGAGTGCTCAGTCCACCCCGATCCTAGTACATGAATAATGAATAATACAGAATACATGATTTGCTGCCAATTTTAGATATTGAGCCCTTATACTCACTTGTTTTTTCTATAATTGGTTAGATTAACTCAGGCTCTCTGACTTGGGGGAGGCAATGGCAGGCATACTCTTTACCAGAAATGTAGGTGTTTCGTAATTTAATTAAAAAGTACCTACTTCTCAAAAACAAAACACTAAAATGGAAAACACCTTACTTTATGAAGTG
>OW240912.1:340485867-340503324 GCA_933207985.1 Pelobates cultripes
ACACATACACTGCCCACACACCCTACACATTCACACACTACACCCCCACACACACACTGAACCTTTCACACACTGCTCCTATTCCCTACTACAGCCTCATATCCCAGCAGACCCCAGGTAAGTTGTCAAACTGTTCTTAAACGGTTTGACTACTTACTCTGGAGCAGTAGTGGTTATTGTGCATGGATTACTTCTTTAAATAATCTACAAGTGCCCCAGTAGCCAGCCAGCCAACCCACAGGCTGGCCAGTAGCCAGCCCACAGGCCAGTAGCCAGCCCACAGGCCAGTAGCCAGCCCACAGGCCAGTAGCCAGCCCACAGGCCAGTAGCCAGCCCACAGGCCTACAGCAAGCCACAGGCTTACAGCCAGCAAGCCATAGCCTGCCAGCCGCAGTCAGCAAGCCCACAGCCTGCCGGCAGTAGCCAGCAAGCCCACAGCCTGCCAGCCACAGCCAGCAAGCCCACAGACTGCCAGCCAGCAACAGTAATTAAGGTAAGAGGATCCAACTTGGCTTAGGTATCAGCGAGCTATGTTGTGTTGCTATATTGTGAATAGGAACCAGAGTGTTGGAGAGACCACCCTCCAGGCCCCATTAGACTCTAGCCTCTGCTAGAAATCCCCTCCATGGCCCATTAGCCCTCAATTGTAGTTTCTACTGGGGCCTGGAGGCGACTGTTTCCAGCAGGGGATATCTAATGGACGCTGAGATGGCCTCTGTTAGAAAGACCCCTTCCAAGCCTTTTAGACTCCATTGTAGTCTCTAATGGGGCTTGGAGGGGATTCTTTCTAACACACCCTCTAAAGGACACTGAGATAGCCTCCGCTAGAAAGACCCCCCTCCATGGCCCATTAGCCCTCAATTGTAGTCTCTACTGGGGCCTCAAAGGGCTTATTGCCCTTTTGTTCCTTGTGTCTAAAGATTGTGTAGGGTGTGGCTGGAGGTGGTGCATGGAGGCGGGACAAGGGTGGCGCTTGCTGCAGAGTATGGGTGGGGCCTGTAAGGGGGCCCTTGATTTATTTTGCCCGGGGGCCCTGAGGGTTCTCAGTCCGCCCCTGCTCAAATGTACACATGTACGCAAATGACACGGTAATCTATGCGAGCAAATCCAATCTACCGCAATTTGAGGCTTTGCTCCAAGACCAGTTTACAGAGGTAGAAAAGTGGATCGCAAAAAACAAACTCTTCCTGAACACTGACAAAACTGTCACAATGATCTTTGAAACAGTACCTAAATTACACAAATTACACAATCCCCACTTATCCATCAAAACAAATTCAAATGGCACACTGACCGCAGTCCACTCTTTCAAATACTTGGGTATGACATTAGACCCCAATCTATCTTTTGGCCTGCACATAGCAAAGCTTGCATCTAAACTTTATCCAAAATGAGGTGCCCTATACAGAAACAAAGCCTGCCTAAGCCCTACAGTAAAGGAAAAGATTGTACAGCAAATGCTGATGCCAATCATTGATTATGGGGATGTAGTATATGCGTCTGCATCGCAATCCCACATTAATAAACTCAACACATTGTATAACTCGTTCTGCCGATTTGTGCTACAATGTAATTACAGGACCCATCATTGTGACATGCTAAAGGAACTAAACTGGCTGTCGCTGGAATCCAGACGCACCCTTCATCTTTCCAGTCTTGTTTTTAAGAGCTTTTCTGGGAAACTCCCACCCTACCTGAACAAAATGCTTTCCCCAGCTGTTCCCACTTTCTATAAGCTCAGATCCAGTACAAGCACTTTACTTAGTCTACCTCAATACAAAAAGAAAGCAGCCCGATCCTCCTCCTCCTACAGAGCACCGCAATTGTGGAACGACCTCCCGCACAATTTAAAATCTTCCCTAAGCCTAAAGTCATTTAAGAGATCCCTCTCTACATACCTCAAAACAGAATGCACATGTCATGGTTGATTATATATTTCCTGCCTGTTCTATGTTAAAGTTTGTATATATTGTGTATTAATATTGTTTTTGTATTTTGTTGTACCTAATGTAACAATGCAATGATTTGTGGACCCAGGACATACTTGAAAACGAGAGAAATCTCAATTTATCTTTCCTGGTAAAATATTTTATAAATAAATAAATATAGCAATCCCCAGAGCAGATACAGCTCTTCCTCCTCCACACACACGAGACAAGGCTCTATGTTGAGGGTTGGCAGAAACTGGTTTAATGGTAGCCACAACTGGCATTTTATGCAAGTCCCCAAGCAAGGGACACTCCCCCCTGGACCTGAGAGTAAACCACAGCAGAAACAAATACATGATTACATTGGCTCTCAGATCCAGGACACTCCCATATATAATAGGTTAATCCCTCCTCTGTACCTGGGAGATAATGGATAATGGAACTAAACTCAATTATCTCCAGACACAAAAACCACACATTTTTATAAAACCCCAAAAATACATTTAAACACACAAACCCCCCACAAAAGTTACATCCCCTGATAGCCCCTATATGGGTGAGTAACATATCCAAAATTCATCCAGATCGGTTCAGGGGTTTAGGAATTTCCTGGAAGTCATTTATTTGACCGACCGCATGGTCCCATGCCCAAAACAGTTCCAGAGAATCAGGGCTTGCTGTCAGTCTAGTTCGGTAGCTTAAAAACGAACAAACTACTGAACATCAATATTCTTATCCCGGAGCTTGTTCCCCTCATCCAAACGAACGATTCCACCGAACAGTGCCCTTTTAAATTATATAAAACCAAACGCAGGCAATGATGGAAGTCCAGTGGTGTTCGGGAGTTTCTGTGTCTGATTTTAGTTGCAGGAACTCGACGACCAAACACCGCTGCCTGCATTCATGAGAACAACATGGCCGCTACCTTGTGATCATTTATGCGAACAGTGGCCACCCAAACAGACAATTAAAACACTGTGGTTAGAATTGTTACTAATTGTTATTAGGGTTTTAACAAGCTCCCAGGCGGTCCACTGCAATCTATAATGAATGCGGCTGTGAGGCTTATTTTCCTGTCCGGTCGCACCTCCCATGCCTCCACGCTCTGTCAGTCCCTGCATTGGCTTCCAGTTAGATACAGGGCCCAATTCAAAATTCTGGCACTTGCTTACAAATCCCTAGATAATGCTGCTCCAACATACCTATCCTCCCTCATACACAAGTATGTCCCGTCTAGACCCCTGCGCTCAGCCCAAGACCTATGCCTATCCTCTGCCCGGATCCCCACCTCTGATGCTCGCCTTCAAGACTTCTCCAGGGCTGCACCTACTCTGTGGAACTTCCTTCCCTCCTCAATCAGACTTTCACCCAGCCTCCACTCCTTCAAAAAATCTTTGAAAACTCACTTCTTCATTAAAGCGTATCAATTAAACTGTCAGCAGGTTTCTCATCCCCCACCCCATGACTCCTTTCCTGCAACTGTCAAAAATGACCTTCCAAGCACTCAATAAACCCTTCTCTAACAAACTATTTAATTCCCCTACTTTAACCCTTTGTGTCACTATACCCCACTCCCTCTAGCATGTAAGCTCATTGAGCAGGGCCCTCAACCCCCTTTGTTCCTGTACGTCCAGTGGTCTGATCTCAATTATGTGTCTGTTAGTCCACTCATTGTACAGCGCTACGGAATTTGTTGGCTTTATAAATAATAAAATAATAATAATAATAATGTCATAAACTTCTGCTGGTTAGAGGTTTATGGGATGAGCGTCTGTTCCAACTTCTCTGTCTGTTGCTACAGGCTGATAACCAGTGCTATAGAGGGGAACATTAAAGGTTTGTATAATTTTATTTTATTTGTTTTGAATAATTTAGAATACATTATCTACATACTGCATTAAAAATACAGCTTCATTCCTAGTTTTAGTTTTAATTTTATTTGAAAGTTTGTAAAGATTGGATAACTTAAATAAGGGACTATAGCTGTGTGCTGAAATTTACTTTTAAAGTAAGGAACAGTAGGTTAGAGATGCTGAAATGCCTGACTTTTGTCAATCTAACTTGTACGATGCGCCTGTTTTTATCTTATGGGAACTTTTAATGAATATGTAAATGAAACTCTGAGTACGAGTTTGCAGACTTCATGTTTCCATACTCCACTATTTCAGTTCAGCCCCTCCCACATGTCTCTTCATTTACCTCCATTGTTGTCCCACCATCCCTTGCTCCCACCTGCTGTTTGTGTTTTGTATTCTTTACTACCCTCATGCCTGGGGATGCTCTTTCTTTTCAAATACTTGTTCCCATTTTTTCCAAACCTTTTTCTTTTCTTGTTTGTTTCATTTGCCCATCTTATATTTATATTTTACTTTTTGTTTCCCTCTATTTTGCCTCAACATCTGGTCCAATTTAATTATTTCCTCTGCTCCCTCTCCCTCCCTTCACCACTTGGTTGGGTGCATGATATTGCTACAAGAACAGAATTTAAAACAATAACTCTCCTGCCACAGAGCTGGCAATGAAAAACAATGGCATTGGCAACACTTCTGAATATAATATGTGTTGCTTGAAAAGATTAATGAAAGAGAGGTATGTTAATGCCCAAGTGACTTTCACGTAGTTACATCTGTATTCCAAGTTGAAATAAATTCCCTTAGAGATTATCATAACTTTGACCAAGAACAGCTCTTGGTCATTTTTTATCAGGAATATTTTACTGCTGTGAGTTGTAATTCTTAACAGGTCAGGCGTTAAAGATTTTCCTGGTGACATATTGTACAGCACCGCAAAATAGGCTGGAAATACAAAAATAGTGAAAATTGTAAATCACGAAAATTTAAAACTTTGACCTTCCTAAAAAGGTATTTATTGTGTGTGTGTGTGTGTGTGTGTGTGTGTATATATTTATACACACTGATCAGCCACAACATTAAAACCGCTGAAAAGGTAAAATGAATAACATTGATTATTTTATAACAATGACAACGGTCAAGGGGTGGGATGTATTAGACCGCAAGAGAACAGTCAGTTCTTGAATTTCATGTGTTGGAACCTGGAAAAAAAAAACACAGGGTGCAAGAAGATACGGAGAATGGACAGCAGCTCAAATATCTTGCCCTTCTGTGGGTCTCCACTCAGATCTTAAGCTGGAAGATCTCTTCACTTTACAATATCTGACAGAGGAGAAGAGAGGGCGTCTAATCAGTGCGTTTCATACAGAGGTTTCAGGTGTTGGGTTCCTCTCTCCTGGTGCTGCACAATGATGCCTTGTTTGTTATTAGTGAATTTGTTTGAAAGGGTGGGGGGATGATTATATCATCACTACTAGTAGTATTCAGCCTTGGGGTAGTGGGATTATGTGTGTGTATATATATATATATATAGTAGAAAGGACCGCACTCCAAGGTCTTTGTGATAGTTTTCAAATAAAATTTAACTTTCATTTCATCCATATAAAAGTCAACGTTTCAGCCCTTGTCCTGATGAAAGCTCCACAAAGACCTTGGAGTGCGGTCCTTTCTACTATATCTACATGATTTTCCAGACCTGCACCGGGCATTAAGAATTTAACCAGGAGTGCAAGCCCTTGTTACATATATATATATATATGTCTGGCAAATGGTTTCATTTCAGAATTTTTATGCTGCAATTGGTGGTGAATCCAAGTCTATAATAGCAAAATAATCTGCAATTGCGGCAGCAGCTGAGTCAACCTGTCACCATCTCCACAATAACATCTGCTGCCATTTGGAACTGCATCTCTTTCTACCACAGCTAGTTCAAGTATAACAACGTTTGTGTTTTATGGTGGTTGGTGCAAGGGATAGATGAAACCGGTGAACTTATTGCCATTGCCCATGTTACCCTTATTTCTTTTCTGAACCCATCTCTCTATGCAGTTCAATTGTATCTTTTAATGGAAACAGTTGGAGCATCATCTACTAGTGCCATAAGTACCTCACATAGTGATATTATTATTAATGCCACCACCTTCCTTACCATTGCCATTAGTTAAACAAGTGCTAATGTAGAGTATAGTGTTGTGACAACATTCCCTGCTACCCACGCAAATCCAGTGGCATCTTCATCACCCACAGTGTGAATGGTTGAGGCTAATATATTGTACACAAGCAAAGTTTGATATTACTTTGACAGCCTCCCCAATGAGCAAATTGTAAATTATGCAGGAAGCAAGTGAGCAGGAGGAGAATGATGAGTCATCTAACTAGTGCCAGTATGAAGCACAATCTGCAAAGACACCATAAGTCTGTATTACTGAGAGAAGAAGCAGATAGAGAAATTACTAGGGCAGGAAGCATGTCCTCTGGTAGTGTATCTGATTCTGAGCTACCAACTACCACCGGGGTACCTCCTCATCTACTACCACCATTAGGTAGAGTAGGGGTGATGCTAACCCTAGTGACACTAATCAACAGGGGCAGATGGCCTTCCAGTCTTTGTCATTCCATGGATGAGTTCAACAGCCCACCAACATTTTGTTGGTTCCTGGGTATGGTGGTGGTAGTGGAGGAGGTCCCATCTTAGCAGCATGTCAGGAAGGGAGTGGATCTATAGGGCAGCAGGGTATTGATTTCTCCTGCTACAGGTTGAATTGATGGACGAAAAGCACACTTTAACATCAAGCTTCAAACAGCAGAGGACAATCCATAGCCTATCTTCTGGAAAAAAGAATATTGTTGGCTAGGGGACAGTGACTAAATGTTGAGTTTAGACATGGCTCAAATGAGGAACAGTGGTGAAAAAAGTAGTAGTAGTAGTAGTAAATAAATCTATGTTTATATATTTAATAAATATATGGTGCATACCTATACAGTTTTTTACTGCTCCTCCTGATTTTTTCCCTCTCTTGGTTATTTTTCTAACTAGATATGTTAACCAAATTCTCCTATCAATGTACTTCTAAGTATTTACACAATATTTATTTATTATGTATATATTGTGCAGTACACTGATTGGCTCATTTTCATGCCCATTTGGCTCATCTGATTAATTTGCCTAATTATTTGTTCATTACCAAAATTCGAATAAGCCATGATATAGCCAAAATTTGGGTGGCCACGTTTTTTTTTTTTTTAGGAAAAATGTTTCTACCAAGCAGAATTTCCTGCTGTGGACAAGTCTATTAATTTGTGTGCCCATGGTTTCAATGTAAGAGACATGAGCAGTCATAAGTTGCATTTTCAGTTGAATTTGTGGGATCCACTTGAAGCATTCATTGTGTTGAGCTATTTCAATTGCTTTTGTTTGATTTGTTCATTGTAAACAGCTGGTAGTCTGTGCATTTTGACAAAACACATGATTTTCAATGGGGTTGAATAATTTTTATTACTACTGTGTGTGTGTGTGTGTATATATATTGTGATAAAGTGAAGGCAGAGAGGCCTTTAACATTTAACCCCAGGGGAAATATGTGTTGTATGTGTGGTGTGCAACACAAAGCTACGTTTAATTATGGGCCCCTGGGGTGGAGCATTTGGAGAGCAGGGAGGACCAATGCTCCACTCCTCAGTTTATACACAACTGGGAGAAATAAGGTCCAGGCAAGAGTTTTTTGGAACTGTCTCCAACCCACTGCTCAGCTGCAGATAATCAGCTGTAGCAGTGGGAATAAATCCCTCCCTGATAGGCAGGTAAAGGGAGATTGCTGGCTTCCTCCCTGGAAGCAGGTAGGAGAGAGGCTGTTCTCACTAGTGAGAGAGTCAAGGAGTCTGAGCACTGGGAGTGCAGAAAGGAAAGCAGTTAAGGCTGGCTTGGAGCACTGGGAGTGCAGAAAGGACAGCAGTTAAAGCTGGCTTGGAGCACTGGGAGTGCAGAAAGGAAAGCAGTTAAGGCTGGCTTAGAGCACTGGGAGTGTAGAAAGGAAAGCAAAAGGCTGACTAAGCACTGGAGTGCAGAGAGCTGACAAAGACACTAGGTTGGTGAAACCAATATTGTTTTGTTCTAGTTTAACCCCTGAGACATAGGGAACCTGAAGTTAGTAAGTGCTCAGACGAGCTAGGTTTTTGTTTATAGGGATTTGTGTTATATTTATGTTTTCATTTGCTGCTGTCTCCTGTGTGGACTTACAAATAAAGTGCCTGGATTATATGAAAATAAAAGGACTGTGCCTGTTGTTTACCCAAGAGGACCGTGCTACCTGCAGACAAGGATCAATATATATATTAAACCAAAGATGGCTAAGGCTGCACTCACCTGAACATGCATACATTATAGGGTGCTGCTGGGGCCAATATATACAACATACAAAATACACAATCCAGCGCACTTGCTTATTCACTAAACAATGATTTAGGCAAAAAATCATTATGATCATATATTGCATAAGCCTGTCACATCATTCTTGGCAGGTCTTACTCTAGAAACCTAATGCCTGCTATATACAGGGTGGCCCATAAGTCCCTACCCATCCAGCAGACAGATACACTGGATAAATAACACGGGATGGGTAGGGACTTACGGGCCACCTTGTATACCATATATTTAGCATTCTAAATATGTGAGAGGATTATTGAATATGTGGGGAAAAATTTTACATATTCAGAAATGTTTTCTAATCTGTAACTTCATAATTTGGTAAATAATTTTTTTAAAGTTTTTCTGTCGAACCAAAATGTTTGATTTTGCTTCTGTTAAAGGGTTACTCCTAGCACCATGTTTGTGTTTCAGTGTTTTGAAGTGCTCATGGTGTCTGGAGTCTGTATGTACAGTGTTTCGCTATGAAACACTGCACATTAAGAGTTTAACCCCTTTTTTGATGCAGATATAATGCCACCGCTGCAGAGGCACCATTAGCCAGCCTGGAAGAAGAGTTCTGAACTGGCTTATGTCAATTCTGTGCGTATTCCTATGCACAGAATTGCATTCATTGGCTGAGATTGGTTACCTGGTGCTAAACCAATGAATGTCTGTTGGGATTGACTTTTGGCTTCTGCATCTCTGCAGAATCCAGATGTCGTTACTGGCCACTGAAGGACCTTCAGCGCCCAGCATGAACCCCAAGTAAGAGGGGGAAAAAATTGCAAAAAGGTTTGCATCACTAGAGGGTAATGGACCCAGAGTACATCTGGCATAACCACTGCAGAGGGCTTTAACGTTTAAAATGCTTGGAGTAAATCTTTAAATAATGCGCTATCTAAGCATACCCAAACAAAGAATACATTTAACCCCTTAAGGACTGGACTGTTTTTGCGATGTTGTACATTTGTGACCAGGCCTCTTTTTACACTTTTGTGGTGTTTGTGTTTAGCTGTAATTTTCCGCTCTCTCATTTACTGTTCCCATACAAATTATATATTGTTTTTTTCAGGACAAAAAAGGCTTTCTTTACATACCATTATTTATATAATCTCATGTATTTTAATTTAAAAAAAATAAAAAAAGATGAAAAATTTTAGAAAAATACATGTTTTTTGACTTTTACTTGAAAAATCTTTTACTCATCTACAAAAGCAAATAAAAAACAACTGCTAAATAAATTCAAAATGTTGTCCTGAGTTTTAAAATACCCAGTGTTTACATGCTTTTTAACTTTTTTTTTTTTGCAAGTTATAGGGCTATAGGTATAGGATATTGCGGTTTCAAAACATAAATTTTTTCCAAATTATTCAATAGTGACATTGTAACACTATTATCTGTCATAAATCTCTGAATAACACCCCACATGTACATATTTTTTTTTAAAGTAGACAACCCTGGGTATTCAATATGGGGTATGTCCAGTCTTTTTTAGTAGCCACCTAGTCGCAAACACTGGCCAAAGTTAGCATTCATATTTGTTTGTGTGTGAAAAAAGTAAAAAACAAAATTGAACGCTAATTTCGGCCAGTGTTTGTGACTAAGTGGCTACTAAAAAAGACTGGACATACCCCATTTGCAATACCTTGGGTTGTCTTCTTTTGCAAATGGTATGCCATCATGGGGGTAATTCTCATTCCTGGGCTACCCTACGCTCTCAAAGGCAACATAACCAACCTGGCCATTTTCAATGTAAAAATATTTGACCCATTTATTTGACCCTGTAACTTTCAAAAACACTATAAAATCTGTAAATGGGGTACTGTTATACTTGGGAGACTTTGCTGAACAAAATATTAGTGTTTCAAAACAGGAAAACGTATCACAACAATTATATCATCAGTAAAAGTGCTGCTTGTGTGTGAAAAAGGCGAAAAATAAAAAAAGGCACTTTCATTGACAATATCATCCCTGTGATATGTTGTACTGTTTTGAATCACTAATATTTGTGTTCAGCGAAGTCTCCCGAGTAAAATGGTACCCCTCATGTACAGGTTTTAGGATGTCATAGAAAATTACAGGGTATAATACAGTGCTAGCAAATTAAATTCTCTGGACTTCGGCCTGGGTTGGCAGGCAGGTCCAGGTCCCTCAAATTGCAATCAATAAAATTACTTAAGTATGTAAAAATATTACATAAATACGCACGTAGAATTTAAATATATATGCATATTTATATATTTGAAGTCTACGTGTATATATAATTATTTATGTAATTTTGTATATGGACATATGTATATTTCGTATTTATATATATATATATATATATATATATATATATATACACAATTTCATTCTAAGTTGTAATGGTATTTATTAATTAATGACTTTACATCATAAAGAAAGCATATTTAGTGTAATGCTTTGGGGGCACCACTAGGGGGAGTGTGTAGGAAGACATGTGCTTCTGGCAGTGACATCACAGGCCAGCCTACTTACACTGAATAAAACCAGATGGAGGAGAAAACTCTGTCTCTTTTTGCCTCTTTGCCTGTACCTGAAAGATGTAGTAGCAGCTCTGACTTAACCCCAGCCAAAGGGCTGGGGCCTTGTAAGTAAAATGTTGTGTAACATGTAGCAACCTTTTGTAAGTATTATGTTGTAGTTTTGTATTGTATCATAATTGTAGTAAATTGACATTCTGCTAGCATCTGTTTATTTGTTATAGTTATATTAAATATACATTTAATATTACAACGTTTTGTGTATTTTCTATCCACATATTCGACCGTAATACCATGAATTATAAAAATATTAATGTTGTTCTGTATCTCTTAATTATTATGTATTAAGAGATTAATATTCATATTTAGGTCACGACCACAACATTTGGCGTAGTCGGCAGGATTATGCTTGAATATTGGGGAAAATATAAATGTTATGCATTTTGCTTAAATCATACTGTAAATTGTCTGTCTGTATACAAATGAATAAATGAATGATTATTTGGTTTTAATGGAATGAATGCAGATAGCAGATAGGGATTAGATATTTGTTTTTTAAGGTATCTCTTGTTGTAGAACATAGTGATGAATTATTGTGTTGCTTGTTACGTTTTACCAACCTTTGGTCATTTTTTATATATAAAACAAAAAACTATTTTACTTTTTGTCTGACCATGTGGATTTTAATCCACCATTGACCACATGGTGTGAATGAGTTGAGGCCTAGTTTCATTGTTTGCTTTCATTTGCATAGGAAAAGACTTTTCACTAAACTAGTTCACCAGGTTTTATTGCTAAATTTGACCCTGTTTGTGTACTAATTTACATTTGTTTGGTATTCATGGATTTGTCTAGTTGAAAAGAGATTTGGACAAAATGTATTAAATTAGTAGTTAAGAAAAAGATACGTTTAGTAAAGCAGATTCAGTGAATAATAGATTTATGTGTGCGTATACACAGAATATTAGTATAAATATATATATGATTTTGACTCATGAAGGAGAGACCACCTTTTTAACAGCTGTGTGACCATGCTTTTCAGCTACAGCTGGGGAGAATTTGTCCTTGTTGGGGGTGGGTAGTCTTGCCTGTATGAGAAAAAATAAACTGCATTGTTTTGTAAATGTAATTGCCTAAGCTAATCAATTTGTGGAGTGTTTTTCAGCTTTATTATCCAGGACTAAGGAATTACTGGACATATGCAGGAACTGGTAACAAATGAACTGAAAAAATGGTAAAATAATTCCTTTGTCCTATTTAGTCTGAATATTTTAACAAGTTAGCATTTTTAACAAAGTAAGTGTAGGGGCTCAGATTAAGATTTATATTATTTTAGAAGCCATCTATAACTGATTTTAATATTTCCATGCTTTGAATTAGGGTGTATCTGCCTAGCGGGTGAACCTCCATAACGTGGGCTGTGATTTTAGTTACAGTAGCGGGTGGGGAACCTGAGCTAGGGGGTATTTAAACGTGTCCGGATAAGGGGGAGCATACCCAATAGTTGTTGTGCAGTTCTATCCTGTATTATTATTTGAAACCCTGTATTACTTATAAGTAGCGTTTTGTAACTTATTTGTAATTGTTTATATATATTGCTCTGGGAAAGGGATAGGCAAAATCTCTGAGAGACCAGGAAATATATTTTAAAAAAAGGGCGTATTACACTAGTGGTAGGGTGGCCTATCATGACCATAGAGACCCTTGGTGACTAGTTTTTGTTGTATATTGCCCTGGGAAGGGGATACGCTATTTAATAGAAATTCCTGAGAGACCAGGAAATATACAATAAGTGATACGTGAGTGTACTGGTTAAATTGCAGACATATTGGCCCAGAACCTTTAATCGAGCCGGAAAAGAGGCTGCTGTATGTTTGCTCCTCTATAATTTTGCGGGGGCAGTCACCCCCATGCGGAAAGCCACTGCCATCACAGGGTGGTTAGTTGTGCAGGCCCTTAGCCGCGAGGTGCAAGCATGTCCGTGGAAAGGCTAGAAATTAATAGGGAGTCACTCATAGCTGTCAGAAGTGTTGAACTTTGAGACATATTGACCTATATCCTTTCAGAGGCGGAAGAGGTGTTGTGGTTCACTCCTCTATAATTTAACCAAAGGGTGGAGAGTTATTAAACATGTTTAGGTTGGCTAGAAATGTGTTTCCTGAATTGCAGAGAAGATGCAGAAAGCAGCTATTAGCTGATTGTTTATTTTAAGAGCCAAGTAGAAAATTAAGAAAGTTACCTTGTTGAACAAATTGTTTATAAAATGAAAAGTTTAGGGAATGTATTTATATGTGTATATATGCTAAGTAAAGGATTTGGCAGTATACGCTATAAGTGACAAGGAAAAGTAATCCTGATCTGTTTTCTTACCTTTTTCAGATATAGCAGAAACCAGGGGTGGACATTGGAACACAGATAGAATATCAGATGGAGACCAGTGTTTAAATGTTGACCTTTGATGAGCTATTGAATGTTTTATTTTATTGTCTATTTAACATGTCTATGCTATGATTTTGTGCATACTGTTCTCTTATTTCTAGTGATTGTATTGCAATTGAAACCCTTATGTATTATTATTGTTGTATGTATGTATGTATGCTTGCCTGGGAAAGGGGGGAATTGACCCATAGGGACCAGGGGGTATTTTTGTGTAAACCAAACTGGGGTGGGAGGGCTCTAACGAGGGAACCCCATTGTCCAGTAGGTGCTTGATTTGTGTCTGTGTAAAGTGCATGAGTGGTTGCAGTTCAAAAAAAAAAAAAATAAGAGGGATAAGAGAAAGTAGGCATTTTGGGTTATCTATACATGTTTAAATAGAAGGGTGGTAAATAGGAATGTAATTGTTTTGGTTAATGTTTAGATTAAATTGGTTAAATACAGCAATGATAACGAGTGTTTAGATTAAATTGGTAAATGCAGCAGTAATAACGAGTGTTTGGGTTAAATTGGTAGATACAGCAGTGATATTGTGTTTATCTGTGAATCAGGAGTGTGCTGGATGTGAAGAGAGGTGTGTAGGTATTTATCCAAACGCCATAGGAAAAAATATGGTTAAGACACCACAATCAAATAGTACTTGTGATGATTTGCACAGTTATTATTTATGTTTGTGTTCGTCATTGCCTGTGTTTTCATTCAAGAGCTTTCAAGCAAGGATATTTTAAGCAGAAGCAGAAGAAGAAGAAGCACTGGACACTATGCTCAACTGTTGCTGTAAGGAGAAAAAATATTGCAGCTAAGAGTGGTGAGAGTCGGAACAAAATGCATCAGGAGCAGGAAACTGTTACGTCAAGGTGGTTAATGGTATAAAGAAAGAAAAAACAAAACAATGTGACCACAAACACACAAAAGTCCTTGATCACATGAACTGTTTCATTCATCCCTGTCTCCATGCGTATGTTCTATGAGACTGTCGAAGAATAGAGTATCCAGTTTCCAGGACTAATGTTTGTGAAAATTCCAGGCACACAGACCAGCCAGAGGCTACAGAAATCGAGTCGGTCTGTGCCATGATTCATAGGTGTTATGAGTTTGTGGTGTCTAATACTATATTTAGCTCCAAAACACATCCTCACATGAACACAATATCATTGGTTAATCTAATAAAACATGGTTTGAGTTGTTCATTATTATAAGGGTGGGTATGTGCCTATTTCCCAACTGGTAATGCATGTGCTCAATGGTGAACATTTATATAAGCAATAAAATGTTAATGGGTAATAATTAATGGGTAAATGGGTATCGTTCTTCAAAAGGTGGGTTTTGTTGTAGGGCAGGTAGTGTTAAAATGGGGAAGATTCACAATTTACTGGTTTTATAAATGCTTGTTTTATGACATAAGTCAAAGGGTGGTTTGTAATGGTATTTATTAATTAATGACTTTACATCATAAAGAAAGCATATTTAGTGTAATGCTTTGGGGGCACCACTAGGGGGAGTGTGTAGGAAGACATGTGCTTCTGGCAGTGACATCACAGGCCAACCTACTTACACTGAATAAAACCAGATGGAGGAGAAAACTCTGTCTCTTTTTGCCTCTTTGCCTGTACCTGAAAGATGTAGTAGCAGCTCTGACTTAACCCCAGCCTAAGGGCTGGGGCCCTGTAAGTAAAATGTTGTGTAACATGTAGCAACCTTTTGTAAGTATTATGTTGTAGTTTTGTATTGTATCATAATTGTAGTAAATTGACATTCTGCTAGCATCTGTTTATTTGTTATAGTTATATTAAATATACATTTAATATTACAACGTTTTGTGTATTTTCTATCCACATATTCGACCGTAATACCATGAATTATAAAAATATTAATGTTGTTCCGTATTGCTTAATTATTATGTATTAAGAGATTAATATTCATATTTAGGTCACACCACAACATAAGTGTATTTTGGTGTGTGTATATATATATATATATATATATATATATATATTAATATCAAAATACAGTTAGAATAAAATTTCATATAGTTATAATTTTTTTATTTTTTTATTATTTTAAATTTTTTTAATTTAATCTACTTATTATTTGTATTTTATAATAATATATACAATATATATAGTTATTATATATTATATATATATGTGTGTAATTTAATTATAAGTGTATTTTTATATTAATATATGTACAAATTAATATAAAAATACACTTAGTATGACATATATATATATATATATAGACATTATATAGCTATAATATATGTCGCTGGGGGAACGACGGCGATCGGGTAAGTACATTTGACCGTTCGGACGGTTCAGGACCGTCATCGGTCGGCAATGCAAAAATGAATCCTGAACCTCAGTCCTTAAGGGGTTAACCATAACTTTCCAGTGACCCACTTGGATTCTGGGGTGGTTTTTTTTTTAGTAATGAAAGGGTTACAGTATATCAGTGAAATCTAGCCCTTTAAGTGTATCTGTCTTTTTATGCTATGGTCCGCACTTGTAATGGTCATTTTTTTTTTTTTTTCTGTAATGCATCTGATTTATAGGCAGTTTCTAGATATTAACTCTTAACACGTCAGAAAAAGGTCTGGTTTTCCAGCTCACATCAGCGACTTGGTCACATATTATTATACAATCATTATGATTAAATATGTCTGAAGGAAACCGCAATAAATAAACCGTACATTTCTACTTGACCCTCAGAAAGCAGTTTACAAACACCATAACAGATATAACATAACAAAACAAAGTCTCACTAAGTGTGATAAGAGCTTCCCCTCCCCAAAAGCCCTTGGAGAGAATAAACCACTTAACTCCTGACAATAAAACTCAAATCAAATTACATCTAAACATCTCGAAGGGAAATTGGTTTAAGGAGAAAAAAAGACATGCAAACAAACCTAAAATTATCCTGTTTTCCTGGGGAAAATCTGATTTATGAGGCGTCACTCCTCTCTGCATGGCTTTGTAATCTGCATGATATGACCTAAATAGCTTGCTAAACCCATGCGCTACTGAAAGAGCCACACACTCCCTGCCATGTCCTGGTCGTTGTGACATTGGGTGGGGTTAAACCCAATTTCCACATCAGTACCAAACAATTTGTGAGATTCCATAACTGCAGGGTTACAATGGCTAAGCCCTGTTTTTGCTGTAGTGTGCATTGCTGAACATTCCGTCAGCAAAACACCAAACAGATAAAAGTAATCTATAGACTGTAAAAAAACGACAACCACTCCACTGTACGCAGACTTTAGTGACTTTGATTTGTCACATGTGCAACAGTGAGAAAGGTCAAATGTCACAACAGAAAAATATACACATTACATTGACATTTTGGCAAAGCATGTCCCAGTACTGCTTCTTTGTATTTTGAAAGATTCAAATTTTTAACTACTTTCATGTGCTCTCGTTTTGCTTTTAAAAGCATGAATAATACAGAGAAGTATTCTTAGATCTGTCTCAAACAGCTCTTGTCCTGATAATTAAAATTTCAGCTCTTTTATGAAGTCGAAGACAAGGATTTATTTTCTAGGAGTTTCAAGCAGAGCCCATACCATTGTCACCTCTAAAACAAAGTATTATTTCTTAAACTTGTTTTCTAAATACTCAAACACTTGCAGCTGTTTTTAACATTTTAATTGAATTATCAAGTAGATTCCTAGTGAGTTTAGTTCTTTGAGATGTCCCATGAGAAGTTGAGAGAAACTCTGTGTTTCAAATGTGGAAAAGCATTGTTTTCCATGTTTTATTAACTTTAAAGCAGTAGGAAGGACTGCGTTTATAGGTCAGCCTAGTTATTTTCATTAGCTACCTTGTCTACCTTGAGAATGGAGATAAAATGAACTCACAACAAGTGAAAGTGGTCGGTATAAAAACAAATCGGACGCAAATTTTGGAAATTCATTTGAATTAGTAGCTGCTACTAGCTACCAGCTGTTTTTAATATTAGTTGTTTTGGGGACATAGCGAGTTAGTGGAGCCAATTTCTGTGGGTTGAGTCAAGTATCTCACCATCTTAAAACTTTGCCACCTTGTAGTACATTTCAGCATATATTGGATAGAATATTTTTTATCATCCTCCATAAATATATCTTTCCATAGGTAGAGGCTGAAAGGAATAAACATCTGGAGATTTAACTAAGATCGTGTTATAAGGAATCTTATACACATTTGCTTTTTTTTCGTTTTGTAAAATTTTATATACTTTTTTATTTGATAGTAATATAATCTAGATCCTTTTATTTTAATATGATTGCATTTTATAACATCAATATTACCTTTATATCCTGTACACCTCTATGTGACTATGGGCTAATATACTTT
>OW240912.1:340503679-340556956 GCA_933207985.1 Pelobates cultripes
CGACTGGGTGCCTCCGTCAATCGATGCTCCTAGTGCTCACCGAGGACTCCAAGCACTCCACCAGACACCCTAAGGACTGTAGATCCCACGAACCACCGCAGCTTGGTTGTCCTCCACCCACCCTGGACAATAAAGTCACAAGGCACAACACTCCCACATACAGCACACAATCCCTCCCCTCTGCTTGGGAGATAATTGGATCAGCAACTGTACAAATTTTAATCCAATTATCTCCAAGCACAGAAAAAAACATACTTTTAAAAAACACCCCAAAAGTACCCTAAAATACATACATCCCCTGATAGCCCCGATCTGGGTGACCAACATATCCAAAATCACCCAGATCAGTTCAGGGGTTTAGGAATTTCCTGGAAGTCATTTATTTGACCAACCGCAGGCATGGTCCCATAACCGAAAATAGGTCCATAGAATTGCAGTTAAGTGGAGGACCGACCAGGAACCGCAAAGTTTTCATGCTGAAAATAGTTCCAGGGCATTCGCGGCTACGTCCCCCTGAAGTCTATTCGCAGTTTTGGTCCATGCGAAAAAGATGGCCATATAGTCCCAATTGCATGAACCGTGCCTGTTTAAAGTATTTTAGCCAGGTCTATTGCAGAGGCCATAGTCACAGGGTAGGAGGCTGGCAAACAGGCCCCTCCAAAAACCAGTGGCGAAGTTACTTTCGTCACAGTATTGCACAATACATTTTTGTTTGTTATGCATTTTTGACGATTGCAGTTTTATGAGATATATAGAAATTTGTACAAACCAAACCTGTTATTCTTTTAAAATTGTATTCACCTATATGTGCGTTTTTATATATTTTGTGAGCATTAGTCAACATGTCGTAGCTTCAAAATAAATAGTTCCTGCACTTCTGCTTTTATAAATTCTATCTATTCAAATTATGAAATTCACACTTATTCATAAATCTCCATGTTTTCTGCTGAGATTTTTTTAACACATCTATACAAAGTACAGAATTCTCTAGGCTGTGTAATGTCTGTCAATTAGAATTTTTTGTCATGATATACAAGAACCATAGTTCTTTCAATCACACGCACGCGGACTAGAGAGAGGTTGTTTTTGTTTTCCCCCCCAATTTTTTCACACTTTGAGGGTTAAGATTTAGGAGTTAGATATAATGATAACGGTACTTATTACCATTAAGCAACATCACATTTGACCACCAGCTGTGACAAATGTACTGTATTCCAAAGTCTTATTTTATATCTCAGCAGTTTCAAGATTTTAATGTTGCAATATCTGTAAATTTTGGCTGGATAGCTGTGCTCACCCTTTGTTACACAAATGTATTTATCTTCTCATTCCTCCTATGGAGATTACCAACACACCTATTATATTCCACGGAACAGCTCAAATTAGCCCTGTTACAATGATGCTCCCATGCTCGCCACACAATATATGCACAACCCCCTCCTCCTCTGTCTTGTGATCATAAACATTTACGAAGAAGATATTTGCTTCAATCAGGCAGTATACCCTGGAGCCAAATATGCTTAGAAATTCAAAATAGTGGTGGGGAACGTTTACTCAATGTTGTATAGATTTAGCACAATTTTGCATAATTTTGCTGAAATTTAAATTCAGTTTGTGACAGGGATCATCACAATCGGGCAGAATTGAGGAGAGCAATATATGTAGAGGAGCAAACTGTTAAATATTATAGGATTTCAATGAATAATCTATGACATTGTTTTTTCTAAGTCAAGAAGGGATGTTAACCCCCTTAGTGCCAGCAATGTGTATCATTATAAAAGCATGTTTACTGTTCTGCTAGTAAAGGAATTAACAGACTCACCTTTAAATACACACACCTATAAGTCTGTGTTCTCCTGCAATGGTTCATCCCGAAAATTAATCAGGTTCTAGAAATCACTTACTAGTCCTTTCTGCTGTTAAATATTAAGCTTACAGAGTTGACAGGTGTTATTTCCTCTCAGAGAGGAATTTTAAAATATGTAAAAAAAATAAATAAAAGAGTAACAAAAGAAAAACCTATAGGTATTATTGAGGTTATTATTTATTTATATTCTTTCAAGGTTAAATAGGATTAACGGGAAAAGGTCAGTGTAGTGAACGTTGGTGAATCTGATAGATGTCTATGAACAGCAAATAAAGCACACACATGGGCGTCCGCAGGGGGGGGGCAAGGGGGGCTCTTGCCCGCCCCCCCCCCCTGGATTTTTCAGCTTGTTCTGCTATTTTGTGTGATTTAAAATAAACTGCAATACCGGTGCCGGCCAGTAGGTGGCGCTGTGTATGGCGAGAGACAGGAATAGGAAGCTGCATCTTATCCCTGCTTCTCTCTGCTGATTGAAACCGCAGGGGAGCAACACATGCAGCCAGAGACAGCCTACAGATCAGGTAAGTGGGGGATGGGGGGAGGGTTTGAGAGGGGGGCAGCAGCCTATAGATTTGGGGGCAGCAGCAGATAGATTTGGGGGCAGCAGCCCATAGATTTGAGGCAGCAGCCCATAGATTTGAGCAGCAGCCTTTAGATTTGGGGGCAGCAGCCCATTGATTTGGGGGGGGCAGCAGCCCATAGATTTGGGGAGGGGGGCAGCAGCCTATAGATTTTGGGGGCAGCAGCCTATAGATATATAGAAATGAACAGGAAGGGTCAGCAAGGAGCTGGAAGGTAAAGCAGCACAAAGGTAAAGTAGAAGGAGCAGAAAGGGTCAGAAATTAGCTGGAAGGGGCAGAAGGAGCACAAACATAAAGTAGGAGAATGAGCAGGAAGGGCCTGCAAGGAACAGAAAGGAGCACAAAGGGACAGCAAGGAGCACAAAGGTAAAGGAGCAGAAAGAATCAGAAGGAGCACAAAGGTAAAGTAGGAGAAAGAGCAGAAAGGGACAGCAAGGAGCACAAAGGTAAAGTAGAAAAGGAAGCAGAAAGGGTCTGCAAGGAGCAGAAAGGGATCAGAATGAGAAAGGAGCAGAAGGGCGCAAAATAAGCAGAAAGTAGCAGAAAGGTAAAAGAGTAGAAGGGGCCAAGGATAGAAAACCGTGTCAGAAGAAAAAAAAAGACTGTCAAATGAAGGAGAGGAAAAGGAGATTGGAGCAGGAAGGACAAATGAAGTGAACCCTCCACTTTATTCTGGACACCACATCATAAGGCTTTGGTACCTGGGCCTGGCAGGGAAACGCTGGACCTTCTCATCTCCAAAGGTAAAAAAATATCGGTGTTAATGTGTTCACTTTTATTTACTGAGTGTCAGGAAGCACAGAGTGCCGTTGGGTAGGGGTGTTGCTGATTGGCTAGAGCGGTCAGCTGGCACTCTAAGCCAATCAGTAGCTCCCCATTCATAAAAAAGTAAAAATATTTTATGAACCGGGAACTAGCGATTGGCTTAGAGCGTCAACTGACCACTCTAGCCAATCAGCGGCACCCATGCCTGACGTCAATCTGCACTTCCTGACACTCTGTTTCAGAAGCCAAATACCACTGAGCGACCTGGAGCTGGAGGAAGCCTTTGGGGTTAAACCATTTGAGAGCGATTTAACCCCTTAAAGGAAAGCGAGCACCCAGGGGCTTCCTGGCATCATAGCATTTTCATTTAGGTGAAGTTGTTATGGTGACCAGAAATGTCCTTTAATTTGCTTAAAGGAACACTATAGTGTCAGGAATACAAACATATATTCCTGACACCATAGTTGTGAAAACGCTATTCACCCTGGCTTTATGTGATAATGGCTATGCCCCTTCCCTTTCATGACACTGTCAAAAAGGTACCAAGCATGGATGTCATTACAATTATGCCCCCCCCCTGGAAAAATTCCTGCAAACGCCCATGAGCACACATATTCTGGAATAAGATATTCGGCTAATCTTTGCATCTTTCTAGAAGTTAGTGTGATTACTGCATATGTACACATAAATGACCAAGATTAAAAAATGCAACCTGGTGAGACAAGACAAGCCACTTTTCACTAATGTTCTTTTCATGAATGAAACTACTCATGACTCTTAAACTACACATATGCATATTATGTATACTTATGTATAATGCATAAACATAAGGCACAATGATGCAGCTTGTGAAGGACTGGGTTCAGGTGATGGATATTTCGAATTGAGAATTCTCCAGATGCTTAGACTTCTTATTCCCATCATTCTCAACCGAGAATTGCTTGTGTGCAATATATTAATCTGTATTAATTAGTGACAAAAATGTGTCTTGTACATTAAGTCCCTGCATTTCTAGGCATATCATAGGTGTAATTTCAGAATTAAAAGCTCTAGGCCTTATCTGGGAAGTTTAATTGTATAGATTGTGTTAAAATGTTCTGGTCCTGTTTATTTGCACCACTAATTTACTTTTAGTATACATAAATGAAAGTTATTATATGCAGGTGGTCCACCCTTTACGACCTACCTGTTTTACGACCGCTTGCAGTTACGACCAGTTCTCTAGTGTGGGGATTCAAGGGAAAGAATAAAATTGGTTATGTCTAGTCTTAGTAGCCACTTAATCACAAACCGTATTTTAAAAAGGCTAGAGACCAAGGAATCCTTAATGATCAAGAATTTAAATATTTAAACATACACAATCCTTTTTTTACCACCTCCCAAAAATTAATGAGATCCAATCCGCCAAGCCATCCGATATTCTCTGGGATAAACTCCACTTCCAGTGGACTATCGGAGTATATAGATTGTTGTCTTCAACCAGGTGTTCAAAAAACAGAGTTACTTGAAAGATACCCTAAATATTCTTCAAATCTTAAGAAATATTATTTGGAAAGAAGACTATATATTAGTAACAGTGAACGTTAGCTCAATGTATACTATTATACTACATACCAAAGGCAAAGAAGCAGATATATCTTTTTTGTACCTATAACGATTATACCATTAAGACCAAATCGACTATATTATACAGGGTATAGGTCTAATTTTACATAACTTTTTTTTGGTTTCACAATGAATTTTACTTACAAATTTTTTGCACTGCGATGGGAACAAGGTTTGCACCAACTTATGCAAATTTGTTTATAGCCTTTTGGGAACAGACTTTTATTTTGCAAAATGAAAATCGGGGTGCAAACCTTGTTTCCTATCACCAATATATGGACAACATATTTTTATATGGAAAGGTTCTGAAGAAAGTTTGAAACCGTATTTAACATTTTTAAATTGTAATAATTATAGTGTGAACTTTTTAGACCTAAGCATATATATTGAATATAAGGAAGTAAAAACCAGAACATGTTTTAAATCTGTAAATAATTATATCCACCTACAGAGTTGTCACTTTTCTCCATGGTTATTAAATATACCCAAATCACAATTCCTTCGGGTTCGAAGGAATTGCACAGATATCGCAACATACGACATCCAAGCAAACAGATTGAAAAAACAATTTTTGGAGAAAGGGTATGAAGAAACTTCACTTCAAAGAACAATAGATGAAGTGAAAGCAAAGGATAGAACAACACTTCTTGAATATAAAGAAAGGGAAAAGGATTCTGGACTCAATATACATTTTATCTGTAATTGTAACTGCAATAATAGAGAGATAAAAAGGATTTTAAATAGTTTTGGCCAATTTTAAGAGGGGACCCAGCGTTATACCATCTACTACCTGAAAAACCCACTATTATATTTAGGGATGTCCCAAATTTAGCTACCAGACTCATACACAATCATACAAGAGAAAAGAAACAAAATACGTTTTCACACAGAGATGGTTTCTTTAGGTACAGTATATGTATAACCTGTCGACAAACAGGAAGTACAAAGAGACACAACTACGTTTAAAAACCCTCATACACAGAAGAAATATAAAATAAAAAATCTTATTACCTGCCATACAAAACAAGTAATTTATTTATTAAAATGCACGTGTTATTTATACTATGTAGGTAGGACTAAGAGATCCTTGTATATGAGTCAACGAACATGTGAGAAACATTAAAAAAGGAGTCACACAACATAGCGTATCCATGCATTTTAAACAAACACATAACTGAGATCCAAAACGTTTAACATTCTTAACATAATAAAAAATTTAGATTTTGAACTGTGCCATTTTTTATGATTATCTATCTCCCTATATTTTAATGTACTAAAAAGTTTATATAGATTAACTATTTGACCCAATATACAGTGTTAACACACTTTTTATTTTATTTTAAAGTAAAGCACAATTTATATTTGTTTTTTAATACAGCTTTTTAACTAATTATTTATTTCTGGTATTTTCATTTAAGGATTATAATATTCACAAACACTAAGATTTTATATAGAAGCTATTGTAGGTACTCATTATTATATTGAAACAATTATACCATCTTTTATTAATTATATATGTCTATGTCACATTTGTCCTAATAGAAAAACTTTTATTGTCTCTGTATATATATATTAAGATATTGCTATTTACCATTGATTGACTATGCTTATTCTTTTTGTCTGTATTTTTGCAAACAAATTTAAAAAAACAACGAACTATACCGGGGTCGGCACATATCAGCGCAAAGCATTATGGGCGCTGTAGTTCCGGAGGCACCCAGAAGTGATGTATCAGAAGTATCCAAAATTTTATGGCGCCAAAATCCGCAACGAGAGACCGGTGATCGTAGAGACGGTCAGAAGACAAGAAGTAAGAGGATTGGAATGCAACATCAAGGGGCGTGAATGAAATACAGCTAAAATATCGGAACGCGAAACAGGAGGAACAGCTGATTGAAAAAGCCTACCAAGTAGGAGAAACGCGTCTCGGAGGTCGGAGGATCCAATGATATTACCACAGTATTTGTATATTCTTGTTTATTTTACTAGAGTTTCTTTTTTTTAATTTTAATTGTATTTTGACCTAATCAAGAGCACTGTGTGCACTTTACAACTGGATCCAGACTCCTCATACCGGGTACCATAGGGGAAGTGTCACCCTCAACAGATACTAAGGTGATTCAACTTGGAGCCAGCTTGAAGGGCTCCTTACCAGGTGAGCGCTCCTATATATGTGTGTTTTATTCCACCATTATTCTTTAACACACTGCACTTAGGATACCTCTCTCTATTTTTATTTCCCTGTGTTATATATTATACGGAGAAAACTATACCTGCATATTCAGAAGAATAAGAGGGGTTGCATACCACCCTAAGGCATATCAGCTACCAAGTTTAGAGCCTGTATTCGAAAGGCTCTTTACCACGTGAGTTTATTTTCACCCACTCTCACCAATATATTTCACCCATTGTATAACAGATTTACACTATAAATCTCTGTTTTATCTTTCTATGTATGATTTGACCTACCCTGATTATTGAAGGGTAAGTTCATACTAAACTTTATTTCACAAGCCCTGCACTATTTAGACTTGGTGTTTTAAGGTTTGATCACCTAAGCACCTGGTTTTGTATGTATTTAAGTAATACAAAATTAGTGTTCATAATGTTTTTTTTAAAATATATTTTTCTGAAAAAAACTACATTTTCACTGTTCTTATTGCAATATCATCGAATCACATGGACCAGATGGGATTGGCCGTAATGACTGCCTGGGTTGTCAGGCATTCTCCTGATCCGGATTACTGCGGTAAGTAAGTATACTGGGCTGCGGGGGAGTGGGGTGCTGATCTGCAGGGTGGGCTCTGCAGCCCTGCAGCATTAAATCCCACATTTTACAGGATGGCACAGCATATCCAGTGCCCTTAACGGGTTAATCGGTTACCTGGAACATGCTATCTTGCCCTAGTATTAGCTGCACCTCAGTCTGTAGTTAACAGGCTGATTTCTCATGATATATATATCCATTAGCACTAGAATTGGTCACTCCTCTTTCTTCAGGACTATGGCATAAAGGCAGACTTCCTTTGAAGCAACATTCTGTTAAACAGCTCCAACACTCAAAGTCAGGGCCGGTGCAAGGATTTCTGCCGCCCTAGACAAAGATCCATTTTGCCGCCCCCTCATGAAAGCCAATACAATGTCACAGAGGTTTAACAAAAGAGATACAGAGTCAAAAGCGATATGAAAAAAGAGACACCAGGGTTACTCCGGGTGTCCAAGAGACATGCCGCTCAGACTCAAATCTTACCCATATTTACAATAACTAGCTCAAGAGGATGAACCAGTGTAAATAAAAAAGAAAAAATATATATACATAAAAAGCTGAACCTTAATTTGAATAAAGGTTAAGCTTTTTATGTATATATATTTTTTCTTTTTATTTACACTGGTTCATCCTCTTGAGCTAGTTATTGTAAATATGGGTAAGATTTGAGTCTGAGCGGCATGTCTCTTGGACACCCGGAGTAACCCTGGTGTCTCTTTTTTCATATCGCTTTTGACTCTGTATCTTTTTTGTTGTCTCTCTAATTATATGGGGTTATGCCCCTACCTTACCCATTTAGTCCACTCTTTGACTGTCGGGCAAACATTTGTTTGACCCTTTAGTCTCTGTCTTTTGTGCTTTTAACCAGGGGTAGGCAACCTATGGCACGTGTGCCATGCACGGCACACGAGGTGTCTTTGCACAGCACTCAAGGCTGCTAGAGCCAAACCAGGTCTGGCCTATCAGGAGCCCCAGTGAAACTTCAGATATCTGCGAATACGAAAAGTTGATGAAGGACATTCCTCAATTTATGCATTTCAGCACATGTGAATGGGAGTCCACACTGTAGTAGAGCAGCCCGCAGCTGCTGTTGCAGCTCCTATCCTTGACCTGTACCTGGCCAGCATGTCCACGCTGGAATACAGGGAAGACACCCATACTGCTAGATTAACACAGAGCTGCAGAATAACCCTTCCCTTATACAAATAATACAAACAGCCCACACACAAACGTACACATAATCCGCACAAACGCAGCACCACTAACAATCCACATACATGCACACAACTCCACATGCAGGCTCTTGCATACAATACCCCAAACAGCCCCACACATACACACACCACCAAACACACTATGTGACATTTCCATCCACACACAAATCCACAGGCAGCCCACATTCGGAGGTATCATGCACGATACCACAAACTACTCATGAACAGATACAATATAATAGCGCACAAACGCACAAATACAACAATACAAAGCAACCACAGTATAAATAACACTAGCAGAATACAGCACACACCTCAATTTAAAAAAAAAAAATCACAATCTTATTTTGGCACAGTGCTCCTAAAAGGTTGCCTACCCCTGCACTAAACTCTGAATTGCAGTAAGTTAAAAACCAAATTGTAAAGTTTAAGCAAAAACATTTGAACTGTGACTGTAGCCGAATTGGAGAATTCTTCTAGATCTGCTATTTAGGCCTCAATGTTCCCATATGGTTTCCAGTTAGGTCTGCCTAATACACACATACTGCTTAATGCATATATCCATAAACACACATACTGCCTAATACATACATCCATACACACACACACACTGCCTAATACCTACATCCATACACACATACTGCCTAATACATACATCCATACACGCACACTGCCTAATCCCTATATCCATACACACATACTGCCCAATACATGCATCCATACACACATACTGCCCAATACATGCATCCATACACACATACTACATAATACCAACACCCATACACACATACTGCCTACTATCTACATCTATACACACATACTGCTTAATGCGTACATTCATACACACATACTGCCTAATACATACATTGTACATTGAATACATAATTTATCGTTGTGATAAATGATGTATTCAATGTATTTGGTGAATTTCATTTATAATAAGACTAGCACACTCACTGACAGACACACACTAACAGACACACACACACACACTGTCAGACACATACTCCATCACTGACAGACACAAACACTCACAGCCATACACTCACTGACAGACAGACACACACACACATGCATACACTCACTCACTGACAGACACACACACACAGACATACACTCACTGACACATACTAACTGACAGACACACACACACACACACACACACACACACAGACACTCACTGACATGCATACACTCACTCACTGACAGTCAAACACTAACACTCACTGACACACACACTCATACAATTTTTTTTTTTAGGCCCCTCCAGCTTCCCTACCTCCCTTGGGTCCAGTGTGAGGCAGCTTCTCACTCCTCCAGTGCGTTGTTTAGCATGCAGGGGCTGGAATGGCATCATATTCTAGCTCCAGGCATCGCAAAGGGCGCACGATGGATGAGTGGGAAGCTGCAAGAACAGCCTCCCACACTGCCGTCTGCCTCCTCTCCTCCGGCATTCATCAGCAGAACATGCACCAGCCATCAACAAAAGTAGGTGCCTGCTCTGCCATACCGAAGAAGCACAGCTTCAGGGGCGCCCTGAGGTGGCCAGATGACCACCTCCTGGGCCCCCTGTGTGACAGGGCTCCTCTGGGCACCCCCACCTTTGGGTGCATGGAGGATTGGCCCTGTGTCCTCGGGGAGCAGCTTAAGAGCCGCTCGCCCAGCGCTGCGGCCCACTAGGAAACATCCCCTTACAGGCCCGCTTCCTAGGCAAATGCTGATTCGCCTAATAGTTGTGCCGGCCCTGCTCAAAGTACACAACTTACCTAGATGGTGAAAAGACCCAAAATGTGATCCAATTGTTATTAAAGAGCACCCTCCCACTGCTCATGGGTAGGGACTAGGGGTACAAAAGGATGCCCCCCACTTTAATAAAACACCCTGCCAACCATCAACGGGAGGGACTTAAGCAAGTACCTACATGTTTATTTTTATACAGTTACATAGAAACATAGAATATGATGGCAGATAAGAACCATTTGGCCCATCTAGTCTGCCCAATTTTCTAAATACTTTCATTAGTCCGTGGCCTTATCTTATAGCTAGGATAGCCTTATGCCTATCCCACGCATGCTTAAACTCCCTCACTGTGTTAACCTCTGCCACTTCAGCTGGAACATTAACCCTGTTACATATCTTAGTATCATCAGCAAAAATCATACCTTACCATCAAGACCTGCTACAATATCACTAATAAAAATATTAAAGAGAATAGGTCCAAGTAGGTTCCAGCCTCATGCTAATAATTATGGTGAACAAGAGGACTTGTGCCAGGTCACTCACAGAATTTTACAGCATCTCCAAGTTGCTGTCAGGTTGCTAGGTTTTAATTACAGTAGACAGACCACTGAGCAGCATGGTGGGTGGGATCATGAGGGAGGCATTTTGCCTACCTTTTACTAATATGGGTTGTATATTGTTCCCACAAAGTTATTTTTTTTTCAGAAAAAAGGCTGGCTACTATACAAGATAGTAATCATAAATCCAGGAGCTTACTTAGTATAATATATAAAAAGAGGGAGAACAAATTAAATAAATTGTATCTGTCAAAGAGTTAACTGAGTTGGTGAATATAACAAAAAAAAAATGTATCTATCAGAAGGATACAATAGCTAAATGGTTAAATCGCTCACAAAGTGTCCGTTGACTGCTTACAGTCAAATGATATACAAAATGAAAAAAGCTCGGTACAACAGAGCTAGTGCAAATAAGCAATATAGATATATCGCTAAAAACAACTGTAGATATTAAAATATTATTTATTGAAGATTAAAAATCGATATAAAATGATATAAAATGAATAGCATGTCCACAATCTAAATGCCAGTCAATTTCGGGTAAAATTTGCAAGACCACCTTAGTATAAAGTATGGATGGATCCGGATGATGTGTGTGATCCTCTTGCCCAGATCCTGATCGCCTGTGAGGACGGCGTGCGTTCCAAAGTGCGTTCCGCCTCGAGCCTCACTTCGGGGGAACAGCACTGTTCTTGCGGCGGTGTTAGTTATGCGCCTAGGATCCGGGATAGGTGAGTTCTTCTGCAGAGATACCCTGGCTGGATAGAGTTCGTGTGGATGTGCCTTCTTGCTGTTCTAGCTGTCTAACGCGTTTCGTAGAGGATAGCTCTACTTCATCAGAGACGGATAAAGCACCCTCTACATGGGGGTGTTTAAATACCTCACAGTTGTTAATTGAAAAATTGAAAAACTTGAAAAATTACTTGAAAAAATATATATACTTATTCGATATAATATATACATATCCAAAACAAGATTGCTCCATATGAATTTATATAATACAATAAAATAAAACGAAATAAATAATTTATACCATTCTTTCATTTGTTGTGTCTTATTACTTATACATAATTGGTATGAATATAATTGACATCAAAAGGGGTTGATATCAGAAGTATGTATTTTGTGACGTTTTACTTCTTATATATGATCAGTTTAGCATAAGCATAAATGCAATCGTTAAAAAAGAAGAATACAATAGTTAAAAGAGGATGAAAACAAAAAATAAATAGAAACGAAATATACTAAAATAAAATACATTAGACATTCTATGGTAATTAGGACAGAAAGCTTGTCATACGTCTACATTATATAAACATTTGGAAGGAGTCTTGTATCCTGAAACGAGACATAATTGTTAATACAGAGAACCATTAACATAGTTTGTGTGCAAAAAATGAGTTTCTGTTCGAGAAGTAAGTTTGAAATTAGTTGCTTGAGAGAACATAGAAAGCACCAATTAATTAGAGGTTCAGTAGTGTACCTTAGAGAGAGTTATATATCAGAAAAACTCATGAGAATTACATAAATCAGAAGATCTATATTGGAGATAATATCGATTGGAAAGTATAAAAAAAAAAAAATTTAAAAAATATAAAAATATAAAACACTATAAAAAAAAATCTATAATATAACCCTAAAAGACTCTGTACAAACAATATAAAAGTTTGAATGTGTAAGACAGGTCCTAGGGGAGCTTATTGTAAAATTCTTCTTAAATTTGCATAATAGGGACAAATAATATATTGACAAAAATGAATATAGACAAAAATGAATAATGATGATGAAAATGAAGATACGTGAATATAGGAACGTAAAAAGCCCTTGACGGCCAAAAGGGGCAAATATCGTCTAACTCAAAAATTCTGGATCACAAATAAAAGGAAATATGTGAAAAAAAGAAGAAGTGTAAAATGTAAAATATCAAAAATGTCAAGAATGCAGAAAATGTAAAAAATAAATAGATAAATAGTAATAAAAAAATAAAAAATTAATAAAATAAAAATAAAAATAAAAATAGAAATAGAAATAAAAATAAAAACCTAAAATGAAGTGCTACTGAAAAGAGATCATAAAAAGCGATCATAAAAAAGCATTAAGCTCAAAATCTACATTGAGGCCATGGGGGACCAGAGTGTTAAGGGTAAAAATCCATTTCGCCTCAGTTTGGTCTAGATTGGTGTCTATACTCCCCCCTCTCCAGTGAACATTAACTTTTTCAATGGAAAAAAATACCAATCCTGCTGGGTCAGCTCCATGCGTTTCTTTAAAATGTTTAGAGAGGTTATGGGTTATCAGACCTTTCTTGATATTGCGTATGTGCTCCGCTATTCTCACTTTTAGGGGTCTCTTAGTGCGTCCTATGTATTGTTTTTTACATGGACACATGATGAGGTATATAACACCTGAAGTGTTACAATTCATCCCAGTTTTTATCTGGTATTCTTTTTTATCGTTTAGTGATGTAAATTTAGTTCTTTTATTTTCCATCTTGGGGTTGTTCTTACACCCAGCACATTTCTGGCATCTCACGAAACCTCTCATGTCTGTGTTCTTTCTTCTTGTAACTTCAGACCTTGTCGTGGGGGCTAACAGCAGTTTGAGATTGGGAGCTCTTGTGAATATAATTTGTGGCTTTTCTTCAATAAATTGTATTAGACTTGGATCACTCCTTAATATTCCCCAATATTTCTTCAAATTTTTTTGGATGGTTTGTGATTGATTACTATATTTAGTAATAAATGCCGGAGTATTATTGGATAATTTCGTTGGTCTAGTTTTCTTCTGTAGGGTGTCTTCACGTGGTATGGTCAGTGTTTTTTCTAAGGCCTCCCCCAATAGTGTCTCGGGATAACCTTTTTGGATGAATCTCTCTTTCATTTCTTCTAGTTGTTCCTTACATGTCTCCAATTTTGAACAGTTGCGTCTAATCCTCCTAAACTGGTTTTGGGGAATATTTCTTAGCCATGCTGGTTTGTGGTGGCTGTCAAACGGGATGAAGCTGTTACAGTCCACATTTTTCTTGAACGTCTTGGTATGTATTTCATTTTCTTCCACATATATATTCAAATCTAGGAATTCAATTTTTTCTTTGGATTGTGCAAAAGTGAACTTGAGTTGGTACGGGTTGTTGTTCAAGTATGTTTTGAATTCTTCTAGAGAGTCTTGGTCACCTTTCCATATAAAGAAACAGTCATCAATGTATCTCCGCCACAGGAACAGTTTTGCGCCAAATGGGCAGTGGTTCCATATAAATTCATCTTCCCACTTCCCCATGAAGAGATTAGCGTAACTTGGCGCAAAACGTGTTCCCATGGCGTTACCCTCTATCTGTAGGTAGAACAGGCCTTCTGACCAAAAGTAGTTGTGTGTTAGGATGAATGCTATGCATTGTATTAGGAAATCTATCTGGTCGTTCCTTAGCTCAGAATATACTGCAAGGGAATATTGGATGGCTTCACAGCCCTGTAGGTGCTCGATGACCGTGTATAACGAGGTTACGTCGGCCGTAACCAAGATCATGTCGTCCTCCCATTTGAAGTCTGATAATTGATTAAGAATCTGTGTGGAATCTCTGAGATATGATCTGAGACGTGTGACTAGACCTTGTAGGAAGTGGTCTACATATTCTGATACATTAGATGTGAGAGACCCAATCCCAGAAATGATTGGTCTTCCAGGAGGTTTTTGTAGTTTCTTGTGTATTTTGGGTAAATGATAGAACACTGGAACTCTTGGAAATTTTATGCACATGTATTTGAATTCTCTCTCATTGATGATTCCCCTCTCTTTGCCGTATTCTAATAGTTCTCTCATTTCTTCCATATATTGTAAAGTAGGATCTTTTAAAATTATTTGATAGGTTGAGACGTCTCCCAGTAGTCTGAGGTTTTCTTCTAGATAGTCTTTCGTGTCCAAGATGACTACTCCACCACCTTTGTCCGCTGGCTTTATAGTTATTTCTTCTGACTTCATAAGTTCTTTCATTGATTTTCTTTCTTTCTTATTAAGATTGTCCCTTGTTATTTTATTAGTTAGTTTAGTTCTAAAATCTTTTTCCACCATTTTTTCAAATGTTCTTATAGAATCTGTTTTTACATACTGTGGATAAAAGGTAGATCTCGGATGTAGTTCCGTCTGTGTGTATTCTTGCTCTTCCTTTTGAGTAGTAAAGTCTTTCTCCATAAAGAATTTTCTGACACATACTTTCCGTATGAATTTGTGTAGGTCAATAAAAGCATTAAAATTGGAGTTCATTGAGTTAGGTGCAAATTTCAGACCTTTCTGTAAAAGGGATAATTCTTCTGTATTTAGGATTCGACTTGATAGATTAAAAATGTTTACTTCTTCCTTTTCTGTGATATTAGGTCTTCTATTTGTTCTATGCCTTCTTCTATGTCTCTTAGTGTTCGCTTTCTTCGCAATTGTGGTAAAGGGAAGTCTTCCATTGAGAATCTCCTGGGGGGTACTCTCCCCCTTTTCTCTAAAAAATCATTCTCTGTATTGATGTTGTATTGTGGTTCTTCAGTTGCTAAATTAGGAACTGATGGAGGTAGTCTATCTTGAGATATGGTTCTTTTATGTTCCACGGTTGTGGTGGTTGTGTTCATTTTGATAGGAGACTGTGCATGGACATTCCTCTCATTATATGTTCTTGGAGTATGTATCACTTCAGTCCGTATGGTGGAGTTGTTGGTTCTCCTCTTATCTTGATGATATGTTGTATCCCTTTTGGTATTGTGGTACCTTTCATTTGAGTTATCAAATCTTTTTTGGTGGGTATTTCCATTTTGATAGTTGGTATAGCCTGTGTTCCTCTGTGTGTTTCTTTGTTGGTATCTATTATTCGGGTTGTCATATCTTCTTTGGTATGTTGGTCTGCTATCTGTATGGTATTGTTGGTATGTTCTCTTTGGTGTTTGATGGAAAGTGAGAGCATCTTTATATGTCTTATGTTGCTGTGGCTTGAATTTCGGTCTTCTTATCTCCCGTATGGGTGATTGATAACGTGGTTTATTTTCACTCTTCCAGTTTCTTTGGATTTGTGCTTTATAATCTGCTTGGTCTCTTAAGATTTTCTTTCTTTTTGTTTCTCTGATATTTTCTTCTAGATCTTTTATCCTCCTTTCCATTTTTTCTAGAAGTTCAGCATATTCTCCACTTTCCACTAGGGGGCGGATTTGTGCCTTCATTTCCGAAATTTCTTTATCTATAAGTTCAAGGTCTTTCTTTTTTTCGTTGATCAAGAATACCATTAGTAATAGAGAGCCTTTGTCTAGGAGTTGGTCCCATTTTTTAAGTGTACTTGGATCATGCCTTTTATATGCTAGTCTTTTAAATAGTCTCAGACCTCTAGGAATAATATTATTATTAACATAAAAGTCTAATGCTGTAATATCCCACCATACATGGACCTCTTTTTCCATAATCTTGTTTAGTGAGTATATTAGAGATCTAACATCATTTGTCAATACATGCTGTTTAGGGATTGGTATATCGTTTAGTAGATCGTCCTCCTTAAGGGACCATGCTTTTGCAAATTGCTGTCTATCTGATCTAACAGAATCAATATTTCTACTAAGTGTCATCGTCTGACTCTAAAACCTCTAGTGGTGAAATTGGGAAGTATAGGAAACAAAAACTGCTAACTAAAATAAATTTTTATTTTTATTTTATTAATTTTTTATTTTTTTATTACTATTTATCTATTTATTTTTTACATTTTCTGCATTCTTGACATTTTTGATATTTTACATTTTACACTTCTTCTTTTTTTCACATATTTCCTTTTATTTGTGATCCAGAATTTTTGAGTTAGACGATATTTGCCCCTTTTGGCAGTCAAGGGCTTTTTACGTTCCTATATTCACGTATCTTCATTTTCATCATCATTATTCATTTTTGTCTATATTCATTTTTGTCAATATATTATTTGTCCCTATTATGCAAATTTAAGAAGAATTTTACAATAAGCTCCCCTAGGACCTGTCTTACACATTCAAACTTTTATATTGTTTGTACAGAGTCTTTTAGGGTTATATTATAGATTTTTTTTTATAGTGTTTTATATTTTTATATTTTTTAAATTTTTTTTTTTTTATACTTTCCAATCGATATTATCTCCAATATAGATCTTCTGATTTATGTAATTCTCATGAGTTTTTCTGATATATAACTCTCTCTAAGGTACACTACTGAACCTCTAATTAATTGGTGCTTTCTATGTTCTCTCAAGCAACTAATTTCAAACTTACTTCTCGAACAGAAACTCATTTTTTGCACACAAACTATGTTAATGGTTCTCTGTATTAACAATTATGTCTCGTTTCAGGATACAAGACTCCTTCCAAATGTTTATATAATGTAGACGTATGACAAGCTTTCTGTCCTAATTACCATAGAATGTCTAATGTATTTTATTTTAGTATATTTCGTTTCTATTTATTTTTTGTTTTCATCCTCTTTTAACTATTGTATTCTTCTTTTTTAACGATTGCATTTATGCTTATGCTAAACTGATCATATATAAGAAGTAAAACGTCACAAAATACATACTTCTGATATCAACCCCTTTTGATGTCAATTATATTCATACCAATTATGTATAAGTAATAAGACACAACAAATGAAAGAATGGTATAAATTATTTATTTCGTTTTATTTTATTGTATTATATAAATTCATATGGAGCAATCTTGTTTTGGATATGTATATATTATATCGAATAAGTATATATATTTTTTCAAGTAATTTTTCAAGTTTTTTAATTTTTCAATTAACAACTGTGAGGTATTTAAACACCCCCATGTAGAGGGTGCTTTATCCGTCTCTGATGAAGTAGAGCTATCCTCTACGAAACGCGTTAGACAGCTAGAACAGCAAGAAGGCACATCCACACGAACTCTATCCAGCCAGGGTATCTCTGCAGAAGAACTCACCTATCCCGGATCCTAGGCGCATAACTAACACCGCCGCAAGAACAGTGCTGTTCCCCCGAAGTGAGGCTCGAGGCGGAACGCACTGTGGAACGCACGCCGTCCTCACAGGCGATCAGGATCTGGGCAAGAGGATCACACACATCATCCGGATCCATCCATACTTTATACTAAGGTGGTCTTGCAAATTTTACCCGAAATTGACTGGCATTTAGATTGTGGACATGCTATTCATTTTATATCATTTTATATCGATTTTTAATCTTCAATAAATAATATTTTAATATCTACAGTTGTTTTTAGCGATATATTTATATTGCTTATTCACACTAGCTTTGTTGTACCGAGCTTTTTTCATTTTGTATATCATTTGACTGTAAGCAGTCAACGGACACTTTGTGAGCGATTTAACCATTTAGCTATTGTATCCTTCTGATAGATACATTTATTTTTTTTTTGTTATATTCACCAACTCAGTTAACTCTTTGACAGATACAATTTATTTAATTTGTTCTCCCTCTTTTTATATATTATACTAAGTAAGCTCCTGGATTTATGATTACTATCTTGTATAGTAGCCAGCCTTTTTTCTATACTCTCTTATAGGTTTTTGGTGGATTCCTATATCTTTCCAGTTTTAGAGCTTCTGTCTGATAGGCTGACTCCCTCTTTTCTGTTTTCTAATTTATTTTAGTTAGCAGTTTCTGTTTCCTTATTTTTTTTTTCAGTCTACCTGAATTACTTTGCATGTATAATACTGGAACAAACCAAAATGGTACATGGGTGGAATTTGGTCTGCCTGCACAATTTTTTTTTTTTTAACGAACAGCTGAAGTTCTTTGTTTGGGGAAATGAGGTTGAAAGTTTGCTGGATCTGCAAAAATATTGGCCTGATGAGCATAAATTAAAATATTGGCCTCAGAGGCCTTACTCGTTGGGTAAAAGATCAATGGCTTGTTATGTTTGATGATACCTGGCTTACAATCCAGTACAGTCTCTTAATCAACAATGGAAGAAAAACTATTCCTTTTGCTGATATACACATTCCTGTTGTCGTCTAAAATGGCTGAAACCCAAACATGAACTGTGGAGAGAGAGGAAATCTGGAGGTATGTCTATCATAGCTTGTACTGCACAGTTACTACTGAAGCTGGTTAAGGACAAACTGTACTATGTGCACAGCTAGCCTAGAAGACACTGCCAGAATACTTCACAGGCTTCAGCCCAAAATATATATTTAATAGCCCAACCTATATTTTACCTCCCCCCAATGTCTTGCCAAAATATCTGCCGTAAACCATTATGTATGTCTCCATAAATTCCCCATAATATCAACGTGCACAACTTGTAGTGAAAATGAGAAATTCTGTATTTAATCCTTTTCCATAAACAAACAGATAAGTCCTATCTATCTAGTAAATGGCACACAATGGAGCACACGCTCTTACTGGCTCACATACACAGTTACACATGATCAAACAATGCTACTAAAACAAATTCATACACTGTTGCACCTATACACAATCATACACTCACAGATACACACAGTTACATATATACACACGTACACTCAGATACACACAAACTGCTACACTTACTCACTTAAGCACAGATACACACAAACTGTTACACTTACTCATTTAATCACAAATGCACACACTTTTACACATATACACACCCATACACTCACATATACACATACACAGGCAGCTACACTTGTACACACTCATAGATACACCCAAACTATTACACATATAGTACTCACAAACACACATACACACACTGTAACACGTACACACAGATACACACACTATTACACATAAATTCTCTCTCTCACACACACACACACACACACCTTTGGCTACCTTTATTTCCCTGGTGGTCAAGTGTCATAGCTCCCAAGTGTCTCTATTTATTCTAATGTCCCTCTTTCTTAGAAGCTCCTTATTGTTGCTATATTTGAGTTAATAACAGAGCTCCACATCATTAATACTCCCAGTAACATGTCATTAAAATATATGTGTGTAGGTATCAGTCGGTGTAAACAAGATAATTTTTTATTGTTCTAAATTACCTTTTAGTTTAATATATTATTAGTAAGTCACCTAAAATTTCTCAAAACAGCCTAACTCCTGGTAACACCCTCCACTCACACCCATTTAAATTAAATTGTCCGTGTTTGTCCATTTTAAATGTTGGGAGGTGTGCAATGTATCTGCTCTGCACTTCCACCTGGTGCAGGCAGTGTAGGCTTCTCTTGTGAATTATGGTGTTCAAAGCACTGTCATGGTAACCTGCAGCAATGCTCTGAACAGCCAGAGCTCAGGGAAGCTACTCTGGTGGCAATGTTCCCAGTGGAGGTGCTCTCTGTCCTTCTCCCCATTAATTTCAGTAATTTGCTAATAATTGAAGTGACCCTTGAGTCCCCTGTTCTGGCCAGACACTTATGGCTGCCAGAAATACATGGCTATATTTAGACTCATGGCTTTTCAGGCACTCACTCTGGGCACTAGCCCAGTTCTGCCCCCCTCTGCAGGGTCCTCCTAACTACTGTGCGGGACAGGAAAAAAGATTGGGGGTCACATGAATGAAGACTTCCTATATAGTTTTGTTCTTTTCCCTGCCCTGTCTGATGTGAGTAGATGGAGCTTCACAATTGTATACGCTGCCATGCTTGGCCAGGAAAAGATGTTATCTGAAGATTTGTCTATTAAGTGTCTTTTGCAAAGGAAAGTGAGCATGCTTAACGTAATGAATTTGGATTGTATCAAATCCTCCCTGAGCTCCTACAATATTCTGCTGCTACCTTGTCTTTAGCAGAATGATCATTTATCATTCCACCTGCAACAGTAATTACAGTTCTTGCAGTAAGTCAATATGATAAACCGTGCATGGTATCCAATAAATAATAAGTGTGCTTTTTTATTGCCTCAAAAAGTGCCAGATTTCCATGTAATAATTATTGGCAAATTAAATATTCAAATAATATGGAAAAGTGCAAGCAGATAAAGTATAATCCAGGTGCTCCTGTGCAATGAGATTATTGCAAATACCTCACATGTTTTATTCACACAGCTTTAACCTCAGGCTACATACATAATTATGAGTCGCACATGTAATAAACTCCCTAGATTGAAGGCCAGGAACAGTGGAAATAGGGATGAACCGTGTTACTGTGCAAGGGATTAACTTGCGTTGCTGAACTCCAAAGGGGTTTTCAATTATAGCAAAAGAAAAAAGGTACAAGAAAAGAAAGACCAATTTAGAGACAATTTGACTGTTCTCCTTCTGCTGCAGTGACTCCCTAAGAATTAATATGATTATTAAAACTGAGCTGAAGTTTTTTAATTTCCCGAACTAAAATAGATGTTGTTTTTTTTTTAAATACCTTTTCTTTTGAAGAGTTGCCTTAACTATTTTTTTTTTTTTTTTAACAATGCTTTCTTTTCTTTAATGGTATATTAGAAGGCAGCAGCTGCACAAACGCACAGTAACATTTTGCTGCACTGGATGTATTTCATATGTTGTCAGCAGCTGGTGGCTCACACAGACGTACACCTAGGCTACTTGGCATTGAGGGTGGAAATCTATGCTGGTGCAAACCCCCCAAACTGTAAATTGTGTCGTGTGTCACTCTGCACATACTCGTATACACACACTCATGTATACACACATTCATATATCTTCAAATATATATGAATGTCTGTATATGATCAGGGCGGCTATCAGGGGGTTGTCACCATACTGGTCTGGCTGCACTGGGGTGGCACATGAACTTAAGGCCACCCGATGGACGTATGTCTTAAGGGGCCAGGTCGTACACTGTCTTTCTCTAATAGTGTGGCCGGAGCCATTTGATGATGGCAGCCAGTGCTGAGAGGAAGTAAGGGCTGGTCACTTTCTTCCAGCTAACACCTGCGCAGAAGGTACAAAAGGTACAAAAGAGAGCAGGGAGAAGGTGAGATCCAGACCTTGACTCACAGCAGTCCCAACAAGCAAAGGCCTCCTGTACCCAAAAGAAATGTTAAGGTAAGAAACAGGAGGGTGGCTAAAAAATGACCAACATGTGCTAACAAAGCTGTTTTCCTGGCACTATAGGGTAATAGGTCCACCCCCCTCCAGTGGGTCTGAAGGGGTTAAAACCCTTAAGCCACTTACCTGAATCCAGCGCTGATGTCCCTCGGTGCTGGGTCAGGCTCCGCCCACACTCCTGACGTCAGGGGGGAGACCTAATGCGCATATGCGGCAATGCCGGACGCATTAAACCTCCCATAGGAAAGTCTAATTCAACAGGAACACTAAGGGACAGGGGAGAGAGGGAGAGGAACACTAAGGGACATGAATGGGAGAGTTGCACACAGGGGGGTCTGAGTGGGGAGAAAGACACACAGATGCGCCTAGGGGTGAGAATGATGCACACAAGTGGGCCTGGGGTGGAAATACAAAGGAGCTGGGATGAACGAGACACAGAGGGGCTAAAAAAGAGGAAAAGGAGACACAGAGGGGCTGGGGGAGATAGACTGGCAGGGGGTGAAAGAGAAACAGACAAAGGAGCTGGAAAGAGTAAAAGAGGCTGGGAGAGAAGGAGACGCAAAGGAGCTGGTGGGAGTAAGACACACAGGGTAAGACACACAAAGGGGAAAATAGGGGATAATATTGTCGTGGATCAAATCAAGTGTTTGATCATTTTTGTATATCTGCCCCCTGTCCAAATTAATAAATATTTGCGTGCATGCTCCCAAAGTAATTCACACCAGACACAAGTTTCAGGTTAATGAAAAACTCAGGAATGCTTTATTTTGAGGGGTGGGTAGCCCATTATAAAGAAAGAATACATCATATGCATAATTATAGATAACAGAGAAAAATACATCAATAATTGGTTAGGTGTTAAGTGGTTCATCAATTGCTCATCCTACCGGGTGTGATGTCACTGGCATCATGGAGCTCTCCTCCAGATTCCAGCGCCAACTTGTTAATTGAGGGTGTTAGTTGACGACAGGGGAACTCCCTAGCGGCCATTTTACGTAACTTATGAATAATATTGATTATAGTTATGCAGAGTAAATAGGCATTTTACTAAAATTAATAGAGTAAATATTCTGTCCACAACAATATACATTAAAGGGGTTAAGACATTTAAAAAAGGGGATAAGAAACAAAAGGCGGGTTAACAGGCACACAGGTAAAGAGGCTTTTGGGGAGGTGGGGAGAGGGTGCCAAAATCATCTTCGCCTGTGTACCCAAAAATCCTTGCACCGGCCTTGTCTGTATGTCAGTGTGTATCTGAGTATATGTGTGTATCGGTCAGTGTGTGTATCTATTTTTTAGTGTGTACATGTGTATATCATATATCATTTATATAAGTGTCTGTGTGTGTGTGTGGCAGTGTATACACTACACACAAGCGCACACCTGCTTTCACAAACCAACATTCAGATACACATACTTCTTACAAAAATATGCTTACATGCAAATACACAAAAACTGCTCAGTGCTAAATACAACCCTGCAAGGATGTGCAAATTGTCGATTCACAGCTGGCAAAGCATTCTAGGACTTGAACGACAGATGGGGATCTACATTTTGGCCACACTTGTGCTAGAGGGGGACACAAAAATCTTGCACTAGTGCCCTCTCTACATCAGATTCCAGAAGCAATCTTCAACTCTTGCGAGCCCTGGGCCACTACATACATCATCCACTAAACACACATTGCATCCACTAGACACACACTGGATCCTTGTGGGTGGACTCGGGGGTGGGCACTGTGGGCGGATTCAGGAGCAGGCCCTGTGGGCTGACTCGGGAGGGGGGAATCCAGGGGCAAAGACCTGGAGCTGTGTCAGGGGACCCAAAATTTCTGATGGTAGCCCTGCATAAAAAACATGGCCATTTCAGTTTGTGTCTAGTAAAACAACAGCAAAACTGCAACTGCACCTTCAATACACTAAATAAATCCAAACCCCTAAACCATGCTGTGTTTAATGCGGTAAAAACGAGAGTAAAAGGCTAAGAAAAGGAAGACAGTGATTGGAGAGAGAATTTTATGGTATACTTTTGCACATGTAAAATAGTGATTTGGGAATATGCATTTCTCAGCAATGGTGTTGCTGTAAAAACCAAAATATTCACAAAATGTAGATTAAGGAACAGCGCACACACACACACAAAAATTACAGTTTCAAACCTTACAAGGCTAGCTAAAATAACCTATCTTAGAAAAGGAATATGTGAGTTCCGTTATGGTGATATTGTGTTAAGCCAACCACTGCATCACAGTACCCCAATATCGGTGGTCATTCGCACATGTATCATCGACTGCATATATAATAAGAGCAAAAAATGGATCGCAAGAGTATTCTGAGAACGGACAGCAGCTAAAATAGCCTGCCCTTCGGTGGGTCCCCGCTCAGAACTCAAGCTGGTTTTAGCTCATCTTGTGCCATTACAGAGAGAACATATCTGAAGCATATCAGACTGGTCCCACCCATACGGGCAATCCAGATCCAAAATGTCAGCAAGTTTTCTCTGCACGAGAGACACAGCAACCCCAGACGATCGTTTCAGCCTTGTTAGGCATCATCAGTGAGGCATAACTGATCTCTCTAGGCACCGTGAACAAGGGGTCCACGTCTAATAACATTCACTCACATCTATAATTTTGACACTTCCACTGTAATATAGGCTTAAAAACTACTCATGTCTCTCAAGTTTAATTTTTCAGACATTTGTTTCAACAGTTACTTCAAACGATGGTGAAAACCCCATTCAAAAGCAATTTTGATTCTACTGTAAAAATGAAAGTATTTTCCTTCATATTTTCCATGTGTATTTTTGTAGTGGAAGGGACTGTCTAAGAGTGGCCATGTCTGAATGATTTGTCGGGTGAATAAGGATGAGTAGAACACGGAGACCATTCAGATAAAACAAAATTGAGGGCAGTTAGATTTCCTTGTGCTGATAACATGACGGTAGGCAGAACATTTTAGCCAATGAGCTATGAATAACTTTCAATGAAAGGAACACACCAAGCGCTATAAGCACTACAAAATTGTTGACTTCTTATTTGGGGTCTGCTGTGCATTGCACCCCGCCTCCAACAGATTCAGTGGAGAGCCAAATGCTCTCTATCTGAGCTAACCCTGGATAGAGAGAACCATAACCTCTACAGCTCGTTTCGTGCTTTGTGCTTGAAGTGTTCCTTAAAGGAGAGAGAAATCAAAGAATCTGATTTAGAATGATCTAAATGCAGTTAGGTTCTGCAAGAGGAATGCTGAGGTAATGGTGGCATTTACTGGTGGCATCTAACATATGGTAGCAGACTGCAGGTAAAGCAAAATAAGTGAAAAAAGCCTTTAGTGGGAACTACTACATTTTGACTTCAAGGAGTGGGAACAGTTAGAAGGCAAGGGCCATTCCCTAGAATGAAACACAGGAATACTTAAGGCCACTTGATAAATGTTGAGTAGATATTTCCTGGCACAAACTGGAAAGCTAATTTATTCACCTAGCTTTACAGATATACAAATATTCAGCTTTGTAATTCTTGTGTGTAGCACTTTCAGTCAAATTTAATAGGACAGTATCCTACTTGGGAAATCATACAAACTTATCTACAGAGTGCAACAATTATGAAATAGTTTTGTGCAGTATATTTCTCTTGTCTATTTTTGAAAGTTCACCCAATGACACTGGTGATATTTCTGACATTTGCAATGAGGTTGAGAAAGATGTGGCTCAGATCAAAATTAGAGTTGAGCGAACACCTGGATGTTCGGGTTCGCAGGGTTCAGCAGAACTTCGGCAAAAAGTTCGAGTTCGGACTCGAACTTGTCCTGAACTTGCCCCCGAACCCAAACCCCATTGAAGTCAATGGGGACCCAGACTTTTGGGCACTAAAATGGCTCTAAAAAAGTCCTGGAAAGGGCTAGAGGGCTGCAAAATGAAGTAAAATGTATTGCCTAAGTACTAATATACTTACCCAGTGGAAGAAGAAGAATGTTACACTGTATACAATTTTAAATAAAAAGTATACAAACATAGCCAGGATTCAGCTGTAAGCATTTGCAACACTTACAACAATCAAGTAACACACATTCATATAAAATGTAAGTTACTTGGCCAGTCAATGTAATGACAGGAATGAATAAGTAGATAACTCCCTAATTCCCACGGTATTAGGAAGCTATCTACTAAAAGGCTGAAAGACCTAAATTGGTCTTTCAGCCACATTTAGTAATACTAAGTAAAAATTACTTAGTATTAGTAAATTATGCCCCTACTCGCGAGTTGGGGCACATCTTGTAAACAGTGAGCAGCCAGTGGCTATGGGGGCACTAAAGTAAAATAAGGGGGGGGGACCTATTGTCCTCCCCCATGGCCCCCACCCCTGCGCGGTGGGTGTGGGCCCTACATAACAATGAGGGGGTGACCTACTGTCCTTCCCTCGGCCCCCACCCCTGGGCGGCAGGTGGGGGCCTTAAAGATAATGAGGGGGGAACCTAAATCACAATGGGTGAACCTACTGTCCTCCCCCCGGCCTCCAACCATGGGCGGTGGGTGGGGGTCACAAAGATAATGAGGGGGACCTACTGTCCTCCCACCCCCCACCCCAAGACGGTGGGTGGGGGCCATAAAGATAATGAGGGGGGACCTACTGTCCTCCTGCCTGACCACCACCCCTGGGCGGCGGGTGTGGGCCACAAAGATAATGAGGGGGGGACCTGCTGAGCTCAGTCTGCGCGGAGCCCTCCATGGGTGAAGATGGATTAATTTTTTTTTAGTGTCTGTTTTTTTCTTTTTCGCCTGTTTTTTTTTGCGCTCGGGTTTTTTATTTTATTTTAAGTTTGACGGATATTATGTTTTTTTATTTCGCCTTTTTTGGGGCTGAAAAATTAAGATTTTAGAAGAAAGAAGACATCAAATGGTAAGTTTTTATTTTTTTACAGGTTAGTTATTTTATTCCCCCCTCACAATTTTTAGGGTGAGGGGGGTAGGTAGGGGATAGATTTTATTTGGGTGGGGGGATGGGTGACTAGGGGCTTGGGGACCCCTAGTCACCTTTGAAGGGGGGCCCCCACCCGCCGCCCAGGGGTTGGGGCCGGGGGGGGAGGACAGAAGGCCCCCCTCATTATCTTAATGTTCCCTACCTGCCGTCCTGGTGTGGGGCCCAGGGGGAGGACAGTTGGTCCCCCCTCATTATCTTTGTGGCCCCCCGCTGCCCAGGGGTGGGGGCGGCGGGGAGGACAGTAGGTCATCCCCCCTATTGTGATTTATGACCCCCACCCGCCGCCCAGGGGTGTGGGCCGGGGGGGAGGACAGTAGGTCCCCCATCATTATATTTGTGCCCCCCGCTGCCCAGGGGTGGTGGCGGGGGGGAGGACAGTAGGTCCTCCCCTATTGTGATTTCGGGCTCCCACCCACTGCGCAGGGATGGGGGCTGGGGGGGAGGACAGTTGGTCCCCCCCATTATCTTTATGGCCCCGACCCACCGCTCAGGGGTGGGGGCCAGGAGGGAGGACATTAGGATCCCCCCAATTTTTATTTAGGGCCCACACCCACCGCTCAGGGGTTGGGTCCAGGGGGAAGACATTAGGTCCCCCCTTATTCTAACTTAGGGCCCCCACCCACCGCTCGGGTGTGGGGTCCAGGGGGGGGACATTAGGTCCCCCAATTGCTATTTAGGGCCCACACCCACCGCTCAGGGGGGTGGCCCAGGGGGGGAACATTAGGTCCCTCCCAATTTTTATTTAGGGCCCCCACCCACCGCTCAGGGGTGGGTGCCCGGGGGGGTCAATAGTTCCCCCCTTTAGATTAAAAGGCTCAGGAGGGGGCCAAGGTTAAAAAAATTTTTTTTAATAGACTTGCCCCTACTAGCTGGGTCACATGCTGCACTGGCCAATCACAGCCATGCCATTAGTAGGCATGGCTGTGATGGCTTCTAAGGGCACACGAGTCAAACGCTTGTTGATTGGCTGCCCTGCAGCTTTTCAAAACGCGCCATTAAATCGCTGAACACCGAACTCGAACCCGAACATACACTGAAATGTCCGTTTTCGGATCCGGGGTCCAAATACCGTATTGTTCGGTACGAAATTGAACTTTACAGTTCGGGTTCGCTGAACTCTAATCAAAATACATGAAGATATATTTGCAATTTAATCAGGAACAACCGGAAGATAGCCTTAAGTCTGGTGTTTTTGTATGGGGCAATCTTTAGCCAATCACCTACTATTGAATTTACATAACCACATAGGCTTTTAGTTTATTAAACAGTCTTATAACAGACTTCTAAATCTAATTTTAGGTATTGTCTTTTATTTAAGTATCATTTAATGATATTATTTGTTATACAGCCCAGACATTGTTTTCAGGCACAATGAATCTTTACCTAACAATCTAATTTTTGAACCTGAAGCTCAGGAAGATAAATTGACTTGCTGAAGGTCAAAAGGAGAGCTAACAGAAACTGAGAAATTTTTTACCCATGTTATTGGCAGTACTTGGACAAAAAAATGGATTTCAGTCCCACTATCCTTTTATTTATTTACAATGACCTCAAAATGTTGCTCATTATTCTGTTGCAAACATATTTCATAAAAAAATAAAAAGAGTTAATGTTAAAATAAAGCATATTAACCCCTTAAGGACGGAGCCAAATGTACACATTGTGAACAAAACAAAATGTAAACAAAACATGGCATTTGCGCTACATGTCTGTCCAACCGTAATTCACCTCTTTCATATTAAATGCACCCACCCTTATTATATATCATTTTATTCAAGGGAAAAGGGCTTTCATTTAATATCAAATATTTAGCTATGAAACATAATTTAATATGAAAAAAATGGGAGAAAATAAGATTTTTAAAAAAATTTTTAGTTCAACATGACAATTTAACTGTCAATGTCATAATACTGTTTGCTTTTTACATATTTGTATTCAGCAAAGTCTAAGGTGTAAGACAGTACCCCCTATGTACAGGTTTTATGGTGTTTTGGGAAGTTACAGGGTCAAATATAGCACGTTACATTTGAAATTGAAATTCGCCAGATTGGTTACGTTGCCTTTGAGACTGTATAGTAGCCCAGGAATTAAATTTACACCCATAATGGCATACCATTTGCAATAGTAGACAACCCAAGGTATTGCAAATGGGGTATGTCCAGTCTTTTTTAGTAGCCATTTGGTCACAAACACTGGCCAAAGTTAGCCTTAGTATTTGTTTGTGTGTGAAAAATGCAAAAAACGCCAATTTTGGCCAGTGTTTGTGACTAAGTGGCTACTAAAAAAGACTGGACATACCCAGTTTGCAATACCTTGGGTTGTCTACTATTGCAAATGGTATGCCATAATAGGGGTAATTTTCATTCTTGGGCTACCATAGGGTCTCAAAGGCAACCTAACCAATCTGGCGAATTTTAATGTGAAAAAAATGAAACGCAAGCCTTATATTTGACACTGTAACTTTTGAAAACACCATAAAACCTGTACATGAGGGGTACTGTTGTACTCGGGAGACTTCGCTGAACACAAATATTTGTGTTTCAAAACAGTAAAAAGTATCGCAGCAATAATATCGTCTGTGTAAGTGCTGTTTGTGCGTGAAAAATGCAAAAAAAGTCACTTTTACTGGTGATATCATCGTTGTAATACATTTTACTGTTTTGAAACACTAATATTTGTGTTCAGCGAAGTCTCCCGAGTAGAACAGTACCCCCCATGTACAGGTTTTATGGTGTCTTGGAAAGTTATAGGGTTAAATATAGTGCTAGCAAATTAAATTCCCTTTACTTTTGGCATGGGTTGTCAGGCAGGCCCCGCTAATTGTAATTAATTAAGATACCTAATTATGTAAAAATATTACATAAATATATAGGTAGAATTAATATATGTGTATATATATGTATGTGTATATATATATATAATTTTTTAAAAAATATTTTTATTTATATATAGGTATATATATAGTGATATATACGTACAGGGAGTGCAGAATTATTAGGCAAATGAGTATTTTGACCACATCATCCTCTTTATGCATGTTGTCTTACTCCAAGCTGTATAGGCTCGAAAGCCTACTACCAATTAAGCATATTAGGTGATGTGCATCTCTGTAATGAGAAGGGGTGTGGTCTAATGACATCAACACCCTATATCAGGTGTGCATAATTATTAGGCAACTTCCTTTCCTTTGGCAAAATGGGTCAAAAGAAGGACTTGACAGGCTCAGAAAAGTCAAAAATAGTGAGATATCTTGCAGAGGGATGCAGCACTCTTAAAATTGCAAAGCTTCTGAAGCGTGATCATCGAACAATCAAGCGTTTCATTCAAAATAGTCAACAGGGTCGCAAGAAGCGTGTGGAAAAACCAAGGCGCAAAATAACTGCCCATGAACTGAGAAAAGTCAAGCGTGCAGCTGCCACGATGCCACTTGCCACCAGTTTGGCCATATTTCAGAGCTGCAACATCACTGGAGTGCCCAAAAGCACAAGGTGTGCAATACTCAGAGACATGGCCAAGGTAAGAAAGGCTGAAAGACGACCACCACTGAACAAGACACACAAGCTGAAACGTCAAGACTGGGCCAAGAAATATCTCAAGACTGATTTTTCTAAGGTTTTATGGACTGATGAAATGAGAGTGAGTCTTGATGGGCCAGATGGATGGGCCCGTGGCTGGATTGGTAAAGGGCAGAGAGCTCCAGTCCGACTCAGGCGCCAGCAAGGTGGAGGTGGAGTACTGGTTTGGGCTGGTATCATCAAAGATGAGCTTGTGGGGCCTTTTCGGGTTGAGGATGGAGTCAAGCTCAACTCCCAGTCCTACTGCCAGTTCCTGGAAGACACCTTCTTCAAGCAGTGGTACAGGAAGAAGTCTGCATCCTTCAAGAAAAACATGATTTTCATGCAGGACAATGCTCCATCACACGCGTCCAAGTACTCCACAGCGTGGCTGGCAAGAAAGGGTATAAAAGAAGAAAATCTAATGACATGGCCTCCTTGTTCACCTGATTTGAACCCCATTGAGAACCTGTGGTCCATCATCAAATGTGAGATTTACAAGGAGGGAAAACAGTACACCTCTCTGAACAGTGTCTGGGAGGCTGTGGTTGCTGCTGCACGCAGTGTTGATGGTGAACAGATCAAAACACTGACAGAATCCATGGATGGCAGGCTTTTGAGTGTCCTTGCAAAGAAAGGTGGCTATATTGGTCATTGATTTGTTTTTGTTTTGTTTTTGAATGTCAGAAATGTATATTTGTGAATGTTGAGATGTTATATTGGTTTCACTGGTAATAATAAATAATTGAAATGGGTATATATTTGTTTTTTGTTAAGTTGCCTAATAATTATGCACAGTAATAGTCACCTGCACACACAGATATCCCCCTAACATAGCTAAAACTAAAAACAAACTAAAAACTACTTCCAAAAATATTCAGCTTTGATATTAATGAGTTTTTTGGGTTCATTGAGAACATGGTTGTTGTTCAATAATAAAATTAATCCTCAAAAATACAACTTGCCTAATAATTCTGCACTCCCTGTATATATTTATGTATATAGATATATATATATTATTTCATTCTACGTGTATTTTGAGATATATATATATATATATATATATATATATATACATATATATATATTAATTTCACAATACAGTTAGAACGAAATAAAACACATCTATATATTTTTTAATTATTTATTTTTAATTATTTTTTAATTTTATTTTTTAACGTATTTACATATTTTTTTTATATTATATATAAATATATATATAACAATAATTATATATATATATTTAATCAGTATCAGTCTACGTGTAATTTGATATTAATATATATATATATATATATAATTATATATATATTAATAATAAAATACACCTAGACAGTGTACGTGTGCGTATGTATATGTGTATATATATACTTAGATCATATATATATATATATGATCTAAGTATATAATTTTTTTTTTTACACTTTTTTTTACACTTTTAATTTTATTTCATTTGATTTCCAGCCAGCAGGGGGACCACCTGTCATTACAGGCAGTCCCCCTGCTGGCAATGCTGCAGCCAGCTATCCCGGCCATGTGATTGTGAGGTCCTCGCAAGGACCTCACTCTCACATGGCCGGGGGGCTTCCAGGGGGTCGGACGTGCCGTGGGGGGCTCCCTGGGAGTCCCCCCAACCGCGATCGCCGGCATGGGATCGATGGCGACCGGGTAAGTAGAAAAAGACCGGAGGGCATACTATTACGCCCGGCGGCGTTTAGAGCCGCTTAGAATAGGGCATAATAGTACGCCCTCCGGTCTTAAGGGGTTAAACACATGGAAGACTGTATTCAGGACAAAAAAAACAATGACCACAAAATGCTATTTTATAGGTTACAGTGATTACTGGCTCCTGGTGTGGAATCCAGATTTAGTTGCATTACATTGTCAGTACCTTCTCTTCTGTTATCAGGGACCACCACAACAATTCTTGACTTCTAACCACTGGACTGGTGTGCATCCTTCCCTCTGAACAATCCATCTTACAGGCAGGAACCATCACCTCTCCACACTCTTTTTTCATGTCTGGTATCATCCCCTCTACTAAGACATTTACCATCTTCACAAATACACTTTTGGTTGAACTGGTTGGTTTGGTTGGCCTATATTTCTGGATAAACTTTTCAAATGATTTAATATTTTTGGATATATTATTCAAATGAATTAATATTTTGAAAATATTTTTTGGTGTATTGATATATTTTGTTTACATAATAAAAAAAATGTTTTTTTGCACACTTGTTCCATTACAATGATACCCTAATCACAGCTAAAACCAAAGGCCATTCCTCCATACTAATTCTTCTTGACCTCTCTGCTGCCTTTGACACTGTTGATCATGTCCTCCTTCTCCAAACTCTTCAATCCCTCTGTCTCTATGACACTGTCCTCTCGTGGTTTTCCTCCTATTTTTCCCAACGTTCATTCAGTGTCTCTTTTTGCAAAGACACCTCCTCCTCTCGGCCTGTCTCGGTTGGAGTCCTTCAAGGATCTGTTCTTGGTCCCCTTCTGTTCTCTCTTTATACTGCCTCTCTTTGAAAACTCTATCTCCTTTGGATTCTGCTACCATCTGTATGTCGACGACACCCAGATATATCTCTCCTCCCCTGATCTTTCCCCCGCGGTACTATAATGTGTCACTGATTGCCTTTCTTCAATCTATGATTGGATGTCCTCCCGCTTTCTGAACCTTAATCTCTCTAAAACTGAGATTCTTATTTTTCCCCCTCATAATGTTGATCCTCCTCCTTTGCTTTTCCTGCAAGTTGATGGTACTTCATCAGTCCATCCTTTCAAGCTCATTGTCTTGGTGTTATCTTTGATCCTGACCACACCTTTGCGCCACATATCCAGTATGTTGCTAAAACCTGTCAATTCCACCTTAAAAATATCACCTGCATCTGCCCCTTTCTCATGCAAGATGCTGCCGAGGAGCTTGTTCATGCTCTGGTAATCTCTCGCACAGACTACTGTAATTTTCTCGTAGTTGGTCTCCCCAAAAGTCAAACTAACCTGCTAAAATTGGCAATAAATGCTGCCGCCATGCTGATCTTTCTCATCCGTCGCTCCTCCCATACCTCGAACCTCTGTCGATCCTTATACTGGATTCCTGTATCTTATAGGTGTCAATTCAAAATACTAACCCTTACCTATAAAGCTCTAATCAACTCTAGCTTCTCTTACATTTCTTCCCTTATTCATAGATATGCCCCTTCTCTGTCTCTCCGCTCTGCAGGTGACCTTCTCTTGTCTGCGGCTCGCATCCTTACTGCTAACTCGCGCTTGCAGGACTTCTCGCAGCTGGAGCTCCCTTCTTTTGGAACAGCCTTCCCACCCCATTAGACTTTCCCCTAGTCTTCAATTATCAATTATTAAGTCCCTCAAAATACATCTGTTCAGAAATACTTATGTACTGTCACAGGTGGCGGTACGGAAACCGGGACCCCTGAGTGCCTGATGAGAAGTTGGGAGTCTTAAGCGTGGAAGTGGATTATCAGGGCCTGGTGCAGGGCAACCACACGCCCTCTGGTGTTGAGCATCAGCGTTTGTGCGGCCACATACCAGAACCCTGATGCAGCTACAGCGGATCCCATGAACTTGAAGCTTGAAAGTAAGCAGACCTCCCATGAGCTGAATAGGGGGCTCTGCAGCAGACATGTATCCAGTAACAAGGCAAGGCTAGGATAGTCACAAAACATGAAAACAAGACAGAACTAATAGAACCCAGAACCAGAGCAGGACAGAAAGCAGAACCCAGAACATGTACACAAGACATGAGGAAAACAAGAACGGGGCAGGACAGGACTGTACATGAACTGGGATTACAAAATAAAACAAGACAAGATATAATAGGCAAAACAAGAGGAGACATAACTAAGCACCATATATGAAAAGTATGGGGATTTAGTTACATTATATGATCATACATTGCATAAGCCTGCCACAACGCCAATGTACCCCATATTTGGCAGGTCCTACACTGCCTAATGTTCGGTAAAAGAACCATACTAAACCACAATAGCACTTACCTGCAAGAAAGGGCAGAGACTTGAAACACTGCTGCAGGTCCAGACTGAAACAAAAGGAAAATGGAAAACAAACGGGTGTGGCAACATAAAACAAACATATAAATGAATCCAGAAGACTGGGAATTCCAGGGACGGAATAATGGAATGAACCCAGAAAACCCAGCATAAGGAAAACCAGACATGGAATAAAAAACCAAAAAAACAAGAAAAACTGAACAAGAAATGTAAAAAGAGTACTGGATACCAGAAGCCAAAGCCAGACATGTCCACAGAACATGGCATGATGTGACATGGACTTCTACAGTAACCTACCTATACTTATCGAAATCTCTTAAAGGAGCCATACTCCACCCTTCCTCCAGCTATGCTACTTTTCCACCTTGTTTGGTGGCTGTCACCCTTGCTACCCTGTTTTGTATTTGTACCCCACCTCCTCTAGACTGTAAGCTCGTTTGAGCAGGTCCCTCATCTACCTATTGTTCCTGTGTCTCGGTGTAATTGTCTAATTTATTGTAAATTTCCCCCTTTCATAATATAGTAAAGCGCTGCGGAATTAGTTGGCGCTATATAAATACCAATAATAATAATAACAACCTATACAATTTGCATATCAGACTGATCCCACTCATAAGGACAGTCCAGAACTGAAATACCAGAAAGTTCTTTCTGCACAGATACAGCACTCCTGGATGATTGTTTTGACCTTTGGGCCACGTAAGTGAGATGTACCTGGTACCCCTCTAGGCACAATGAGCACAGGGTTCACATCCGGATTACCCTTTTAGTTTAGGGAGAACCCTAACAAATTACATTGTAATAAGAACAGGGAATATGAGAACGTTAAGAAAGGGCAAAGTTCTCATATTCTCTTTTCTTGTTGCAGAGCATTTTGCTATGGCTTTCCCTAAGCTAAAAAGGTAATTCAGACATGAACCCTGTGCTCACTGTGCCTAGAGGGGTATCAGTCGCAGGTAGGAATCTCTTTTAAAGGCTCCCCAAGGCACTATACTCTAGTACAAGGATCAGCTAACTATGACTCTCAATGTTGCCAGACCCACATGAGAAGGTTAAAGGGGTGTGGGATAAGGGGATCTCCTCAGGTGGCCCAAGCACCCTACTTTGAGCACAAGGGAGTCTGTGGTCTGCACCTCTAATGGGTACCGACAACACAGCTATCCCTCCTTTGCATTGTTACCATGGCAATGCTCTGTATTGACAGAAAAGCAGAAGGTGCAGATCCATGCAAGCACCTCCCTCACACATAGTTCACATACAGCAAAACTAGAGAGCCACACTCACATTACCCTGCAAGCACCTTTCCTCACACAAAATACCATAGACAGCCCACACACACATAACACAACAGCCCAGATAAACACACAAAATGCTACAATATACATACTAACAACAACAAAGACAGCCTTCACACAATACCACATAGTACAAATAATACAATCAAACCTCATAAAATCATTTAACATCACAGACATCCACACATATCCATAACACAGTAGGCAGCCCACACACAGAATACCCCAAACAGTCTGTATACATACAAATAATATCACAGACAGCCCATCACACATAAATACCACAAACAAAGTGCGCACATACATAACACATAACAGGCAATCTGTGATTACATTCAATACTACGAACAGCCTCCACACATGCAATGGCATGCCACTTGCTACTGTACTTAGGGAAGTCCAAACATCAAACAACAACAGTCAAGCTATCAAGATGCACAAAATTTACATAACTTAAGGGCAATGAAAACTTCCATTTTAGTCACACAACGAAGACCAGCAGTGTAGGTACCCAGGGGGACCTAAGTAATTGTTAAATATTTCACAAACAGTTCACCCTATAATGAGGATGGCATCAAGGGACTCCTGACACCCTAAGCACTACAACAGATTGTATTGTTATGGTGCTTAGAAAGCTCTCCTAATCGGGTCTAGACAGCCTAAATTGTCCCCCTCTATGAATTTCAAAGAAGCCAAAAGCAAAATTTAGGAGCAAGTTATTTAGATGAACCATTTTTTTCCCATGCACACATATAACATACACAAACGTACACACACAATCCAGTTTTACATGTGATCCTGTCATATTTGTATAATATCGATACATTCTCTTTAAAGAATAAATATGATTTGCTTTAAAAGTATTTTTACCCGTTTCCTGAAACACAATTGTAAGAGCTTTTGTAATAATTTGTCTTTGGGCTTATGGAATTATTTAAAATCATTTTAAATGATTTTATTAATTTTTAATATCCACACAATTGACTACATCTAATCTACAGAATTGCATTATGAAAGATTGATGTGATTTGCTGCCCACATTATCATGGGAAATGGCTGATTAAATATGGCAACATATTTTACTATAAAATGCTGTATTTGACAGGATGGCCTCCGGGGTCTCTTCCAAGTCACTTATTGAATGCACAGGAAGAATTCTCATGGTACAAGTTTACAGTGTACATTTTAGGAAATCCTTCCTCCTCTTCCAAAAAAACACCATGACTCTTGATAAATGCTTGACAAATCATGCCTGACTCCTGGTACTTGATCATTGACTCCTGACACCTGACCCTGGACTCCTGATACCAGACACTCGACTCCTGATATCCGATGTCTGACTCCTGATACCTAAAGCTTGCTTCTGATACCTTACTCCTGATGCCTGATACCTGAGCTAGGATGGATTTAACAAGGATTGAGTGTGGAGTTTCAGTTGGTGAATGATGGACTTGGCAAAGATTAGATATTATGGTGGTTTAGAGGAGAGAGGAAGGATGTCCAAAAAAGTACACTGTACAAGTGGGTTATTTGCATTTACAGCCACATTCTGTGATTTGTATAGAGTAACTGAATGAGATGAAAGATTCCAATGATCACATTTACAAAGTTCAAATTGGTGGACAATCCAGCTGCTTTCCTTTCTAACAACATATTTATTTCAGTTACATTTGGGTTGAATAGATATGTGAATTGTAGAAATTCAACAATTTTTTAAACAAGCTGGATTGTAGACAATTGACATCAGATATTGTCAAGTGACACAAATTCATGGTCAGGTTTCTCTTCAATATCACCTGTGGTAGCAAATTAGGGCCTTGATTTAAAAAGCTTTCCAAATGATTCAATACTGTAAAAAAAAAAAAATCATTCAAAATGATTTATCTGCAGTGGTCACAATTAAGGTCTATAGGATTTTTTGTAGATGGATTATTTAAAAAGTTTTTCTAACAGTATTGAATCATTTGGAAAGCTTATTAACTCATGGCCTATATTCTGTATACCAACGTTCTACTACCTGATCGTGGCACAGTTTGAGAAAATGTTTAAAAAAAAAATCTAGAAAAATGCACAAGATATTCTCTAGGTCCCTTATAAATTGAAAGGAAATAAAATCCTTCACGGTATGTGAGAAATAAACCAATCACTACACATGGTAAATATAAGTACAAGGCGCTATGAGCTAAACGTTTTTATATTTAGAGGGCCTTTTGTCATCACGTGCTTTCATATATAGAGGGCACATTGGGGACAGCGTCTGATGACTTTTTTTTTTGTAGGGTTAGTAATGCCTGCTTCAGCTCAATCTCCAAGGAGTTTCGGGAGAATCATCATTTGGTGCTGGGTATTCCACACTTTATGCTCAGCTGGATTGTTTCTGCACAGACACTTTCTATTGTTGCATAATGAGCCGAAGCTTCAGGTTCACTCTCTAGGTCCTAGAGTCTAGGTTCTCTTCAGTATATGTAACAATAAAAATACAGGTATTAAGTGGGTGCTTGTGCAAATGAAAAATACTCTAACGCCTAGGTGGGGTCCCCTTAACCATCACCAATAAATAAAATCACGAGTATATATAAGGTGGAGTATCTTACATGCACATTCAGGAGTAAATCTTTGTTAGGTAAAAACCCTACAATAAAACATAAAAGAAAGACAGATAATAGTGCAATATCGTTTGGACTTCTATTTAAAGTGCCACATTTTCTGATAAGTTTACACTCACAAGTGTGGAGCCAATTAATATTAGGCTCAGGTATTCAGCTTTGTGGGATATAAGAGGTCCCACTCCCTCCTCTGTATATAAAGTATCCTCTCTTGATTGCAGTCACAGGTATTCAGTAGAAGTTGAAAAAGTGCTTTATTTAATAAAGTGCACAGTGAAGTATAAATATAATATAAATAAAAACCTTACAGTCTGTACTGGTAAGTACTTAATACATGTAGCAAAACGCGTTTCGCCTCTCCAGGAGGCTTCCTCAGTTGCTGATCTTCTGTCCTGTGAGTGGTACTCCTTTTTAAACGTGTTCAATTATCGTTTTTTTTTTGTTTTTTTCCCGGGTGTCGTCCCTTTGCGATGTACTTCCGGTTCTGACTTTTGTATTCTATCAGTGGAACACATGGTGGTAGTGATCGCGGATTTTCTTGTTGTTATTGAATTGGAACATGCAGACCTTTTCCTCGTGGAACGCATATATGCATTCCAGTGTCCTGTAAATTTAGTCCACTTTCTTTTTCTTCCTACGTTTCTCTTCACCCTTCGTATCAGCTTCCCTATTCATATAAACCCTGTTTGCGATTTCCATTAGCTGTGTTATGGACATCCCTGCAAAACCTTCTAACTTTTGCAATATCCTTTTAATGTCACTCTGGGCCTGGCTGATGTATGCCAAATTAATCATACAAGAATTTTCAGGGGCTTCGGGATTAAAAGGGGTATAAAGTCTGTATGATTCAAGCAGTCTCTCATAAAAGGCACTAGGTGATTCATCAGTTTTTTTTTTAATACTTCAGCTGTTCTTGACATATTTATAGCCTTTTCCCACCTGCTTTCATGCCTGTAATAATGGTTTGTTGGTAAGCTTTTAAATGAATCATATCAGCACCGTTTATATTCCAGTTAGAATCCGTATTTGGGAAATGGGCAGCAGCTCAAGCTGCCGGGTTCGCTTGGTTTTGGGTATGGGCAGTCTCCTCAAGAGCTTTAATGGCCGCTTGGTTAATACGGTGCCTTTCCTTGGAACTGAATAAAGTCAATAGTAACTAATAAGTTAATCATCTCAGTTTGTAATTTAGTAAGGGGGATATCTGTATCAATAGTCAGTGGTTATAGTGTCAATTTTTATGGTGCCGGTGGTTATGGTGTCAATGGTTATTATGACAGTGGTTATGGTGCCTGTGGTTATTGTGTCAGTGGTTATGGTGTCAGTGGTTATGGTGTTGCATGTAATTAAACACTATCTACACTTTAAAAGTCTGTTAAACACCATATACATCAAAATTTAGCAAGACATACACATTATAGACCAGAGCTTAGCTATACAATATTTACACCAGAATCTAGCTAAACAATATATATACATCAGGGTTTAACTAAACAGTATTTTTGAGACTATGTTCTAAACTGAACAGAGCTTATACTGGAGTTCAGTTAATCAAATAGCTCCACACTTCAAGATCTAGTGAACTAAATTTACAACAGAATTCAACTAGTCTACTCATTCCAGAATCTGTGATCTAGTGAACAGAATTTACAACAGAGTTCAACTAGTCCAGAAACCAGAATCTGACTGAACATATATACATCAGAATTCAGCTGGACAAACAGACCCTATGCTAAACCTGCTAGCTACAAATCGTTTAGCTTAAGGCAGGGATAGGCTGCCTCTTCTTTCCAGTGGGAAAGGTCAGATACAGATTTCACCCCTAGTGGGTTACCTTTAGTTCCTTGACCCGGGATTCGGAATTCATCGACAGGACACCCCGATACCCACTGAGCAGAAGCCGATGGTCTCCTGGACAAAAGGCCAGTGGCGCCGAGACGATAGGAGGTCCTCACAGTATCGTTTCAGGGGTGTTGCCATGGAGAGGGGGGTAATAATATTTACCGTTGCAGGTTCTCTGCGATGTTTTCCCGAGCCAACTGCACCAGATATGTTACAGGGGAACACTGAAGAAGCCACGCACAGAGAGTCAGGACACAGGTCATTTCAGGAAGCAAAGGTCTTTATTTCTCACCGATCGGGTCTAGACTGAACTCGTGTTCAAAAGGTATGAGCACTGAGCACATGGAGTAGAGGCTTTTTATAAGCTATGCATCTCCCATCTGTACCCTTACACCAATCAGCAAACAGGATACACAGCTGTCGTGGATCAAAACAAATGTTTGATAAATTTGTGTATCTGCCCCTTTCCAAATTGGTTATGGTGCGTGCACGCTTCCAAAAGTAATTTCACACACAAGTTTCCAGGTTGATGAAATACTCAGGAAAGTTTTATTCAGGGGGCGGGGATCCCCTTATAAAGCAGAAATATATCATATGCATAATTATAGATAACAGAGAATATACTTCAACAATTGGTTAAAAGTTAGGAGGTCTTGTCTAATACCATACCACTGGGCGTGGTGTCATCAACATCATACAGCTCTTCCTACACATTCCGGCTCCATCTTGGTTACATGATCGGAGGGGGAGTGAACAGTTACTGGACAAAGGAGGGAGAGGGTTTAGGGGGGAAGCATGAGCACAGAGTAAATAGACATTTTACTATTTCTAATAGTCTGTCCACAACACAGGATTACCTTACATGAACAGGCAACATGGCCCTTGAGGAGAATGGAATGTGGTTTCAGTTCTTGCACATGCTCAGTACACTGATGACAGTATCTTAGCTACATGTATCTAACTAACAGATACCTATACTTGTATATGAAACATGGAGATTTTAGGCCTACCAAATTTTGGGCCTAGCTGAAATCCCATCACAGAATGTGGTATTTCAAATCTGGCACATGCTCAGTACGTTGATGACAGTATCTTAGCTACATCTAACTAACTAACAGATACCTGTACTTGTATATGCAACATGGAGATTTTAGGCCTACTAAATTTTGGGCCTAGCTGAAACCCCTTCACAATGGCACCTGGGTTTTCAAGACACTATCATGACTTAATTTCAATGAAGTTGTTAAGCTGGCTGGAGTGTCCCCTTAACTCTGGAAAGGACTCATTCAATAAGCTACCGGTTTAAAGGAGACGTATATAAGTGAATCCCAAGCTTTTCAAGTGTTACCTTTCCTGGCATAGCTTTGTCTCCCAGTCAGCTCAGTGATCAAGCTGACCTACAATCATCTCATGATCTCACGTAGCTCTTGTCTAAAGTCCGAACCTCTGTCCTAACAATATAAATCACCATACTATCTGGCCACTGTTTTTTTACCATTCCCTGATGTGTTCACTTGCTGGGGGGATTTATCTCCATTGCCAAGTGGAAAACACTACTGACAATAAAATTACCCGAAAATAACCTAGTCTATCACACCTGTCAGAACATATTAACCTGACGTAAACAAACGTCAGCTGGTATGATTAACTCCTACAGATACATAAGAAAATATTATCATATTATTTTCCTGGCATCAGGCATGTCACCCTTTAAAATATTACTAGAATAACACAAACTTCTATTTAACCTCATTGTGCCTATCCTATAGCATAAGAGTTCACTAAATGACAACAGTTATCCCCTTGTATGTGTGCATTTTTAAACACACATGAAACTAGTCTAAAACATTTTAAAACTTATAATGCATTTAGAGAAGTAGCAACACATACAATACATGCCTACAATGATGTTTCATATCATACACACTGATTTATTTACACGACAGGTACATATATAATAAAAATCTCCAACCATATAACTCTCGAACACGCCAAGCCAGATACAATTAAATTGAAAACTCAATGTAAAATATATATATATTTTTTTTTAAATTAAAATAGCAGAAGCAAAAATAAATAAATATGTTTTAGCTGTTTTTCAATAAAACGTTATATGTCCAACTAACGTCATTGTCTATTTTATCCTTGCAGCTACATTAGAACATTTAATGACATTGACATTAACATTATCAAGCCATAGACCCATGTCAAGCTGATCTCTGTAAGCAGGCTTCTGTTTTGCTTTTTGTTAAGTCACTGTTGCATTGTAGCACGTTGTTGAAGTGTATATGTTGAGAGATATAAATCATCAATTATGTTCTAAATAGTGGTCTAAAGTACTAAAAGTGGGGCAATCACTGTGGAAACAGCAAGCACATTCCATAGGTGACTTCTTCCCTTTTACAGTTTTGCACCTATTTAGAGACCAGAACACATTGCTAAATCTCCCTTTTTGTTTTTAAAGGCCCACATGCAGGTGCTTTTTTCACAGTGTATTCAAATACAACAAGTGTCCACACTTTATATCTTTTATTTATGTCGTCTGGAGTACATACTCCCTAGAAAGATTGACTTACATCATTTGTCGGGGCAATATAGCTCCACAAGAGCATATTGTGAATATCAGCAATAGATTTTCAATTCTTCTAGAACGGTAGACACTGGTGCATATTGCTTCACCTACATACCACAAGAACATATAACGCTGTCTACACAGCAAGGTTCTTCACCAACAGGAGTCACAGAAGTTAGACCACAGTTATTCCTTAGTTACGATTGATTTAGTTTAGGTTGATTTAATTTACTTATATATTGTCTGATTAGGGCAGTGGTAGCACCACTGCCTTAGAACTTGGATGCTCAGATTGAAATCCTGGTCAGAGCACCTCACCGGTAAATGTTCCTGGGCAAGAAACCTAGCTATATATATATCCTGAGGAAGACCCGAATGGGTCTAAACATCGATCAGTTATTTTTGTGACTTTATGTTCCAATAAACACCATTGAATTTATGGAAAGACCTGCAAATTCACCTTTTTTCTAATTTGGTATAAATTTCAACGTGGGATTGCACCAAGGCACTGTATTTTAAAATGATGGACTAAAGGGTGAGTGCCACACTGCATCACCTACACAAACTGGTATCCCTATACACCACATTCCATAAGCACACACTTTAGATCACACTTTAGATGTTCTACACTAACAGGAAACACATCCCCTACACAAGCAGGACGACAAAAATCCTTGCACCGGCCCTGCTTGTGTTTATATTTATATATATATATATATATATATATATATATATATACTTAGCTCAAGTCCTCCTTGTTTGTATTGTAAACCACTGCGGAATATGTTGGTGCTATGTAAATGTTACTATTAATAATGAATACCATCATTAATCATCAAACATATATTGGAAGGATGCATCATATTGCCACAGCATGCAAGCAATTAAAGTACATTTTTGAATGTATGCCCAACGTTGATGCGTTCTGAAAGAATGGTTGCTTCCTTAATATACTGTTTGCCTCCTGTCTTTGGCAGGGAAGCCTTTACTAGGCTGTGTGGAATTCACAGCAGTTCCAGAGATACTCAAATCACATAAAACAAGACTATAAGTGCTGTCTAAAGCATGTGGTACATCAAAGTTAGTAGCTGTCTTTAACTTGGTTGCAAATGGCACGACAGTTGACGGGGGATAATTGAAGGGAACCTTCAATTCAAGCTTTTTTTTCAACAACCAAGACAAGCAAAAAAAAATATTGTGATGTTCGCAATACACAAAAATAAAATTATACATTTGTCTTTTGCTGAGCAGGGCAGTAAACAGCTTCACACCACGCTTGTCAAAATTTCTATACAAAAAGCACAAAGCCCAACAGGATAATTGCAGAAGGTCCCAGCCTTTCTCTGAGATGCTAAAATACTCATATGCTATCTAGGACAGAAACACAATCACTTTACTGAATAATTATATCTTCAAAGATGAAAAAAACATTATTTTCAGCCACAGACAGAGTTTTAATCCCTTATTAGATCTCCTGATATGCATTGTGATGAAAATCAGATAGAAAATTAAGGAGCTAGCTTTATTGCAGAAGGAAAGTACCTGTCTGATGTTCCTGTTATATAGCAAAATCATTTTCTTGGTGCTGACATGATCGCTTGCGGATTTTCTCAGAGTGCTACTGATTTGGAGTTGGCATACTTATTTTTCGCCTTTTTTTTTTTTTTAAGACATCAGTGAAAATTCAATGGTAGCAATAACTACTTTCTTGTTACTTAACTCTATAAAATATGATGACTCTATAAAATATTAGACTTCTGCATTTGGTTTCAAACTAATTGGGATTCATCAGAATTTTGGATAGTTGGCAGTAAGTCCAAAATCCCGAACTTTGAAATGCCATATGGAAAAATCAGAAAACAAACAAAATTGACAGTGGACAAACGGTTTTGTTTGTTTCATGATCTAGGGGCCCATTTGTGGCACCAAAAAAAGCTGATTGGTGGGAAAATCATTTGATAGGGGACAGACACTAGAAACATAGAAACATAGAATGTGACGGCAGATAAGAACCATTCGGCCCATCTAGTCTGCCCAATTTTGTAAATACTTTCATTAGTCCCTAGCCTTATCTTATAGCGAGGATAGCCTTATGCCTATCCCACGCATGCTTAAACTCCTTTACTGTGTTAACCTCTACCACTTCAGCTGGAAGGCTATTCCATGCATCCACTACCCTCTCAGTAAAGTAATACTTCCTGATATTATTTTTAAACCTTTGTCCCTCTAATTTAAGACTATGTCCTCTTGTTGTGGTAGTTTTTCTTCTTTTAAATATAGTCTCCTCCTTTACTGTGTTGATTCCCTTTATGTATTTAAATGTTTCTATCATATCCCCTGTCTCGTCTTTCCTCCAAGCTATACATGTTAAGATCCTTTAACCTTTCCTGGTAAGTTTTATCCCGCAATCCATGAACCAGTTTAGTAGCCCTTCTCTGAACCCTCTCTAAGGTATCAATATCCTTCTGAAGATACAGTCTCCAGTACTGTGTACAATACTCCAAGTGAGGTCTGTGTTCAATGGCATGAGCACTTCCCTCTTTCTACTGCTAATACCTCTCCCTATACAACCAAGCATTCTGCTAGCATTTCCTGCTGCTCTATTACATTGTCTGCCTACCTTTAAGTCATCAGAAATAATCACCCCTAAATCCCTTTCCTCATATGTTGAGGTTAGGACTCTATCAAATATTCTGTACTCTGCCCTTGGGTTTTTACGTCCAAGATGCATTATCTTGCACTTATCCACATTAAATGTCAGTTGCCACAATTCTGACCATTTTTCTAGTTTACCTAAATCATTTGTCATTTGGCTTATCCCTCCTGGAACATCAACCCTGTTACATATCTTAGTATCATCAGCAAAAAGACATACCTTACCATCAAGACCTTCTGCAATATCACTAATAAAAATATTAAAGAGAATGGGTCCAAGTACAGATCCCTGAGGTACCCCACTGGTGACAAGTCCAAGCTTCGAATATATTCCATTAACTACAACCCTCTGTTGCCTGTCACTCAGCCACTGCCTTACCCATTCAACAATATTTGAATCCAAACTTAAAGATTGCAGTTTATTGATAAGCCTTCTATGTGCAACAGTGTCAAAAGCCTTACTGAAATCTAGGTAAGCAATGTCTACTGCACCACCCTGATCTATAATTTTAGTTACCCAATCAAAAAAATCAATAAGATTAGTTTGGCATGATCTCCCTGAAGTAAACCCATGTTGTCTCTGATCTTGAAATCCATGTGTTTTTAGATGTTCATCAATCCTATCATTTAACATGGTTTCCATCACTTTCCCCACTACTGAAGTAAGGCTTACTGGCCTATAGTTGCCCGACTCCTCCCTATTACCTATTTACCTATTTAAATGTTGATTTTATTCCCAGATCACGTGAGAAGTGACCAATAGAGAGAAAAAAGGAAGAGAATTAATGAAAACATAAACATACATTGAGAAGGCATTCCTGCAAAATCTTAAACTGACGGCTATACCGGCTGAGGAGGCAGCTGTGCAGGCCAGAGGAACTGTGACATGACAGGCTTCTATATATTCCCAATAGTTCAAGACCTGATGTCTTAGTCCTACCTTATGTTATATTCCAGTTACTGTATCTTTCTCAGCATTCCTTAACTCTGTGATCATCAGCAAAAGTTACAGAGTATTTCAATATGTGCCCACCACTTTTGACAAAAGGTTTAGTTAACCCACCACACTTTACTCTAGGATTACTTACCGTGCCTTGACCAATACCATAATATGACACCATGTTTTAATTTTACTTTTATTTCTATGCAATGACAAAAATGTGTACTATGTGTACAAATCCAAATAAAACACAAATAAAAAAAATATATAAAAAAAACATTGGTTATTACGTCTTGTGTACCAGATATAAGGTAGTGTACTGCAAAGTATATACATACTATTTATATTTTGCAGTACACTGTTTGGCCCACCTTCAATTCCCGTTTGGTTTGTTTGTAACATTCTCCTAAGCTGCTGATTGCTTGTATGTGCAGGTCTAGAACATACTTTCTGCAGAGTAATTGAAAGGTGAAGAACCTCCAAATTAGGCATTACATTATAGATCATTATAACCAGTGCCAGCCTGAAACAAAAATTTGGCATTTTTTAATCACATAGGCCCACTGAGAAGGGGGCAGGGCCAGAGAGGCGGTGTTTTTCATCAATGACAATCACACCCCCTCTCAAAGTGAGAATGTTGCTGAAGAGCTCTTGCACGAGAAAAGGGCCCTGTATTTGTTCTGCACAGTGCAATCACATTTGCTAACATGCTTGTGCTGTGTTTGCTTGTGACTTGTCTCTGGTGTCTCCATAAGTGGGATATCAGAGGACAAAAGGGCCAGGAAAGCATATTGTGCATTTGTTTGGAGCCTGTTTGTGGAATGTGTGCAGAGCAGGCTGATTTTGGTTTGGTGTTTTGTGTAAATAGGTTGGTTTCAGGTGCTTTGTGTTGGTGGTGTAATGTGTGTGGCTGGGGGCTGTAGAGAATGAGAGAGAGTCTTTGTGTATATGGGGCACAATGTGTATAGCAGTTGTAACGAGTGTGTGCATAGGTGCTGTGTGTATAGGCGATACAGTGTGTGTAGGGGTTGTAGTGTGTTTGCTTACAAGGGATCTAGTGTATGCATAAGGGATACAGAGTGTGTATATCAGGAATGTAGTGCATGTGTTCATAGGATCGAGAGTTGAGGGTGCAGTATGTTTGTGAGGGGTGCACTGTGTTTGTAAGGGAAGCTGTGTGTGTGAGTGGTGCACTGTGTGTGTAGAGTAAGCTGTGTGTGTGAGGGATGAGATCATGGGCGTCCGCAGGAATTTTTCCAGGGGGGGGCATAATTGTAATGACATCCATGCTTGGCCCCTTTTTGACATTGTCATGAAAGGGAAGGGGCATAGTCATTATCACATAAAGCCAGGGTGAATAGCGTTTTCACAACTATGGTGTCAAGAATATATGTTTGTATTCCTGACACTATTCCTGACACCTTTAAGCAAATTAAAGGACCATTCTGGTCACCATAACAACTTCACCTAAATGAAAATGCTATGATGCCAGGAAGCCCCTGGGTGCTCGCTTTCCTTTAAGGAGTTAAATCTCTCTCAAATGGTTTAACCCCAAAGGCTTCCTCCAGCTCCAGGTCACTCAGTGGTATTTGGCTTCTGAAACAGAGTGTCAGGAAGTACAGATTGACGTCAGGCATGGGTGCCGCTGATTGGCTAGAGTGTACAGTTGACGCTCTAAGCCAATCGCTAGTTCCCGGTTCATAAAATATTTTTACTTTTTTATGAATGGGGAGCTACTGATTGGCTTAGAGTGCCAGCTGACCGCTCTAGCCAATCAGCAACCCCAACGGCACTCTGTGCTTCCTGACACTCAGTAAATAAAAGTGAACACATTAATACTGATATTTTTTTACCTTTGGAGATGAGAAGGTCCAGCGTTTCCCTGCCTGGCCCAGGTACCAAAGCCTTATGATGTGGTGTCCAGAATAAAGTGGAGGTTCACTTCATTTGTCCTTCCTGCTCCAATCTCCTTTTCCTCTCCTTCATTTGACAGTCTTTTTTTTTTCTTCTGACACTGTTTTCTATCCTTGGCCCCTTCTGCTCTTTTACCTTTCTGCTACTTTCTGCTTATTTAGCGCTCTTCTGCTCCTTTCTCATTCTGATCCCTTTCTGCACCCTTTTCTACTTTACCTTTGTGCTCCTTCTGATTCTTTCTGCTCCTTTACCTTTGTGCTCCTTCCTGCTCCTTGCAGGCCCTTTCTGCTCCTTCTCCTATTTTACCTTAGTGCTCCTTCTGCCCCTTCCAGCTAATTTCTGACCCTTTCTGCTCCTTCTACTTTACCTTTGTGCTGCTTTACCTTCCAGCTCCTTGCTGACCCTTCCTGTTCATTTCTGTTCCTTTGTGCTCCTTCTCCTACTTTACCTTTTGTGCTCCTTGCTGTCCCAGCTCCTTGCTGCCCCTTTCTGCTCCTTGATGTCCCTTCCTGCTCATTTCTGTTCCTTCTCCTTTTCTTACTTTACCTTCCTGCTCCTTGCTGACTCTTCATGTAGGCTGTCTCCCCCATCCCTCACTTCCATAGGCGTGCTCACGGGGTGTGTCGGGTGTGCCTGGACACACCCTAATCCCCGCGGCACGCCAATGGATTGAGACCGGCAAGGGAGATCTCTGGATCACCCCGGTCGGCTCATGCAGAGCCGACGCTATCCGAGCTGCGGCTCTGGTCTAAGCCTCCATGGGCCGGTGGGGAGATCAAAGTTCTACCTCACCGGTCCACAGCAGCATGGAGGGAGGCAGCAGAGAACCCGGGCTACCAGGGTTCTCTGAACCACCAGGGAAAGCAGCAGGACTGAGATATTAACTAATCTGCCCCCACCTCCACCCAAACATACAGCACACACACACACACACACACACACAGCACCTACACACAGCCCACAAACAGCACACACATACATCACCCTCGTACACACAGCACCCACACACATACAACACCCACACACACCCAGCACACTAACAGCATCCTCACAAACACACAAAACCCACACACAAACAGCACACTCACACACAAACAGCACCCTGACAAACACACAACACCCAAACAGCACACTAACAGGACCAGAACAAACACGCACACACAAACACCCTCTCACACACACACACACACACACACACACACAGCACACTACCAGTTCCCTCACACACAGCACACAAACAGCACCCTCACAGACACACACACACACAGCAGTGCGTATATATATATATATATATATATATATATATATATATATACAAATATTTACAAATTCTGGCACTCTTCCCCAACAAAATCTCAACAAAAATTCAGACCAAGGTGCTTCTCAGTGCAAAATATAAAATCCAGAGAAATGACAGCACAAGATCTTGATAAAGACCGCTTGACGGTCGAAACGTTGATTTGTTTGCCTAGTATTTAAATATACATTTTTCGAAACCCAGTGAGTGCTCTCATTTCTCTGGATTTTATATATATATATATATATGTATATATATATATATATACATACACATACACACACATACACATGGCGTGTGTTTGTGCTTTAGGGTGCACACCCTAATGCAGTAGGCTGCGCATGCCTATGCTCACTCCCCCAATCTATAGGCTGCTGCCCCCCCTCACTCCCCTAATCTATAGGATGCCCCCACTAACTCTCCTAATATATAGGCTGCTGCCCCCCCAGCCTCACTCCCCTAATCTATAGGCTGCTGCCGCCCTCACTCCCCTATCTATAGGATACCCCCCTCACTCTCCCACCCAGGCTGCCGCCCCCCCATCCTCACCCCGCACCCAGGCTGCTGCCTCACTCCCTGCACCCAGGATGCCCCCCCCTCACCTCTCAATCTATAGGCTGCCTCCCCCTCTCCTCACTTCCTTCTTATCTATGTGCAGCTGCTCTCTCCCTCACTCTCTACCTATAGGCTGCGCTGCCCCTCACTCCCTAACATCATATAGGATGACCCTTCTCACTCTCCTAATATAGCTGCTGCCCCCAGCCTTACTTCTACCTATATGATGCCCCTCACTCTCCTAATCTATAGGCTGCAGCCCCCCTCACTCCCCTAATCTATAGGATGCCCCCCTCACTCTCCTAATCTATAGGCTGCTGCCCCCCCTCACTCCACTAATCTATAGGATGCCGGTATTGCAGTTAATTTTAAATCTCACACGAAAAATAGCAGAACCAGCTGAAAAATCCAGGGTTCCCCCCTTTGCCCCCCCTGCGGACGCCCATGGATGAGATGTGTGTGTGGTGTGCAGAGTGTGTGTAAGAGGTACAGTGCATGTGTCTGTGTGAGGGGTACAGTGTTTGTGTGAGAAGTGCAGTATGTGAGGGGTGTGTGTTAGGTGTGTGTGAAGTGCAGTGTGTGAATGTTTTGGTAGGTATTGTGAGTGGGGGGGCAATGTGTGAGTGGTGCACTGTGTGTGGGACGCAGTGTGTGTGTGTGAGGGGTGCAATGTGTTGGGCGGTACTGTGTGTGGGGGCAGATTAAAGCATTTATATGGTTTTGTCTTTAATAAAAAAAAGTAAACTTTATATCCCCCCCCTCCTTGTTACCTTTGCTCAGGGATGGGGACATTGCTTCTGAAGCCCTTATTGTCCGATGCTGAATGAACGCTAGCCTGCAGCATCTGTGGCTAGAGTTCACTCTTGTGAGATTGGGACCTTGCAATAGTGACCAGAGAAACTCTCTGATCTTGCGAGAGGAAGAATCCGGCGGAGCTGCAAGCCAGAGCTCAAAGGTACGCCTCTCACTCCTACTTTCTCTCCCAGCTGCAGCATTTCAGTGCCAGTTGGCCGGTGAGGGAGATTTTTGATCTCCCCACCGGTCCTCATGGGACACAGCAAGGCCTGTGCTGGGATAGTGCCAGCTCTGCATGAACCGCATGAGTCCCCTTCCGGCCTTGACCCATGGCCATCCCAGCCCACTGGGCATTATAACAAAACAAAATGAGGGATGAAAAACAAGTGTTAAAGATGGTGAGTAACTTTCGATCACCTTCCTTTTGTGTTAGGAATACAAAGATGTATTCCTAATGCTAATGTGTTGCTATGTAAAGCGTTAAACCCGATTTCAGCACCAAGGACCCTCGGCGATGGCCTTGCGGCCACTAGACCAGACCTTCCCCACAGGAAACCATTTGTCTCAATGCTTTCCTATGTGGTTTTCCTTGACGCTGGATGTCCTCATGCATTAGGATGTCCAGTGTCATTTCACGCAGTCAAACTCCAGGAAGTGTCCCTTTTGACAGTCTAGTAGACAGATACTAGAGGCAATCTAAGTACTGCAATGTAAACATTGCAGTTTCTCTAAAGGGACACTGCACCCAGACCACTTCAATGAAGCTGAAGTGGTCTGGGTGCCTATTGTGTCCCTTTAAACCCTTCCATGGCTGTGTCATATTGCACTTTGACTCTTTTCTCCCATAAGATATTTGCATATTAGTTCCTACGTGGCATAGGGCATTACATGTTATGGCATCTGTGTGTTCAATGCAATGTAACATTTTGTTAACTACTGCATCCCCCTAATAAGAAATTCTAAAAAATCTAAACTCTGCAATGTCTGTGTAGGAGATTACAGATTCATGATGAATACAATTATACATCCAAGGTGCATTGTTTTCAGATTACTTACTTAACATAATATTTGCCTTTGTACGAGCTTGATGCTTTTAAATATTTTTAAAGCCTGGCACAGGTTGGAAGACATGAATCTGAAGTCCTTTGTAAGACAATCAGCATTGGCCTCTCTTGCAGTGTTGCTCAGTTCATATTCTTTTATCCAAATTTTATCTTTTTTTCAGTGCTCTATGTCAGCTAATGGACTTGACATTATTCATATGCCACTGATTTAAAAATGAATTAGTGCGCTTTGTCTAAAATAAAGGAACAATATAAATGAACCTGCTTGCCATAGACTGTGTCTATCCATCACTACACCCCCACCACCACCGTATTATTTGCTTAACCTAAATTTATTTCGCTAATTGATTAACCAGTGTACAGTCACAAACTGATCAACCAATGCACTACTCAACACAAACTAAATGACCAATACATTATACGTAGCAAGGCCTAAATTTAATTAATTTGCATTAGCTTTTCAAATGATCACACTCTGTTAGAAAAACTTTCTCATAGACGTTAATGGTGACATTTGTAGATAAATCATTTGAAAAGTTTTCCTAACAGCTTTTATTAATTTGTAGAGCTTATCTAAGAAAATAAATAAATACATCAAGACCTGGGATAGGTCTTTGAACCCTCACCAGACCCCTTTATTTGCCCCTTCCCTAGTCCCCTATAATACTTACCAGTGGCGTACTAAGGGGGGGGGGGCGGTCCGCCCCGGGTGCCACCAGGATGGGGGGTGCCATGATCAGGGGCGCCGGCCCCCCCATGCTGCAGCCGCCCGAGCGCTCTGTAGAGAGCCTCAGGCGGCTGCAGCTTTGCCCGAGCGGTGCGTTCATGAGGGCCGACTGCACCGCCCGGGCGCAGCCTGAGAAAGGGGGCTGACAGGAGGGAAGCGCTCCCTCCTGTCACTCCCTCTGTAGTAGCGTGGCCGAGCCCAGTATAGTCGGCGGGTACAGGGAGCAGCTGTGTCCTGTACCCGGCCGGACTAACAGGAAGTGCACACAGAGTTGCTCCCTGTACAGATGCTCCCTGTACCCGTGGACTATACAGGGCTCGGCCACGCTACCGCAAAGGGAGGGGGGAGGGAGAAAGAGAAAGGAGAGGGGGGGAGAGAAAGGA
>OW240912.1:340557056-340622738 GCA_933207985.1 Pelobates cultripes
ATATGTGTGCTCCTGGCACAAGTAGCTAATTTTGTTTTTCAATTTACATCAGGAAGATTAAAGTCACCCATGATGATAACTTCCCCCTTCATTGTCATTTTAGCTATTTCCTTAACTAGTAGATTATCTAACTCTTCAATTTGTCCTGGGGGCCTATAAATCACACCTACACAAGTTACTGTGTGATTACCAAATTCTAACGTAACCCAAATGGACTCTATTTTCACCTCACTTACTTTTATTAGGCTAGATTTTATGCTATCCATCATATACAGGGCCACCCCTCCCCTTTCTTGCCTTCCCTGTTTTTTTAAGAGTACCCTGGTATTGCTATGTCCCAGTCATTTTTCTCATTATACCATGTCTCAGTAACAGCGACTAAATCTACACTATCAGTTGCCATTATTGCCACAAGTTCATGGATCTTATTCCCTAAACTGCGAGTATTTGTAGACATGACTCTAAGCTTATCATTTTTTAACACACTTGCTACAGGCACCTTCTGTCCTTGTTTTGGGGGACAATTGGATTGATGTTTTATCACCCTTTTGCCCCCCCTCCTAGTTTAAATACATCCTAGCAAAACCTCTGAACTGCTCACTGAGAACATTTGTTCCCTTTTGAGAAAGATGCAAACCATCTTTTTGTACAGTTTATTTCCATTCCAAACAGAGCTACCATGAGAAATAAAGCCAAATCCTTGCTCCCGACACCATTCACCAAGCCACAAATTAAAGTCCCTAATACGCATCCGCCTGTCATTCTGAGTGTTATGCACAGGCAGAACTTCAGAGAATGACAGTGTGGAAGCAACCTGCTGTATATAATTGGCAAAAACACTAAAAACTTCCTTAATCTCTGAAACCTCATTGCTGGCTAAGTCATTTGTCCCTAGATGGACAAGTACATCCAATTCCCCTTCCTGCTTTGCTTGCTTAACAATATTACAGATACGTCTCCTGTCTCTGTGAGCAGTAGCTCCGGGAAGACACCTCACAAGACCACCATTGTCCATCTCCACACCTCTTATAATGGAATCCCCAACAACAACTGCTTTCTATTAGGCCTCACCATAGTCTCCAAGCCGGTCTCCACAACACCACTAGTCTCAGTGCCAACACCACTGGCCTCAGTGCCTCTCTCCACAACACCACTGGCCTCAGTGCCTCTCTCCACAACACCACTAGCCTCAGTGCCTCTCTCCACAACACCACTAGCCTCAGTGCCTCTCTCCACAATACCACTAGTCTTAGTGCCTCTCTCCACAATACCATTAGCCTCAGTGCCTCTCTCCACAACACCACTAGCCTCAGTGCCTCTCTCCACAATACCACTAGTCTTAGTGCCTCTCTCCACAACACCACTAGCCTCAGTGCCTCTCTCCACAACACCACTAGCCTCAGTGCCTCTCTCCACAACACCACTAGCCTCCGTGCCTCTCTCCACAACACCATTACACTCTGAAAGTGCAGAAAATGAATTATGTAGAGCAACAGACTGTGCAAAATGCCTTTTATCCACAACTCTAAGTCTACCAGATCCTACAGTAATCCATCTGCCATTCCTAGCATGTCTCTGCGGCAGTGGCTCCGGGAAGACACCTCACAAGACCACCATTGTCCATCTCCACACCTCTTATAATGGAATCCCCCAACAACAACTGCTTTCTATTAGGCCTCACCATAGTCTCCAAGCCGGTATCCACAACACCACTAGTCTCAGTGCCTCTCTCCACAACACCACTAGCCTCAGTGCCTCTCTCCACAACACCACTAGCCTCAGTGCCTCTCTCCACAACACCACTAGTCTTAGTGCCTCTCTCCACAACACCACTAGCCTCAGTGCCTCTCTTCACAATACCATTAGCCTCAGTGCCTCTCTCCACAATACCACTAGCCTCAGTGCCTCTCTCCACAATACCACTAGCCTCAGTGCCTCTCTCCACAACACCACTAGCCTCAGTGTCTCTCTCCACAACACCACTAGCCTCAGTGCCTCTCTCCACAACACCACTAGCCTCAGTGCCTCTCTCCACAACACCATTACACTCTGAAAGTGCAGAAAATGAATTATGAAGAGCAACAGACTGTGCAAAATGCCTTTTATCCACAACTCTAAGTCTACCAGATCCTACAGTAATCCATCTGCCATTCCTAGCATGTCTCTGCGGCAGTGGCTTTGCAGCAGTTCCAGTCTGAGTTTGTTCAAGATATATATAAGATAAGATATATAATTTGCATTATAAGTATATACATCAAAGCACTACCATTTATTCCCTGGTTTGGAATTAGTGTAGAACCCACCGATATTGGGGTACTGTGAAATAGTGGGGGGCTTAACCAGTGGTGTATCCTGGTTTGTGCTGCCCTAGGCAAATTCAACCCCCGCAGCCTCTTTACCTTTGGGAATGCTGGGGGGGGGGGTTCTCCCTTTCCCAGGGGGTCCAGTGGCTGCTGGTCGGACGGGCAGCGCTGGCGAGGGAGCACTTTCCCCTGAGCTCTCTGCTCAGCTCCCTCGTTTGCCATGACGTCATATTCCGGCTCCCGGCATCACTCTGCGGCGCGCGAAGGGAGCTGAGAGCTCAGGGGAAAGTGCTCCCTCGCCAGCGCCGCCAGCGCCGCCCGCCCAGCATCCCGCCCAGATTTTTAGTTAGCCGCAAGGCTACCAAGACAGGCTACCAAGACATTTGCCCTGGGCATTTGGGGGCGGCTTTTGTTTCCACCCCTGGAAAATGCCGCCCAAGGCAAATGCCTTGTTTGCCTCGCGGCTAATACGTCCCTGGGCTTAACACAACATGGCCATATGATGGAACTGAATCCCCATATTTGTTTGCTGAGATAGGTGATTTTAAGTAGCCTTATAGAATGTACAAATGTTTATAGGAGTGTGATGTTCCTTAACCTGTATTAGAATAGATATCACTATATTGTAAAAAATCTAAACTAAATCTTTACAACTGGTTAACGATTGCCTAGAAGAGGCAAGAGCTCAAACTAAAGCCATATAAACTATAAATCAAAGCTATATTAATAGGGATAGTTTAAAATAATATATTTTTTTAAAGATTATAAAAAAACGAGAGGAGTTCCCCTTAGGATATATCACCCAATCTTACTATTGAAGACCCTGGGTCAGTATTAAATAGGCTGTTTATTTGCATCTTAAAAGCCTTACTGTTACTAAATGATTAGAACATCATTAGTCCTTAAGGGGTTAGAATGTCATATAATGTGCATTACTATTACTATAATGCAATCTCTGGTTGCAGGTTTGTGCACAATGTGTTGCTGTCTGTGCTGCCTTTTTAATACTACATGCTATCACAGCCTCTGCTGTCAATCTATCAGCTGTCACCAACGCGCAATATAATATATGTTCTTGGCGTAAGAAATCAAGAAAAAAAAAACCTGTAACACAGAAAATTTCTGCATAATTTCCTACTTTGTGTCACTAGAGGAAAAAGAGATAGATGATATCTTGCAAGCCCAAACCTACAGACCCTCCCTTGCCAGTGCTATGTGCAGAGCAAAAGACAATGGAGGACCAAACATCCACATAAATATGGAAAGAAATGAGATTTACTCTCCGTATATACAGGATCCACATTGTACAAATAAAAAACAGATGAACTAGCTGCATATGTTGCAAAGACGCAAATAAAAATATATTTACAGGGACCGTGCCATCAATATCACAGCTTATTGTAAACACGAAAGGTAATTATTATGTGCACAGTTTAGTATATATTAAAACAACCCATTAGGAATATTTGTGAAGTGCATCATATATATTGTTAGCACTATATTAATATACAGTGTATTTTGCAGATTTGCCAAAAATGTTGTCACTAAATTAGTCTTATTAATAAAACATTTGTATAATATTTAATTGAGACGTCAACCTTTTCTTACGTTGCAATTTATCAAAGTGAAACATCGTTAATAAGGAAGTGAAGGTTCTTTGTTGGTATCAGTCCCGTATGTTTAACATGGGTAATATGAAAAGGTAAGATGTAGGTCTTTTTTTTTTTTTTGGTGAGTGAAACAGTTAAGAAAAAAAAACCTGTCTTCTGTTTAAAATATGATCAAACAAAACATTTTCTTAGAGGAAGATGCTACTGTAACCCCTTAAAGACTGAGCCAAACGTACACGTTGTGATCAAAACAAAACGTAAACAGAACCTTGAATTTGCGCTATATGTCTGTTCAGACGTTCATATTATGTGCACCCACACTTATTAAATATTATTTTATTCAGGGGAAACAGGGCTTCCATTTAACATCAAGTATTTAGGTATGAAACATAATATTAATAAAATATAAAAAAATGGGAGAAAATTTGAATTTTTAAAATATTTTTAGTTCTACGTGACATTTTAACTGTGAATGTCATATTACTGTTTGCTTTTACTGCAAAAAAATACACATATTTGTATTCAGCAATGTCTCACGTGTAAAACAGTACCCCCTATGTACAGGTTTTACGGTGTTTTGGGAAGTTACAGGGTCAAATATAGCATGTTACATTTTTCAGTTTTTTCACATTGAAATTCGCCAGATTGGTTACGTTGCCTTTGAGACCGTATGGTAGCCCAGGAATGAGTATTACACCCATGATGGCATACCATTTGCAAAAGTAGACAACCCAAGGTATTGCAACTGGGGTATGTCCAGTCTTTTTTAGTAGCTACTTGGTCACAAACACTGGCCAAAGTTAGTGTTAATATTTGTTTTTGTGTGAAAAATGCAAAAAACTAATTTGAACACCAATTTTGGCCAGTGGTTGTAACCAGGTGGCTACTAAAAAAGAGTGGACATACCCCATTTGCAATACCTTGGGTTGTCTACTATTGCAAATGGTATGCCATCAAGGGTGTAATTCTCATTCCTGGGCTACCATACATTCTCAAAGGCAACGTAACTAACCTGGCGAATTTCAATGTGAAAAAACTGAAAAATGTAACATGCTATATTTGACCCTGTAACTTCCCAAAACACCATATAACCTGTACATAGGGGGTACTGTTTTACACGTGAGACATCGCTGAATACAAATATGTGTATTTTATTGCACTAAAAGCAAACAGTATTATGACATTCACAGTTAGAATGTCACGAGGAACTAAAAAAATGAAATGTTTCATACCAAAATATTTGATGTTAAATGAAAGCCCTGTTTCCCCTGAATAAAATTAGATATAATAAGTGTGGGTGCACTCAAAGGGACACTATAGTCACCGAGACCACTTCAGCTCAATGAAGTGGTCTGGGTGCCAGGTCCCTCAGGTTTTAACCCTTCAGATGTAAACATAGCAGTTTCAGAGAAATGCTATGTTTACATTTGGGATTAAGCCAACCTCTAGTGGCTGTCTTCTGCACAGCCACTAGAGGCGCATCTGCAATGATTGAGGCATATTGTGCCTTAATCACACAGAGCGTCCGTAGGAAGCATTGAAAAATGCGCATTCGGTTCCTGTGACGTTAAACGAGGATGCTGACGTCGGCAGGGGAGGAGAGGTAAGGGAGCCTGGCGTTGGAATTAGGTGAGCTACTGAAGGAGTTTTAACCCCCTCAGCGCCACGGGAGGGGGACCCTGAGGGTGGGGGCACCCTCATGGTACTATAGTTTCAGGAAAACTGATTTGTTTTCCTGACACTATAGTGTCCCTTTAATATGAAAGAGGCGAATTACACCTGAACAGACATATTGCGCAAATTCAAGTTTTGTTTTGATCACAACGTGAACAATGTTTTGTGGACCCAGGACATACGGAAAACGAGAGAAATCTCAATGTATCCTTCCTGGTAAAATATTTTATAAATAATAATAAATATTCCACCACTAGAGTTTAGCTCTCTCCCTGCAAGCAAGGTAAGCACATTCAGTGGACAGATCAGACAATCTAAATGGTAATTGCCATTTTCCAGAATTTCCTAACATTATGTTCTGTTATCCCTATATATCACTAATATGTGTGGGTGATTTGTGAAAAATACCATTAAATACAGAAATGAACACCTGCTTATGCTACAGCTGTAGACTGATAGTGGTTATAGCGCATGGAGTGTTCCTTTAAATTAAAAAAAACTTTACATTTAGCCAGTGCAATGTTAAAAGGTTGCTTGACACACCACAACTACTTCAGTGAAAATGCTTCACATACAGAGATTAATCAACTAGCTGCCATAGGTGTAATTCCTCCTATGGAAACATCATTATCAAACCAGAAGAAAGCATGTTGGTGTCAGATAGCCAATGGCAGCACTAATATTTAAATTTCAAATTATACCTATACTATGTATGACAAATAAGTGCCACTACAAAAAAACTAAACTTTTTTCCATGACATCCAAACATTGGGATACACAGACACAGGGCTGGCCCAAGGCATTGTGCTGCCTGGATCAAAGGATGAAATGCTGCCACCCCTCTGCCCCATCCCCAACAAAAGCACACCAAGCAAAAAACGCCCACATCCATTATGTTATGCAGTGTGTGTAGTGAATGCAGTGTCTGTGTAGTGGATGCAGAGTGTGTATTTGTGTAGTGGATGCAGTGTGTGCAGTGGCTGTGGATTGCATGCAGTGTGTGTAGTGAATGCATTGTGTCTCTGTATAGTGGATGCAACGTGTGTGTATTTTGTACTGCATGCAGAGTGTGGACAGTGGATGCAGAGTGTGTGTGTATATAGTGGATGCAGAGTGTGTGGATAGCTGATGGCGAGACACTGCACAGTCTGCAGCTCACACTCGGCGGAGCTGCAGACTGTGCTGGCTCTCTGCGTTTCTAGGCAGACTGGAGGGGCTTCATGAGGGACTGAGGACCTGACACAATGGATGATCATTTAATGTAACTAAGCCCCCATTATTTTTGCCTAGATTAGGTGTCTTAAAAAAACCAAACTAATGAAATATGTCAACATTGAAGTTGCTGTTTAGTGGATAGCTGAGTGTACTGTATCTTGTGTATTGTATAAATTGGCCCCCAGCAGCACCCCATTTATGCATGTTCAGGTGAGTGCAGCCCCCTGGTTTCATATGTAAAAGGCCATAGGCCTGAATTTGTGGGAGAAGTTTTCCCTATATAAACTCTACCCCCCTGCTTACCTATGTCGTTTCCTGTTTGAGTGACACCACCCACCACTCCCTCTAATACCTTACTATCACCATTACATTACCACTGGTGGGCCCTCTTTATTACAGCCTACCCGTACGTTGGCTTCGGCACACCACTACCAACCTTCCCCCCTTTTCTCTATTTCCATATACGAATTAAGTTCTGACCACAAATATATATATTTGTGAATCTAGCCAACTCCTTGGTTTTGCACCCCTCCATGTCACAGGTGACTCATCCAAGGACCCTATTTAGCCTTGTACTGCAGAGAACTCGAGATGGAATTTCCCCCCCAAGTAAGTGGCTCATTTAGCAAACATTTGGCTGTTAGAGTACGACCTGCCAAAGATCGGATTTAACTTGAAATTCTAATTTCAGGTTAAAGTAGCCAAAATGGAAAAAAATATCTCTTAATCAGCTACGCTTTAAGTTTGGCATCTTTGGTCTTAAATTTGAAATTCACTTTGAATTCACTCTGAATTCTAACTTTAGTGACAACCTTGTTGGTAAATATCCCAGTGAAAAATGTTAACATCCAAATGCTGGATAACTGAGCCCAATTAAAACAGTGTATAGATTCTTGTGTTGAAAGCAGTAATTCTACTTATTGTTTGCATATCAATTTCATTCATGTGTTTTTAATACTTTAAAATGATGTTTGCTAAATACCACATTTTGTAAACCTGGGCAGAGGTATTAAGAAAACACTTAAAGGGACACTATAGTCACCTAGACCACTTTATCTCAATGAAGTGATCTGGGTGCAGTGGTCCTGTCCTTTTAACCCTGCAATGTAAAACATTACACTTTTTTTTAAATTCCACCTCTAGTGGCTGTTTTCTTGAGTCACTAGAGGCTCTTTCTCTGCGGTTTTGCTGCACTTTCACTTGGTCATGTGACGCGGAAGCCCATAAGATGCATGAAATACAATGCTTTTCTATGGGAAAGCTTGAAATGCACACGTAGCGCTCTGTGAGAGGCACTGGATTGGACCTTTGTGGAGTTGGCCATGCCTCCTCCGTGCTGTCACAGAAGATGGACAGGAGGGCGGTGCTAAGTTAAACTTGTACTTTTAAATTCAAAGTGATTTATTTTTATTTCAAACGGGGTTGGGAACAATATAGATCTAGGGACAGGGACACTATAGCGTTATATAAAAGTTTGTATTCTTGTTGCTGTAGTGCTCCTTTAATTTGTCTCTTGAAGATGAAGGGAGTACTTGTATTGGCTGCAACCTTTTCAAGTATGTCCTGGTCTGTGTAGAATTCACTGCAAATTCTGACAGTCTGAGAAATTTGCAGCAATATGGGACCTTCAAAGTTGAATATTTCAATTTGTTTTTGTTTTTCTTTGTTTTTTTCTTCTATAATTTAATTCACATCCTGTATATTGGTAGCTTTGGCAATGTCCCATGTCTGCATATCTCCCAATAGATATTTTGGGGTTACTCTGAAGACAACTATTTTGGTGTCAAGGTGCATAGTCTCTGAAATTACAGATATTATTAGTTCTAACATGAACTGGAAACACAAAAGTGATGATAACTCTGACTAACTAATAAGTCCTTTGATAAGGTCTGCATGATGTATGACTAGTAATTATTCATAAGAACTCATACTTATTGGTACAATTTACTCATTATCACTTCCAGTTACTCCAATTATTTTTGTTCACACCACTGAGGATACTGATATTTTATTTATTATCATTCCTTTTATGCTGATCCATTTATGTTTTTTCTTATTTCGCTTTCAATTTATTAGATTTTTGTTTCTAATTATATAGTCTCAGCCCATTTTACGTTAATGAAAAGTTCCCTTTTTACGTCTCTACGTAATTTTCTTTGTTTTGAATAAATGTTTTGTTGGTTAGAATTCTGAGTTCTTAAACTTAAAGACACTCTATCACCTTATGACCCCAGGACGGGTTTAACTAATCTTTTCTGAACCAAGGACTAGCTTAATCTTACTGTCTCTAAGATGGTGGCACCCAGAAATACTATCCTCTGTCCTTTCTTGCACATATGGACCTCCTATAGTCAATTGATGAAGAAACATTAATATAAAAGCCTAAAGCTGCTAGCAAGATTTTAACACTAATGGACAAAATAGTAATAATAATGGATATTAACTGAATATCTGACAAACTGTGTCAGCACATATATTGCACTGTATTGCAGGAGAGTTATTGCCACAACAACCAGTGCACTGCAATGGCTATTGGTGAACCATTCTGGATGAAAAACCTTTTAAATTTTGCTCAGTGTTGCAATTCAACAGATGAAGGACTTTTTGAAGAAAAATTATGTTTTACTGGTATTCCATATAGAATTGTTTCACCATGTCACCGTGTTGCAGAATCATCTAAAGTTTTCTTTGAGTTGTATATATCTATATTTACAATTACAGAGAATAAATAAATATAGAACTGCTTTTCTCAAATACTCTTCATTCAAGCGCTTTATTACTTTAATTGGGACATAGCTCACAATTTGAAATTGAAGCTAAAAAGGGTGTCTCCAAAAGCTTCAATGAGCAGCTTTGAGTTTGCTCATATGAAAGATCATGCATTTAGCATTTGTCAGTTGGGTTATTTGTCAGCTACCTCTGGATGATAACTGCAGGAAATCATTATCTTAAAGGAACACTCCAATAAAAATATTTCATACATATAAATGTGTAGCAGCCTTATACAAAAATAAGAACCCGATGGTAACTCTGGGTCAACTCCAGAGATCAAGTGTGGAGATGGGAGAAACTTTCGAAAGGACAACCATCACTGCAACATTTAACCAATCTGGTCTTTATGGCAAACTGGCCCAAAGTAAGCCTCCCCTCTCTACAAGACACAAGTCCACTTCTAATTTGCAAAACATCACTTAAAAGAAGAAACAAACTTCTCTGGTCTAATGAAATGAAAATTTAACTGTTTGGCATCACTTCTAAGAGTTATGTTTGGAGGAAATCAGGCACTGCTCCTCACCTGTGTTAATACCATGCCTATGCTGAAAAATGATGATGGTGGCATGCTGCCTTTATGGTGTTTTTAGTAGCAAGGACTGGGGTACTAGTCTGGATTGGGAGCTGAACACAGCTCTGCACAAAATGCAGAGATATCTTTAATGAAAACCTGGCCCAGGTCTCCAGACATGGACAAAGGTTCACCTTCCACAGGACAGTGACCTTGTACACACAGTCAAGACAGCGCCAAGCTTAGAGATATCTCTGTGAATGTTCTTGAGTAACTGATCCAGAGCCCAGACTTATACGCACCAAACATCTCTGGAAAAAACTTAAAATGACTGTCCACCGATGTTCCCTATCCAACCTGACAGAGCATTAGAGGACCTGCAGATATAATGGCAGAAACTGAGCAAAGTGTGCAAAGTTTGCAGCATCATACCCAAAAAGACTTGAGGTTGTAATCACAGACAAAGCTGCTTGAACAAAATTCTGATTAATGGGTCTGAATATGTATGTCAATGTAATATTTCATTTTTTTCTGTTTAATATATTTGCAATGGTGTAAAAAACAAAAACATTTGTTTGCTTTTTTGTTATGGGCTAATGAGTGTAGAATGATGTGGAAAAGAGGAATGCAAAAATAGCACGCCGATACAGATATATGTAGTGTCTGCAGCCACTGCAAGCACTCTCCTACCTTCCCAGCCCAGAATTCCTGTGATTGTCCAATCGCAGACTTCCCAATGCAGCTCAATGAAAGGTCTTTGCAAGGCAGGTGCTTTGAGCTATGGTCTGGGAATGGGGATGAGAGGACTTTACCAAGGTTAATCTATAAAAGTGCTAATTTCTATTGAAATTGACACTTTTATAAAATGAACAAAGAGCAAAGTGAAGTGCTTCATTTGTTCTGAGTGTTCTTTTATGGCAACTCTTCATTAAAAAAAAAAGCAAGTTGGCAAGATTAATGTACGTTTTGGCTGCAGCCACCTATTGCATCATGATTAGTGCATACCTAATCATTGGGAATTATTGCATTAGGACTATGAAACTACTGTTTTCCATTGGACATTGCTATTAAACGATTAGGCAAAGACTAATCTGCTTTCATCCATAATGCTCTGTGTCCAGAAACAGTGCAAAAACAGAAAAGAGAGGAAAGCCACAGTCATCCTTTCAAAAAAGTAATAGCCAGTTCTGACCTTGTCTCAATGATAAAGACTCATTGAATCTTTCACTTTCGCCGTTGCCAGCCAGCAACAGCAATTTTGCATGTGTTATTCATTTGTCTCCGTTCCTGTAGAAAATGCTACATTTCAGATAAATCTTCTTAGGACAGCTTTCTCATAAGAACATCTCACAGCTCGGGTCTGTCTCTTTTTTTTTTTTAAGGGAAGTAATTTTAGACACAAGAATATTATCCCTACAATTACCAATGGTTCCTGTCTGAACCAGCCTATGGGAGCCGTTCGTGTTTCACCATTTTCCTTCTATTGTCTACATTCTGTGAAAGTAATTTATACGATAAGAACATTCTTCTTGAAGAAAGGCTGAAAATGTAATGTTTTATTGTAAGGACTCTGTTCTTAAGAATGCCTAACTGGTGAGGCTTTCATTGAGATACGTCAGAACAGCAGTGATTCTCAGAATTCTGATATCTCAATGTGAAAAAGGGAAGTACTGCAACAAAACATTGTACACAGGTGTCTTTTGACAACCACGACATGTTATCTTTTGTTGATCATAAGGTCTTGCTAGGAGTTATCTTGGTATTTTTTTCAGTCAGCAGGTGGTTTTGTATATGCAAAAGTGAAAGCACAGTGTAAGGAGTCACTCCTCCTGCTGTTTACAGTGTTGCTCGAACCATCATCACTTTATTAAAAACTCGTCCTACCATTCTCATTCTACCATCCAAACAGGAAAAAACTCACAGCATCTCAACACAATTCTAGTTTTCATTTACGTAAGAAATTATGCAAGTTTTACTGAAATATGAAGTGAAAAATTGTTTGTATATTCTTTAAAACAAATCGAACATAAATATCATGGAATACCAAACATTGTATGAAACAAAACATAAAATAACACAGGAAGGCTCATAAGAGAAAGAACAAGATTATAGAAGTAGCTGGTTAGAAGTATAATACAGTGAATCTATGTATAGGTATATTTTCCTAGATGTTGTCTATCATACTGAAAAAGATACAAATATTTTGACACCAACTAGCCTGCTGCAATCATATTCATATTCCATTATTTAATTTGTCTAAATTTTCATTGGCCTTTTGATGCATTCCAACTCACATTTTCAAAAAATCTAAGTTTGTTTGGTGGAAATATTTGATTGTTGGTATAGTGGCAATAAAACTTAAATAAACTAAAGAAGATGGTAAAAAAAAATACTTAACAAAAAGAAAAAAAGGGATGAGAGACAGAGGAAGGTTGTTGGTTGCTCTGCCATGCTCCATACACAGAGCTAATAAGTGGGAAATAGACGAAAATGGTGTGGAGAAAATGGACCAATGTGTGGATAAACCATGACATCAAAGCCAAACAAAATATTTGCTTAAGGTTGAGCAGTAGTGGAGTAGAATAACTGGAAGCTTTTTGATCAAAGGAGTATAGATTTTATGGATATATTTCACCGACTCATGGAGCTAGTTGTGTATTTGTTTAAATAAGGAGTGCCAAAAAGGTAGACCTCCAGATGCTTAAGACAAACATATTTTATGATGAGTTGCCTTTTTAAAGACTGGCTAAATATAGTGAGAGTTATAGTTCTTTAACATCTATGGATCTACCTTTTGAGCACCCCTGGATTTAATATACCTAATATTGTTATGGATATAGTGGAGTGAGGGCACCCCTGGCTAGAGGGAGGTCTCTGGTATCAAAACCTATCATGTCAATCACTTCAATATGATCCATTCATGAATAAAGAGGCCAACATGATCATGACTCCTTTACAAAGACATGGGGATGAAGGAGATATGTGATAAACCTGCAAGGGTCTAAATGTCCAAGTACTTCCTTGACATTTTATTTAATTGGTGTGTGCACATCGAGCTTAGGTGCATTTACAATTATAGTGTCCCACTCTTGGAAACTGAGCATTTGAGGTCTTCATCCCACATAGCTTTAAAGCGACAAGATTGAAAGGAGGGAGAGATCACAAGAAGGATAAGATGGGAAAAAAAAGGAGAGAAACAGAGTATTTCATCGGCAGAAATTCTTTCTTCTAATGATAGCAAAATATGACAATGTGAATGATAACCCCATTCAGCATTTCACAGGCCATCAGCTTCCCTATTGTACTAAGATCATTTGAAGTCAACCAAGAGAAAATTTAATATTTCAGGATCAAATCTTCACAGTGGAATCTAGTGCCACAAGTGGTATGAGACAAATTGATGTGTAGGGTTAATGTTTATTTTTGAGTATACCTATTGGATCCTTTGAGGTTGAAAGGACCTTAATGTAGTATTGTCCAGCTGGGAGGCTCAAAAAGTGTGTTGGGGACTACCAGTATACCCACTGTCTTTGAGTGATGGTAGAGAAAGCAAGTGGGGGCAGGAGGAGGGGGATTTATGTTGTCATTGTGGAGTCAAAGACCAGGACTGGCTAAAAGAAACCAGAAAAGTGAAAATGAAAATCAGACAGGAAAACAAGGAAAGTGGAAAGAATAAAAGAAAAATGAAACAAAAAAAAGAAGATGCCCTGCCAACATGAAACACTCATGCAAGCTAGATATGGTTATTGAATCAAGTGGGATTTGTGAATTGAAAGTGAATTTCAAATATCATGCCAACATAGCTAAATTAAATTAGTGGTGAAGTATTTTTTTAATGAATAACCCTGGCATATATAAATGTATTACATGCACTCAACTTAAACTTAGTGCCATATATGCAGAACATAATTTAAACATGTCTGTCTCCTACTCTCCTTGGTGATCTACTAAGTTGAGTCGAGCCACATAAAATCTCACCTCTAAATGGGGTAGTCTGGGAACCCAAGCAAGAAGCACGTACAACAAATGTCTAATCAAACATCATGGTATTCATCCTCTCTGTGTATAAACCTATTACATTCATTGAGGTAGAGTTAATACCACCTCTGGCATGTGAGGTTATACTTAAAAGGACATCCTAGACACCCAAGCACATCAGCAGTGCTTTATGTGTGAAGAGTGTGTCCTCTTATTTTCATTTTGCAAAAAGAGCAGATTTCAAAATAAATTGTCACTTTTATAAATTAACCTGGTTACATCCTCTGGCTGTCAATAGTCATTGAGCTGCTTTGGGAATACTGTGATTGGACAGCCATGGAAAGTCTGTGCTGGGTTAAAAGGGGAGGGCTTGCAAAGGCTTCAAGTAAGAGAACTGCTGCTTTTGCAAGCTGTTATTATAAATACCCCCAATTACAAATTTCGCGAGAGGAACCCGGTGGAGCTGCAAGATAGAGCTCCGCCGGGTCCTCTCCCTTCCTCCCAAGCCGTATGTCAGTCATAAGGGGGCCAGTGAGGGAGATCTTTGATCTCCCCACCGGCCCATAAAGGCACACAGCAGGGCCGGCGCTCGGATAGTGCCGGCCCTGCATAGACCGGCAGGGGATGTCCGGTGTGCCCGATGGCCAGTCTGGGCCTGCCCACTGGTGATGCCTACATTTGTTAGAAGAGCATGCCAAACATTGTAGTCTCGTATGATGTCACACCTCTCGCAAGATCTCGGCCTGGAGCCATGGTGCTGGGTCTGAAGCTGGAGGGTCGATGTTTGGTTGGTGGAGGTTTTTTTTCACTTCCTATATATTTGGGTAAGTGCACTGTTTCATTTCAAGGGCATTGTTACATTTATAAAGGGACAGAGGTCCCGAAACGTTTGTATTTTGGCATACTCTTCTAATAAATATAGGTTTTACCAGTGGGCCTGATTAACTAAGCTGCACATTGTACTTTTTCTTTTTCTCATTTATTAAATAACCTTATTCATGTTGGTCAACTTTGCTCCCGACATTCTTTACATGGAACCATGTTACTGGCATGTGGATCAGTAACAGAAGTTTGAAAATGCAGATGTTGCGGTTTGTTTGACATTGTGGTTGCAAAAACAATATTGAGTTTTAGTCAATAATATGTCTTAGTCTAGCATTGTATGTTAAATAAGATTCCAGTGCCATTTTGTTATATTACAACTCATTCCAATATACTTCATTTAACTATTCTTTCCACTACATAATTCACACTAGCTGGATTGTAATTTTATAGCATGACAGGAGGCTTCATATTTGCTTAAGTCTCTCTTTACTAGAACTCCACAGCAGCACATTAACAATCACAAAAAAAGTAAGGAAACCATATAAGGCCCCTCCCAACCAACTACTTCCTCTTTCTTTGCTGCTCCACATCAAGCACAGGTCAGAGTACCACTGCCTCTTATTTCTTCAAGCGTGGCCTTCGCGGGGAGCTTATGCGTTTCCTCCATTTGCTATGGTTCCCAGGATATTGCTGCAAGTTCGACATCAGCGTGTTTCTTTGGTGTTGCTGACTCCGCTATGGCCTCCAGTCAGGCCTGGTTTCCGGAGCTCCCCATCGGGATCCACTGTTCCTGCCGTCCCCTCTGATGCTCCTCTCGGACTCCCGGGGCAATCCTCATCCCCCCCTGAGGGACGGCCACATGCTCTTGGTCGAGGCATTATCGCAGTCGGCTAAGGACCTTCTCTGGTATTCCTGGGCCCCTGGGACTAGGAGATGTTATTTATCAGCATGGGGCTCCTGGTGTCGCTGGTGTCTGGAACGGGATACCGATCCCTTTATGGGCCCTGTAACCAGCGTGCTGAACTTTCTGTCTCACCTGTTTGACCTGTTACGGTCGTATTGTTCGGAGCTTATGCGTTTCCTCCATTTGCTATGGTTCCCAGGATATTGCTGCAAGTTCGACATCAGCGTGTGTCTTTGGTGTTGCTGACTCCGCTATGGCCTCCAGTCAGGCCTGGTTTCCGGAGCTCCCCATCGGGATCCACTGTTCCTGCCGTCCCCTCTGATGCTCCTCTCGGACTCCCGGGGCAATCCTCATCCCCCCCTGAGGGACGGCCACATGCTCTTAGTCGAGGCATTATCGCAGTCGGCTAAGGACCTTCTCTGGTATTCCTGGGCCCCTGGGACTAGGAGATGTTATTTATCAGCATGGGGCTCCTGGTGTCGCTGGTGTCTGGAACGGGATACCGATCCCTTTATGGGCCCTGTAACCAGCGTGCTGAACTTTCTGTCTCACCTGTTTGACCTGTTACGGTCGTATCGTTCGGATCTTATGCGTTTCCTCCATTTGCTATGGTTCCCAGGATATTGCTGCAAGTTCACCATCAGCGTGTGTCTTTGGTGTTGCTGACTCCGCTATGGCCTCCAGTCAGGCCTGGTTTCCGGAGCTTCCCCTCGGGATCCACTGTTCCTGCCGTCCCCTCTGATGCTCCTCTCGGACTCCCGGGGCAATCCTCATCCCCCCCGAGGGACGGCCACATGCTCTTGGTTGAGGCATTATCGCAGTCGGCTAAGGACCTTCTCTGGTATTCCTGGGCCCCTGGGACTAGGAGATGTTATTTATCAGCATGGGGCTCCTGGTGTCGCTGGTGTCTGGAACGGGATACCGATCCCTTTATGGGCCCTGTAACCAGCATGCTGAACTTTCTGTCTCACCTGTTTGACCTGTTACGGTCGTATCGTTCGGTTAATGTGGCGAGATCGCTTAGGGGTTTGCCCATTGGTCAGGATCCACTGGTCTGCAGACTTCTTCGTGGTATGAGACTGTCGAGACCGCCTCTGTATTCCTCCCTCTGGGATGTATACACGGTTTTGTCGTTTCTCCGGAGTTGGCCTGATAATCAAGACCTCTCCCTTCATCAACTTTCAGCTAAGTTTTCCCTTTTACTTTGCCTTATTACTTTCAGATGTGTTTCTGATGTCTGAGCCTTCGATGTCGACGCTTTTTCTTTCCCTCCGGAGGGGGTCATGTTTAGGGTGTTTAGGCGGACTAAGTCGGATTCGACGGCTATTTTTTTATCCATATTTCCGTGACGGGTCTTGTCTCCTACTATGGCGAGATGGATTAAATGGTTATTGGCATTGGCGGGGGTGAATTCGACCTTCGGAGCGCATTCGGTTAGAGGCATAATGGCTTCTGGAGCTTTCATGGCGGGCGCTTCCCTTCAAGACGTCATGTGTTCGGCTGACTGGTCACAAGAAGATACCTTTCACCAATTTTATTTTAGACCATTGAATTATGCTTCATTTGCTTTGCCGTCGGAGCATTAAAACAGCAAATATAAAGCCTCCTGTCATGCTAAAAAATTGTAGATTATACTAGCTTTAGTGTAACTATAATCTTAATTTTATTAATGATAGGAGGCAAATATTTCCCTCCCAGTTTTCTCCCTTCCCGTATTTTGTTTGTTTTTTAGTTTAGTGTTAGTCTGTTCTCCATGACTGTAGTAGAGAGGTCAGCTAAATGTCTATTTAGGGGAAGTCTGAGTGTGTTTTCTGGGATGTTGTACTGTCAGTAATTGATTATGGGTATTCATGTTTTCACAGTACACTTCATCAGAGTTTTTGACTCTGTTTATCTCGTTTCAGTTTAATGGTTCGACTACAGGTCCAGGCTTCATCTACTGATCCACGTTCGTTTCAAGTTTCGGATGACAGTCATCGGCGGATTTCGGTTGATGCTTCTTCTATTATATTGAGTTATATCTTGTTCATGTACTTGGTTTTGTCGCAGTTTGAAAGAGGAATTAGTTGGTTGGGAGGGGCCTTATATGGTTTCCTTACTTTTTTGTGATTGTTTTTTCTCTCAATGTTAATGTGCTGCTGTGGAGTTCTAGTAAAGAGAGACTTAAGCAAATATTCGCCTCCTGTCATTACTAAAATTAAGATTATAGTTATACTAAAGATAGTATAATCTACAATTCACCCTTAGCCTGACTTCATTAATTGGTAACCAGCATTTTTTGACATATATACAAAGTGTTTTGCAATCTATTTTCATATCCAATAATAACCTTCTTTACTAACATTTCATTTATTATATTTATATGGTCTTGCAGTAGGTGGTTCACTTATTATTCTATTTGTTTCTGTCCTTTTGGGTTTTATTTTACAAGACAGAACTTTTTGATCCAGTATTGCAGTTATGACAACCTCTGACAACCCCTGTGGGTAACACATTTACATTCCTTATGCCAGGCAAGGCTGCTATTTCTGATTTTATATATAACAGCAGGAATTCCTGGGCTATACATAAGGCGATCGTAGAGGATTATATCAAATTCTGAGCCAGTTGAGTAGATTGAAAAATAGGTTATTTTTTACTGCCATCTAATTCTATATGACTACATAACATGCTTGTTTTTCTTTCCCTTGAATTCAATCAATCAAATTTATAGTTTTATCTACACTTTTATCTATTGCTTTGAAATGATGATATAAATTAAATATGGAACCAATTCAAAAGTCTGAGCATTAGAATGGCACTGTTATTATGTTACTGTATGCATAAGAACCTGTTTTTATGTAGTCATAATTTGAATGTATAGGGCTGCCTTAAACCATGGCTTGGTCTTGTGAAAAGCTAATAATATTGGCCCAGTAACTACTTGAAACATACCTGGGCAGAGATTAAATTATCTTCGGTGGACTTATGCCTGAGCCTTCTCTCTATTACCTACAGTGCAAAACCGCACTGATTATGCCCATCTATTATTGGTGGTGTAACCTGAACCTTTTCCCGATTTGTCAATGAGATAACGTAGCACTGAAGATGTAGGCTGTATTTTTTCAGTGTTAATAGCTTCCAGTTTAAGAGTAGCTGTATTGCTTACAGCATAGATCTAAATGCCAAGACTACTGGGATAAAATAGTCCGTGCCAAGTCTTCTGAATACTTACTTTTTACTTATCTAGGTAGCAAGCTAAGCTTTCCTATTGTAAATATGCAGTGTTATGCTGACAGTTAAGTGGCACACGTTCCTTCACAGTATTAAAGGATTTGTAGTTCCTTAATGGTATGGATCCAAACATCTAGAGACTCCTCAGTCCTCTAAGCCCTTAAAAAGTTGTGGTCGAATGTCTTTGAGAAATAACTGATTATTGTGGATGAAGGTGAAAATCCTATTGTCTCATAAACCTGTAACAATTTCATATTCTTTTCAAGGAAGAACATGCTTGGCAGTAGATAGAAAGATAAAGCAGAAGTCAGGAAAGTTGAGGTCACTCGGGACAGTCATTTCAGTCTCCACATTGTCACGTAAGCCAAGCACAGGTCAAGTCCATGACAATGATTCATAATAGAGGGCACATAACTTTGTTCTGACATAGCAACAAACTCCTTGCTGATGCAAAGACAAGATGTCACAAATCTCTCATAGAAAAGACGAAGTGTGCATGTGCATTTTGTGTGTTAGTTGCATGTCCCGAGTATTGATCCAGTTGTACAGGACTTTACAAATAATATCACTCCACCGTTCCAACTGCATAAAATTAATGCACGTAAAAATAGGTGATTGCTTAAGGCAGTTTTGGGAAATAAAATACATCTGGTTGTTAACATATAATAGCACTTGCTCTCTGGCGTATTACTTACCTACCAGTCCCAGTCTGTCCAGAAGGCTCACTAGGCAACCTATACCTCTTCACTACTCTTGTTCTCACCCATAGAGTTCTAGATCCCTGGTTCCGTACCTTGTTTCTGGTACGTACTTGGTTTAGCACCATAGTCAGTCTACATTTCTATCTCTCATCCATAAATTAAGTAACCGACCCCAAATGTAGGACTATGATATAATTATACTTTTACATATAGTGTTGATTAGTAATTTCCTTACAATAAGCACATTTGTGTGTCCAGTGGGTACATTACTGATGTGTATTACTATAAGTCTGTTTCCTGTGTTTAATCTAACTTGCTTGTGACTATGTTTTAGGATAGCTATCTGATGTAGGAACCCTGCTAACAACGGACTCGGCTGATGTCTAGATTGTGAGTCTATAGACTAGAAATGGTACTCGGTCTGGTTACCCTAGTTCAGTCTTTAAATCCTGTGTTTGAACCTGACTTGTAAATGATTATAACAATACTGCAGTCAGTCTAGTTATACCGTGTCCAAACCTTTCAGAGTCATTTCCCCATAAACCTTCTCTATCAGCTAAAAGATAACTTACCGTACCTGCAGTTAAAAGAAGCATTTAATATCAAAGTGAAGGCTCAGGAGTTATGTCTACCCTAACTAAATCCAACTTAAAACCAGACTCGCCAGATTCACTCTGCGTAGTCGTGACTCATAAACATAAAACAAATAAAAAAAATAAAAAACAAAAACAAAATGTACATTAGTTTCTCAACTATACTGACCTCCCCGGCAGTTTACCAGATTGAACTTTCTGTAGCCTTTGGTTTTGCTTCTGGGTGAACTTTTATTATATTAAAGATATATTAGTTATTATACAGTTCTTCTTAATTCATTGAATGACTGATTTGAATTACACTGGAAAGAAATGGCATACTTTCACTGTTTTGACAACACAGACAAATCATTCTCCACTTCAAATGACATGAAACAGACTGTCAAAACAAGTAATGCCAGTGTTCTTATTTTATTGCAAAATGTCTATTTCTTTATTATTACTCATTAGCAGGCAGAGTGAAACAGGAATATCTGCCTCATGAGAACTTTTAACTCATATCATCCCCTGATATCTAGAGAAATGTTGTTTTTTTTCCCTAGAAATAACAATATCCAGATAAATGTGCCCAACTGATAATAATAGTACAATGTTGCTGCAATATGCAGGGAATTCAAGGGGCTAAGCTCTGTACAAATATATCCACCCACACTCTTCTACAGTTATTTTTACCTCCTATATACAAGAAACAAAATGTACTAAATGTAAACACACAGGTTTATTCACTGAATCCTGCGTTCGTATTTGTAGCTCCAGTTGATAATGATTACAAATATTTTGATGGAGGTCTCAAAGTCACGCTGTTATCATTTATTCATATGTACAATATTACGGTTTATTGTAAGCGTACTGTTTACTGTTTTATCTGGTTGTAGAAAACGCTTCACTGATTTCTAAAATATGCCTTGTTATTCTGACACATACGTGTCTCAATTCACTCCATTGACTCCTGTTTTCCTTCTTTAACCTTCCTCCTATCTTCTTTACTGTTCTCTTCAAATTCCTCTCTAGTTCTCTCTCACCTTGCCATCATTCCCTAGCCCTATTTCTTTCCTCTTAAGAGCCAATTGAGGTTCTTTTCAGTCTTTTTTGTGATACAGAAACACCTTATAAATAGTGGTTAAAACACTCAGTGGGTAAAGTAAATAAATAAAACTGGGAATTACCCTTATTAACTGATTGTATTTAGATAAAGGACTCCTTGAAGTTGCGAATGTTGTGCCCATGTACAAGAAAGGTAGTAGGGAGGAGTCGGGCAACTATAGGCCAGTAAGCCTTCCTTCAGTAGTGGGGAAAGTGATGGAAACCATGTTAAAGGATAGGATTGTTGAACATCTAAAAACACATGGATTTCAAGATCAGAGACATGGGTTTACTTCAGGGAGATCATGCCAAACTAATCCTATTGATTTTTTTGATTGGGTAACTAAACTAATAGATCAGGATGGTGCAGTAGACATTGCTTACCTAGATTTCAGTAAGGCTTTTGACACTGTTGCACATAGAAGGCTTATCAATAAACTGCAATCTTTAAGTTTGGATTCCAATATTGTTGAATGGGTAAGGCAGTGGCTGAGTGACAGGCAACAGAGGGTTGTAGTTAATGGAATATAATCGAAACTTGGGCTTGTCACCAGTGGGGTACCTCAGGGATCTGTACTTGGACCCATTCTCTTCAATATTTTTATTAGTGATATTGCAGAAGGTCTTGATGGTAAGGTATGTCTTTTTGCTGATGATACTAAGATATGTAACAGGGTTGATGTTCCAGGAGGGATAAGCCAAATGGCAAATTATTTAGGTAAACTAGAAAAATGGTCAGAGTTGTGGCAACTGACATTTAATGTGGATAAGTGCAAGTGGATAAGGACGTAAAAACCCAAGGGCAGAGTACAGAATATTTGATAGAGTCCTAACCTCAACATCTGAGGAAAGGGATTTAGGGGTGATTATTTCTGATAACTTAAAGGTATGCAGACAATGTAATAGAGTAGCAGGAAATGCTGGCAGAATGCTTGGTTGTTTAGGGAGAGGTATTAGCAGTAGAAAGAAGAAAGTGTTCATGCCATTGTACAGAACACTGGTGAGCCCTCACTTGGAGTATTGTAGGCGCAGTACTGGAGACTGTATCTTCAAAAGGATATTGATACTTTATAGAGAGTTCAGAGAAGGGCTACTAAACTGGTTCATGGATTGCAGGATAAAACTTTTCAGGAAAGGTTAAAGGAACCTCACATGTATAGCTTGGAGGAAAGACGAGACAGGGGGGTTATGACAGAAACATTTAAATACATAAAGGGAATCAACACAGTAAAGGAGGAGACCATATTTAAAAGAAGAAAAACTACCACAACAAGAGGATATAGTCTTAAATTAGAGGGGCAAAGGTTTAAAAATAAGATCAGGAAGTATTACTTTACTGAGAGGGTAGTGGATGCATGGAATAGCCTTCCAGCTGAAGTGGTAGAGGTTAACACAGTGAGGGAGTTTAAGCATGCGTGGGATAGGCATAAGGCTATCCTAACTATAAGATAAGGCTAGGGACTAATAAAAGTATTTAGAAAACTGGGCAGACTAGATGGGCCGAATAATTCTTATCTGCCGTCACATTCTATGTTTCTATGTTAATGCAAAAATAGACAAATACCATAAAACAGGTTATCTACAATACAAAATGATAACAGAAAGACATAGGGCAATATTGCAAATATAATCAAAAATGTAATTTGGAGAAAAGAAATTCACTCACAAACCCATGTTGTTAGTAGGCATATCAATATTACCAAAGAAATCTTGGTAACGATAGCAGGACATAGAGGACATCAGGTCATGTGGGAGGAAAGAAAATAATATTAGTGCAGAGTTTCTCAATTAAAAACACTTAATACAAGACACACTTACAAGATAAAAGTAGTAAAAGGCATATCACAATCCATCTGCGGAGGCAATGAATTTCAGAATTGGATCCAAATATTTCATAAAATTCGTCTCCAGATTGAGGTAGGGAAATTCATACAAACAATATGTGGGAAGGACGTGAAGAAAGAGCAAAGTGAGATTTTTAGAGCATAGGGGCAATATCAGAAAACAGTTGTTGTGGCATTCAGTCCCGGTACATTGCAATAAGTGTCCACTTTTTAACAATAATAAGTTTAAGTACATAGAACAAGTCACTTTAGGTGATAGAGGTGGTGACCTCATGACTCATTTGAGACAACAAGAAGGCTATTGGATACATAAACTTAAAACTTTGCAACCTAGAGGACTGAATGTCGATTTTGATTTGATATGTTTTCTGTAGTTTGTCTCTCTGCTCTCTCTTTTTTATAGTCTGGTTATTTTTTGGTGTTTTGAGTTTCCTTTGGTATTTTATATTTATTTTTATTTTATTTTTCATTTGAATTTCACTACCTCAATCTGGAGACGAATTCTATGAAATATTTCTATCCAATTCTGGAATTCATTGCCTCCGCAGATGGATTGTGATATGCCTTTTACCACTTGTATCTTTTAAGCGTTTTTAATTGAGAAACTCTGCACTATTATTTTCTTTCCTCCCACATGACCTGATGTCCTCTATGTCCTGATATCGTCACCAATACTTCTTTGGTGATATTGATATGCCTATTATCAATGTGGGTTTGTGAGTGAATTTCTTTTCTCCAAATTCCATTTTTGATTATATTTGCAATATTGCCCTATGTCTTTCTGTTATCATTTCGTACTGCAGATAACCTGTTTTTTGGTATTTGTCTCTTTTCAGTCTTTGTATATAGACAAATGCAACCCTCTTCACCTAGTGAAAAGAACTATACAGGGAGTGCAGAATTATTAGGCAAATGAGTATTTTGACCACATCATCCTCTTTATGCATGTTGTCTTACTCCAAGCTGTATAGGCTCGAAAGCCTACTACCAATTAAGCATATTAGGTGATGTGCATCTCTGTAATGAGAAGGGGTGTGGTCTAATGACATCAACACCCTATATCAGGTGTGCATAATTATTAGGCAACTTCCTTTCCTTTGGCAAAATGGGTCAAAAGAAGGACTTGACAGGCTCAGAAAAGTCAAAAATAGTGAGATATCTTGCAGAGGGATGCAGCACTCTTAAAATTGCAAAGCTTCTGAAGCGTGATCATCGAACAATCAAGCGTTTCATTCAAAATAGTCAACAGGGTCGCAAGAAGCGTGTGGAAAAACCAAGGCGCAAAATAACTGCCCATGAACTGAGAAAAGTCAAGCGTGCAGCTGCCACGATGCCACTTGCCACCAGTTTGGCCATATTTCAGAGCTGCAACATCACTGGAGTGCCCAAAAGCACAAGGTGTGCAATACTCAGAGACATGGCCAAGGTAAGAAAGGCTGAAAGACGACCACCACTGAACAAGACACACAAGCTGAAACGCCAAGACTGGGCCAAGAAATATCTCAAGACTGATTTTTCTAAGGTTTTATGGACTGATGAAATGAGAGTGAGTCTTGATGGGCCAGATGGATGGGCCCGTGGCTGGATTGGTAAAGGGCAGAGAGCTCCAGTCCCACTCAGACGCCAGCAAGGTGGAGGTGGAGTACTGGTTTGGGCTGGTATCATCAAAGATGAGCTTGTGGGGCCTTTTCGGGTTGAGGATGGAGTCAAGCTCAACTCCCAGTCCTACTGCCAGTTCCTGGAAGACACCTTCTTCAAGCAGTGGTACAGGAAGAAGTCTGCATCCTTCAAGAAAAACATGATTTTCATGCAGGACAATGCTCCATCACACGCGTCCAAGTACTCCACAGCGTGGCTGGCAAGAAAGGGTATAAAAGAAGAAAATCTAATGACATGGCCTCCTTGTTCACCTGATCTGAACCCCATTGAGAACCTGTGGTCCATCATCAAATGTGAGATTTACAAGGAGGGAAAACAGTACACCTCTCTGAACAGTGTCTGGGAGGCTGTGGTTGCTGCTGCACGCAATGTTGATGGTGAACAGATCAAAACACTGACAGAATCCATGGATGGCAGGCTTTTGAGTGTCCTTGCAAAGAAAGGTGGCTATATTGGTCACTGATTTGTTTTTGTTTTGTTTTTGAATGTCAGAAATGTATATTTGTGAATGTTGAGATGTTATATTGGTTTCACTGGTAATAATAAATAATTGAAATGGTATATATTTGTTTTTTGTTAAGTTGCCTAATAATTATGCACAGTAATAGTCACCTGCACACACAGATATCCCCCTAACATAGCTAAAACTAAAAACAAACTAAAAACTACTTCCAAAAATATTCAGCTTTGATATTAATGAGTTTTTTGGGTTCATTGAGAACATGGTTGTTGTTCAATAATAAAATTAATCCTCAAAAATACAACTTGCCTAATAATTCTGCACTCCCTGTATATATACCTTACAATTCCTCAGGGACTTTATTATTATAATTATTATGTTTTTATCATTATTAGTAGCATTTCTATAGTGCTAATATCCGTTGCAGTGCTTTGGTGGCGCTATATAAATGCTATTTATGTAGCACAAATAGCGAATATAGACTAGAAATATTGTATGAGGATATACTTAATTTTTTTTAAATATTTTTGACACTTTTTTCAATAATTTTGTAGAACAATGAACATTACATGTGAATAAATAACATATTGACAAAAATAAAAGGAAAAACAAAACAAGGAATAAGAAACATTATCATCCAATAATAAATGTTGTATATAATAATAGAAATTTAATGTAAAAAAATATGTTTTGACATTTTAACTGCAATCCTATTTAATGATGGTCTTCTGAAGCAGTTAAACTTATATATTTCACCAGAGAACCTGGAGTCAACTTGGAGGGTTCTATTCACTTCAAGTCAAGTTGGTCCTTGTCATCCTCTGGTATCCATTGACTAATTTTACCATTGCAAATAGAAACCACTCATCAGCTGAATAAAACTCTGAAGATTATCTCATGACCAATCTGATTTGAGATCCTGAACTACGTCTTCACTGAAGTCAACGAGCCCTGTACTCTGGAAAAATGCTTGGAAACTGTATTTATATGTGACAATCATAAAGGAGGTATATATTACTCTGAGTTCATTTTTCTAAGCGGAGTCATATTTAACACTGAGATGTACTTTACAACCTGGTGAACTGCCAGAAGTGACAGCAAAAACAATCCACTGCAAAAGGATAAAAATTGCAATACCATATTCCATTCACTAGATGGCATTGCAATTTCTCAAGCATAAAAATAGCCCATTTTGTCATAAATTTTACAGCTAGTTAAATTATGCAAATTGTCCTGCTAACGGAACCCTAACCTGGAAGTAAAGCTAATCTTTTCAATGTCACAGAGAAAATCAAGAGGGCTCTTATCTGTGGTGCTGAAAGGGCAAAATATGTAAGTAGATAAATAAAAATAAAAACCCCAGAATTAATCCAGAAAAAGTGGGGCAGCTCTCTCGCAAAACACATTGCATGGCAGATGGAGTTTCCCACACCCCAAGGGATATCGTGTGTGTGTTAGAATATAGATGGCAGGATGGAAGAGACCCCTTCCCTATCTAAAACCAGGATAATGAATACTGGGTATGGGGCTTTCAATGGCTCCTACTTGCCAAATGGACAGTTTACAAAAATATTGCTTCTGGATTATAAGGAAGTCGATGTGCAACCCACTAAGACACTCACTACCAGCAATGTCAAATTTAAGGTGAGAATAGTCGAACTGAAATCATTGCGGACTTAGATAATTTTTCCAGTTCAGGTATGTTTGTCTTAAAGGAATTCTATAGTGTTTCTAACACTACATGACCCTCTGGTACTCTCCCCCCCCCGCCCCCTACTACCCCCCACTGTGGAAGATAAAAGGTTAAAAGAAATGTATTTCTCACCCGATACGCTCTGCCTCTTCCAACATCATTCGATGGGAGAAACTAACGTGGATCCGCAGAGAGCACCGTGAGAACATTAAGCTCCCCCGTAGGAAAGTATTGACTGATGCTGGTTGTCATAATGCAGAGCGTGAGGATGTCCAGCGTGATTTAGGGGACCCAGAGTGCGGTAAACTCCCGGAAAGCACCACTATAGGCTGTCTTAGTATTGCAACGTGAACAGTGCAGTTTCAAAAAAATGGCAATGTTTTACATTGCAGGACTAAGAGGTACAATGATCTGAAGTGGTTTGAGGTGACTATAGGGTCATTTTATATTTAAAATTCCTTTTGAATTCTCAGTGTAGTGAATAGCGCTGTTAAGAGATATAAAGGTTAATGGCTCTGCCTATAATTATTAATCTGCTTTGCACACATTGTATAAGTTAAACATTGTCCAGGATTCCCATCTTTTGCAAAAGTGACATTGGGTCTATTCAGTAAACAATGAGACGTGATGAAATAGAAACCAACCTGCAGAATTTACACCAAAATTTTAAAAAATCTCCATCTTGAGTTTGGTGAGCTTTTTATTTTCTCCAAGTTTGCTATTATTACTTAGATGTAGCTACATATATTTATATTGTGATATGATTTTTTTTTTTTGTTACATTCCTCCAATTTTAAAGTTGATAACTGAAATAGCCGACATTTGGACTGTAACTTTAATTAATCTTGTGCAACACTGGAAAATGTAGATATCGATGCTGCCCTAACAGTAGTCTTTGCCTGATCCACTTCACTATCAATAACCATTAACACTTACACTACACTAAACCTAAAATCTTACTTTTCTATTATTAAACATTAATCCCCTACACTTCACTACACTATTAAACCCTACACTAGACTAACACTAACATTAAAGGACCACTATAGTGCCAGGAAAACAAACTAGTTTTCCTGGCACTATAGTGTTAATAGGTCCCCCCCACCCTCAGGGTCTCACTCCCGCTGGGCTCAAGAGGGGTTAAACACTTACCTTTCTCCAGCGCCGGGCTCCCTCGGTGCTGGGGATTCTTTTCCCTCTTCTGACGTCATCCGCCGAATCAGTCCATAGGAAAGCACTTCTCAATGTTTTCCCATGGACGGCAGCGTCTTTTCACTGTGAAAATTACTGTTAAAAGCGCGGAAGCGCCTCTAGCGGCTGTCAATGAGACAGCCACTAGAGGCTGGATTAACCCATATGTAAACATAGCAGTTTCTCTGAAACTGTTATGTTTACAGCTGCAGCGTTAACCCTGATGGACCTGGCACCCAGACCACTTCATTGAGCTGAAGTGGTCTGAGTGCCTATAGTGGTCCTTTAACCCCTTAGGGACACATGACATGTGTGACATGTCATAATTCCCTTTTATTCCAGAAGTTTGGTCCTTAAGGGGTTAAATATTAACCCCTGTGCTACCCTAACACTAACTATCAACTCCTAAACTACCTTAACACTTACATGAACCTTGAAAAAAAATATAACATAATATAAGATAGAATGGCAACACATGTATTAAGGTAAATAATGCCATTTTAGGATTCAGGATTGGTTTAGTGGTTTATTATAACATTTCCAGAACCCGTTGGCATAATTTTCCCATAATACATGACTTACCATTATATATCCCCTCGATGCAGGTTCCCTAATCTCAATGCATCACATTCATGCCCTAGCCTGCCCATGACTTCTGGGAGTTACACTCCCAGGCAGCAGCTACAATTTGCAACTACCACCATTAATTCCACCCCTTTCCAAAAGTTATATTATGGGAGAGGAGCTGGGGAGACAGAAAACAGTGTGACCCTCTCTGTCTCTACAGCTCCTACTAGTATCAGTTAATAGGCTGAATTAACACCATTAGTCACCAGCCAGTGTGGCACTGTACCTCCTGACAGACATGTATGTCCCAACACTGCCATAAGATTAATGGAATCCTAGCCCTAATTTTGAAAATCTGACTGCACTGTATTTAGATTTACATTAGATGAAATGCGTACTAGAGGAAAATTATACCATATTAGAGTTAATTTCCAGCCCAGTCTAGAGACATACTGAGACAAAGTAAGGACTACTTTGCCTCTGTATATTTCCTCCACCTGAGACTTCTAGACACTGGGTTGATCTACCACCATCTAGAAGTTTCAATCCCACCAGCTTTCACCATTCATGGCTGCACAGAATTGGCTCTGTCTACGGAGGGGAGGGTCTCTTGAGATCTGACTTTGATCTCAATGCTGTACTCTTGTGCATGCACGAGAATATAGCAGTGATGTCGGCTCCTGGCGCTTGCTGAAGAGAACCCATTGGAAGATGATGGCAGCACCGTCGAGGTACCCAGGCCACTTGACCCCTAGCTGTGATGTCACAGTCAGGGGTCATTATGAATTCTGCAAAGCCCCCAAACAGTGACAGTGCCACTTCTATGGCATTAACTTTCCATTATACACAAACCAAACATATTTATTCTCTCTTTCTACACACACATGCATGCACACATACACATGCAACATTTTAATACGTCTATTCATTAATCAGTGAGTCCCAGCATGCATTGCATATCTCTCTGGTTAGTACCAATACATCACTGTTGCCAGTGCTAAGGCATACCCAACAAACTACATTTTAGGAAGCGTCCTGCTTGAACGCTGATAATTCACCAAAACAACCGCACTTACAAGAAGATGAAATGCTCGAAACCTGCTTATTAAGGCTTATTTGACTTCTGCCACAGCCTTCTCTAAAGTATCACTCTACAATGTGTAAAGTCTGCAGTAACATTAGAAAATAATCAGGACATCCAGTTTAATTCCCCATTACTTTATAAATAATTAACAAACTGTGATCAGTTAACAGCCAATGTTTACAGAAATAGGACATCTATTTGCTCAGTACAAATGTCTACATGGATGTAAAAAGAAGACAATCAGATGCCATTTAACCCCTGAACCTTCTAATCAATATGTTGGATTTCAATTTCTGAGATGTATGTGAGCAGCTTCACAAGCAGAAAAGGGCTATGAGATTAGCGAGCAATGCAATTCATTAAATCCCTACACTATTATTAAGTATAATAACATGCCTTTTATCCGATTAGAACACGTGTGAGCCCAGACTGATCTCTCGGCACTGTTTGCAGGATTGGATTTCACATTCTGACATGTAGCCAATCCATAATATTTTCATTTTGTCACCATTAGCATTATGGTTAGGACCAGAAAAAAAAAACAAAAAAAAAACTTTTCAATCGATGACGATTTGATCACTGGGATAACAAGAATAAAATGGATCTAATATTACCCCTTAGCTTTCAGTCTTGATTTTGGCTCTGCAATCACTGTGATCCTTTCATGGGAGGTGAAATTGACTAATTTGCCTTCATAATTACACCAAATGTGTGTATTCATCGAGAGAACAATACACGTTCATGGTAGAAATAAATCTTCAATTCACGGAGATAAAGCCAGCACTGTGCAATTGTTAGTTTATTATGCATAGAGGTGCAATGCAATTTAATTGGTCTGTGGAGGGGGCTGTGGCCATTTACTCTATTGAGGAGTAGAGTGTCCCTAGTACCAAGCACTGGTTAGTTTCCGGTCTGCTTTAGGGTACACAGCGCTGGCAAGTTCTCAGGAAGATATTAGAGATATTTACATTTCCAATTAAATATGAATAAATACATATTTTCTCCACTATATCCAAGTATTGTGAGGTCTAATTGACTTTTTTTAAGCAATGCTGCAGTAAAAAAAAAGGCTGTGATGTAGGCAGGAGCTATTTCATTTTATTGCAGAGTATTAGGGACTGTTTTGTTGATGCTGTTACTGTGTATCACTCCCCTGTTGGAGTCAGATTGGGGAATGAGTGATGGGAGCTAGGGAGGTGGGTTGTTCCTATCATCAGGACATCTGGACACCTCGCTGATACAGGAAAGCCCGGATTGATCAGCAATAACTCCTTGAGAGCCGCGGAGTTAAACACATTTCTGCTTCAAATACATTGATTGCATTGTGTGTCGCTGTCCTTCAGCACCCGGCTTTACACCAAACAGCTTTCACAGCTCCTCCTTGTGTGAGGCAGGTTTGATGGTGACCATGCTTCGTGCCAGGTGGTTTAGGGTAAGAAAACTCAGGCTGTCTTCAAATATTTCTGGTAACAGTGTTTCAGCTCTCATCACGCTCAGTCAGTGGATGTCTGTGTCTATAGACTATCTTTGCTAAACTTTCTGAAACTACAATAAGTATATTAGCGAGGTGCTTTACTCCTAACTCAGTGACTTTAACCCTTAGGTTATGGCTAAGCGCAACTCCGAGGCAACGTTCTAAGTTGAGTGATGGCCATGGATGCTGAGTGTTCCACTTTAAGAACATTGACCAGAATTGTACTTTGTAATACAGAGACTGTATAATATTAATTCATAATAATTGTATTACTAGAATGGCCAGAACTGGGATCCTGGCACTATTTCAATTAGTTAATCCACAAGATCCCACCTACCCACCTTCCCAAACAAATCCATCCATGCATCCATCCTCCCCTCCCTCCCTCCAATCCATCCATCCATCCATCCATCCATCCATCCAGTAATACAGCGATTTAAGATTGCTCTGACATTCAGGGTAGCAGATCTCTAAAGAATGCTCTTCATACATGAATTAGTTCGATCTATACGGAGAAGCATAGTATAGTCAGTCATACTGAATAAAACACATGATTTTGGTGGGGAGCAGATAATGATCTCCTAAATATCTGAGTGCTGCTAGTGTCAGGAGACATGCCGTTTGTCATATCTCCCCCGGTACCAGTTTCCACCTATTGCCAGTAATTGCAGCTGTACTTATCTTCACCCTGAGCCCATCACAGAGAGATTGTCAGGATATCACAGCTATTCCAGCGGCTGACAGACCTGCCAAACTCTGACCGCTGTTGGTAAGGAGAGCTAAGAGAAAGTGTGACCGCTGTTGCTGGAGACAAGAGAGGTCCAGGAACTCTGTGTGCACTATTGGGAGACAGCACAGCTCCAGAATGAAAGGGAGGGATAGAAAGGTTAGCCAACACCATCCTTATCTGGATTGGAGGAATAGGGAATGATGAAGGGAGGGGGTCTTTCCTCCCCACCACTGGAGTATCTGGGGGTGGCCATGGACCTTGAAACTGGCTCAATGGACTTTCTCCTGTATCACATCACACTTATACATCCTGAAAGCCAGTGGAGAATCCAAATATCCTCATACTTACCCTAGTTACCCCCAATCCTTTGTTTACTTCCACTCTCCTACAAAGAACTCCTGTTTCAGTCCTACCTCTGTCTTAACTGCACTTTCACAGTAGACAGTGCTTCTGACTCTTCTCAACCTTAATCAATGGGGGAAGGTTTAATTCCAAGCAACCAAACTATCTGGATAGGACAGGATATCCTGAGCAGCTAGGAAGATCCCAATTGCCTCCTTCTTGCTTTGCACAGTTCCCTGAGAGTATGGATTTCCTCACCTGGACATTTATCATTTTCTGCCAGGGGATTCTGCAAAAGGTAAGGGGACAGTTAAGTGGTTGATGAATCAATTTACTTATAGAGAGTTAAAAGATAAGCGTGGGAGAAATGCTTTTGAAGCAGTCTCTGTGTTGTTTTTAAAGAAGCTTGGGGAAAAAAAAATATATGTTTAAAAAAAAAATTCAAAACCTGTTTAACAAGAAATAAGCAGGCACAAACTGGAATGTAGTAGGTGGGTAATGCAAGGCTACTGCCTAGAAGCCCATGCTGAGTGGGCTGCTGTTTTTCTCCAGCAGACTAAACATGCTGAGCTCAGGGTAGATGAGTTAAGAATTAACTGGCATTCAGCAAATGATGACATGTGTGCTAGTGTATATTCAGTATAAACAAGAGACTTATTAACACCCACTTCCAGACTGAATATCCAAACCCAATTTGTGAAGCTGCCCTGGAACTATATGAAAAGTGAGCATGTACTATAATGCACAGGCTATCCATCTAATACACTATGATTTCAGTATGAGATACCCAGCAAGTGCAGCAGCTGCTAAGATCTTATATTCCTTGCAAGTATTAATAGCTATATCTTTGCTGTGAAAATAAACCATGCAAATCTATTTTACCATCTGCAGAAGAAATTTGAACTTTATACCCTTAAGACATGGTGTGTTTCTATTGTATTTTAATAATATAAGTGAATACAAGTAAAAATGTATACCAACATTTTAATATTTTAACATATACCACAATCTATCTATCTATCTATCTATCTATCTATCTATCTATCTATCTATCTATCTATCTATCTATCATCACATATCTCTCTTATCTATCTATCTATCTATCTATCTATCTATCTATCTATCTATCTATCTATCTATCTATCTATCTATCTATCTTTCTGATCAATCTATCATTTGAATATATATTTATATATATATGCTATGTGTATTTTATTACTAAATGTGATGGCATGCAATGTGAATATTTTATCTAAAATGTTTATTTGAATTAAACAAATGAAATTCTAAACCAATAATGAATTTTAGCGTGAAAGAAAAAAATAAAATAAAATGTTGCGTATGCCTTGTGGGAAACCAATAGTTAATTTCCCTTCCGGTGCTCTATTATAATTTATAAATTATTGCCAGAAACAGGGTATCACTGAATACACAGAATGCATGCTAATGGGATGGGTATAATCTCATTGGCATGTAAATGGAGGCGATCAAACACCATTATCAGAGGCCCACAGGGCAGTCCTGACTGCATAAGGTGTACAAAGGGTGCCCTTGTGGACAGCAACAACTGGAAAAATGTTTACAAAAGTGTTAGTTTTAGCAATCTGCTCTGTATAACTTTAAATATATATATATATATATATATATTTTTTTTTTTTTTAAATAATAGTTTTCTGTATTTTCTAGAGACCAGACTAATCAGTCTACCATATCTGTCTTTGCTGTTTGAAACTTGTAGTTTAATTAAGAAGTAATACTGCAAATCATACATTTATAATGTAGCTTTATAACCCAAAATCTTGGAATATCCAGAAAGCATTTTTTCCATAGTAGATTTTTAGTGTCAGATGTTAAACTGGGGTTGTGAACTGATAATGGAAATAAAAACATGTTAGGCCAAATATGAAATCTGGAAAAACAGATGAATCAGAGGATTCTGATATTATATTTTTTCCCGCATTTACAATTTCCATATCAATTGTCTGCAATTCCCAAGTTTAGTAAATAACCTCAAATATATTTGTATTAACTCTTGTTGCACATTCTGCTGTGATCTAATAGCGTGTGTACACCGGTCTGGATAAATCCTCTGTCTTGTAATGAATTTAATGAGTAACGTACAGAAGATTGAAAATATATGTTGGATTGTACTGATGTTTTCACAAAACAATACAATTATCCTGAATTATAAGGTCAATAAGTTAAATCTAGTGATAGATTCTCATATTTAATGTGGTTCGATTGAATACAGCTAACTTTTGGGTACAAGTGTACCCATTTACTTCCAATTACAAATATGTAATGTATAGTGTGCTGATCAAGAAACGTTGCATACAAATCAGAGCAAAATCTGCTTAGTTTAAAATCTGTTGTTTATGCTCTGACATTATGGTGTGTTATTGGAAGGAGTTCAGAGGATCAGTGTGATTCTGCCTTTATATGATGAAGTACAAAGTACCCACATGATATTAAATCTAAACTCATTTCTCTGCTCTGCACATATTCGTTTTTACTGTCATGAAAATAATTTATATTCACAACTTACATCAATTATTAATTAATACGATTTTTCATATTCTTCTCATAGATACGGTTGTAACATGACTTATTCTCATCCTAATATGAATTTCTAGCCACATTATAAAACCAAAATCTAATCTAAAGCTATGCCATTAGCATCATATGGACTATCTGTGACTGACATATATCATTGCCATATTGGCAGGTAAACAGTTAAGAAATAATCTAACCATTATATATATATGCATATTAGTGATTGCTTATTTATGTTCACGTAATCTAGATTGTTTCAATGCTGCATTGCACAATATTGGATTAACCACTGTTTATTTTATATATAAAAATCTGTTCTCAATATTTACATCCCAAGGTTTCATCATGTACACTTACTGTATCTTCTTCAATATCTGTAGGACACTTAGTTCCTATATGATGTCCTATGAAGTACATAATATTTCCTAAATCATGAGCTCTTCAGACAAGTTTTTTTCAACTCAATAATTTTTAATCTTATTATTTGCAAGCCACACATGCAACGTATTTTTGTAGACACCAAGTGCCACAAATTGAGTGACTATTAATGTTACTGTTAAAAACTATTCTTTATAAAATCAACATAGGTTGAGTTTTTTGGTTTATCTATACTGGTTTTTCCTAGGGGTTTCTGTATTTGGGTACCATGTTATAAAAATTATAGAACGTATAGCAGAGTTTTAGAACCCTTTGTTTATGAGGCTGTTTTGTTTTATGTCATATATGTTAATTATATAATTTTACAATATATATATATATAATTTATGCATCTATCCATTCTTCATACTAAGTTCATAGTTGAACTTGAAACTTGTACAGGTGATCTAAAACTCATCATATATAGTACTTTCAGATCAACCATAATTTTACCTTTTTGTATTTGGATAAGTCATTTTGGATGAATTGTTTTTAGAGCATTTGTCTCATTGTCATTTCCATTTACAAAAAATATACTTTGATGCCTGATTTATATTGTTTTATTCCCAAGTTACTGACTTTTTGCTACATATAGGGAACTGCTTAGTGTTTGTTTGTGTTTGATTTTGCATTTTAGCTTAGTAACCCTTTAATAAAAATGGAAAGGGTGTTCAGAAGGAGTGATTCAGCCTAAAAGCATGAAGTCATTCAATATAAATCTAAAATTTAGAATCATGCTGACAAGCTGTACATTCTTGGAAAAATGATTGGATCTATCTAGTGCATGATAAGGCAACCTCCAGATGTTGTGGACTACATCTCCCCTGATGTTTTGCCAGCATTACGGGGGATGTATCCACAACATATCTAATGCCGAAGGTTGCCTACCCCTGGTCTAGTGTATAGTTCACATATACTCTGTGTTTGGGAACTTGTAGAAATGATATGTCAAATATATCTATTAGAACTTTAGATCCATCATAATGTCTTTCAATTGTTAGATAACTGTTAGGTCAAAAGATATTTTTCATTTAGAGATTGGAAAAAAAATTCACTGCACACTACAATATACACACTTTTTGATTAATATATACATATAAGGGAAGAATAATGTATAGGTCTCTTTGCTATGTCTTGCGAAAATGGGACTCCCACGAAGAAGTAAGCTTTCTATGTCAATGATTTGAGTAAGAAAGAATAGTGTGGGGCCTTGTCTAACGTATATTGTTTGGTGAACTATAACAGTTGCAGTTGAGTATCACTTTCAACCAGATTTAAGGAAGCCTTGTATATACATATATATATATATATCTTCAATGTATATATATAATTTTTCAATGTAAATATTTTTATACAGATCTGCCACTGAAGATTGGTTATCGTTGGGAGCTATATATCATGTACATTTCAGAGGTTTCCTGGCATCTAGAACAGTTGGCATGCCAAAGATGACCTATTGCTTTAAAATGATCTGAGATAGTCATATTCACCTTGTACAAACTTACAGACTTGTAGTCAAGTGTAATTGTTATTTTAAGTTATTTAAGTCCACTAGTCTCCAAAAAAATCTCTTTTCTTGTTAATCAGACTCAAAGCCCCTATTATTTTGGGTTACGTTACCTATGATGATCTGAAAGCAGTGAAACTGACTGATCACCTTAAGAAGTGCCATCCTTGTATGGAAGCTTAGTTATCAGTACTTTAGGTCATCAGGGAGTGTGACAAATACTTCCGAAATACGAATATCTAAATCGTGGAGGTAAAATAGAAGCATGGCCCACGTATAAACTAGAAACGAATGTAAAACCAAACACAAATATCCCCATTCTAGAAAAAAGTAAAAACAAAAAAACACATAAAACTTAACCTCATACGGTTGAGTACATGCTTCGACAGTATAAAACATATTGGGATGACATAGCTAGCAATTAGAATCAATTACAATAAATACCATCAATTCTGATTAGTTTACGTACGTGTGAAACTAACAATTGTTGCTTCACGCTCCAAATTGTGATTCTTACAGGTGGAAAAACAAACAACTGTAATGTTGGGGTTTCTGTTAGTATTAGCAGTCTGTGTGCAGCCTGTGCATTGACATATTAGTTTGTATTCTGAGAGTATCTGCTATTTGTTCTCTACACACAATAATCTTGTAACGTCAGTAATGTGATAAAATTCTTTGTGTGGTTGTAGCATTATGAACATATGTTCTGCCAAGAGACTGTTACAGTTCTACAAATTGCTATTTTATTGGTAACAAAGACATTGGATGCCTTTCAGGCCAGCTGGGTAGATACAGATTTTAGGGTGGCCTCTCCCTCCCTCCGAATAATACCTCTCTACCATGTCATTAATAGTTATCACTAGTAACACTAATGAAACAGTACCCCAAGTACATTGTGAGAACATCTAATCGGATTATACTTCCCAAAAAAATACAATATACCTGTTACGTTTTTCTGACAATCTTTTCTACCCGAAGGCAGCTGTTTGGATTTTTCTTTTTTCTTTTGTTTGTACGTGTTTGTGCATACTATAGAGCCATTGGGGGATATTTTCTAAACCTTTGGAGAATTGTACGGTGAAATTGATTTTTTAAAATCAAAATAGCCAAGCCACAAAATTATTCAAATTGATTTTTTTCCCACAATTTGATATTTAGAGCTAAAATTTGCAATTACTTTTTATTTCTCCAGAGCCACCAGTTTATTTAAGACATTCCATAATGTTTTTATGCAAATCTTACAGCACAAAAAAAATGGTTGACATTCACAAACAATATCCCAATATTGCAATCCCATTGCACCCAAAGAATAAGAGTCACCATTTCATATTTGTAATCTGAATTTAGGAGATTTCCAGGGTGTTCTGAAAGTTTTCATCCCAGAACAAACAGGAAGCATAAGTAATATTGTTATCAATTATGGAATTGTTGAGTAAGCACCTAGTGGGTCACAAATCATGCCACTAAATTTTTTCATATTCACAAATGTTTAAAAATAATGCAAACGTAGATAGCGATAGAGAAAAACATTCCTTCCTAAATACTAATATTTTTTCTTTACAAATCGTTTGATGTGTAAAAGATACATTACGATCCCCAGTGCAATTATACCGGCTATATGATGCATATTTAGATCATTTACATAAATAGTTGTCATTAGACCATGTTTCAACGTTGCCTGTTGGCAAGCTGTCTGTTTTGGAACCACACTGCCTAAAAAAAGTCTGTTCACTAGACAGCAAGTTGTGATGATTTTGTATCCAGCTTATAAAATTTAGTATGAAATAGTAGAGTTAAAGACATCTCAGGTTTAGCACATTTAATATTGGTCCGTTTTACTCAGGGTTATTTAATAACGCTGGAAATTCAAAGTGAGTTCAAAGTGAATTTTGAAACTTACACCAAAATAGCAAAATTTGAGAAATTTTCACATTCATTCAAATTTGAACGTGCATCAAATGGAAAGCTACCACAAAAGTTACCCAGCGATTAAAGAAGGATATACAACATATTGTAATAGTATAGTGTACCCTATTGTAGCAAGGTGGTGTTTGTGGGCCTAGCACATACTTGAAAACAAGAGAAATCTCAATGTATCCTTCCTGGTAAAATATTTTGTAAATAAATAAATATTGTAGGCATGTAACTATCGATAGTCATGAATTATTGGCACCTGGTGGTATTTGCATTGATGATTGGCACAGGCAAATAAAACTAATAAAAACCCAAATACAAAAACGGACAATAGAGTAAAACAACAAAAATAATATTTGGGACCCAGCAGCCATGCCGAAGACCCATGGTCTAAGGCCTATATGTTAAACAAGAGCCCTCTTTGTAAACAGTGCAATAGTTGAACCTATAAAAAGTTACCCAGAATCTGACTCATTCTCAAATTGTTCTGGCTATTTCCGGCTTAAATCTAAAATTTACTTTGAATTCACTGTGAGTTTCTGGCAAGTAACATTTTAGTCAATGACCTTGACTAGTTAGTTACCAACGATAGCTTACTGTTTAGTGAAAAGAGCTAAGTGTCCCTATTTCACCATTCCAACCATTAGGAGAAATGTAAGAGCTCAGGCAATAGCCATTATGTTTCAATGAACAAGAAGCAGATGATAAAAATGTAGACCATAAATAAATTAAATATTTTACACAAACATCTGAGTTAAAAAGTGTAAACATTTAGTCACGTGATATTCTACATGTAAGTTTTTTTGTTCTGTGACTCACTAGCCTATTTTTATATTGATTTAAGTTAATATCATTTTTTATAGACACTGTGCTATGGAGCTTGTGCCCTTTTTTTGTTATTGCGTTTTTTGCTTTGCTGTTTGTATCATTGTGTTCTAGCTATGCTCTGTTGTATCACGCATTCCATTTACAATTTTTTTTCTCTTTATTTATGTAAGTATTTATTTGTAGTGTATCTGTGACTTCAGTAATGTACTGAAGATTATTATTATTTATTTCTGACGGTTTTGCGTTCTTGCATTTGCTGTCTTGAGCATTTTTCTTGTTACGTCTTTAATTGCGGCACATTGTAAAATAAATCTGTAGCAACGGAAGCAAAGTCACAGGACAGACATAATATATGTGTTTTTCTGTGTGCTTCTGTGTGTAAGTGAGTATGTGTACCCGTCTCAAGTTGGGGGCTTCATTTTATTGGGATGAAACAAAACTCCTTATTTTATAAAAGCCAATAAAGTGCCAATGCTATATAAACAGAAGGTAAGATACTTTTTTTATTCCCAGTCTTACAGTCCCAGAGATGAAACACAAACCAAAGGTATATCTGAATTTGACCTGATCATTAATTCCTCGTCAGCCGTGCAACAGCTTTACATTACGCATTGCTCAAAGCTATCTAATAAAAATGTCAGATTTGAAAATAGCCTTTATTGGTTCAGTGGGCTTTCTGTTATGAAGAGACCCATTATATGGGCATCCAAACATCTGCTGAGGTAGCTGACACTTTTCTTGCTGATGTATATGATAATAATACAAAGATATTTGGTTTCTGTGTTTGCCTTAAGTAGATAGTTTTAAAATAGACTATTTTAAAGTACAAACATATTAGTTATTGCTTATATAAATATTATGTATGTCTGTCTATCTATGTATCTATCTATCTATCTATCTATCTGTTTGTCTGTCTGTCTATCTGTCTGTCTGTCTGTCGGTCTGTCTGTCTATCGTCTGTGTCATTTTTTCCCCTCATTTCCTTATTGCTCCTATTTGAGCAATGTGCAGCAGTTCCCCTGTATTGCAATGCTACTTTGTTCCAATCCAGTTTTAAAATAAAGTAAAGAAATCCCTTTCCTGAAGTAGAGCACATTCTAAAGTAGAGCCCTTTTCTAAAGAAGAGCACATTCTAATTTGATCTCATGCACTGCATTAACGAACACGCTGAGTTTCTTTCTAGTTTTTGTAAAGACTTCACCAGGAGCACTGACAGGGATTGATAATGATCCTATTTCTGGCACTGGTTATGACAAACATTATGAGGAGTCATGTTCTAAAGTCTATCATTCTTTTAGTATGTACTTGGTACCTGCTAGGGGTACGTTGATGATTAGAGGAAAAGCCCTAGAGGTAAAATTTTTTCTTCCCTAGCCCCTGAGCACTGTACACCCTTGCTAAGGCATTTGGAGAATTTTGTTATATATGCTGAGCTTCCTTTATGCAGGGTCAAGTATCATTAACTTTTAAATAGTTCAGAAATATATAATTGAAAACTGGCTAAGCAAAGCATTAAGTCTCACTATATGTTAAAGTATTTTACTAATACAGGTGAGATATGTGGTGTTTCTGGACTATGCGTTAACCTGTTACTCATGAACATAAATGTCATCTATGTCATCTGTCTTGGCTGCTCATATTTGTCAGTTGCAGTCTTTGTGCCATTACTGAGCATTTAAACAGGCCCTACCCGATTAGATTTCCAACTGTGTTCTTTTTTTCATAAGTAAAAATAGTATCAAAATCCAAACAAATATTATATACTGAGAGTAATTGCAAAATGCCAAATGTCTGAGTATACCATTTTTAATTTAGTATCGGTGCTCTTAAAATTATGTAGGTAAGAATACCCTGTTTACAAAGATAGATAGAGAGATACATAAATGGATGGATGGATGGACGGACGGACGTATAGATATAGAGATATGGATGGATGGATAGAAGAAAGAAAGAAAGAAAGGCATGTAATATCAAGATATCATATGATTCAACTTAAAAAATGAGTCTTCATGTTCAGACTTTCACACATCTAGATTTCAAATGTTGACGTTGATAAATAAAAAAAAAAAACGTAATGACAATACTTGTTTTTCAAGTAGAATGTAAGGCTGTGGTGGCCAACAGATAAGTCTCAATCTACCATTTAAAGTAAACACAGAAAAAGATATATAAATGCTGCCTAATTAAATAATGTAAACTTATCTAATAACAGCAGCTCAAACACTTTGTGGACATCTTTGTTAAATTCCACTAAAAATAAAATACCTAAGATATGTAGCACTTACACCTTAATGCACCAGAGTACCATAAGTAAATGTAAAATAAACAAAAAAAAGGGAAATAATAGTGCAATATTGTATGATACTTATAAAATGTGCTCAGAAATGGTGGTGAGTAGTGGACAACATTTGCAGGAGCCTTTTTTTGTTACTTATCCTATTTTTATGCTTTTTATTTGTTGTTTTAATACATTTGATTATTCTGCATATATTTGTTGGTTGCCTCTTACACTGCATCCTGGGTCCAGAAGGATTTTCAAAAAGGAAGGGAAGGGACACCATACCTGTAATACTTGGAGCCAGGATACTATAGGCTCCTAATAAGGTGAACATACATCCTTAAAAATAGTATACCTTATGGTGATATATATATGATATTGCACCAAGGTTGTTTTAAATTTTGTCTCTTTTCTCTGCCCCTGTTGGAGGATTACGTTATACAGTTGTCTAAGAAGTTGGTGTTACCGTTTTACATGCACAGAAGAGCCCATTTCCAAAAAAGGCTCCTACAAATGTGAGTGTCGACTACTCACCACATTTTCTGAGCACCTTTTATATATTTCATATTTTATATTATTGCACTATTATTTGTGTCTCTTTCTGTGTTTATTTGACATATACTTATGGTACCCCGGTAGATTAAGGGGTAAGTGCTACATTATTTTTGAGTGCTCACGGATATATATATGATATTACTCCAAGGTTGTTTTCCATTTTGCCCCTGTTGCAAGAATATGTTATACAGTTGTCCAAGAAGGTATTGTTGACACTTTAAAGGCACAGAAGCCCATTTGTTTAGACCCTGTTTCCAAAAAAGGCTCCTACAAATGTGAGTGTACACTACTCCCCACCGCACATTTAATATATGTCATATTTTATAGTATTGCTCTATTATTTGCGTCTCGTTCTGTGTTTATTTTACTTATGTTTATGGTACCCCGGTGGATTAAGGGGTACGTGCTACATTATTTATTTTTATTGTTTTTAATTCTTTATTTTTCTGTGCTTAGGTAGTTACAAACATGTGTCAAGTGCCTCAACAGCACACATGAATAGAACCTTGTTTTCCACAGTGGCATTAAAAGGAGTTGCACATTTTTATATACATGTTGTGATAGGCTAGGAACAGTGTTAGTGTTAATATAACAGTGTGAAGATACTATTTGTTGGGCACATAGCATTATAACAGTGTGAAGATACTATTCGTTGGGTCCATAGCACTATAACAGTGTGAAGATATTATTCGTTGGGCACACCGCGTTATAACAGTGTGTAGATATTATACGTTGAGCACATTAGCATTATAACAGTGTGAAGATTCTATACGTTGGGTGCATAGCATTATATCTGTGTAAAGATACTATTCGTTGGGCACATAGCGTTATAACTGTGTGAGGATTGTATTCGTTGGGCACTTAGGGTTGTAACAGTGTGAAGTTGGCTGGTGCGGCTGTGGGAGCACTAGCTTTCGGCATGCGTGTGGACAGCCCGGGGTTTGGTCATAGAGCTTGATGGTACGCTTGCGGACCTGCGCTGGGGTTGCTCTATGCAGTTTGGGGCTGTGTTGTGGTGTTTGGTATGTGGCCGATGTTTCTTGCATGCTACATTATTTTTGAGTGCTTCACTCATACTTTTAGTTTTTGGTGAGATTTATCACAATAGAACACTAGACATATAGAATAGAACAATATAACTATATTATATATATTATATAAGTATTTTGGACCATCTAACACTTGATGTCTGAAAGCTAAAACGTGCCCTGGAGATGAAAGAATGATGGCCAAAATAAATGGAGAATGTCCCTGACCAGGACATCCTGTATGTATGCAACTGTAGACTCCCTGATTTTTTCCCTCGTTGCTGATGGAATAGAGGCATTGGGTTGTCCACCCACTGACAGTCACGTTAAACCAGCTACAATATAAATAAATCTCATGTTGCTAACAATTGTCCAACTGTGGTGTTAGGCAGTACTCTGAATTATTTCATAACAGCTTGAACATTTAGCTGTAATGATACATTTATTATACCATTTATTTTTAATAATAAATGCCAGCATGTAAAGATGTTAACCTTAATATATGTAACTCTAATGTTCTCCTTAGTAACATGATAAATCCTTATAGATTCCCAAAGCAAAGCTTGCTTACACACATAATCCCTAAAACGAGAACAATATCTCTAGACCACCTTGTCATCACGATTGGAGATACGGTATCTGCATCTCTATATGTGTAAACACACTGCTCAGTTGAAAACAGTACTTTGTTAAAAGCTCAGCGGTTGTTGACAAAGTGCTAATTAAGGTGAAAAGGTACAGCATGCACTGCTATTCCACTCTGTCCAAATGCATAATGTATATATCTTGAAAAAGACCCGCAGGGGTCGAAACGTTGATTTCATTTGCAGTATGCCTGATTATTGATTAAATCACATTGCACTATTTTGATAACTCGTGTGTGCATCCTGACTTTCTCCTGTTTCTATATATATATATATATATATATACATAGTTAATACAATACAATACTATCCACATACTTCAGGTGGAAGGGGTTTTCAATCACAATTTTTCCCCACCATAACCTAATTATATATACATATATATATATAACTATATTACTGTTTTGAAATTAACAGGGTTATTCAATAAAGTGAGACGTCAAAGTGAATTTCAAATATTAGGCCAAAGAAGCCGAACATGAAGCCCAGCTGACTTAGAGAATATTTCCAAATCAACTATTTTGGCCTTAAAATTTTAATTCACTTAGAATTCACTTTGTATTCTCAGTTTTGTGAGTAACCCTGTAAGTTTTTCATAAGAAGACACTTCTGAGCAGTGTGTTTGTACATATAGAGATGAGGATATCTTCTCTCCAATTGTGATGTCAGCATGGTTTGGAGATAGTGCTCACATTATAATGAGCCTGCACAAGTAAAAAGTAAACTTTCCTGAAATCTGTTTCTGTAAATATGTATTAACTTTCTAATGCACACATAGGCTTTGATCACTCATTTACACAAATTGGGCATGATTTTTGATGGTTTAATGACTTGTTGAGAAAGCACTGAAAATCTGGATTGGCAGATATTTTCCATATGCAAAGAAAAAAATGCAATGATCAGGATAAATAAATACCTTTATTCAAGTAAAATAGACATACAGGGGAGAGTATAAAGATCACCACTGACGCGTTTCCTGTCTCACTGGCACTTCATCAGAGATACTGATGAGATACACTGGTGATATGACACTAAATGAGAGACCTGTAAAGTTACAAATGGTCTGTACAGTGAAGCTTAATCTACAACCAGTGTTCTAAGATAAAGAAATATCTTTCTGCTTCCATGGGCCTTCTGTAATATAATTAGTCGACAGTGATACCTTGTAATAGACCACTATACACAGAACAAATTATACAGTGACACATGAGCACACAATTTCTGTCTCTAAGATTAGAGTAATGAATGAACTATTGTGGCTGTCTCAAAGCCTTTTTTGCAATGTAATGATTAATGTGTAGTTATAGTGAATTCCTAATCCTATCTTAAAATTCAAGATATGATATTACATGCATAGCATTACTTGTTAGACATGCTATAAGCTTAGGCATTTGTGCTCCTTCTGTTGTTGATGAAAAACAAGTCTAAACATTTTAGCTACCCCAACAATAGCTAGAAGGACAGAATTTTCCTACGTCCAGTGAGTCATCTATTATTCATTGTAATCTTAGATCACAAAAAAGGTACTGCTGCTTTAAATTCAAATACTTTTACAAGGTATATATGTGGCATGTACCAGTGGAAGGGCTAACTAGCTTGGTTAACCCTATCGGTGCACAGTTGTAGCAAAGAACCTACACAAATATATATTTAAAGATTACAATATGTGTGATTACCGTTTGGAGCACAGTATTTGTGAGAGTGATTGCTTTTTGAGGTTTACATGCTTTTGATTTTAAGAGGGGTGATTGAGAATAAGAGTGGTAATGTGTCGGGATTTAAAATAATCCCCATATTGTCAAGGAGCTTGACCCCGTCTATCGGAGACAGCACCCCATCAAATGCCCTCTATCTGTGATGTAAGTGGTTATTTGCAGGACTTAAGAGATCATCGGGAGCTTGATATTGTTCCAGAATTGGTGTTTTTGTTGTGCTGGCATTGATATATTGCTCTCTGAATGTAATAACATGAAGATCCATCCGGTGCTACAGAATGCAACACAAGTGCCCTGGAATGTTAAAAAGGAGTATTAACAGCACATTCCTTATCTATCTATCTATCTATCTATCTATCTATCTATCTATCCGTCTATCTATCTATCTATCTATCATCTATCTGTCTATCTATCTATCTATCTATCTATCATCTATCAAATAAATAGATGGATTGATAGATAGATAGACAGACAGACAGATAGATAGATTATCTATCTATCCGTCTATCTATCTGTCTATCTGTCTGTCTGTCTATTATCTATCTATCCATCTGTCTGTCTATTATCTATCTATCCATCCATCTATCCATCTATCTATCCGTCTGTCTATCTATCTGTCTGTCTGTCTGTTATCTGTCTGTCTGTCTGTCTATTATCTATCTATCTATCTATCTATATATATATATATATATATATATATATATATATATATATATATGTCTGTCTATTATATGTCTGTCTATTATCTATCTATCTATCCATCCATCTATTCATCTATCTATCCATCTATCTATCCGTCTATCTGTCTGTCTGTCTGTTATCTGTCTGTCTGTCTGTCTATTATCTATCTCTCTATATATATAGAGAGAGAGATAGATAATAGACAGACAGACAGATCTGTCTATTATCTATCTATCTGTCTGTCTATTATCTAACTATCTATCCATCCATCTATTTATCTATCTATCTATCTATCTATCTATCTATCTATCTATATATCTATCTATCTATCTGTCTATTATCTATCTATCTGTCTGTCTATTATCTATCTAGCTGTCTGTCTGTCTGCCTGTTGGTTTGTCTGTTTGTCTGTCTATTATCTATCTATCCATCCATCCATCCGTCCATCTGTCTGTCTGTCTATTATCTATCCATCTATCTATCCATCCATCCATCCATCCATCCCCTAATGAGCATTGCTGCAATTATCTTTTTTTGTGGCTTTTAACACAAAGTGAATATTACCTACTACAAATCTCCAGTCAGTGATAAATTGCTCATTATCAGTTGGCTGCCCAGTAAATACCAGTTAGGTAGCAACAAAAATTAATCACCCCATGTTGGAGTGCAGTCAAAGCATGCATGTGCTTGGAGTTTAACAATTTAATGTAAAGGAGTTTCAGTGTATGCAAAATACAAATCCTAAATAGTTTAACCTGAGTTGTTACCTGTCAATGAATCAATCATTCAATTAGTGAATCTTTGTTTTGATTTATAACTTGGCACCCACAAGAGGGGACATCAGGTTATAAAAAGAAATGATTAATTAGAGCCTATGAGACTGGATTCGGAGCACTGCCACAGCAATGACAACAACATGCAAATGTGTGTTTTTACAAACAGGAATACGTTTGTTTGTGTGTCTGCATCTGCATGTTGGTATATTTTTCTTCCTTCTGTAACTTTTAATAATTTCTTCTACCTCTGCCTCCCACTTCCTCATCCTCCGCATTTGATTGAAATGTGTACATGAATAGCATTATATACAGCGATAGATATGTATTTTTTGTTAAGAATATAATCAGGTTTGTTATTGATTTTTCTGCATAATACAGTAATAGTCCTGTCTGTGCCTGTCTGCAGTCTGTTGTGGGCCAATAATAAGAGCCTGAAGGTGAATACAAACTGCATCATACATTTTCCTGAAATCGTGCTGTAGTTAACATGGTATCACCAATTTCCTTTTTTTCCCTATACATGCTGTTGGCTTGAAAGATGATATGGTACTAAACTTGACACACAAGAGGCTATCTGACATGAGTTTTCAAAGAATGTGCCTACTGTTAGATGGCAGCATTAACCTCTAAAATTCCCACTTTTATTCCAAGTCCAATGTTATATTCTAAGTGTCATGCCTATGTCACACTGCCTGTGCCACTGGTGCCATTTTTGTACACCAAAGCCATTGCCTTGTTTTTAGAAAGCTTTTGTAGCACTTGGCACAGGACATTACCCGCCATGTATTTATGGCCACTCTACCAGTGCAGGAACAAGTGATGTTGCATGTTTTGAAGCACCCAAGGACAAGTACACCAAAGCATCACCCATGCACATGCAGTGGCACACAGAAGGAATGTCTATGGATGCATATCAGCATCAATAAAACTATTAAACACAAGTGTGTATCACTTGCCTATCAGTTGCCTGCCTGAGAGTATCATTTGCTGTATTTTTGCTGTGTATTCAGTATCATTTTGAGAGTATCAGTAATACACATTTATTTTCATAGACCTTTCTCTGTATGTAGCAATCCAATGGGTCATAGTATTGTGACAGGTTAAGTAGTAGAATTACCTATGAAATGCATTGGGATTTTTCTGGGTACCATGCCCTGTATTGTTGATTTATGCAACTAATCTCTTTATGATTCAAAGAAAACTGTCCTTGCTAATGTTTACTTAGTTACCCATTCAACAAGAACACATAGTTGTTGATCCAGAAGGCAGTCCATTTTATCTTGTTTATATCTGACATCACCCTAAATTTTCAAAAATAATGCATGTGCTTTATGTTATATTTAAACTTTTTAACCCCACTTCCAATAATTATTTTGTTAAATGTCCATACAGAAAAAAACAAGACATTGCAAAAACATATTTGCAATATACTACCATAGCTACTGTACTTGCTGATAAATGATACAATTTAGGACACTTGCCACAATTGTCATTGACGGTAACACAGAAATATCTTTACATGCAAACTATAAAGTTTAACATGCTATTGATCTGATAACATTCTATTATTTGAGGTTTCATATTTACTGAACATGCCCATAGTATGCACATACAAATTCACCACGTAGCCAAGAGGCAGCATTTTTTAAAGAGTTTTATTAAAGATCCAGATGCAGAGTTTTATTAAAGATACAGATCTTGCACAAAACTGGTAATGACAAAAATAGCTTCTTCCACCCCGTAACAGGGAAGGGAGGCAAATTGGTTTACCCACGGTAAGGGAATAAACTGATCGGAACAGTTCTTTAGCATTGTGACGAAAGCAACTTCACCACTGGTTTTCGGAGAGGACCGATGGCCAGCCTCTTGCCCTGTGACTATGGCCCCTTTAATTTATTTTGACTGAGAGACCCTATTTGTGCCTATTGGGACTTTAAACATTTGGTTCTTCGAACTCCCGAACAGTCTAAGAGGCCACTATTCGACATTCGAACACGTGGTGGCAGCCAGTGGGAGCATCCGTCAATAGAGGTACCCAGTCGGGGTGCCAGGCAATCTGTTACAAGCATCTACCATTATTTCAGGTTAAATGGTACTGTCACATCTTCACAAGATGAAAGAAAACAACCGTCTCATCTTAGTAGTAGGTGTGACGTACAAATAAAGCTCTTGGGTAGAAGACGCATAGTTCTGGGTTGTTCTCTCAGACCCATGACAGACAATAAGAGTATTGCACCTTCATGAAACTGAAACAATTGTTTATGATCAAGAAAATAGATCAGGAACCATCCTATTAATTAGCACAAACTCACTGAAACACTTCAAAGGTTCTACAACTCAGACAGAGGCTCCAGAAGTCTCTCTTGGAAGAACCGGTGTCTCTTGGGTTTGACAGCTTCCTTGTGGGTTGTAAAGTAAGAGAACAGCCTGGGATTTACTTGGTGCACCATCCTCCTCCTCATCTTCCTAGACCACTGGGGCAGCACTTCTGTCCAGGATGGCTTGGGCTGTAATCTAGCTAAACCTGACAAACTTTCCTTTGTCTTTTGGTCATTTTGGTTGTTTGGATAGCTGGAGCCATAATCCATATCAATATCCCCCAAATCCTCCAAGAACTTCCACTCTTTTACCACTCTGTCTTGTACCACCTTTGCACAGATACTTACTGCACTAACAACAGGAAAAAATTAATCAGCATTCGGTCTCACAGTGACATCCAGCTCTGAAAATCTGTGTTTCAGTTTTTCCTGGTATTTCTCTGCAGAAGACCCTGTATCTACAAACATGTCTTTCAGCTGAACACCTGTATCTAGAGCATGTTTAAAGAACCACTATAGTGCCAGTAAAACAAACTCGTTTTCCTGACACAATATAGTTCTTAGGTCCACTCCACCCTCAGGGCCTCCCTGCCCCAGGGCTGAAGGGGTTAAAACCCCTTAAGGCACTTACCTTAATCCATGATCCTCCCCCTCCGACGTCAGCTCCCGAGTGGAGCCAAATGCGCATTAAAAACCTGCCCATAGGAAAGCATTACTCAATGCTTTGCTATGGACTTTCTGTGTGCTCAATGCGATTTTCACATTGAACTTCGTGGAAGCGCCTCTAGTGGCTCTCAGGAAGACAGCCATGAGGCTCGATTAACCCTGCAATATAAACATAGCAGTTCTCTGAAACTATGTTTACATCTGAAGGGTTAAAACCTGGGGGACCTGGCACCTAGACCACTTCATTAAGCTGAAGTGGTCTGGGTGACTATAGTCGTCCTTTAATTAGACCAATGTCATATGATAAGGCATTTACATTGTGTTTTGCTCTTTGTGACATGCTGGTAGAAATTATGTTAGGGGACAGTATGTGCAAAGCCCAACCAATGAAGTCTGCTGTAGTATTTAACTTATTAAACAGATGTCCCCTCTCAGATTAATTGAGTGTCTTGGAATCTGCCACTTTCAGCTCATTCGATTGCTTTTTACGTTGACACAGGACATAAACCATAGGACTGAGCACTGGGCCCCTGCCAGCCTCATTTATCCCCAGGCAGCAGTCTTCCCTCTTACACTCTTCGGAGATGGGTGAGGCCAGGAGACGGTTGCAGGAAATACCCAAGCTACATGTTTACTGCAACACTTCTTGCATCAATTGCAGCTTCCCCTGCATTTTTTTCTCAATGTATAGATTAGTTCATGTTGATAACCTGATGTCCCTTTTAGGGCAGGATGGCATTGTGTTTGTTCACAAAATTAATTTAGAAAATGAGGTTTGCATCTGTAACACACCAAAGCAAGCCATTTTCTTAAAGGGACACTATAGTTACCAGAATAACTGCAGCTACAGTACTACACTATATTCGGTTCCTTTGTCCTCTTATCTTACATCTTGCTCCACACCTATTTGGATTTGAGGACATTCTGAAGGTGTTGCTTCTCTGAACCCCATTTCCTATTGTATTAACTGAGATCATCAAAATTGATCATCTCAGCCAAGTAGACAGAGTGTGGGCGGGTCTGGCTTCGTTGAGACCTGCAATGAGCTGGAAAAAGGTAAGTGAACTAATTTTTTCAATGGGTGCAAGGGGATCCAGACACCTAAACAGTGTTTTCACACCTATAGTGTCAGAAATACACCTTTGTATTTATGACACTATAGTGTTCCTTTAAGTTTGAGTTAGATCCTCATAAACAGTTAAGGACAATAACCATCGGAGCTAGTAACTGCATATTCAGCAGCACTGTGTGCAAGTTATGAAAATATGGAAATAGGCGATGTGGGCACCAAGACACGTCCATAATTCATCCTTCACTCGACTGATCTCTGAAGTAGGCAGCCAACCTAACTCAAGCAATGGCTGAGTGGATACATTTTAATGCCTGTTCAGTTTTTTTTGATGGGGAGATGTTTAATATTCTTATCTAGTAACAATGAAAGCGCGAAGTTGAGGAACATCAGTAGTACAAGACTTTTAGTGATATTTCAGCAAATACATAACAAGAAATTCTATCCTTCTGGGTTTATGTGAATCCGATCAGGTGGATCAGGAACTCATTGGACTAAATCAAACGAATTATAACATTTCTTTTCCCCGATGAATTTCATTCCATTAAATCTATGTGCTGGAAGTAAATGAGAAGTCATTCTCCTTTACAGATTTTCAGAGTTCCAAAATCGCTCCTTTTCCGCCAACCAACTTCATAAAAAAAGATTACTGACTGTTACTAGTGCAGTGCATTGATTTTTTAATCAATACTAGTTTTTATAGTCATACATGTAGAAGTATCAGTTTGCATTCTCGTTCGCATTCTGTGGTACTCTCTCCATACTCCCATATTTTACTTGACGGCTTTGTTGACTGTTGACTTTTTCAGTAAATACTGACTTATGAATATGTACTGCAATCATGAATTATGAACCTACACCTTTTGGCTTCCTAAGGCTTACCTTTTATTGAATCTGTTTCCTAAATATATGTATTGGAGCTGAAATTTATATTCTCTGTCATTGAATTGGAGCATGTAGTTTGACCCTGGGCGAAGGTTGGCTGTCATATACACTTCACTATACTATAAATCTACATTTGTGCTTCCTGCAGTGAAGTTCACATAGTAAAATATTTATTTAACGACAGCAATGAAAGACATATTTATGAACAGTAATCGTGGAATGTTCAGACCCTACAGTCAATGTACTGTCCTCTTTTTGGAGCATATATATTCTGTTTGGTAGAATTCATCAAAGCTCTCAGCTGCTGACTGGAAAAACAAGAATTTGAATTGGCTTCTGTGTTTAGCAAGCACATAGAGTCAACAGCCAAAACTTACTTTTCATAAGATTATTAATAAATTTAACAATTTCTCCTTGACTGCTTATGTCAGTGAACTTCACTAATTAACTTATAAGTTTATATTAGACTCATGCAATCGGATTCAGATGAAATTCTGAACTCTGAAAAGCCATATGGACATTTCACGAGACAAACTAAATAGTCAATGGATGTACTGTTTCATTTGTTTTGCGATTCACAGTTAAAAATCCAAAATCCCAGTGGATAAATCGTTATAACAAAACCATGGTTGCACTGGGGTAAAAAAATTAAATTAAAAAACTTCTATTACTATATTGGAGGAATAGAACCTCCCTCAAGCCCCCACGCTCCATGACACAAGTGGGGGTATGTCTACTAAACAGTGAGCAGCCAGTACTATTTTAAATATATATGTATATATATATACACACACATACACACGCGCACACACATAAATAACAGGACTTTGTCAATACTGACACCATAAGCACAATGCTCAGCCTTTTGGGGCGTATAAGTGTCCTGCAAATAAATCATTTTGGGCAAGTAATCCCATAACATAGATAATGACACAAACATACCATGTTAATAGCTGCCCCTATTGATATGGATGCACAACTTACTTATTGCTCACTGAGATAAGATGTAATTTCCAGAGATATGCAGTCTGTTTCATAAATTTCATAGCATCGATCGCCATACTTCCCAAGTGTACCTATTTAGGAGGGACAGTAACTATTTTGACCCAAAACCCTATGTCCCTCTTTTCTAGAAGTGTATTTGTGTGTAGGAGTGTATAACAGAGCTCCACAAAGATAATACAGCAATGTGTCTTTAACCCCTTAAGGACCAAACTTCAGGAATAAAAGGGAATCATGACATGTCACGCATGTCATGTGTCCTTAAGGGGTTAAACTACAACAAATATTTTTAGAAAGCAGCCGGTGTAAAAAGGAATCATTGTTCTTGTTCTAAATTACATTTTAGTTTCAGGGCTACAGGGTTATCCACTAGGTGAATTCAAATTGAATTTCAATTTTAAGGTTAAAATAGCCAACCTGTAAACAGTCTCTAAGCTATGCTTTCTATTCAGCTACTCTGGCCTTAAATGTAAAATTCGCTTTGAATCCTCATGTTAGTAAATAACCCTGATCATTTTTTTTATTAGTAAATCACTTAAAATTGTGCAGAACCGCCCCACCCCTTCCCACACCCTTAAAATAAAAGTGTCCCTCTTTGTCCATTTGGTGTACTGGACGTTTTTTTATCACAGTCTAACTCAGTCAGTGTGCTTATGTAATTATTTGTACTAATTTACAAGGCGTATTGAAAATAACTTATTATTATTGTCATTATAATAATAATGACATAACATCTTGTTATTAAAAATATGAAGTTCTGTGGAGGCTATATGCAAATATATGTAACATAAACATACTGACCCTTCCAGTCTCTGTGTCATTTATTAGAAGTCCAGCAAACTTGCTAGGTTCTGTAAGACTTTAGTGTTAAATCCCAGTAAATATTTAGAAAGAGTGCTGTTGGCAAATTGAAGCTTCTGTTACCAAGAGGATATGTACCAGCTCTGCATTCCTATATAACCAGAAATGACAGATGCTATTTTTAATACTGTGCAATGCAAATAGCATTTGCATCAATATACATCCCCAGATGTCTTGCTTTAGCTAAAACAAAACCGAAGAGAGTTTAGGTTTAAAATTCAGGCAGATTACCAAGCTATAACCCAGCTTTAGGTTTCTGTAGCAGTTCACATGGTTATGCCATTGAGACTCCAAGTATTTCTAAAATAATTATAGTGTCTCACAGGTTGACTTTGGGAAAATAAAATTCATCAACAACCTTCAGTTAATTTTAAATAGAACGGCTTTTAATGACCGTTTACTTGCTGTTGGCCTATTTCTTTCTCTCACGCTTCCACGAGATCTGAAAGGACTTTTCATTTCATTTGTTATCTGTTTGGGTGAAGTCATCTTCCATTTGGATTTGTACAAAATCTCTCTATCACCTTTTGAAATTACGCATATTGTATAAGTAGGATATATTATGTCTTAGAAGATGTCGTATAGTTGTGTAAATGGTAAAATATATTAATTTCTTTTAGATTGGAAAAAACATTCAAATATAATTAATCTAATTACATAATTCCAAGAGCCAATACCCATCATGCTAGGTGAACACCCACAATACACAGCCTGACATCAGTGAAATATAAGTTTATGAAACTATGTTTCAGGACAACTAGTTACAAATAGGTTTAAAGAAAATCTCAGGGCACCAATGCAACATGCATTTAATAGATTTTAGCTTTATTAATATGCCGTATTGCTGTATTTTATTTGCATGCTCAAATCTTTATAGTACACACACACACAAACACAGTGAATTTCAAATTTAATGCCAGAATAGTCAAAATGATAGCACAGCTGACGTAGAGAATTTCTCCAATTCGACTATTTTGACCTTACATTTAAAAGTCACTTTGAATTCTCTCTCTTTGAATAACCCTGTACATGTCTTCATGGATGTCCAGTCCTTGTAATGCAGGTTGTTTTGTTCTTCAGAGTGCACTCATTCAGTGCTGTCAGTGGTTCGGCTCTGTGCATACCTTTGATAAGGAAATCTTTTTCTGGAGTGAAGGGGCATGGCTAAAGAGGCAGGCTTATGATGCAACATTCTGCAAAACAATTATTTTATGCAAAAACTATGAAGATTTAAATGTGCAAACTAAATAATAATACAAAATACAATATATTAATGAGACCAAACCCTCTAACTACATTAAAGTTGTAATCGTTCCCAGAGTGTCCCTTTAATTCTAGGTGATTACATGATACACGTGGATGGTTGTACCTCAAGGAAAAAACCTGAACAGTCAGGAAAAACTGTGCTATATGCAAATAGATATATTACAATTCAAATAATTCTTCTGGAGGTCAGTTCCTCAATCTGCTGCTATTCAGGTAAGTACGTTGAAGGACTGTAGAGTGTAAATGTTGCTTTGTTTCAGTGTCCAAAATTTTATCTGCATGACTGTTGTTAAATGCTGATAGAGTCTTGTCAGAGAATGGACCTATATATTAAATTACTGTTCGTGTCATGCTGCTCCTATAAACTATTTAGGTTTTATACAGAGCCAGCTCTACCATAAAGGTGGCTCAGCAAGGGGTCGTAAAATCCCTTGGAAACTGCAAATCTTTAAGGGCTTCTATACAATGGTGTCTCTACTTTTACAGACCAGCTGCTACTTGCTAAACCGCCTGTTGCTACAAATAAGTCAGCCTCCAAGTTTTGTTCCCTGCTATAATTGTTTACATTCTTTACGTTACGTTGTCCTGATATTGTATGAAGGTATATCTAAGTATAATTTGCATCACGGAGAATAAAGTGCTGGGATTTCCTGCAGTTATTCTTTCACTCCAAGCACGAAAGTCACAAGAGAGAAGAACACATAAACACAAAATTCTCATCTTCTCTCATCTCTAGCAAATAAATGCCAGTTGCTCTTTATTTCAATACTTTTATAAATGTATGTTTCTTATTAACTTTTTGGTTGTGATCCTTGCTTGACATCACAGCCTGTATGTGTTACAAATACCACGATGTGTTGTTTTTCTGGTCTATGGATGGCCCGTAGTGATGGGATATTGTTTTCATGTAAATGGTAGCAGAATTTACCTTCAAGAAAATATTTTTTTATTTTATCATGTTCACCTCCCGGTCCCCCCCACCCATATAGCTCGTGCCTACTCTTGGAGTCTCTTCAGAAGCTTGGATCTGGGATTTCCCTGCAGTTCTCTAAAACCTGATATAATCCAAGTTAATTCTGTCCAGCCCTTCTGATGCTTAACCCATGATGGAGATCACAAAGCTGGTATTAACAAGATGATTTTAGAAGCAATTGGGGTCTTAAAATGACCATGTGGATGATTTGAGATATGTTAACACCCATGCAAGCTGGCTGTAAACTGCTCTTCTGATCTCATCAAATGGCAAGATCTTGTTAAGCTCTTTTGCCGTATAAACGATCCATTAACTGTCGTGGATTAATAGTGAATATTTAGCACTGCCATTTGTATTGTGAGCCGAATTTGGATTTTTAAATGAGCCAATTTGTATTTGTAAAATATATATACTCCATATCCCAGAAAGTATCTGTTTAATGCTTGAAGCTGAAATTGTTGCCAATACAATGAGTCTTTGTTTCAAAGTTTTAACTATAACCTTGGGACACATAAATGCTCTCTGATGGTTCTCCATCCTTCCAAACCCATGCTCAATTACTAATGTCTCTCTTCAGGTATTTGCACTACCTAGTCCTAGACCGTGTTTTGAGTATCAAAAGATAGCAAGAGCATAATACAAACATATTTGTATTTAACAAAATTGAGAGTAAGGGAGAGAATGTTAATGAATGTCATCTTCCTGTCCGTCCGCACCTCCCACGCCTCCCCCTCTGTCAGTCCCTACATTGGCTTCCTGTAAGATATAGGGCTCAATATAAAATTCTGGTTCTTGCTTTCAAATCTCTACACAATGCTGCTCCCACCTATCTATCCTCCCTAATACACAAGTATGTCCCATCTAGGCCCCTACGCTCTGCCAAAGACCTGCGCCTATCCTCTATTTGTCCTCCCACCTCTGATGCTTGCTTTCTAGACTTCTCTAGAGTTGCACCGTTCCTGTGGAACTCCCTTCCCTTTTCTTATAGATGCTCACCCAGTCTCCATTCCTTCATAAAATCATTAAAAATTCACTTTATCACAAATGCATATCAATTAAACTGTTAATGGCTCAAAAAAACCCCACACTAAGTATTTATTGAATACTATTCTACCAATCTTCTTCCCTAATACTTCCCTTACCTTTGTGTCACTTTACCCCAATACCTCTAGAATGTAAGCTCATTGAGCAGGACCTCAACCCCTCGGTTTCTGTGCTTCAAACTTGTCTGGTTACAATTACATGTTTGTTAGTCCCCCCCTATACAGTTACACTATACACCAACATTTACACACACTATACACCAACATTTATACATACTATACACTAACATTTACACACACTATACACTATACTACTACATTTACACTATACACTAACATTAACACACACTATACACTATACTACTACATTTACACTATACACTAACATTTACACACACTCTACAGTCACAACACACGCTACACTCTTACACAAACACACTCTGCTTTCACTACACACACTAAATCCTTACATAAGCACACACTTTTCCGTCACTATACACACTACATTCTTACACAAACACACACTCTTCATTTACTACATACACTACATCCTTACACAAACACACACTGTGCAGTCAATATACAGACACTATAACCACTACACAAGTAAACACTCTGCTGAGATATGAGTGGTTTCCACCTCTCTCTCAAACTAGATAAATATAAGTTTGTTAAGCAAAATAAAGAGTCACACATTGAAAACACAGACACAAGGCAACAAAGAACAAAACAGAAAGAAAAGGGCAAAGGTAACATTAAGACACATAAAACAATGGTAACACATTGAACAAAGACCATGACATAAGACCAAGTATCAGAAAGAACATAGACCAGGACACAAGGTAAAGATATTACAAAATAGGACATCACAATCCCAAAAATTACAAGAATCGTGCACATTTGGAAACCAAAATAAAGAGAGTGGGAAAGAAAAAAATAACACACAATTATCTTTATTATTACATTGTTCTTATAGTATTTGTGCCTTTTTTTTTTTCCAGCTTGAAAATAATGATAAGTGTATATTTTTAAAAAGCATGTAAACTGGAAAATGTTACTTGAAATGTTTTTACTGGCCTACTTTACCACCACTTTTTCACTAGTGAGATTTATTTTTTCACACATGCCCTTGGCACAAAGAACTACTGTAACAATAAGTTCAATCAATTCAATCTCAAGATTCTCAGAATGCCTAAAATGTAAAGGATTCTCATTACATGTTGCCAGGGTTGGAATGTAGGAATGCATATGACAGTTTCCAAAATGTAGATATTCAAGCCCTTCAAGACCTCTTGGCAGGTCGAAATGTTGTTTTTCTTTTCTGTACCATTAAATTTGCCTTCGGCTTGAACATCCTGAGTGCCCGTAGATTTTCTTTTTGATATTTAAGCACTTGTCTTATTTGTAGTGATTTAGCAACAAAAGGGATGTACAGGGTTCTATGGGAATCTCTAGTTCTTCACGGGGATGGGAGTATAGTCAATGCAGGTAGGAGGCAGGTTCCGAAAGGGAAATGACTGGGGATACTTAAAAGGGAAGAAATGTTTGAATGGTAGAGAAGAATAGAGAAAGAATGAGGTTGTAGAAATGACACAAAGGGCTAGAATGAAAATATTGGGGGAAGGCTTGTATGCAAGTTGGAAAAAGGTAGCACAGTAAAACAATGAAATAATTGAAAGGGGTCCCTAACTGATATATCTTTGCTGCCCTTTATATAAAGTATTAAGAAATTGGGAGCACTTCGAAGAGGGAGTGTACCTTTCAAGCTGTTCTATTTGATCTAGAACTCATTGTTAGAGTGTCTCGCATTATATGTGGCTGCTGCAACCTGTTCCAAACACACACTGTGCTGAGTTCTTTATGGAAAAGTTAGCAATTCATTTTCAAGCTCTTAAACATGACCTTAATTAGTCAAATGATCCATCTGGTGCAGTAAGATAAACATTTCTTAATTGTGTGTACTAGAGGAGATAAGAATGGAAATTATGAACACATAAAATGTAATTAAACAAATACAGTTCGTGAAAATGTCTGTACGTGTGTGTACATAAAAATAACAGGCAGACAATGTTTTCTAACTCAGTAATACACAGAGGTATCATTGTCTCAAGCAGTTATTTCATATAATTCTCCGTTAACACATATCGAAAGGGGTTTATTCACTAAAGTGGGATTTGTTGAGAAATTAAAGTGAATGCAATGTCAATTTCAAATTTTAGACCAAAACAGCTAAAATTAAAACCTAACTGACATGTATCCAACTTTGGGGATGAACTGTGCCATCCATCTGATTCAATTTCCAACCTCTAGTCAGTTAAAAGATATTTACTATACCACTTGCAAGCTACATTCTGACCGTCACTCAGCTCATGGCAGTTATGGCAGTTACTACTTAATGTTAGGCAAAAACAGCCAAGCTGGAAACATTCTGGTCAGAAATTAGCTTGCAAGTAGCATAGTAAATATCATGGATCTTTTAACTGACTTAAGGTGGTAACTCACTTAATCATCTATGGTGGGTTCATCCTCATCCAGTATGTTGACATGCACGTGTTGGCATTGTGTGATGTTTTAGTGTAAATTACTCTTACAAACCACTGGAACTTTTTGTAAACAAAAACGACAACCTGCATGATTTAAAATAAAAAATAATAATAAAAAAAAACTATGGTCTTTCTATATCGCTGCCCTCTTTTATTGTTCTCGGTGCTAGCTTGCACAATTTAACCCCTTAAGGACACATGACGGAAATATTCCGTCATGATTCCCTTTTATTCCAGACGTTGTGTCCTTAAGGGGTTTTAAAGGGAAAAACAAGTAATATAAAGCTATCGATCTATGCTGTATAACTTTCTAAATGTTAGTTGGCACAATTTAAATGAAAAAAAAAACCCTTGTAGTATTATAATATACACATATGTATACCCTTTTTTTTATCTTTGTCAGCGCTAGTTGGCACAATTCAAAGGAAAAAAAAATACTTCTCAGCAGGTCCAACTTTAAGCCACTAGATGGAGATGAGCTCAAAATGTTATGTTTTTATTTATCTGTTCTAGTCATTCACAGTAACATCATGTTCCTATTAACTACTCTGCTAAGTCATTATTACTTTGATAAGGAAGCTACTAACTTAATCGAATGCACAATATAATGATTGGGCCTTTACATTTTCCTAATCAAGAGCTAAATCTTCACAGCATGCTGAATGGGAGCATTAAGCTGAAATCAAGGTAATGGCAGATTATTACATATTCCATTCTTCCTTATTACATTTAATGTTTCTCCTTTTATGGTTTTTAAATATAGTTATATTTTTAGAAAGCCTGTCTTAAAGTGGCTGAGTTGTATATGCTCCCTCCTCATTTCATTGTTTACCTTGGAGGCTTTATACTCGTATGGTTAATAGTAAATTTTGTTTGTATTTTTATAGAGATTGTTTTTAACTATTGAACTTTTGGACTTTTTATACAGTGTAATCCATTGGACATGACAAGACACATTGTAGTTTCCATAGAATTTGATTAGAAAAGCAGTTTCTTATTTCTTATAAAGGGAATTATCTTCTTTAATGATGGTAATATATCATAGGGGATCAATACTACTAGTTTGGAAGACAGTGGCCCAACAAACACATCAATAGTACAATGTTTCTAAACATTCCCAGAATCACATCTAGAAATACATGTTTTCATGTGTCTACTATGGCACAGGCACAAATGGGTGGGTATATATATGTTGGAAGGCCATTTGGCCTGAATTTGTGGGAGGAGTTATGATCCTATATAAACCCTGTCCCCATACTTACCTGTGTCGTGCAAGCTGTTTGTCGTCTCCATAGTTACGTGCACTTCCGGTTCGTCGTTCCCGGCACGTCCACGTAAGCATAAACGTGGGAAATGGTGTTCGGCTCTTTCCCATTTTTGGACCTAAAAACGCGGGGATAGGCTCCCTTTATTACTTACCCATTCGTGCTTTTACACCATTCATGTACTTCTGCGTTCGTGCGGCTAATAGCCGACCGCAGAGTACACACTCCTCTCGTTTATTTTCGTATAAGCTAACTACCGACCACACTAAACGAACTTATGTTTGACTATTTCATCCGTTCGTTCGTTTGTTCGTTTATCCGACCACAGGTACAATTGGTTTTCATTTAAAAATCTGTTTTGTATACTACATTTAGCCGAACGCAGGAGTTCTTTCTCGTTACAGTTCTCCTGTTCATTTGTTTACCGAACACAAGAGGCTACAGTGTTTAAATTCACTAATCTACTGTAATAGTACATAGTTATGCTTTCACGTATCTAAGCACTCGCATTATTTATCCTATATGTATTTATGTGTTTTTATTATATGGCTCTTAAATTCACCACTGGTTAAATAATATGTGTTTCTAATTTTCCGCTATGGTCACATAATTATGAGACACCTTTCTTTTACAGGGTAAATCTTCTTAAAGGCACAGTTTGTCCACTTTCTCTTATAAGTTAAGTTATAAAGTACACCTCCAGGCATTATCATACCCTGCTGAGACTTAGTCTATTGTACTTTCCCTTTTCTATTAGTCTTCCACGCAACTAAGGTCTCCGCTCATAAGTTAAGCCGTACGGTCCTTTTTCACCAGGCTCATTACAGATAGCACGATTTTAAAAAACCTTTGTTCCTTAAAAGTCCTTATATACTGGTTCCTTACACTTAGTCTGCATATGTTTTTTAGGATTTTTACTGTATCAGGTAAGAAGGTTTACTAGTTCTCTTTTCACTCAAGGCCTCCCCAGCCTCATTCAGCCTCCCCACCTCCCAAAGTGGGTTCTAAACTTCAAACGGGCCAGATCTGTGTTTCCTCACTGCGATTATAACATCAATCACACAAACCTACACCACCTTGCTTCTACTTCTACTTTTCTTCAAGAAAAGTTCCAAGAAGAGGTTCCTAGTATCCCGCATTTCGGTAACAGGTAAGAAGGTTTACCATTTTACGTTTTCCCTTGAGGCCTTATTCAGCCTCCACGGTCTCATACAGCCCCCCACCTCCCAAAGTGGGTTCTAAACTTCAAAACGTACCTGGTCTAAGATTCCTCACAAATGTCAACAACAATCTCATTATCATAATCCACCGTATTACTATCATATTTAACGGTACATGTTTTTGTCATTCAGTTCTACATATCATTACTTAGACCTACGTCATTACCACAGCTCGCCAAGTCCTACACCATTGACAACATACAGGCTACCTGGTTCCCTGCATTACAGTATCAGGTATTGGTAATCTTACTCACTACGTTTACGTTTCTTCTTAAGGCCTCACTTCGCCTTTGTTTCATTCAAAAATATTCACATTTGTGGGAACCCAACCTCTAATTTACGGACCAACGTTCAGGTCCCTCAACTTTCCCAAGTTCTTACGTTACAGTATCTCTGTTACACACCTACCCATACGTTCAACATTTTTACACTCATTATACTAGTGGCACGCCTCAGGCCCACTAGCATCTTTTTCCCCTAAGGTTTCCTGGACCGGGCCCGTTCCCTGCAGATGCAAGACTATATTGTAATCTTCCTGCGCATTGCCCAAAGAAAGAGGACAAACACTCGAGGTTAAGTATCTACATACGTTATATCACACCATTCTAAGAGACAAGCCCCATCAGGCTAGAGAACTGGCATTGAGGGTTAGGAGCTGACCTTAGCTATCCTAAGTAATACTACGGTCCCGCGAGGTCTACACCCCCACCTCATACACGGAGGTTCAGCCCCACGACCAAATCATAGTTAGCTACCTCGCTCGCCCTTCCTTAGGGCTACAGTTAGGGCTTCCCAAGTCATGGCCACACGTTTTCAATCTCTTATAGTCACCGAGAGGCCGACACCCTGCCACCACGTTCAAGTGGCCACAAAATTCCCTCGGCCCAAATCATAGGTAGAGCCTCTCTCCGCCACTTGGCACTAGCAGGGCCTCACCTGTCACTTGGTTCTAGAATTTTTTTTCACTTTGGCACTAGCTAGCATTCCAGTTCTCCGAAGATCTCATCCAAACCTCTAAGACACATTACTTATCCAAATCATTATTTCTTTTTCAGAATGTCACGAGAATCCATCCCAATAATCGGTCTGCTGTTGGACGAAATACCCAGCACGCCAGTCAGGCCTGGGTCTCCAAAGGAATCCCTCACCCCTTCTACCCTCAGTTACCTGGGATACTGGTACATTCCAAAAATGTCAGCAGAGCTCAGTCACAGGGGTATCCCATCTCCAGCCACTACCAGTAAGGAAGGACTACACAGGCTCACGGCAGCTCAGGCCAACGTCCCCAGGTCTGGCTCTAGTTCACAAGGGCCATCAGCTTACTCCTCAGATTCCCGGCCAGCCTCCAAATGATGAACAGGCTGATAAGTGGAAATGGCTATAGCCACACCAGGTGTCTCAATAAGCTTCACAATCGCCTCTTTTCCGGTCCTCTCACTTCTCATCTTGGTGTACCATTCCCATCGAGGTAGCCATTCACAATACCCTTTTATACGTCTGATCATAGTCCCCTTCCACACCGCACTCTACTTCCATTCCCAGTATCAAAACTCCTCATTCCCGTTAAGGAGTTCTCACTGCACTACGCAAATCGACCATGCCATACAAGCTATCACTTCAGCAAGTAGTAAAGCTTGGTTGAGCAAGACAGACTTATCCAACGCCTTTAACCCCTTAAGGACACATGTCATGTGTGACATGTCATGATCTCCTTTTATTCCAGAAGTTTGGTCCTTAAGGGGTTAATCTACTACCTATTCACCCTCCACAATGGCACCTTGTCTATGTTTGGCTCTAGGAGCAGCCCTAAGTATTCAACATCTTCGTACAAACCCTCTGCTGACCGCTCCTAAAAATATTCAGGTCATCCACTATCTGGATGAATTTTTTGTTGATTTAGCAGGTTCACAAACACCTAACAGTGTTCACACCACCACAGCCTCCTTTTCACAACACTCGGGGTCCCTCTGTCATCAGGCAACCTCGGGTTAGGGATGCCTGGCCCACTGTGACGGATGCCTTGCCGCCCTTTAGAGAGATTTCTACTTTGTCAGAGATCTACCCCAACGTGGCGGCCACCCTCACATGGGGTCATCTTTGGACCTGCAAGGCAGTTAAATGCTGCTCTGACAACTCCGCAGCCTGCGATTTCATTAGCAAGGGCGGTCATACTCGTTGCCACTGTGGATGATTCGCAGACTGATTTGGCAGGGAGCAACCCCTCAGTTCTTTCTAGTCTACATTTTTTATTCCTGGTGTCCACTACACAACTGCTGACACTTTGCACGCTCTCAATTTAAGGTTTTCTTTCAGGCACTCCCTACTATCCACTACATACCATCCAACATTTAAAATGGACAAACACAGACACTTTAATTTAAATGGGTGTGAGTGGAGGGTGTGACCAGGGGTTAGGCTGTTTTGAGAAATTTTAGGTGACTTACTAATAATTTATTAAACTAAAAGGTAATTTAGAACAAGAAAAAATTATCTTGTTTACACCGACTGATACCTAAACACATATATTGTAATGACATGTTACTGGGAGTATTAATGATGTGGAGCTCTGTTATTAACTCAAATATAGCAACAATAGGGAGCTTCTAAGAAAGAGGGACATTAGAATAAATAGGGACACTTGGAAGCTATGACACTCGACCACCAAAATGTAAACAAAACCTGGCATTTGTGCTACATGTCTGTCCAACCATAATGCACCTCTTTAAATGCACCCACCCATATTAAATGCACCCACCCTTATTATATATCATTTTATTCAGGGGAAACAGGGCTTTCATTTAATATCAAATATTTAGTGTAGCGGATGGCACCAGGCTATCCTGCAAATATATTGTACAAAACTGCATTCGTGTGATCTGCTGTGTTATATGTCTTTTAAAAGAATTGTATTCCTCTGATTGTTCGGTAGTTTCATTCCCTTAGTTCATTCGAATGAAACTACCGAACAACCAGACCTCCCCTGTGTGAAGTGTGTCCTCAATTACCCGTTGCAACATTGTTGCGAACGGGTAATTGCCTAGTAAGTAGCCGTCCTTTGTTCTCGGCGGTGGCCGCCATTCGACAAACGAACACATGGCCGCGGCCATTTTAAAACTCCCGAACAGCGGTGTTTTGCCGTCGAGTGTCTGGAACTAAAATCGGACACTCGAGTAGGCGAACACCACTGAGACCTCCACAAGCCCGGTCCGTTCGGTTCCTAACTACCGAACGGCCCCTCGTTCGGTAGAT
>OW240912.1:340631463-340844249 GCA_933207985.1 Pelobates cultripes
GGCTCAGCGGTTCCCATTACAACTGTAGAACAGTGGGAAGTACTGCACGAGGCGGATCCAGTCCAGGCTAATGCTGACAACCGCCAGAATCACAGGCAAACCGTGTATCTGGAGGGTAAAGCGGTTCAGGGGCTACGTGACTCAGGAGCCACCATCACCCTGGTAAAGAGTCACCTGGTCTCAGACCAGGCTAAACTAAACAAGACTGTGGCCATCAGGGTAGCCGGGGGAGCAGTATACCGGCTACCTACAGCGAGGGTACACTTGCATTGGGGAGCGGGGGCAGGACATGTGGAGGTGGGGTTGATGCCGCAGTTACCGGCGGAGGTTTTATTGGGGAACGATCTGCGGGGGCTCACATCTGCTTTTGAGCCCCAGACACCCACCACAGGAGAAGCTCACCCTGTGGTTACTCGTCAACAGGCCCGCACCCAGGACTACAACACACTCCCGGAGGTTCAGGTAAGAGCTCCTTCCCCTTCCCTTGAACGTGTTCCCTGGGCCCCTCCTAACGAATTTGCAGCTGAGGTAGTGACTGACCCCACCTTGCAGGTGTATAGGGACAAGGTGACAGCAGACACGCCTGGGGCGGGAGGGCAAAAGGTTTATCTGGGACAAACAGCTGCTATATCGGGAGACGGATAAGAAGATATCCGGGTCAGACCCGATTGTGATGAGGCAGTTAGTGGTACCCCAGCGGTACCGGGCAGAGTTACTCTGGATAGCACATGACATTCCGCTATCTGGACATTTAGGGGTCAGCAGGACCCGGCACAGGTTAACACAAAGCTTCTTTTGGCCTGGAATTAGCCAGGAAGTGCGCAGGTATTGCAACACGTGCGATACATGCCAAAGGGTGGGGAAAAGGGGGGACCGATGCAAGGCCAAGTTACATCCCCTTCCCATAATCGAGGAACCCTTTAGCAGGGTAGCAGTTGACCAAATAGGACCCCTCAACAAAGCGAGCCCGTCAGGTAAACGATTTATCCTGACAGTAGTAGACTATGCCACCAGATATCCCGAGGCGGTGGCCCTGACGAATATACAGGCTGAGACAGTAGCGGAAGCCCTGATGCAGATATTCTCCCGGGTGGGACTTCCCAGGGAGATTGTCTCCGATCAGAGCACCCAATTCACCGCCGAAGTCACGCAGCGCCTCTGGAAGTTTTGTGACAGTAAGCCTGTCATTAGTTCCCCTTACCACCCCAGACGAATGGGCTCTGCGAACGTTTCAACGGTACATTGAAACAAATGCTCCGAACCTTCGCAGAGACCCACAAGGACTGGGAGAAATTCCTGCCTCACCTCCTCTTTGCTTACAGGGAGGTGCCGCAGGAATCCACTGGGTTTTCCCCATTTGAACTATTGTTTGGCCGCAGGGTACGAGGGCCTTTAGATTTAATCAGAGAGCATTGGGAGGGAGAACGTAGCACTGACGGTACCCCCATCATACCATACGTGTTGGCATTCCGAGACCGCCTGGAGGCCTTAACCCAGACGGTACGCGAGAATTTGCAGGCGGCTCAGACACGCCAACGCACATGGTATGATCGGGGCGCCAGGGACCGTAGCTTTCAGGTCGGGCAGAAAGTGTTGATTTTAAAACCTGTCCGACACGATAAGCTGCAGGCCGCCTGGCAGGGCCCTTATAAGGTGGTAGAACAACGGTGTGACACCACTTATATAATAGGCTGTGCGTTGGTACTGGGGGGCGACGCATGCTCCATGTGAACATGATGAAGCCCTACCAGGAGCGCTCTGAGGAAGTGACCGCCATATGCGCGCCTAACTCAGAGGAGTTTGACAGTTTGCCTCTCCCGGATCTGCTGGGAGAGGGTCAGTTATCAGGGGACTTAGGGGAAGTCACCCTGGGGGACCGGTTGAGCCCACAGGAGCGGAGCGAGGTACAACAGCTGTTGAGGGAGAAGCAGGATATCTTCTCTAATGTACCTGGTTACACTCCTCTGGCCACTCACAGAGTAGACACCCCAGGGCAACTTCCCATGCGTCAGACCCCGTACCGCATCCCAGAAGCGGTACGGGCGAACATGCGCAAGGAGATCGATGAGATGCTCCAGCTGGGGGTGATTGAGCCCTCTGACAGCCCCTGGGCATCCCCGGTAGTGCTAGTACCAAAACGGGACGGCACAACCCGTTTTTGTGTAGACTACCGGAGATTGAATGAGAAGACGGTATCTGACGCCTATCCCATGCCCAGGATAGACGAACTACTGGACCGGATGGCGAGGGGGCACTACCTCACCACTATTGACTTGTGTAAAGGGTATTGGCAAATACCCTTGGCACAAGACGCCATCCCTAAGTCGGCCTTTGTCACCCCATTCGGCTTGTACCAATTTAAGGTCATGCCGTTTGGGATGAAAAACACCCCGGCTACTTTTCAGTGGATGGTGGACCGCCTCCTGGATGGGTTCCAAGATTATACCTGCGCATACCTCGATGATATTGCCATTTTCAGCAATACCTGGCAGGAACACTTGACCCATATAGGAGCGGTCCTAGACAGGATTAGGGCCGCTGGTTTAACGCTGAAACCAGCCAAATGCAGCATAGGAATGGCTGAAGTACAATACCTCGGTCATCGGGTAGGATGCGGCAAGCAGAAGCCAGAACCAGCCAAAGTAGAGGCTGTAGCTCAATGGCCTACCCCTAGGACTAAGACTCAGGTATTAGCGTTCCTAGGAACGGCCGGGTACTACCAGAAATTTGTCCCGAATTACAGTGCCCTGGCCAAACCTCTCACTGACTTAACCCGTAAAAACCTGCCCCGCCAAGTAACCTGGACCCCGGAGTGTGAGCAGGCATTTCAGTTGTTGAAAGATGCATTGACCAATGCCCCTGTCTTGGCAGCTCCCAATCCAACTAAACGTTTTCTTGTCCACACAGACGCTTCTGTGTTTGGATTGGGAGCAGTACTGAGCCAAGTCGGGGCCGATGGCGGAGAACATCCCGTGGCTTACATCAGCCGCAAACTGTTACCTCGAGAAGTAAGCTACGCCGCCATCGAGAAGGAATGCCTGGCTGTGGTGTGGGCCCTGAAGAAATTACAGCCATATTTGTACGGACAAGCTTTTTCCCTGCTCGCGGATCACAACCCGTTAGTATGGCTAAACCGGGTGGCTGGGGACAATGCCAGGCTGCTGCGCTGGAGTCTGGCGCTGCAGCCCTTTGACTTTAATATCCAGTACCGCCCGGGTAAACAGAATGGAAATGCTGACGGGTTGTCAAGACAAACTGACCTAGAGAAATGATCCGTGAGCCTCCCCGGACATCCCCAAGCCGATCCGTGTTGGATCAGACTGTGTATGCCGGCTTGTGGGCAAGGGGGAGCAGTGTAGCGGATGGCACCAGGCTATCCTGCAAATATATTGTACATAACTGCATTCGTGTGATCTGCTGTGTTATATGTCTTTTAAAAGAATTGTATTCCTCTGATTGTTCGGTAGTTTCATTCCCTTAGTTCATTCGAATGAAACTACCGAACAACCAGACCTCCCCTGTGTGAAGTGTGTCCTCAATTACCCGTTGCAACATTGTTGCGAACGGGTAATTGCCTAGTAAGTAGCCGTCCTTTGTTCTCGGGGGTGGCCGCCATTCGACAAACGAACACGTGGCGGCGGCCATTTTAAAACTCCCGAACAGCGGTGTTTTGCCGTCGAGTGTCTGGAACTAAAATCGGACACTCGAGTAGGCGAACACCGCTGAGACCTCCACAATCCCGGTCCGTTCGGTTCCTAACTACCGAACGGCCCCTCGTTCGGTAGATAGAAAGAACCGAACGAGGGGATTCAGGCAAACCCTCTCTAGCCTCTATAGCTAGAGGTTTTCGTGTATTTTATTCCCTTATGCCAGGACCGACCGCAGGGCCCATTCGCATGGAACCTCATTCGGCTGTCTCAGTCAGTGCGGTCGGTCATTTTATTCCCTCCATACATTTCCTGAACCCCTCTTCTGATCTGGGTGATTTTTGGATATGTTATTCACCCAGATCAGGGGTATCCGGGGATGTAGGATTTAAAGCGGTACCCCTACGTTTAGGGGTACATCCAGAAACGGGGGGAATTACTGTACTGGATAAGGGGATTATGATGCTGGCTGAGGGGAGGAGATGTGTGGGAGGTTACCAGGACAGGATTGGCTACTGTAATAATTATTGTAAATCCCTCCCTTGCATGGGAGCATGCTTTAAAAGGAGACTGTGGATTAAAGCTTTCAGTTATGCTCCTGAAACTGTGTGTCGTCCAGTTATTGGGATTGCTGTGGGGATATTGCTGTATTTTACCTGCTGGAAGCCTTGCCTGTGGATTTACTATTTACTTGTTCCTGAGCCTCACTTGGATTATAAGCGGAGATAACCTGGGTAATATTGCATCTCCGCTACATTTAGCTATGAGACATAATTTAATATGAAACAAATGGGAGAAAATAAGACTTTGTTTGATTTTTTTAGTTCTACATGACATTTTAACTGTCAATGTCATAATACTGTTTGCTTTTACTGCAAAAAAATACACATATTTGTATTCAGCAAAGTCTCACGTGTAAGACAATACACCCTATGTACAGATTTTATGGCGTTTTGGGAAGTTACAGGGTCAAATATAGCACGTTACATTTGAAATTGAAATTTGCCAGATTGGTTATGTTGCCTTTGGGACTTTATAGTAGTCCAGGAATGGAATTTACACCCATAATGGCATACCATTTGCAATAGTAGACAACCCAAGGTATTGCAAATGGGGTATATCTAGTCTTTTTTAGTAGCCATACCTTAAGTATGCTTCTTTACAAATCAATGGTAAGACCCTACCTTGGATATGCGGTGCTATTTTGGGCACCAGTTTTAATGAAGGATATTGCAGAACTAGACAAAGTACAGACTTGAGCTACAAAACCAATAAAACCAGGGGGATGGAAGACATTAGTTATGAGGAAAGGTTAGAATAACTGGAATTGTTTTCTTTAATAGAAAGGCAATTTATAGGAAACAGTGGGGATATGCTAGCACTATACAAATATATACATGGTCAATACAAACTGCTATGTGCTAACCTGTTTTTTTAGCAGGAATATACAGCAGACAATAGGTCACCCATTGAGACAAGAAGAAAGGTGTTTTCTCTTACAGCACATGAAAGGGTTCTTTACAGTAAGAACAGTACAGATGTGATATTCTCTGCCTAAAGAGGTTGTGTTATCCGATTAGATGGATACATTTAAAAAAAGCTTGAATGCTTTTTTGCATAGACAGAATATTCAAGGATTTTATTAGTATGTATGTAAACAGATTTTTTTATCCAAGGATAAATCTGATTGCCATTATGGATTGAAGAATGATTTTTTTCCTTTTTGTAACATTGTTGGAAATGGATTTAGCAAATGCTTTGTTTGCCTTCTTTTGGATCAACAGCATAACAAAATGGGATGCACAGTTGAACTTGAGGGACTTTAGTATTTTTCAACCTAGAAAACTATTTAATTATAGGTTGCATAAACACATAGAAGCCATAATTTATATTTTTGTAGCCATCCTCTTATTTCTATACCTCTTGGATGCATGGTGATACCTTCCCTGGGGTCCAGTCAGATTTAGCTTTAGCAAGTGCTGGCTGGCTGTGCTGATGGGAGTCTGATGCTGGTTCAGACTCTCTTTCCCCTCTGCCTCCTCCTTTCCCTTCCCATTCGGCTCTCTGTAAGTAGGTAGGAAGTGTTCTGTGCTGACTTCCTCCAAGCACAGTGGATATAATGACAATTTGACAGGACCTGGACTTACTGTTAATGGGCGGTGGTACATACCCATCCAGTGGACCACTTGTTGGGCCTCCCAAACTTGCGGCTCCCAGTACACCAGTATCACTAGTAGTTATTTCCATCAGTATGACAGTATTTGCTTATACAATGTTGGAATGAATGAGGAGACATAAGTCTTCAGCTGGCAAAAACTAACATTTTACTTGAAAATGGTTTTGCATATCACCCAGTTCATTTGGTAGATAAAATTGATTTTATACTTGCTTTTTGATAACAACAAATAGCAACATCCCAGTTCCTCTTTAACCTATGCTTGTGTGATTGCATTTATTTTCACTCTGTGCACACATTGCTTTTCAATGAACATTAATATACACTTTGTAGCACTTTAACAATAATCACATGACTACAAACAGGACTTTAAAACTTACAGTTATCATGCCTTGCCATATTTTATGTTTGTAATTTAGATTTATATGGTATATTGTAAGGTAGTATCATTGTGGTAAAAGCATAGAAATGCCCACTAAGGGGCATAATTAATAGAAAGTGCATGAGCTGTTAGAATAATTAATCCTCCCTTTGAGATGTGCTTAGTGCATTGCACATCATTTGTGCACTCAGAGATTTAATACTCTCCTAAATAGAATTGTTCCCTATGGTAGTGTTTGCTACAGGGCAAATTCCCTAAAATAAATAGTTGATGTGTGCTGTGTACCTCTCAGTAAGAATTTGATCTGGAGAGTTTTTCCTCCATCAACACCCATTGTTTTTTACCATCTTTAAAATGACAAGGCACTGTTGGAGTTATCGTTTCAGTAGCTATCGATTTACAGGCTGGCTACACGTGAAACAGATAATGAGTGTATACCTTTAACCATGATTTAGTCAAAAAATGCTCTCTCTAAGAAATGGGCAAACAGAGCAAATATTCTGTAATTGGTGCTCGAGATAAGGCACATCTGTTTGGGATAACTATTTCCAAATGTGAATGCTGGATTATTCCTTTGCAAATGCTTTCATTATATCAGTGCATGTACACAAGATGCAAGAGCTGTGCTATTTCTTTAAACATATGTTCATTTTAATTAGACATGAGCTCTTAAGTTCTTTTCATACCTATGGGTATCATATTCCATTATGTTACGAGGCATTAGCGGATAATTCCAAGTTAAAAGTAATTTTCGTATGGCTTATGAAGAGAGAGGTAGGTGGTGAAAAGGATTAAATTCAGTATTTCTATTTCACTTACAACAAGGGAGCATTGATAAAGTGTCCAAGGAATAGATATTGCCCTCAAAACATACTTCTGGCACATTAAAGCTATTTCAGTATACTCTGATTAGGTAAGTGAGAACATAAAAGTGTAACTCTCATTAATGGAACACTCCAGGCACCATAACCACTACAGTGCAAGTAAGTGTTATAGTCCATTGATACTAGAAGCTGTGGACTCACCCATGCCCTTATTCTATTATTTTGTTTAATCTATTAAAACGGTTGTAGAAACATACAGCACTTTTTTTTGAATGATAATATAACTGTATTATTTGCCAGTTATTCTTTGGTGCAAATCTTTTTTGGTTGTTCTAGCAAATCTACATTGCCATAATACACACCAGGATGAGCCCGGCGGTCCTGTTGGGGGCTGGCAGAGAGCTGTAACTTACCTTTCCTGCAGCTCCTGTCAGCTCCCTTCTCTCTTCTCTGGTCCGTCAGCTCCCCTGGCAGCTCCACTGCAAGTCTCGCGAGAGCTGCGGGGTCAGAGCGTTGCCACGGGTTACCGTGGCAACGCTCCGCGCGGCACTCAGACCGCGAAACGTACAGGGGAGCTGACAGGGGAGCTGACCGGACTGGAGGAGAGAGAAGGGAGCTGACAGGAGCTGCAGGAAAGGTAAGTTACAGCTCTCTGCCAGCCCCCTCCTACACAGTGCACACCACTGGACCACCAGGGAATGAGAGCCCCCCTCCATGGCCTGCTAACAAGCAGGGAGGGGGACGAAAATAAATATAAATAAAGATTTAAATAATAATAAAATAATAATATAAAAAAATTAAATTAATAATAAAATAATAATAATTAAAAAAATTTATAAAAATGCCCACCCCCTACCAAGGCTCTGCATCACACACACAAACACACTCTGCATCACACACACACACACTGCATTCATACACACACACTGCACTTACACACACACACACTGCACTCATACACACCCACACTGCACTCATACACACACACACACACACTGCACTCATACACACACAAACACACTGCATTATATACACACACACACACTGCATTCATACACACACACTGCATTCATACACACACACACACTGCACTCATACACACACACACTGCACTCATACACACACACACACCGCATTCATACAAACACACTGCATTATATACACACACACACACTGCATTCATTATATACACACACTGTAAATAAATATTCAATTAATATAATTTTTTGGGGATCTAATTTTATTTAGAAATTTACCAGTAGCTGCTGCATTTCCCACCCTAGTCTTATACTCGAGTCGGTACGTTTTCCCAGTTTTTTGTGGTAAAATTAGGGGTCTCGACTTATATTCGGGTTGACTTATACTCGAGTATATACGGTAATTATTTAAATAATCTTATTTTATAAATGAAAAATATTGCAGTTGCCAAAATGTGCAGTTAATATATCTCCTATTTACCAACACCCACTTGTGGTACAGTTCAGTTTAGTACAAAAATATCCCAACTGAGTGACTCCAAAGTTTTCCTTTCCATCTTTCTAGTGTAAATATGTGGATTCTTTATCATGATCTCTGAAAATTAGATTTATAGATGAACACATATTTAAAGTGTTATTACAATCACCATAACAACTTCAGTGATTTGAAGTGGTCATAGTGGAAATGGTATGTATGTGCCATCTTTCTGTATAAAACACTTGTGCGTAGGTAGAGGGTAACTGTGTATGGGCATAAACCTTCACCATTGATAAACAACCTCTTAGTGGTCAAAATGAACCAAAACAGACTTGCTTTGGATTAAAATAGGCCACAGGTTTATTAAAAGATAAATATATAAATCTTTAAACTTTATAACATAAAATACTATATACATAATTACTCAGTAAATGGATACGTCACTAAGTACCACCTTACCAACCAAACATAACTTAGGGCAGCTGCCCCTCCCCCATCGTTTCACCCAGCACAAGGCCTTTTCTTGGTCCTTCCATTTCGTAATGCTAACCACTAGCCACTTATTGGTTCAGTGGGCACGTCTGTTATTTATAACTGTATCATAGGTAAGGGTAGGGACAGCCATCCACTTTCCATGGACCGCTGGTCCAACCCCTGGTTGACAAAGGCCATATACTGCCTCAAGACCTGCTGGTTTACCCCCTAAATTAGTGGGGCCGCCCCAACAACAGAGCCATGGTCTCCTCCAGTGCATCCTGCAATTCCAAATTAACTAGATCCAGTCCTACCTTCATCAGGTGGGCCCCATCACTCCTAAAATAAATTGCTGCTTACGCTCAAAGATGCGTTGATGCACAGTGAGCCCCCCGTTCCCTTCACAAACCTCGAAACCTGCTTATTAAGTTTAATTCTGCTCCGTTCAAGAGCCCTGGGGTCTCTTCACCCCTCCAATAGTTCTGAGATAGTACCTCGGACCACACTAGACACACCCTCGGGAATCTGAGCCATAGCTCAGCCAAATCCTTATGGATCATCTCCCCCAGATCCCACAATGGAATAGTACCAAGATCGTTCCCCCCCAGCATGTATCAGGATAATATCAGGAACACCGAGTAGGCTGGACAAACGGATCAATTCAAGCAACAGGTGCTCCCACCGCATCCTCCGGGTACCGAACCAACAGACTTCTGCCACCACTGGTGACAGGCCCAGTTGTAGTCCCCTGGGATGTATTCAGCCCGCTGTTGCGCCCAATGTATATAAGAAGGGCCGATGACCCATACTCGCTTTCCGTCACCTACAACGACAAAAGGGGAAACGGAATCAGTCCAGTTGGTTGAACATACGATCAGAACCTCCCAGATTCCCATCTCCAAATCCTTTGGATAACTTCTGCAGCCAACCCCAGATGAGATGCCTCAGTAGCAGCCATTATCTGAAAGGAGTGCTGCCCAAACTCTGCACTAGGCAGCTCCAAAACTTCCAAAGCCATGCGGAAAACCCTGTTAAACTGGAAAAGATATAGGAAACTGGCATCCCCGTGAACCAACAAAGGACCCATGCCCACTGGGCAAACCTCACAGAGAGTACAAAGACATGCCAAAGGACAGACCATAGAGACAGGGATTCTTTGTAAAGTGGCCCAAGTGCCCCGTCGAAATACGTACGTCTTGGTCTTGCGAATCAAAAACCTCATTGCATCTACTTCACTAAAAACATCCCCAAATAACCAACCCCCAGGGACCTTTTTGGATGGTTTAACAAGCTCGCCCACCCGCATTGCCCCTAAAAAGGTGAAGGAGAATGCTAACCGAACCAACATCACTTTGAATGGGGAGAAATAAACCCACGGCAGAACAGTGAACAAGCCCACCATAAGAGCAACTGAAACCGGCCTCCAAGAATCCAAAAGCTTGGGACCTTACGCCATCCCCTCAAAACCAAGGAAACTAGAACATCCTTTGTGATGTCCAAAACCCTGGTGAGCTTAAACCAAAAGCTCAGCCCAGACAACTTACCGGACACAGCCGAGGAGGAACAGCCAGAGGCTTCCCAGAACTAAATTAGCTGCAACAAACCTTGCACATGCTCACCATATTACCAAAAACCACCAAGCTGCCTCTTGAAATCCACCCACTCCCTCTATGACTTACCATAACGCTGCAAAGTAGACTCCGAGACCGAACCCCAAATCCAAGACATTATACGGTCAGCCCAAGTCCGCACATAGCCCCTAGGCATGGAAAGCCCACCTGGTCCGTCCCCGCCCTGAATTTCCACCACTGAAAACGAAAAAGAGCATCCACTGTAACATGCACAGCACTACAATATACACTACAATATACATTCAGAAGCAAACAGTGCAGTACTAGCCGCCACAGAAGCCAAACCACAGGAAGGGAAGAAGCTGAAAAAATTGTTTTTTCACCACCCCATATTATTATGATCCCTGAGGAGATCACCCCAGAGCTCCACTGCCATCACGATAGGGAAAAGCTTCAAAAAAGCCAAGTTCTTAGTCATTCCGGCCAAAATTTGGCACACCAGTGGGCCCCAAAGATGACCCCGAAACCCACAGCACCTGCACTGTTGGTGAAAAGATGGAGCTTGGCATTGGACACTTCAGGCACCTGCCAATTCGACTGACCATTAAACCCGTACAAGAAGACGGACCAAACCGCCAGATCCTCTCGCAACGGGCGAGTGATAGGCACATAATGATGAGGGCGATCCACCCTCAGCGGTCGTCACTGCCAAGTGGCGATTAAACACCCTTCTTATAGGAGGCGCGCAAACTGCAGCTTACGCAGGAGCGACTGCAGTTGTCACAACTGAATCTTCTTGAGGGACCCAGCGGCAGAGACCAAACCACGCAGGTCCGACACCTCATCCTCGGGTAAACGACATTCCACAGCAACCGAATCAATCTCAATCCCCAAGAGGCTCAGACAAGGACCCACCATCTTGCCCAGGGCAAGCGGGACCCCAAAGAACTGGGAGACCAATTCCAGGGTTCATAAGACCAGACCAGCACTCCTGAGCCCAAGAGGGCCCATAGTTTCCCCTTGCAGGGGACCTCTGCCATCGCCGGGATGAGTTAGCCAAGCCTGCAGGTGCAGACCCCCATCTTGTAAGGCCTCAGCCTGAGGGCAGATAGGACAGCTTCGATATCCATACCGACCCTTGCCGCGAACAGCACTTGGAAAGCAGGCATAACGAGAGCAACAGCCAGAAATTACCAAGCTGTTCCAAACTGATAATTAAGATGGCTGCTAACCTGTAAGATGGCAACCTATTGGCCTATACTAGCCCACCCATCTACCCCATACTACTAAACCCACATCCCAAAACCACTTTACCACTTTCCTCTGTATACACCCCCTCACACTCACATGTTCCTGTTCTGGCTAGGCCTGGCTCCTTAGGGTCTGAGTTATTATTAATAGTGTGCTGGTGAATAGTTGCATCCCCAACACACATGATTTGAGGAAACTCTGTTTCAGGCTGCATCTTGTTAATTCTGGGTACAAAAAAACATCTGTCATCATGCCACACAGTTCTATGAGAAGTCTGTGATTGGACTACACGACACACAGGTGACATCAGAGAGAGGCATGGAAGTCCAAGTAAAGCAAGGATTCCAGGCAAGTAAAGCAATTTCTTTTGCAACTTATTCTGCAGATATACGGAGGGGAGACTTTATTCACAGTGCCCAATAGGGCATACTACACTTTCTTCCATCATTGATGATTGAGGAGTCAGTCTAAAATTAATTTCCATTTAAGTGAGACTTTGCAGCCCTTAAGGAAATATGGAAAGAAGAATCATAAGCATAAAAAATATGTTAGAAATAGTAAAAATAAATAAGTAAATAAATAAAAAATGAGACATATATTTGAATCCTAAAGCTGGTTTTTACTCCCCTCCCATGTCTCTCTCCCTATGCCCCCTCCCATGTTTTTCTCTCCTCCATGTCCTCCTCCCATGTCTCTCTCTCCCCCATGCCCTCTCCCATGTCTTTCTCTCCCCTATGCCTCCCTTTCATGTCTCTCTCTCCCCCATGCCCCTCTCCCATGTCTATGTCCCCTATGCCCGCCTCCCATGTCCCTCTCCCATGTCTCTCTTCCCCCCTATCCCTCTCCCATGTCTCTCTCCCCTATGCCCCCTCACATATCTCTCTCCCCATTCCCCCTCCCATGTCTCTTTCTCCCCCATGCCCTCCTCCCGTGTCTCTCTCTCCCCCATGCCCTCTCCCATGTCTCTCTCCCCATGCCCCCTCCTATGTCTCTCTCTCCCCATGCCCACATCCCATGTCTCTCTCATCATGCCCCCTTCCCATGTCTCTCTCTCCCCATGCCATCTCCCATGTCTCTCTCTCCCCATACCCTCCTTCCATGTCTCTCCTCATGCCCCTCACCCATGTCTCTCTCCCCATGCCCCTCACCCATGTCTCTCTCTCCCCATGCCACCTCCCATGTCTCTCTCTTCTCATGCCCCCCTCCCATGTCTCTCTCTCCCCATGCCACCTCCCATGTCTCTCTCTCCCCATACCCTCCTCCCATGTCTCTCTCCCCATGCCCCATCCCATGTCTCTCTTTCTCCATGCCCCTCTGCCATGTCCAGTGGCATACATACCAGGGTCACAGGGGTCGCGGCTGCGACCGGCCCTGGCCCACCAGGGGGCCCAGCCGCCCTGTGACCCAGTATGTACCCACTGTGGTAAGCCTCTTCTCCTGGGGGGCCCCTGTTCAGCTCCCTCGCGTCTCTCTCTCCCCCATGCCCTCCTCCCATGTCTCCCTCCCCATGTCCCATCCCATGTCTCTCTCTCCCCATGCCCCTCTCCCATGTCCAGTGGCATACATACTGGGGTCGCGGCTGCGACTGGGCCCGGCCCACCAGGGGGCCTGGCCGGCCTGTGACCCAGTATGTACCCACTGTGGCCAGGCTGGCGGGCGTGCGAGGGAGCACTCTCCCCTGAGTGCTCCCTGTTCAGCTCCCTCGCGTCTCTCTCTCCCCCATGCCCTCCTCCCATGTCTCTCTCTCCCCATGTCCTCTCCCATGTCTCTCTCTCCCCATGCCCTTCTCCCATGTCCAGTGGCATACATACCGGGGTCGCGGCTGCGACTGGGCCCGGCCCACCAGGGGGCCCGGCCGCCTTGTGACCCGGTATGTACCCACTGTGGCCAGGCTGGCGGGCGTGCGAGGGAGCACTCTCCCCTGAGTGCTCCCTGTTCAGCTCCCTCGCGTCTCTCTCTCCCCCATGCCCTCCTCCGATTAAACACCCTTCTTATAGGAGGCGCGCAAACTGCAGCTTACGCAGGAGCGACTGCAGTTGTCACAACTGAATCTTCTTGAGGGACCCAGCGGCAGAGACCAAACCACGCAGGTCCGACACCTCATCCTCGGGTAAACGACATTCCACAGCAACCGAATCAATCTCAATCCCCAAGAGGCTCAGACAAGGACCCACCATCTTGCCCAGGGCAAGCGGGACCCCAAAGAACCGGGAGACCAATTCCAGGGTTCATAAGACCAGACCAGCACTCCTGAGCCCAAGAGGGCCCATAGTTTCCCCTTGCAGGGGACCTCTGCCATCGCCGGGATGAGTTAGCCAAGCCTGCAGGTGCAGACCCCCATCTTGTAAGGCCTCAGCCTGAGGGCAGATAGGACAGCTTCGATATCCATACCGACCCTTGCCGCGAACAGCACTTTGAAAGCAGGCATAACGAGAGCAACAGCCAGAAATTATCAAGCTGTTCCAAACTGATAATTAAGATGGCTGCTAACCTGTAAGATGGCAACCTATTGGCCTATACTAGCCCACCCATCTACCCCATACTACTAAACCCACATCCCAAAACCACTTTACCACTTTCCTCTGTATACACCCCCTCACACTCACATGTTCCTGTTCTGGCTAGGCCTGGCTCCTTAGGGTCTGAGTTATTATTAATAGTGTGCTGGTGAATAGTTGCATCCCCAACACACATGATTTGAGGAAACTCTGTTTCAGGCTGCATCTTGTTAATTCTGGGTACAAAAAAGCATCTGTCATCATGCCACACAGTTCTATGAGAAGTCTGTGATTGGACTACACGACACACAGGTGACATCAGAGAGAGGCATGGAAGTCCAAGTAAAGCAAGGATTCCAGGCAAGTAAAGCAATTTCTTTTGCAACTTATTCTGCAGATATACGGAGGGGAGACTTTATTCACAGTGCCCAATAGGGCATACTACACTTTCTTCCATCATTGATGATTGAGGAGTCAGTCTAAAATTAATTTCCATTTAAGTGAGACTTTGCAGCCCTTAAGGAAATATGGAAAGAAGAATCATAAGCATAAAAAATATGTTAGAAATAGTAAAAATAAATAAGTAAATAAATAAAAAATGAGACATATATTTGAATCCTAAAGCTGGTTTTTACTCCCCTCCCATGTCTCTCTCCCTATGCCCCCTCCCATGTTTTTCTCTCCTCCATGTCCTCCTCCCATGTCTCTCTCTCCCCCATGCCCTCTCCCATGTCTTTCTCTCCCCTATGCCTCCCTTTCATGTCTCTCTCTCCCCCATGACCCTCTCCCATGTCTATGTCCCCTATGCCCGCCTCCCATGTCCCTCTCCCATGTCTCTCTTCCCCCCTATCCCTCTCCCATGTCTCTCTCCCCTATGCCCCCTCACATATCTCTCTCCCCATTCCCCCTCCCATGTCTCTTTCTCCCCCATGCCCTCCTCCCGTGTCTCTCTCTCCCCCATGCCCTCTCCCATGTCTCTCTCCCCATGCCCCCTCCTATGTCTCTCTCTCCCCATGCCCACATCCCATGTCTCTCTCATCATGCCCCCTTCCCATGTCTCTCTCTCCCCATGCCATCTCCCATGTCTCTCTCTCCCCATACCCTCCTTCCATGTCTCTCCTCATGCCCCTCACCCATGTCTCTCTCCCCATGCCCCTCACCCATGTCTCTCTCTCCCCATGCCACCTCCCATGTCTCTCTCTTCTCATGCCCCCCTCCCATGTCTCTCTCTCCCCATGCCACCTCCCATGTCTCTCTCTCCCCATACCCTCCTCCCATGTCTCTCTCCCCATGCCCCATCCCATGTCTCTCTTTCTCCATGCCCCTCTGCCATGTCCAGTGGCATACATACCAGGGTCACAGGGGTCGCGGCTGCGACCGGCCCTGGCCCACCAGGGGGCCCAGCCGCCCTGTGACCCAGTATGTACCCACTGTGGTAAGCCTCTTCTCCTGGGGGGCCCCTGTTCAGCTCCCTCGCGTCTCTCTCTCCCCCATGCCCTCCTCCCATGTCTCCCTCCCCATGTCCCATCCCATGTCTCTCTCTCCCCATGCCCCTCTCCCATGTCCAGTGGCATACATACTGGGGTCGCGGCTGCGACTGGGCCCGGCCCACCAGGGGGCCTGGCCGGCCTGTGACCCAGTATGTACCCACTGTGGCCAGGCTGGCGGGCGTGCGAGGGAGCACTCTCCCCTGAGTGCTCCCTGTTCAGCTCCCTCGCGTCTCTCTCTCCCCCATGCCCTCCTCCCATGTCTCTCTCTCCCCATGTCCTCTCCCATGTCTCTCTCTCCCCATGCCCTTCTCCCATGTCCAGTGGCATACATACCGGGGTCGCGGCTGCGACTGGGCCCGGCCCACCAGGGGGCCCGGCCGCCTTGTGACCCGGTATGTACCCACTGTGGCCAGGCTGGCGGGCGTGCGAGGGAGCACTCTCCCCTGAGTGCTCCCTGTTCAGCTCCCTCGCGTCTCTCTCTCCCCCATGCCCTCCTCCCATGTCTCTCTCTCCCCATGTCCTCTCCCATGTCTCTCTCTCCCCATGCCCCCTCCCATGTCTCTCTCTCCCCATGCCCACATCTCATATCTCTCTCATCATGCCCCCTTCCCATGTCTCTCTCTCCCCATGTCACCTCACATGTCTCTCTCTCCCCATACCCTCCTCCCATGTCTCTCTCCCCATGCCCTTCACCCATGTCTCTCTCCCCATTCCCCTCACCCATGTCTCTCTCTCCCCATGCCCACATCCCATGTCTCTCTCTTCCCATGCCCCCCTCCCATGTTTTTCTCCCCATGCCCCCTCCCATGTCTCTCTCCCCATGCCACCTCCCATGTCTCTCTCTCTCTCCCCATGCCCCTCTCCCATGTCCAGTGGCATACCAGGGTGACCGACCGCCCTTCGACCCGGTATGTACCCACTGTGGCCACCCTCTTCTCCTTGGTGGGCCCAGGAGCCGGCCACCTCAGGGCCCCCCGAGGCTGGCCCTGGTGTCACCCGGTAGGTAGGCTGGCGGGCGTGCAAGGGAGCACTCTCCCCTGAGTGCTCCCTATTCAGCTCCCTCGCACACCGCACTGATACCGGAGCCGGAATATGACATCTTCCGGCTCCGGTATCAGTACGCGGCGCGCAAGGGAGCTGAACAGGAAGCACTCAGGGAAGAGTGCTTCCTTGCGCGCCCGCCAGGTGACACCACTGGACCCCAGGGAATCCCCTCAGCTCTCCCAAAGGTAAATGTAAAAAAGAAAGTGTGTGTTAGAGTGTGTGTGTGTTAATGTGAGTGTGTGTGTTAGTGTGTGTGTGAGAGTGTGTTAGTGTGTGTTAGAGTGTGTGTGTTTGTGTTAGAGTGTGTGTGTTAGAGTGTGTGTTAATGTGAATGTGTGTGTGTTAGAGTGTGTGTGTTAGAGTGTGTGTGTTAATGTGAGTGTGTGTGTGTGTGAGAGTGTGTGTTAGTGTGTGTGTGTTAGAGTGTGTGTGTGTTAATGTGAGTGTGTGTGTGTTAGAGTGTGTGTGTGTGTTAGAGTGTGTCAGTGAGTGTGTTACTGTGTGTGTCTGTTACTGAGTGTGTTAGTTTGTATGCGTCTGTTAGTGAGTGAGTGTGTTTTGTAAGTGAGTGAGTGTGTGTCTGTCTGTCAGTGAGTGTGTGTGTTTCTGTCTGTCAGTGAGTGTGTATGTATGTCTGTCACTGAGTGTGTGTCTGTCAGTAAATGTGTGTGTCTGTTCATGAGAGTGTGTGTGTGTGTCTTAAGCACTTACCTTTCTCCAGCACCAGACTCCCTTGGCGCTGGGGATCTCTCCGCCCCGATCCACCTCTCAGCTCCAAATGCGCATGCGTGGCAAGAGCTGCGCGCATTCAAACCGCCCATAGGAAAGCATTACTCACTGCTTTTCTATGGATGTTCTGCGTCTTCTCACTGTGATTTTCACAGTGAGAATTGCAGAAGCTCCTCTAGTGGCTGTCAATGAGATTAACCCTCAGTGAAACATAGCAGTTTCTATGAAACTGCTATGTTTTCAGCTGCAGGGTTAAAACTAGAGGGACCTGGCACCCAGACCACTTCATTGAGCTGATGTGATCTGGGTGTCTATAGTGGTCCTTTAAGTGTATGTGTATCTGCATGCACTGGCGTACATACCGCGGTCACAGGGGTCACAGCCCTGCGACCAGTTGCCCGCCGCCATGTGTTGCGGCCCCAGCCCACGCAGAGTAAGCGCACAGGGGGGGGGGCCACGGATCAGTTTTCGCACCGGGGCCCCACAAGTTGTGTGTACACCACTTCCCATGTCTCTCTCTACCCATGCCCCCTCCCATGTCTCTCTCTGCCCCATGCCCCTCTCCCATGTCTCTCTCTCCCCCATCACTCCCATGTGTCTCTTCCCATGTGCCCCTGCCCTCTATGACAATCACCCCCTATGCATGTGTCCAGCTCTGCTTCCCTCACAGAGCCGACGGCCTAGGTGTAGGTAGCGCTGGCTCTGCTCACACTGATGGCCGGGTAGTCACATGACATCCAGCGCTCCTATGCAGAACATAGCCGCACGTGGCCTGGGGGGCGCCGGGAGCGCAAGGCGAGGGGCGTAAAAATCACTTGTGTGTCTGTCAAGTTATTTTTGCGCCCCCCTTGGCCTGTGCCCCTGGCGGGCGCCGGTCTGGCCAACCCCATTGTATGCCCCTGGATTAGGGTGTGCCCATGCTCACCCCATGCGCACGCCTATGATTATGGCCAGGCAAATAGTTGGATGCAAAGGTGTGTGTCAAAAATAATGTAAATGTTTGGCTGGATGATTAGTCATTTTAAAGGAACACTATAGTCACCTAAATTACTTTAGCTAAATAAAGCAGTTTTAGTGTATAGATCATTCCTCTGCAGTTTCACTGCTCAATTCACTGTCATTTAGGAGTTAAATCACTTTGTTTCTATTTATGCTGCCCTAGCCACACCTCCCCTGGCTATGATTGACATAGCCTGCATGAAAAAAAAAAAACTGGTTTCACTTTCAAACAGATGTAATTTACCTTAAATAATTGTTTCTCAATCTCTAGCAAGCTATTAACATAGCAGGGGATAAGAAAATCTTAATTAAACAGAACTTGCAATAAAGTAAGCCTAAATAGGGCTCTCTTTACAGGAAGTGTTTATGGAAGGCTGTGCAAGTCACATGCAGGGAGGTGTGACTAGGGTTCATAAATAAAGGGATTTAACTCCTAAATGGCAGAGGATTGAGTAGTGAGGCTGCACCAAAACCGCTTCATTAAGCTAAAGTTGTTCAGGTGACTATAGTGTCCCTTTAATGATTTTCGTCCTGAAAATGCAGCATATTCATCAAATCGTGATGCAGATATATCAAGAATTGTGTATACTGATCATGAACTTGACTCAAGTGGACACCAACCAAATAAAATGGATATATAGCTTTTGTTTCCTCACTCCAGGTTCATTTTATAGGTCATGCATCACTTTTACTGACTTCGGTACTAAAAATTATGCATATGCACCAAACTTTTCTAAATAAATGCTTTAGTTCAAGTTTAGCTCATTTATATGTGAAATCAGCAGAATTTTATGTCAAAACAAATCATAGCATTTACAAAAAAAAAAACTAGAAGCAGAATCAAGAATTTTTCTGAAGATATTGCACATTCGAAGGTAGTAATGCAAAGTGGTTAAAAAATAATTAAATAAAATAAAGGGCTATAAACAAAATTAATGGCATTTTTTATTCTTACACAATAAATTGACTATAAATTGGTGATTAATGCATTTCTAAAATTGTGCCCTAGTTTAATTTTCTTATGAGTTACACACATGACTGTGGAGAGGGTCTTTGCATTCAATACATCTGCCATAATTATAGCATTCTAATATGGAATTAATTGAAATACGAAATCTACCATTTTCATAGCTTAAGTAATTGACCTATTGATAGCATCTGTAATACCTATCCGAGGGTGAACAGTAATACTAAAATGGACATTAAATATGTCTTGAGGAAACACACACTTGTCCAGCAATGCACCGGGTAATATGATATTTACATAGGAGCGCATGTTAAGGTATTAGCTAAGGGTTCAAAATCTTTGCCTGTAAATTATGTGTGGCTAGGGCTGCATAAATGAAACAAAAGCGATTTAACTCCTAAATGGCAGTGAATTGAGGAGTTCATTGGGAAGAACATTGTTGTTAGCAATAATCAGCATGGTTTTATGAAACATAAGCAATGTTAACTAACCTAATTGCATTCTATAAAGAAGTAAGTAGAAGTATAGATCCTGGTGTTGCAGTGGATGTGATATACTTAGATTTTACCAAAGCATTTGATACAGTTCCACATAATAGGTTAGGGTTCAAACTAAAAGAAATTAGTCTTGATGAAAATTATTTTTCTTGGGTAGAACATTGGTTTAAAGAGATTATTATTATTCTGCAGCGCTTTACAATATTATAAAGGGGGAAATTTAACAATAAATGAGACAATCACAAAATGTTACAGGAACAATAGGTTGATGCCTAAACATCGGACATGAGGTCATGCATTTAGACTGGAAGAATGGAGATTTAGTCTAACGCAAAGGAAACATTTTTTTTGCAGTAAGAACAATAAGGATTTGGAATTCTCTGTCTTGGTTTTATCAGAGTCTGCACAGATAGTTAGACAGCAACTTGATGGATACATGCAAAAACATACTATTCAGGGATACATTTTTAATAGGTTAGGTAACAGCGTCTTGATCCAATGAGAGATCGGAAAGCCATTCTGGAGTTGAGAAGGACATTTTACCTTGTTGCAAAACTGATTTTTTTTTTTTTTTGCTTTCTTCAGGATTAACAGCAAACACAGATGTGAGAAAGGTTTAACTTGATTGACCCATGTGTCTTTTCAGCCTAGGTAACTATGCACACCTATATCTTGGCAGCCCCCATGAAGCAACAAGTACAGCAGCAAATGCAAAAAAGATGTATGGGTTTACCAACTTTCTGAAGTAGAAACAGATTAACTATAGCTCCCAGATACCTAAGTCATGATATCATGTACATCAATACATTTTGTGTGTAAAAAGAAACACTGCAGAATGGATTTAATTGATTGATGGTATGGCAGAACCCTATAAAGGGTTAATAGAGCAAAATAACTTAGTGATATTTATACTAGTGCTTTTTATACCAATGGAGGCCGAAAAAACAAACAATCTCTGCATAACTAACTGAAAGTTGACCTATATGCATCAAATTGAGGTAATGCCTGGAATGTCCATTTAAATCCAGTAATTCATGTTATCATATAAACATCAGGATTTAAACAAGCCTTTACCATAGGAAAAAAAATATTTTTTTTGTAAATACGTTTGTGGATCCAAAGAGTCGTATCCCAGTAAGAGCCAATATGGTTCTCTGTATGGTTTCATGCAACTCTGTCTCACATATCAGATAACATCTCCGTCAAAACCAGGTAAAGATTCAAGAGGCTCATTTTAGAAAAGAAATGCCCATGTTGATTTATATAAATGCCTGCTTTTCTATTGGATGGAAACTGACTTGGTAGGAAATTAATTTTGTTTTTATATAAAGTTATAGTGGGAATCTGATGTTAAGTTTCCTTTAACTGATATTTGAGTGTGTTTACTAATCACTAGATGATTGTGTGATCAATAACAAAATACAATTTTTAAAATAAAGTGGCTTAAACTAGACCTCTTTGTATATAGCATTTGTAAAGCATTTTTATTAGAAAATGCAGTCATGTATTTCTGTAGGAGATAATCCGCTAAATTCTATAATCCATGCTAAAAAAATGTCAAAAGAGGATCAAAATCTCAATAAGGTTTTATTCAGTCTACACCTCTCTAACCCTCATCCCTCCTCCTTCCTCAATATGGAAACTAACAATGAAGAAATAATTATGATGGAGACATTATATATTATTGTTGTGTATTCTTCTTTGGAAGAAAGCAATCATTTGATTATTTTTGCTTTTTATTATCATATAGGATGAGATAGAATGGGTTCAAATTTTCAATATGATTTATCTTCAGAATTCACTAATAAAGTACATGGGGATTTTTTGTAGATAAATCATTTGGAATTTTATATAACCGTTTTGAATAATTTGGAAAATTTATTAAATTGAGGCCAACATTCATATTGATGAAACTGGATGCCTGTCTATATAAAAGAAATTAGTCTAGATGAAAATTATTTTTCTTGGGTAGAACATTGGCTTAAAGAGATTATTATTATTACTCTGCAGTGCTTTACAATATTATAAAGGGGGAAATTTAACAATAAATGAGACACTCACAAAATGTTACAGGAACAATAGGTTGATGCCTATACATAGGACATGAGGTCATGCATTTAGACTGGAAGAAAGGAGATTTAGTCTAAAGCAAAGGAAACATTTTTTTGTACAGTAAGAAAAATAAGTGATGTGGAATTCATTTTGTGCACTTCATTTTTGCAGTACGTTTCATTGGGTTGCTGTTTTAAACATTTTTTGGCACTTATTTTGGGTTCTTGTATTTTGATTTTGATTTTTAATATATTTGGACCTATTTATATGGACACTTGAAATATTGTCAAGAAGCGGTCTTGATTCTCTGATGAGATATCTGTAATTCGGTATAATTGTAACATGTGATGAGGATAAACTACTTATCCCATAAACTCTGTCTGGAAAGACATTTGTGGGATAAGCTTGGATCTCGTAGACAAGTGTAGGCTGCTCCTGGTGATGCAGGAGTGTGCCTATTTATGACACATGCTTGTGTCAGCTTCTGTAACCTCATATGTCTTTAGAAAGGCTAACATTGAAGACAAAATTAGTGTCTTTTGTATCCTTTTTACAATTCTTCTTATGCCAAATCCTTTTTCTCTTTCCCACCTGAATTGTATTTTAACATTTACATTTTTTTTTTTTTTTTTTTATAAATCTTTTTTTTTATTGGTAGTTTTGTGAGTTATTCAGCAGCTAATAGCAAATGCAAGGAATTGTAACATTGTGGACACACAGGTCCAAGAAGCTTTATAACTTAACGTAATCATGTCCATAGGAGGTTTTAATGGACATCTTAACGTTATATAACCAGGTCTGCTGAGCCTTAATACCTTGAACAAATGCACAGTTATGATCAGCACGTTGCATAATACAAAACTATCTTTCTCCACCTGACTCCGTTGTGTATAACTGTTGGCTGCCCCTTTGGCCGTTTTATTTCCTGAACGTGTCCTACAACTTGTGATTCTTCTTGTAACGCATTTAACTGGGGTCTTCTTGAGGTGTATTCTAAACCGAGCCAGGAATAATTAGCTTTCAGGGGGCTCCGTGTGGCTATCCCCGTCTCCCTTTATGTACTGTTATGGGCCTGTGAACGTTGCTAGTGAGTATTAGGTCTTTCCTTAGGTGGTCCGCCCCCGCTAACCTTCCCTAAAGGGGTGTGCGTATGTTTATGAGTCATCCTAAGAGGCCCGATGGGCATGGATGAGTTGGTTACAATGTTTGTTGTTAATAATTGTTCCCTGTTACAAGGCAGGCCCCTCATCATGATGCGTGTTTGTCCTATTCACGTATGCGTGTGTATATGTTAAAAGTTACAAGTGGAGATCAGAGAAGATTTAGTAGTAAGGTAAGAGAAGAAGAGTTGCCCTTGGTCTCGGATGTAGTTTAGGTAGTATAGGGTAAAGCAGGTATGAATGGTCATGCTCCTGTGAGCCAACCTCCCTCCCAAGGCAACCCCCCCTCAAGCTGCCTACCTCTATCTGCCCTGAGACACAAATGCGAACCATGGTTGCCACATCTCTGTGTGCCTATCCCCCCTCCCGAGTAGCGAAGCCTGGATCGCCTCCGCCCCCTGAATGTCCTCCACCTTGCGGATCCAGTCGTCCATTCGGGGTGTCTCCGTCCTTTTCCAGTATAGCGGGATCAGAGTTTTGGCTGCATTAAGTAAATGACGTAAAATCGATTTTTTGTATGCGACAATCGACATCGTTGAAATATGTAGAAGGGGCAATGCTGCCGTCCATTCTGTTGTTTCTCCCATAATTTCGGTTATTTTCTCTCTAATCATCTCCCAGTAAGGGACTATGAGGCGGCATTCCAACCATATATGTATCGTCGTGCCCCTCTCTTCGAGACATCGCCAGCACATCGGTGGCATTGTTGGAAAGATCCTGTGGAGCAGTGTCGGGGTCCTGTACCATAGCGCGATTAGTTTGTAGTTAGTCTCTTGGTAACATTTACATTTTTATCATAATTGTCAGTGTATGCATGTATGTTTTTGTAAATATATATATATATATTTTTTTACAAAAGCACAAGATAATTAATTGTAGCAATTTTATTCTTAAAAAATACATATATTTTGAGATATATATTTTTTTGTTATTTGAAATAACCGTTTTAACTAAATATATCTATATAAAATTGCAGGTACTGTGAGAATACAATCTAGAAAGCAGTTATACTCTATTACTTTGAGTATTATTACACCTCAAGTGAAAAGCTGATGATTGCCTGCTGATGATATACCATTTCTAATTAAATCCAAGCAGTATAAATTGAACTTTATGTAGTGTGTTTAAAATGTAATTTGAAGGGCTTTTTCCATGTTATCTTTCCAAATTGCCCATTGTGAGCTGGAGTTTGTTCAGAGAAGAGAGAGAAATTAAGCAGGCAGCTATTTTATCTGTATTGAGAGAGAAGGTGCGAAACCAGAAGTGTTCTCTTACACACATTGATAACCTTTCCGTGTTAACACAATTCAGATCTAAAGAGATATCAAACTTTTGTTAAACATGTTCTACACATATGCATTATAGTTAGTTAACAAAAAAAGCATTTGCTTTGAAAATGCAATTATTGATATATGTAGATGCCTCTACTCATGCATATCTAGAAACATTATATCTGAAATAATTATATACTACTATAGTTATTATTACCTTTTTTATAATACTAAACTATTTAGCACATTACAGTTTTACAAAGGGGAAATAATAACAAGTAAAAGACAAACTATTACAATTGTAAAGAGGTTAACGGGAGCCCTGATTTAACAAGCTTAAAATCTATACACATTTGTGGTGGATTGCTTTGCCAATATTAAGCACAACCGTGAGTATTTCATTAGACCTAGACTCATAGACAACCCTGTCAAGCTGAAACTACCAAGTCAAAGACTTAATTTTCTTTATCAATAACTATGTATGTGCAATATTTCAAAAATTTGGAGCTTGTGTCATATCAGATATCAGCCTGGCTGACACTTGAGTTAAGCACTCGACAGTTGAGTTGAGCTACAAACAGGGTTGTTGCTGGGTTCCAAAAGCACATGGCGTTTGAACCCAAAGGAAACCATGACATGTCAAAGAGGTATGTCTAGACTTATTCCATCCTTTCTATGTTATCTCTCCTATGATCTATCCATCAACAGTGTGCTGCTGATGCTCTCTGGGATCTGAAAACATAGCCTACACATGCCTACTATCCAAGTATCCAATACATATCTAAATATAAGAAGGATGTGCTGCAAAGTTCTGTTCCTCAGCACCCACTCTGACATTCTCCCGGGGAACATCATCCACTCTCCCTAAGTGACTTGGTGATGCACTATACTACAATATACTACGAATCTCTTTTTTTATAAGAGGAGGCTGCATTAAGAAGCAGCTGCCTGATTTCGAATGAAAAATAAAGAAACATCCATTATCCAAAAACTGAGGCAATGTGGGGCTCTGGGGCTTGAGCCCCCAAAGCCCCTTGCCTAGCAACACCTATGGCTACAAATGTTAGTCTTGTGCACAAACAATGCTACTTTAAGCAAAAATTTAATTTTCTAATTGGTGCATGTAATATATACCGCCAGAAATAGCATATCCCCCAACTGTGCACAACCTCTCAATAGGAAAAAAAGAGGAACAACACTCACATAACCCATTCACTCAATGGTATTGTGAGTGCTTAGCATATTTAATGGCATTAATTCGAAGGTTAGTTGGACCGAGTGGGAAGTCTCAAAAACTAAGCATCACCAAGCAGATACCCTAGTCGATCTCTGTATTATGAAAGACAGCATTCTGTAAAAGATTCCTGGGTGCAATACCCATGGATCCCATGAGTAATTAGTCATGAAGTAGAGTAACAGAAGACATGCAACATAATAGTGTATTGTGAATTTGATTTCACCGATATTGGCCTGGCAATGTTTTGTCTCTACTTATGATCTTTGTCAAGCCTGGTTGTCCACTGTTCATACAAATATACAATTTATGTGTATTCATTCCATTACAGTGAGTTAGGGATATATATTGGCTATATATTTGAAGGGTTAACATTTCACTGTTTTATGTTTACTCACTTCGGCACAGTGGACAACCAGGCTTCACAAATACACTATACTCTGTTTGTGACTTCAGAGGTCACCTTATTTAATGAGTAACACTGAATTACACTTCTAATACACTGAGCCCTATCAGTTGAATTAAGATTATTTACTAAATGATGGGCATGATGATTTTCTAGAAATTCAATTATACTGAAAGGAAGTAATAGGTGACAGCATGTGGAAATGAACAATGAAGGATGATCAGAAAGTTGGAATATGAAGGTTCCATGAAATATGATGAGTTGATAACTTTATTGCAGTGTTTTGAGTTATAATAGAACATCATATCTCATGTGGGCATGGGATGTTCATGCTCTTAAAATCCAATGCATATATTTATGGCACAACCTATCCGTATCCTCTAAAAATTACATTACATTTTACGGTGGTTACATTTTTGCTCTTCAATCATAGAAAACGCATTTTCCCAACAAAAAACCCTTCATGTCATTCTACTTTTTAAACAAATCTTTTATTGATTGACCCATCATTCAGATTCCTATTACACAAACAGATCTAATAAATGTATATGAAACAGCTAGATTGTATAGACTTAGGACATTGTTGTTCTAAATTGTATAATTATACAGTCTTGTGTTTCCAAACACAGTACCAACCAGTTGTAGAACCATTAGTAGTGCAATATACTGAACGATGATTGTCTTTAGGACAGTTGCCATCATAATCGGGGGTAATCCTAAATTGAAGGACATGATTATTGAAACATAACAGACTTGTTAATTTTCTTGGAAAGCAACATGGTCATCACAAAATATTACCATAAGATATTTCCAAGTTACTGTATTTTCAGGTTGCTTCTTTCATTTTTATCAGGTGCTATCCTTCTAGATTGTGGCCGTGGTCCTCATGAGCCTATAATGAGAATTCAAGGTTGGGCATGTGTGCTGCTCATGATGCTGATGATAAAACTTCATAAACAACTCCCTGCTCCCTGAAAATTACATTTCCATACAGAGTACCGTAAAAGTGATTTCCTCGGGCGGAATGTTTCTGAGGGCTATATATCAGCAGATGATATAACAATAAACTGGAATGCTTTTAGAGTATAAATAAGATGCAGAGAGGAGTGGGGACTTCTGAATGTCTTATCCAAGTTCCTGACCCCAAAACAGAAGCATAACGTGGAACATGTCTCTAATTTACTCTTCTATTCTACTTTGCCTAAACTGTTATTATAGTCATTCATTTTCCTTAGAATAGGCAAATGTTTAATTTAATCTTACAAAAGAACTTTGCATGGAATATCAAAAATTTCTGTGTTCTCTACTGATACAAATCTACCACCGCTGAAATAATTATTTTCCATCTGCTGCAAACTGACTTGTCTGAATAAATGAATTTTGTTCACTACAAAGGCAGACAAGTTTCTCTGGTTTGGCGGATGCAAAATAAGAACGAACCTTCTTGCCTTGGCTTGCTTGGGGCAAAACAGTTATAAAGGATTCAGTCCAATATGTTAATATACTAATCAAAATCTGCGTGGTTAAGTAACAAAGTGACATTATATTTGAGTAATTTTTCACTAAAGCCTAATACACACACACACATATACATACATACATATATATATATATATATATATATATATATATATATATATATATATATACACACACACACACATACATATACACTGTATAATGAGACATCTATAATAATCCAGAAAACAAAAGGTCAAATGGTTCAAGTATGTCTCCAGAACCCATCAATTGTGATATATGATTCTTGTAATTCTGGTTAGAGTTAAGGTTAGTGCTAAGGTTCTAAAACTCTTAGGACAACATTGCATCATGCATATTCAGGCAGTTACCCTCCCATACAGCAACTGTTATTTGAAACTGCTGTTTTTAAAGTGGCTCTGTCATGTTTTGTTTTATTTTCTTTCCAGTTTTCCTTTCCCACTTGTCTTTATTTTTATTTATTATCTTTTCTTCTAAATCTTAATACCAGGGTGCCTCCATTTTGATTTTCTTTATCCATTATATATGCAGTTTATCGCTCTGTGGGATTCTTTTGACTGATTGTGGATAAAATAGTTTAACAACTTAAATGAGAACTTTGCTTAAGCTCTGCCTTTTGCCAAAATTTGCCAAACATTACGCTTCTCTTATAATGATAGACTAGGTGTATTCTTGTGGTGCATTAGACTTCAGCATTAATCTTCGGACGGACAATCTTTTCGATTATTTGCCCATACGAAAGACAAATGGACGAATACAAATTACAAAGAATAAATTAGTTATTGGATGAAATTAACCAACCAATTGCAGGCAGACTGGGAGATATGGATGCACTTAGATTGGAGGACTTTTTTTTATATAGGATTTGCACACATGAAAAAAAATTGCAAAAAAGTTTAATTAATTTTATAAATATCTTTAAATCTTTTATTTTAATGCATTTTTACATCCACTACTGTATATTGTAAATCATACTTCCTAAATCTCAGCACAGCAGTGAGCTACAGTGATGGTTTGCAGCTCTTGTCATTAGTTCTCTCTCTGTCTCCTTGTCTGTATGCCAGACGAGTGTATAACTTTGCCTGACATATCAGTAAGTAAAGAGGGACAGAATTGATGGCAGCAGCCATGCCTGCAGCCTTGAAGGGAGCACAAATATGTGTGCATGCATGTGTCTATATGTGTTCCATTCTACGGCAGGTGGAATAGCAGGGAAAAAATAATGTTTGGCACTTAAGCTGCAGTGAAACAAAACGTGATAAAAAAAAATATATATTTTTAAAACCAATAACAAACCGTTATGCAGAAAATAATTTCACAATTCACTGAAAAATATATATTCAACTCTATTCAACTCCAAGTCCCAAGTTAATTACCATATCAAAACTCAATAGATACTTGTTCAAACTTCACTACTAACTCTTAAAGGAACACTATAGGGTCAGTAACACAAACATGTATTCCTGAACATATAGTGTTAAAAACACAATCTAGCTCCACTGGCCCTCCTAAATATAGTAAAATCTTACTTTTTATTGCAGCCTGCTGCTGCAGGCTCTGCCCCTGATCTACCTGCTTGGCTGACATCATCATAAGTGATTCTCTCAGCCAATCACAATGCTTTCTCATAGGAAAGCATTGAATTGGCTGAGACTGTCAAGGAGTCAGATCAGGATGCCAGCACATGCTAAACACAGCCCTGGTTAATCAGCATCTCCTCGTAGAAATGCATTGAATCGATACATCTCTATGAGGAAAGTTCAGTGTCTCCACGCAGAGGGTGAAGAAACTGAATGTCAGCGCAGCACACTGTGCAGTACTGCCCCAAAGAGCACCTCTAGTACCCATCTGAGGAGTGGCCAGTGGAGTTATCCCTAGGCTTTAATGTAAACACTGCATTTTCTCTGAAAATACAGTGTTTGCTGCAAAAAGCTTGAAGGTACTGATTATACTCACCAGAACAAATACAACAATCTGTAGTTGTTCTGGTGATGACAGTGTCCCTTTAACTACTAACAAACATTATTTGAAGAGTACAGTCTAGTCCTACACTAGTCACCAAACTGACTAACTTGCTCAACCACCAGCCCACTACACTTCCCAAACAATATGTTAGAAAACGTTGCCTCCTTTGTAATCTCTGTAAATAAATTACCACCATCTTAAATTATACACCTGACTTCTTATAGCCCTGACAATTCAGACTGTTAATGAGGAATTCTGCTTGTTGTCCAGAATGGAAACCAGGGGAGGTGGATCTCTGTCACTGCCTCTGGTCATATGAGTAGGTCCAAACAATTTGACCTGCAATTAGATAATATGCCACCCAAATTCTTTAATCCTAGTAGCAATTTTGTCCAATCTGACAGATTTAGATAAACATGCTGGAATAGCAGAATATCTATCAAACTTGCAAAGAATTCTTGTAGCAGTTGCAATGAAGTCTGTTCTTTAAAACTGCTTATATCCAAGGCGTCCTATTATGTATATTTTTAAAACTCCATTAGTACATGCTTTTAACATGGATTACGTAGAGGTATGTTACAATTTAGAAAATAAAAATACAATATAATTCTTGCAAATCTGGTTACCTTTTATGAACTTCCTAAAAACACTTTTGAAGGAAAAAAATCCAGAACGTTAAATGTGATTTATTCAGATAGAATGCTTCTGATGGCTATGTATGACATATATTATATTTAAATACTTTAAAACATACAAATTGGCACATACACGGATCAGCCACAACATTAAAACCACTTGTTTATTATCATGTAAATCCCTGCAGTTCTGCCAAAACAGCTCTGATGCCTTGAGTCATGGCTCCACAACATTAGCAGCAGATCATTTAAGTCCTGCAAGTTGAAAAGTGGAGTCTCCATGGATTGGATTTGTTGTTCTAGCACATCCCACATGTGCTCAATCAGATTCAGATCTGGTAAATTTGGAGGCCAAGGCAACACCTTGAACTCTCTGCCATTTTCCTCAAACCATTCCTGAACAAATTTTGTAGTGTGGCAGGGTGCATTATCCTGCTGAAAAAGGCCACTGCCATCAAGGAACATTATTACCTAGAAGCAATATATGTGGTCTGCAATAATCTCTAGGTAGGTGGTACGTGTTAAAGTAACATCCACATGGATGCCAGGACCCAAGGTTTCCCAGCAGAACACTGCCCAATTTGCGCTACAGTAGCTCTTCTGTGTGATCAGACTAGACAGGCTGTACTTTGCTCCCCACGTGTATAAATGAGCCTTGGGCGCCCATGACCCTGATGCCGATTTACCGGTTGTCCTTCCTTGCACCACTTTTAGTAGGTACTAACCACTGCATACTCGGAACCCCCCACAAGACTTGCCCAGTCGTCTAGCCATCACTATTTGGCCCTTATCCTTAGATCTTTTCGCTTGCCTATTTTTCCTGCTCCCAACACATGGAATTAAAGAACTGACTGTTCAGTGGCTGTATAATATATCCCAGCCCTTGGCAGGTGCCATTGTAAGAACATAATCAATGTTATTCACTTTACCTGGCAATGCTTTTCATGCTGTGGCTGATCAGTGCACATCAATTTCTACTAAACATCCAGTCAATTTCTTTATGAATCCCTTTCCTACTCACATTGTTGTGAAACTGTATTAATTGTGGTCAGATCAGAGAATATAATGAAATGCTGGAGAAGCATATTTTGGAGAGGGGATTGAAATCACAGTTGTATAAACCAGAAGCTATTTTGATGAGGCTGATCGGTTTGTTTTATTTTGATTGTTATTGCATTTTTTTTTCTTTATAAAGACTATTAAGTCTAAAAGCACCTAATATTTTATGCATAACTCAATACAGAGTATATAGGAATAAACAACATTCTTGCTTTAATTTAATAGTATGTCACAATGAATCTGCTTAAATTGCACTCACACTACATTACAGAATATGTGTGTTCAATTAGCACATGTAATTATTGAAAAAAACAACTAAATAAAAATGTTTGAAAGAAAGAAATAATTCAATATAGAAAATTCATGTGAACATATGGTGATATGGTGAAATGTGTGCTCATCTTTGTGTTTATTATATATATATTAGGTGTTGCCAGCCAGAGTAATCTCTTTTTATGGTGATTTGTGTAAGTTCATGTGGAGATGAATATAAAACAAGTCTGCAAAGGATGTTTTTAGTGCTGTTTGCATTTTACGAATTATCCCATCTATTGTTTTAAGATGCAATATGTCAGCATCTCTTTTTATGTTCATTTATTCAATAGACAAGCACAGCTATCTGTCCCATTATACATTATACAGATAACGTGGACAAGTCGATGTCAACCCTATCCTTGCTCGCACTCTGATGGCTCTCACCAGGGCATGTATAGCTCAATCACTTATGTCATCTAGAGAAATCTGTTTCTCTACAGACTTCATAAACAATTGCACTCTCTGGTACTTATCCCTGATGACATGCACCACTATGTTTAATTTAGCATATGGAAAAAAGTAATCCATCATGAAATGTATTGTTATGTCAAGTGCTTGAAAAGAAGAAAATCTGTTTTACAGTGTAACAGTGTGAGTTTACATAACAATTCAGGCAGGTGATATAGCTCAGTTGGTTAATGCACCAACTGTTGTGCAGTTCAACCCTTCGATTGGTTTCATATCTGACAGCATGGAATCTAGCATCATCTTGTATAATAAAAGTGTCAGAACCACAGGACATTTGACACTTGAGAGTTACATATATCCTTCATTTCATTTTTTATTTTAGCATTGCTAAATTTAAGCAGCATTTATCTAGGGAAATAGTATGTAATAATAAACTTTATTTTGTATAATTATGTATAGAAATATGTTATTAATAATAATATTATTATTATTATTATTATTATTATTTAATAAGGAAATGTACATTCAGATTACTCTGGTTTCCAAGTACATCTTGTGGATGTCTTTGCCCACCATACAGGGGATGTTACTATTACCATATTTAATGCATTTTAGTATTTATTTTTTTGCCTATGGGTGATTTTGTACACTTTTCAAATTTTACATGCACATATAAAAAAAGTCATATAAACCTCCTTATATTTAGAAAGTGGATAGTTTGCATTGTTGTACCTTGCAGCACAAGACTTTAGAGTTTGTTTTTATTGTTTATGTTACAAATAAAGGACTTACTTGTATCCAATTGCCGTCCTGCCTGTTATACCTTATCACATCTTCCTGCTTTCACATCGTGGTCCTGAATATAGGACATCAAAGCTGTCAAAGTTAGAGCAGACTTTCACTGATCCACTCTTGTGAGTTGCCTGATTGTCTTATTTCATTTAATATCTTTTATACAGAGTTACACTATTGTCCCCCTGTGCCCCTCCTTTTTTTTTTTCTTTTTTTCTTTTTCTGAGCTGCACTACCCATATCTGGAAAGGTATATTGCCTAATCCCTTTCCTTGTGTTATTAAGGAGTAAGTGCTCTTTTTTTTTCTTATCACAGAGTGCACAATGGTTGGATAGTCCACAATGTCTTTGTGAAAATATTGTATATATTGCATAATCTGCACTTCTATAGCATCTTATATAGTGCACTTGATATTGCACTTTCACTATATTGGTTTGCAATTTATGTATATGCACATATATATACATACATATGTATATATTTTTTAAGTATTTAAAAGTCACAGCACACTTTTTTTTCCCATATATGAAAATTAACATTAATATTAACATTTCACAAGTGTGACAAACTGAACCTCATCACTGGTTCTTGGAGGAGCCTCCTAGCCAGCCTCTTACCCTGTGACTATGGCCCCTGCTATAGACCTGGCTAAAATACTTCAAAACGCTCTGTTCATGTGAAGTATGTACTTTTGTAGTCCAGACAGAGAGACCGACCGTTAGCACTAACTCTCTGGAACTCTTTTGGGCATGGGACCATGTGCACGGTCGGTCAAAAATAAGACTTTCAGGAAACTCATGAACTGATCTGGGGGATTTTTGGATATGTTGGTCTCCCAGATCAGTGCTGTCAGGGGATGTGACATTTGTGGGCTTTTATGAGTATAATCTCTAGCTCTTATAAGAGCTGTTCCTGCTACACTCTCTGGACTACGAGAGGTCTACCCACTGGGAGCTGGATCCTGGTCTTGGGACCAGGGTGGATGGAAGACAGCGAGACCCCAACCAAGCTGCGGCAGTTCGTGGGGTTTTACGGTGGTTATGGTGTTCCAGTACAGTGCTTATGGTGCTCCCAAGTACTAGGAAGCAGCGATTGACAGAGGTAACCGGTCAGAATGCCATGCGGTCCGTCACTACAAGTACCCTAATTTGGCATTTTCTCTCACAGCTAATTAACTTCCAAGGTTAATAGCAGTAGTAGTGGGTGTGGTGCGGGTTTATCTGATGGGACCCGTGGGCAGATAAATCCGTAAGACACCTAGAAAAGTGGTGTAAATATACTATTGAGTTTGAGTTATTTAAATGTTTTTACAGATATTTATCTCTTACAGCTGTTCCGAGTATATCTTTTTCAGAACTACTTTGGATTTTTCACATTATAGTAAATAGAGTGGAAGTACAGGTAGCAGTGTATTCCTAAAAAAGCCAAAAGATGCCTTGGAACAAAAAACTGGGAAAAATATACAGTAGAGATATGTAGCTGAAAGAGCATATACATATGTACTTGTACATCTCTAAAGATTCCTCCTTTAACAGCTGCTTTTGGCAACAGCAGAAGAACACTAGAATAATCATATAATATAGTGGATAACCAAAATGGGAATGTTAATTTAACAAAGAATTTCTACAGTAGACATTAGAATATTATATTTACCAGTAAGCTGGGAAAGTGCTTCTAAGTTGCTCAGAGTCCTTTTCATGTCTAGACTCTCTCAACAGATGGATATTTTGACCTTGTGTATTCACCCATCATTTTTCATTCTTTGTATTTTCTGTGGTTGTATTACCTTAAGGTATGAAACATTGATTTCAAGATAATCCATGATATTTATATTTAGGGAATCTACTCAGTAGGATAACTAATACCTCTCACAATTTAATCTGTTTGACTGTGGTGAACAGAAAAATATTAGAACTCTCAGGTAGTAGGTTAAAATTGATTGCCACCTGTCAGCTACCAATCATCTTTGGCAGGTTAATACATAGTTAAGTGCAAGAGAGGATACACAGGTAATAATCCAGAATCCCCCCCAATTGATTTTTATCAGCACGGAGGTAGGCCTGCAGTGACGGTAGCTAATCACACTCCTTAATCTATTGTATCCCTAAATACCCTTATTTTATTTAGGTCCAAGCATGATTTCCTCTCCTTTGCAACCATATTTTACCTGCTCGTTTCCTGTCATTACCTTGGTTCAAGCCTCATCACTTTCTTCTTTCTTTTTTTCCCCATGCTTGATTCTGGCCCGAGGCTAAAGGAAAAAGACAACAATGAAAAATTAAGGTGCATTGTTCCTTTAATCACTTTCAGACGAGGTCTAGAATAGTACAAGCTTTGTTGAAGCTTTAATTCTTTTTGCCTACATGATTTTTTGGGATGCATCATGGAGATCTACAATAGTGTTGTTTTTTTCTTTGTACTTGATATAGACGGGAAGAACATTAATTTAAAGATTATTACAGCTAGATATTTCAAAGTCAGTCTGTTGAATATAGCAAGCAACTCATTTTACACAAATCAAATTCCAAATTGCATGGACTTTAATATATTTCCTTTATATGTTTTTTCTTAATATTTATAATTAGTTTTGTTAGTGGTAAAGAAATGAGAAGATCATAGCTAAAAGTGTTTTTTTATATATTGCAACAAAGACTTTTTCCTGCCCCATTTATATAACAGTTAATGCATTGACTGCCTTAACCCCTGCTGATCCCCTTCTAAGCTTTGAATGTAAAAAAATATATATACTGTTCGCTAGACTAGTACCATTTTCAGAATCTTTGAAAACAATCAAAATTCTTAGTAACATTTTGATAATTTTCCAAAACAACAATTTGCTCAATTGTCTGGTGACTTAATACATGTGATGTATACAGTAATTTCCTTCTTGGCTTACTGTGAATATTGCCAACTCCTGTCTTTCACACTGTCACTGTAGCGTGTTTTCACTCTGTATGGATCAAGTTTCCATTGGACAGGGGCCCACCTCTATCAAACCCTCTTGTCACTTCTGTAATGAAGTCTCCTTGTTAGCCGAAGACATTAAGTGAAAATCTGACACATTCTACTCATTCGACAATTACCTGAATTTTTTTGAATTTAAAAGGTTTTCTCGCAAACAACACGTAAACATGAACAGTTCCTGACTTACTGTTTTACACCACGCAGTGGAAGTAAAGCTGAAATATTTATTAGTGCACAAGCTGCCAAGTTGTTAATAAAAATGCAGAATATTTGCATATTTATTAATTCCAAGAGAAGAGGTACTTATTTGGAAGAGGGGATGTTTGTTTTCAGTGATTAAAGCTACATGCAAGATGTTGTTTTCATTTGAATGGAAATTTAACCCCATACATGACAGACCCCACTTTAACAAGAGAGTTTTTAAAGAACAAACATAAACATGCTTAAAAGTTAAGATAGGTTCCCCCCCCCCCCTAGTTCTTCATGAAACAGCATATGCAAATATCATTACAGCCTGAAAATTCCAAGACATTTTATTTCTGGTGATCAATCTATAGGATTTTCAGAGATTATAATTTTACGGTTTATATTGGAAATTGACTCATAATAAGCACCTTCCTGATTAGCTTTTCAATAGGAAGATAAAATAGCTATTGCTTGGTGTATGTATTCTTTAAAAATATATGGCTCTGTTTTTTTAACTTTTGATTAATAAAAAACTACACTCTGTCATAATTACTTCACTCTGTAGTTGCAAAGTTAGTGTGTTTTATGCAAATTAAGATTTTGTTCCCATAATCCTCATATTCAATTAAATTGTTAGTGCAAGATTGTTAGCATCATTTTGCTTTTTGTTGTTTGCTAGCTAAAAAAAGAATGCACATTTCTAAAGTTCATTAGAAACTATAGCTCTGCAATAAAATTAAATATTTCTATAAATTTTTCATTTATTAAAAGTGCATCACATGTATTGCTATCTAAATAAACATAGCAACTATGTAAAGAGACACTCAGGACACGAAATACAACTTTAAAACACTTGAGGTTTTGACCTCATTAATACGCCATATCGTTTTGCATGTTGACCTATTTTTAGTCTTTGAAAACAGAAAAAAACAGTTCACGGCTTTCTGCACCTTAAACAACCTCCTTAACCAATGCCTTCCATATGCCCCACATTTGGTTGGACAGTTCTTATTTTAGTGTCCTGTCTCCCCATCCCCATTTTGTTCTCTGTTGTCCTGCATCTGGACACACAAAGAATTTGTCCCTAGGCAGCAAAACGTGAGCATAACATAAGGTCTCCTCATCTGTAAAGCAGGCACTTGAACCATGCAGCTAGCTGTGCTGGGTCTGGGCAGAGAGTCAACACAGCTCTCTGCATGGCCAGCCTGGAATGCTTGGTACCGAGCTGGCATGCCCTTTAACGGATTGACCCACCAATTCTAGCTATTGCCAGTGATGTAAGTTTTGTCACTGGCAACACCCACCTTAGGACCTTCTCATCAATCCTAATTCAATACCTTCCAATGTTGTGAGGCATGCCTTAGCCACACCTTCAGTTCATGAACTGTACTCTTCCAACTAAATGCTGGTTATCACAGGGCCACTCCTCTGGTAGCTACCTTGATATAAAGACAAATTGTATAAATGTTTTATGCTCAAAGCAGGAGTTCTCTTCAACTGCTAAGCCCAAATACAGCTAACTTCACACTGCTAGCTGGGAGCCCAACAGGATTCAGCACTGATATGCAGATAAATCACTGTACTGGTTCACACATGCTACTCCATCATATGCAGGATCGAAAAAATAGGTTATAACAAATTAGTGATGCACCAGTAATGTTTCATCCCTTCAGTGCCTTTGTCTTCTTCATAGGAGTATATAATTATGCACTGGGGTTGTGTGTATGTAGGAAGGTTTGACCTGGTCCTTATTCTATACCTCCCAACTTTAGCATCCAGTGAATCAGAACACCCATGGTTAAGGGAAATGTGGTGGGCCAGTGACACAATGGCTTCACTAACCCAGCCACAAAAATGACAAGCCCACCCAGACAGTGGGCAGGTCCACCTGAATTACTGGCAGGCCAGCCTGGTGTTAATGCACTTACAGTGCTCACTGCAGGGTCCTAGTACCCTGAACATAGAGCAAGGATTTCTAATGATGCTCTCGCGCTAAGCTTGTTGGAGACAGTTTCCTGGTGTTAACAAAAGCAGGACACCATGGAACTAAGTCGGGACAGCGAGACAGGACATAAAATTGTATCTGTCCCGCCAAAATCAGGGCAGTTGGAAGCATGTTATTACATAGCTAGGTTCTATTAGTTAGCTTTCACATAAACTCTTTTATCACTCCTATGTCATTATTTCAATATAACAGGTTTCTGTCGAAGACATGGAATAGCATGTCCAAATGAAAGCCCAGTATAGGCTTCACCCAGTTCTTATCATGTCCCTTACTCTGTTATGCTGTCTTTTCCCTTTATAGTTTATATCTATTTTTTTTTTATAATTTATAGTTAACCATAAAATATGTCCTAGATTATGATGGGGACAGGGTGAGTGTAAACAGACTTCAAGAATAAGTATTATGGGGTTCTTCTAATTATTATTGCTATTTATATAGCACCAGCTTATTCCACAGCACTTTACAATACTATGAAAGGGGGAACTTAACAATAAATGAGACAATTACAAAATGATGCAGGAATAGTAGGTAGATGAGGACCCTGCTCCAATGAGCTCACAGTCTAGGATGGAATGGGTGTCTCTGCCATCATCAGTATGGCAACCCTGATGTATCTCTTAAGCGATTTATTTTTCATTTTAGAATAAAAGTGTGTATGTCAAACCATCTGCTTGTATAGGTTTGTGACTCATGGTTATTACTGGCACACACAGTATTGAGATAGACAAAAGTATAAAAAAGGATCAGCACTAATACACCAACCTAAAAGATATATATAAAATGTAAAGTAGGCGACACATCTTAAAACATAAGGCTCCCTCTAAGTCTTATAAAGAACAGGGGGGATGAAGGTAGCGTCAGAAATGATAAAAACAGAGGTGTGTTACAGTGGCGTACTAAGGGGGGGGCAGAGGGGGCGGTCCGCCCCGGGTGCCACCAGGGTGGGGGGTGCCATGGCCAGGGGCGCCGCCCCCCCCATGCTGCAGCCGCCCGAGCGCTCTGTAGAGAGCCTCAGGCGGCTGCAGCTTTGCCCGGGCGGTGCGTCCATGAGGGCGGACCGCACCGCCCGGACGCAGCCTGAGGAGAGGGGCTGACAGGAGGGAAGCGCTCAGCGCTCCCTCCTGTCACTCCCTCTGTAGCGTGGCCGAGCCCTGCATCATGATGGTCCGACGGGTACAGGGAGCAGCTGTCTCCTGTACCCGGCCGGACTAACAGGAAGTGAACAAGGGAGTTTAAGATTACAACAAAAGAAAGAGACTAGAAAGACATTAACAGATAAAACTGAAAAAGAACATGGCATTTTTTACTTATCTCAAAATGTTTTCATTTTTACTCAAATTTCCATTTTAAGCTAGGGCCTAAAATTCGCTCCTACTAACCCTTTTAACGCATTCCAAGCCTTTTTAGACATCAATACATTCTTTAGAAAGGCTACACTAAAAATATTTTTTATCAGCAAATCTAACACATCTGACATTATAAAACACACCACTCAGAGCAATTCAGATATTCCCAATCCTACAATTTCAAATGAATCCACGATAGTAAGAACACACATAAAAAAAACTTCAAATTTGTATTCATCCAGTTATAAATCTGTCCCTATAAAGGTGTTTGGGAAATTAGGAAATTGGGAATATCAAAATATATAGATATCCTTCTCCAACCATCAGTAAAATGTATGAGATCTTATCTTAAAGTCGCAATGACACTTCTTTGCTTTTTAGAACATTTTATCTGGCACCCAGACTACATTTTAGTTACATGCGATGTACAATCCTTACATACAAGTATTCATCATGACAAGGGTTGTGAAGCAGTTCTTAGCATTTTAACAGCTGCAAACTCTGTTCCAGCAGAACAGATCAATTTTATTATACAACATATTAATATCATTTTAAATAATAATCATTTTTGGTTTTTAGATTCTTTTTATATTCAAAAACAAGGTACAGCTATGGGGACCAGGTTTCCCCTCAGCTATGCTAACCTCTTTATGGCCAATTGGCAATCTGAGGCCAGCATGTTTGGAGGACAAACCTGGTCGCCTATTTTAGATATATAGACAATTGTTTTTTTATTTCGAAAGTCCCAGAAGATTCTTTTAAACTTTTTTAAAATCATTTAAATAACAACAGCCATGGTATCATTTTAACTTCAGAACACAGTCGAGAATGTATTAATTTTTTAGATCTACATATTTTTATCCACAATGGCACTATCAACACTGAAACATTTTGAATAAAATGTATGCACCAATACAGTAATTGACCAATCTAGTTGTCATCACAAACCATGACTTGAAGGGATTCCTAAAAGCCAATTCTTATGTGTACGTAGAAACTGCTCCCAAATCACAGACTTTCAAGAACGCCTTACAATTAAAAACAAATTCACCAACAAAGATTATTCTTTGGAAAATCTCAACAATACTTTAGAGACAGCAAAAAAATGGGTCGCAAGCGTATACCGAGAATGGGCAGCAGCTGAAATAGCCTGCCCTTCGGTGGGTCCCCGCTCAGATCTCAAGCTGGTTTTTGCTCATCTTGTGCCATTACAGAGAGAACATCTCTGAAATATATCAGACTGGTCCCACCTATACGGGCAGTCCAGATCCAAAATGCCAGCAAGTTCCCTCTGCACTAGAGACACAGCAACCTCAGACGATTGTTTCAGCCTTGTTAGGCATCATCAGTGAGGCATAGCTGATATCTCTCTAGGCACCCTTTAAACTTATGGAGAGCAAAAAAATGGGTGGGGGCACTAAATAACAATAAGGGGGGACCTATTGTCCTCCCCCCCGGTCCCACCCCTGCGCGGTTGGTGGGGGCCATAAATTACAATGGGGGGACCTCGGCTCCCACCCTTGAGTGGTGGGTGGGGGCCATAAAGATAATGAGGGGGGAGGACCTACTGTATGGTGGGTGGGAGCCATAAATTACAATGGGGGGCCTACTGTCCTTCCCCCTGCACGATGGGTGGGGGCCATAAATTACAATGGGGGGGACCTACTGTCCTTCCCCCTGGCCCCCACCCTTGAGCTGAGCAGTGTGTGGGGGCCATAAAGATAATGAGGGGGGACCTACTGTCCTCCCCCCTGTCCCCAGCCCTGTGCGGTGGGTGGGGGCCAAAAATTACAATGGGGGGACCTACTGTCCTCCCCCCCTCCGGCCCCCACCCCTGGGCGGTGGGTGGGGGCCCTAAGACAAAATCCCCCCATCAAAGGTGACTAGGGGTCACCCACCCCCACCCAAAAAAGTTACCCCCTACCTACCCCACTCACCCTAAAAAAATATTTAGGGGGTAATAAAATAACTAACCTGTAAAGAAAAATTAAACTTACCATTTGACATCTTCATTTTTCAGCCCCAAAAAAGGGCAAATAAAAAAACATCATACCCGTTGAACTTAAAATAAAATAAAAAACCTGAGCGCAAAAAAAATAAACTGATGAAAAAGAAAAAACCTGAGAGCAAAAAAAATAATCCATCTTCACCCACAGGCTGCTCACTGTTTAATACACATGCCCCTACTCGCGGTATAGCAAGTAGGGGCATATTATTTACTAATACTAAGTAATCTTTACTTAGTATTAGTAAATGTGTCTGAAAGACCAATTTAGGTCTTTCAGCCTTTTGGAAGATAACTCCCTAATACCGTGGGAATTAAATTCCGATACGAACAAAGTGCCCAATTGAGTTCTAAAAAAAACAAACTAACATACTGTTCTCATTCAGTTAGAACGCAATTCAGCAGTTTCATCTAAAATGACAGGAAGCATTGCGAGATCACAGAGGAAAGGTAAGAATTATGGGAAAATTGCTCTGGCCAGCGGAAATGAAGCAGACTTTGCTCCTCCGCTGGTCAAAGCTGGTCAAGCAGAGGAAACCTCCATAAGGCAAAGAGTCCCTACTTTGTCTTATGATTTTAAAGAAAAATAAAGAAGACAGGAAGAAAAGAAGAACAGGTCCTGAGAGAGGGGGAGAAGAGGAAGAGATTGAGGAAAGGTAAGTTCGGCATGACAGTGCCGCTTTAACAATAAAAGTAACTTGGTCAAAAAAAATTATTAAAATACACTGGCACATATTAAAACAGGACAAAGTTTTAAAAGATTTTATTCCTGAAATACCAAATGTTGTTTTTACAGGTACCCCAAATTCTAACTAAGAATTATACAAAAAATCTGGTCAACTATAACTCATCCTTTTTATCCAAATCAAAGTTGTTTTCTTTAAATGTAATCAAAGTATTGTATGTAAAACAACATATCCCAGCATAAGACCAAAAACCACTCACTACATCTAATAAGACTAAAACATCCTATCAAAGATCTTATATGTTGCAACACCAAAAATGTCATATACCTATTGGAGTGCCCAAGCGGCCTCCAATATGGAGGAATGACTTCTAGGTGCCTAAAAACAAGATTGGCCGAACACCTTTTACAACATAATAAAAACCACAAACTTCTAGAATGTATAGGTATACAAAAGAGAGGTGGTGATTTTAAGAAAATTCTAGGCAAAAAAAGAAATGTATTGGGTTTTCCTTTTAAAAACTTATGCCAGATGATCCTAATGTTGATTTTGATCTTTTTAATTTCTTATAAGTGCCTTTTTTTACAATCATGTATGTATATACTTTCACTTTTACCAACTTTAATAATTTGCTTTACCTATCTCTGATAATTCTCTATGTTATAAGTTTTTATTATTTATATATATTGAGATATATATTACCTGTTTATATTATATATTCTCCTCTTATTTTATGATTTATACTATTGTTTTTAATATTCACATCCATTTATTTGGCAATATAGCCTTTATTACATATCTTTTGTTAAGTTTCCTACATTGGGTTTCCTTAGTAAAGACTCCAAAAACATGGCTGCTACAATGTTGAGTCTAAATGCTCCATATCCTTTATTTTTAATAGGAGGATATTCATTACTAGCTCCCTGACCCTTTTAGGAAGAGCTTCCCTCTCTCTTGTAGTTTGTGGATGCGACCAGACTCTGGACGCATTGACATTTCCCATGTCCCATTGCCAGGGCCGCCATCAGAAATTTTTGACAAAGCACAAGGTCTGGGGCCCCCCTCTGTCCACCCCCCATCCCCTGCAGTGAATGCAGAGTGTGTTTTTGTGTAGCAGATTCAGTGTGTATAGTGAACGCAGAGTGTGTTTGAGTAGTGGATGTAGTGCGTGTATAGTTATGTAGTGTGTGTTTGTGTAGTGGATGTAGTGTTTGTGTGTACTTGATTCAATGTGTTTAGTGGATGCAGTGTCTGTAGTGGATGTAGGGTGTGTATTAGCAGTGTGTGTGTTTGTGGAGTGGATGCAGTGTGTGTGTGTCAGTGTAGTGGATGCAGTGTGTGTGTCAGTGGAGTGGATGCAGTGTGTGTGTGTCAGTGTAGTGGATGCAGTGTGTGTGTCAGTGGAGTGGATTCAGTGTGTGTCAGTGTAGTGGATGCAGTGTGTATGTCAATGGAGTGGATGCAGTGTGTGTGTCAGTGTAGTGGATGCAGTGTGTGTGTCAGTGGAGTGGATGCAGTGTGTGTGTCACTGGAGTGGATGCAGTGTGTGTGTGTCAGTGTAGTGGATGCAGTGTGTGTGTCAGTGGAGTGGATTCAGTGTGTGTCAATGGAGTGGATGCAGTGTGTGTGTCAGTGGAGTGGATGCAGTGTGTGTGTCTAAATGTGCAATCTGGGGGGGGGAGGGGGGGAGAAAGGGGCATTTTCAAATTAATTTTATATTAAATTAAATTAAATGTTATTCCCCCCCTCCCTCTCTAGGGAGGGGTGAGATTCCATCCCTGGTGGTCCGGTGGCATGGGGGGCTCCCTGTTACCGCAGAGGGGGCCCAGCACACAGCTTCTTCACACGCAGTTCATTGCCTCCAAAAACTCCTGCGAGACCCGCGGCCTCAGCGTTGCCACGGGTTACCATGGAGGTACTGTAGCGGAGCGGCAATATTAAATCCCACGATCTCCGCTGGTAAAGAAGGTAATCCACAGTCAAGCGCTGAAAAGTAAGGCAATATCCCAAATCCCCCAGTAACCGGATGAAACACAGTTCTGGGAGTCAACTGAGGTTTTTATTCACAGCATCCAGTATTTATGCAAGTCCCCATGCAAGGGGTTTCCCTACTGACATAGCAGGGGTAACACAGTAGGGGACTACATGGGGGACTTAACATTCTAGGCATTTCTCCCATCAGGCACTGCTGGACGAGAGGGATACTCCCACTGGAATACACCGTTAAGTGGATTATCCCTCCGTGCAGCAGAACCGGCATTTCACATTTAAATACATAACTTTTCCCCTGTTCGGTTTATTTAAACGAATGGACGTTCGGTAGATAGCTGGGGTCTGAGCGCACATTTCGTGGGAATACTGCTCAGATCCCAGCTAAAACAACCGAACGCCACACGAAATACACTTTGCCATCGAGTTCGCCTAAACAGACCGAACACCGATGGGGAACCACATTAACAAACGACCGGAGCTCCCGAACAGCCTGGAAGTCCAGCGGTGTTCGCGCCGTCGAGCAGCCGTTTTCAGTTCCACACGCTCGACGACCAAACACCGCTGGTGAGACAAAGGATCCAAGATGGCCGACCGCCACGTGGTCAGTAGCCGAACGACGGCCACCTAGGAAAGTCTCTAATTACAATGTTGCAATCGGTTAATGAGCGCCACACATCCCTCTATATGTGGGCTATTAGGGGGTAGCTCATTTGGTTCACGAACAGCCAGTAAAGTCGCTGTTCGTGAAACGAAACACATGAATGCTTGCGGCTTTCGGCTGCTAGCATACGAATTCCATGCACATAACATTATCAAACAAGGTTATACATATAGTACAGCGGTTATTACAGACAACCTTTTTATAGATATAGTCCAGCATGCTACAAGTGGCGAAGTTTGCCACAGGTACCATGGAGGCAATGAACTGCGTGTGAAGAAGCTGTGTGCTGGGCCCCCTCTGTGGTAACAGGGAGCCGGGGGCCCGCGGCTGCACACATAGATAGCGATATTCGCTATCTATGTGTGCATAGAGGGAATGTGGGGCCCTGGACTGTCAGAGCAGTCCGGGCCCCCCAGGACCATCGGGCCCGTGACAACCATCATGGTTGTCACCCCCTGATGGCAGCCCTGCCCATTGCGTGACAATGCCCGAAATGATCCAAAATGGCCACGGTCACGTGACCTGCTATTTTCGTAATTTTCCCACCATTAGAAGCTTTGCTTTGCTTCCAACCTTTTGCTTTCTCACCTTTAGAAGCTTTGGTTTGCTTCTAGTCTACTACCATTCTAGACCTTTTTTTCAAAACAAATTTATAAAATCAATTATGATGTCATTAAGACCACACCTTCACTCTCTTTCTAAACCTAAGCCTGCCAGGTATGATTTTTCTACCTCCACTTGAGAAAGCCACTTTGGTGAAATGCATGGTGGATATTTTAACTGTTTGTTTTACATTGTATTTTAATAAAGGTATTTTGGCCTCTTTCCACTGTGAGTGTGCCATTTTACTTTTTTATTATTTTCTACCAGGCATCCGATTTTTAAGTTCCAGTGAGGACTACTCCCAAATAATCTTTTATTTACTTTTATGTTATTCTCAGATTTTTTTGCACCATTAGTTCTCTCTTTCTGTTCCATACATGGCTGCCAAGAAAACTCTCATCTAAACCCATTCCAGGGGAACTACCCTGACTCGTTGAGGTTTTATCTTCCAGCAAGTTTTTACATTTGGATTCACACTTGGACTTATATTTGAACTTTCTTTTGCTTTTTATTTGTTTGTCCTCTTATATATACAGAAGGCTTTATAACACACCTCTGTTTTTATAACTTCTGGCGCTACCTTTATCCCCCCTGTTTGACATCCAGTATTGAGTAATGCTCTTTCACCGACACCTCTAAAATAAAACTGTTAGCTATCACCCACCATTGTTATATATCATTTAAAACAAAGTGTTTATTATATTTGGGTTATTGTGTTTTAATAATGAAATAAAATGTTTGACCTTCTAAAGAAAATCCTTGAAAGCTATTCTTCTCAATCAATTAATTTTATTGTCAGGTAAAAGTGCACAGACCATGCCCTGAATGGAACAAACACTACAAGCAATACAGTTACAAGGTTATATATTTTAAACACACAAAGCAAAACGTAAACATACAATACCTTGTGCAATTACAATTCAATTGTAGATACAGAGAGTCAAGATTTTCCAGATATTTTACAGTAGATCAATATTTTGTTATTATATATTTCTGCAAAGTAAATTCATGGTGATACACTCACTTAAAGGGACACTATAGTCACCAAAACAGCTTTAGCTTAATGAAGCAGTTTTGGTATATAGGTCATGCTTCTGAAGCTTCACTGCTAAATTCACTGCCATTTAGAAGTTAGATCACTTTGTTTCTGTTTATACAGTCCTAGTCACATCTCCCTTGGCGGTGACTGACACAGCCTGCATGAAAACAAAATGGTTTAATTTTCAATCAGGTGTAACTTAGTTTAAAAGTTTACATCTCCTGCTCTGTAAATTGAACTTGAATTACAAAAATGAGGCTCAACATGGGCAAAGCACCACAATGACGGTACATGAACACATTGACTCAGCAACGACATGAGGATACGACCCGGCAGGGGGGAGGGCACGGGCTGGGGAGACGGGAGGTTGGAGAGGAGAGATAACAATAAGACATACCTAAATCCACGTACACAATTAGACCTTAGGCATCACACAGACCCACACACTATCCCCTGGCCCAATCCAGTGAGAATTCACACAGACTTCACACAAGACAGATGACATCTCCACCTCACACCCACCTGTCCCATGAGGACACACAACTGGAACATGACTCCCTACGAGACACACCCCTGATGGGGCCGCTACCCATGCCTCATTCCATTCATATGACACATGAAAAACCACAGAGAGGAACAGCGTGTTAACCATGAAGGGACACTCACAATGGAGACCACAATGGGGACCCAGCTGCTCCCCAACGAGAATAACAATCTCCTAATGAAATAAGCATTAGGCATGTGCATGGGGAAAATTTTCGGTTCGGTTCGGCATTCCAAAATTCGGGACTTCCGCAATTCGGCACTTCAACACTTCAGAACTTCGGCAACTTTGGAACTTCGGCATTTCAGCACTTTGGCACTTCGACACTTTGGAAATTCGGCAACTTCAGCACTTTGACACTTCGGTACTTCGGAATTTCGGGACTTCGGCAACTTCGGGATTTCTCTTGCAGCCGCTTATTAAGGAGTTATCTACCAAAAGGCTGAAAGACCTAAATTGGTCTTTCAGCCAAATTTACTAATACTCATTAAAAATTACTTAGGGGCATGTTTATTAATGCAGCCTGTGGCTGCTCACTGTTAAAAAAATAAATAAAATAGGGTCCCCTATTCCCACAGCGTGTAATTTGACTCATAACTCTCTGATTGGTTACTTAATCCACCAATCAGAGTTATGAGTCAAATTACACAGCGTGGGAAAATTCCAAAGAACTTTCCCACATTGTGTAAAATGACACAGAGCACTCTGATTGGTGGATTTCCAGCCAACCAATCAGAGTGCTGTGACAGGTAAATGTAGAGACTTACCTGTCAGTCTCTTCATTTACCTGTCAGAGCACTCTGATTGGATGGCTTAAACCCACCAATCAGAGTGCTCTGAGCCTAATTGCAGGGCAAGGCTTTCTAAGCCCCTTATTCCAATTTAGGGCCCCCACCCGCCGCTAAAGGGTGGGGGCCAGGGGGAGGACATTAGGTCCCCCCCTTATTAGTATTTAGGGCCGTTCATTGGATTGGCTAAAAATCGGCCATTTTAATGATGTCACACAGGGGGTGGGCCAGTGCCAGCGGACCCGAGCGGTGCTGGAAAAAAGGTGAGTTTTAAACCTTTATAGGGGATCTAAGGGGGGGCAAGACACCTAAATGGGGGGTTAAATACTATAGGGTCAGGAATACTTGTTTGTGTTCCTGACCCTATAGCGCCATTACTATTCACGTGATTTGAATTGGTCATGGTGTCAGGAGTCTATATGTCCAGTGTTTTGCTTTGAAACTCCTCAGATACAGAGATTAAGAGACATCTGGAAGCATCATAAGGGTGTTATTGGAGTGTCAGTTAAAGTTGGCTAATGTCAATTCGTTCAATGAAAAGTCAGTCATTAGATGAATGTTCAGCAGATGCTCTGAGCCAATGAATGTCAACCGTCAAGGCTTCCTGCTTCTGCAGAAGCATGTTGCTCTACACCCAAAGAGCATCAGAACCCATTGAAGTTGCCCAATGCTAAAAGATTTGCCCCATTACCAGGGAACCATGTCATGGTACTCCTGGCATAATAACAACTACTGCAGACCATGGTGTTTATAATGCTTGGAGTAACCCTTTAAGTCAACCATTCGGCTGGCAAGATTGATTTTGTTAACTTATGTAAAAATTATTTTGAGTTCAGCAAGAAAAAAAAGAAAAAGATAAAAATACAAGTATTTTACACAGCTAGTATAGCAAAAGGTGGACCCCTACTTGTTACAGAACTTTGATACTAAATGAATTCCTTTAAACTACCTTACCTGAAGCAGCACACATGCTAACAGCTTATGTTCCACCACAAAGTTGCTTGGGGTATTGGACCGTTCTTTGGTAGTTAACTTTCAGACTTGGCTTGACATGGAAATTCTACTAACCTGATTCTCAGAACATTCTGAAAAGAATGTAAGTTTGAATACAGATATAAACTTTCCCCTATATTAGTTTTTTTTTTTTTAAACTGTATTTTTATGTATGAAATTGCCTTGTGTCTCTTCCATCTATATTCTTCTTCCCACTAAAGGACCACTAATATATTTGAAGAATATTTAGCTACTGAAACTCATGCTGTTTTATTAAAGGGACACTATAGTCACCAGACCAACTACATCTGAATGTAGTTGTTCTGGTGAGTATAATAGTTCCCTTCAGGCTTTTTTCATGCAAACACTGCCTTTTCAGAGAAAAGGCAGTGTTTACATTGCCTCTAGGGACACCTCCAAATGGCCACTCCTTAGATGGCCACAGGAGGTGCTTAGTGGGTCAGTGCTCCCGAAAAAGCAGCCCTGATGTTCAGCGTCCTCACGCTCTGCATGCAGACACAGAATTTTCCTCATAGAGATCCTGATTGGCCAAAACAGGATTTGGCCTTGCCCCTATGTGGATTTTAGCCAATCCAATGCTTTCCCTGTGGGAAAGCATTGGATTGACTAAAAATTGGCCATTTTAATGATGTCACACAGGGGGTGGGGCCAGTGCCAGCGGACCCGAGCCGTACTGGAAAAAAGGTGAGTTTTAAACTTTTATAGGGGAGCAGGGCCGTCTTTAACACGGGGCAAACGGGGCAGCTGCCCCGGGCCCAGTTGCTCCTGAGGGGCCCCAGAGCAGCTGCCTCGTGGGCCCCGTGATTTGAGCAGCCCCCATGGACCTGGCGGGGCGGCTGCACAGAGCCACACCAGCCGCACTCTAAGGAGGCCCCCGGGTGACCCATGCACTAAGGGCCACCTGGTGGGCATGTGTCAGCAGGGGCCCTGTTGGGCGTTGTGACACTTAAACAGCGCGACCGGGCCCCTTCCTGTTCGGCAGCCGGCTGGGAGGAAGTGAGTGCCGCGCGTCACTTCCTCCCACCGGAGATCACAACCGCACGGGAGGAGAAAGGCAGGGAGGAGGGGAATTCCAGAGGAGAACTCCCATCTGCCTCAGCCTGCCACTGGACCAGGGAAACCACCTTCCAGAAAAAGGTAAGAAACTGGAGGGTGGCTAAATGTATGTCTGTGTGTGTGTGTGTGTCTATGTCTGTCTGTGTGAATGTCAGTATGTCTGTGTGTATGTCTGTGTGTGTGTCTGTCTATGTCAGTATGCCTGTGTGTGTGTTTGTCAGTATGTCTGTGTGTGTGTCAGTATGTCTGTGTGTGTGTCTGTGTTTCTGTGTATGTCAGTATGCCTGTGTGTGTGTTTGTCAGTATGTCTGTGTGTGTGTCTGTGTGTCTGTGTGTGTCAGTATGCCTGTGTGTGTGTTTGTCAGTATGTCTGTGTGTGTGTCAGTATGTCTGTGTGTGTGTCAGTATGTCTGTGTGTTTGTCTGTGTGTGTCAGTATGTCTGCCTGTGTGTGTGTGTCAGTATGTCTGTCTGTCTGTGTGTCAGTATGTCTGTGTGTCAGTATGTCTGTGTGTTTGTCAGTATGTCTGCCTGTATGTCTGTGTCAGTATGCCTGCGTGTGTGTCAATAGGTCTGTCAGTGTATGCGTCTGTGTGTGTCAGTATATTTGTCAGTTTATGTGTCTGTGTATTCATGAATGTGTGTCTGAGTGTGTGTCAGTATGTCTGAATGTATGTCAATATGTCTGCCAGTATATATTTGTGTGTCAGTGTATGTGTATGTCAGTATGTATCTGAGAATGTTTTAATATGTCTGTCTGTGTGCGTATGTGTCAGTATGTCTGTCAGTGTGATTGCGGGTTGGGTGTAATTAGGGGGATGGGGGGGAAGGAGCAGGGCCCAGGGGGTCCAAGAAAATGCATTGCCCAGGGTCCTAATCATATTATAGACGGCCCTGTAGGGGAGCTAAGGGGGGGCAAGCCACCTAAATGGTGGGTTAAATACTATAGGGTCAGGAATACATGTTTGTGTTCCTGACCCTATAGAGTTTCTTTAATATGCAAGGAATCATGATGGCCTCCCAATACTTGTTTTTTTTTTCAGTCTGACATTATAAAAACGTGTTGTGCTTGATATTCTCTAGTTTAGTTTGTGGGAATATGTTCACAGATTATATTATGCTCTCTTCTGCATATAGTGATAGACAAAGTAACAGTGACTTAAAGGACCACTATAGTGCCAGGAAAACATACTTGTTTTCCTGGCACTATAGTGCCCTCAGGGACCCCCTCCCACCGGGCTCTGGGGAGAGGAAGGAGTTAAACTTACCTCTTTCTCCAGCGCCGGGTGGGGAGCTCTCCTCCTCCTCTCCTCCCTCTTCTCCTCCTCTTCGGCTGAATGCGCATGCGCGGCAGGAGCTGCGCGTGCATCCAGCCAGTCCATAGGAAAGCATTCACAATGCTTTCCTATGGACGCTGGCGTCTTCTCACTGTGATTTTCACAGTGAGAAGCACGCAAGCGCCTCTAGCGGCTGTCAAGAGACAGCCACTAGAGGCTGGATTAACCCTAACATAAACATAGCAGTTTCTCTGAAACTGCTATGTTTATTTAAAAAAGGGTTAACCCTAGATGGACCAGGCACCCAGACGACTTCATTAAGCTGAAGTGGTCTGGGTGCCTATTGTGGTCCTTTAATAGAACAATAATTACTATTCAGTAAAGTACATCTAACATGTGAAGCAATTAATGTCTGTTTTTCAATATACATATTTAATGGAGTTTTCTTGTGAGATGCACAAAACAGGACAGATATTGTTTGTTTAGATTATGTGAATTTTCCCTTTGAACATTGTATTGTGCTCTGTGTATATCACTATTTCATTTTTTTTTAATAGTTTATCTTCTGTGTACGAAATAACTGACCTTGTTCTTGCAATAATGTTTTATTGTTATTTTATTTCTGATTAATTTTTATTCATCTGGGAATGTTGATAAAAGCATAAAAAAGCACTTCTGTTCCTATTAAGCCAGCTATTTAGGTATGTCCACTGGTTCACTAAAACATCATTTAGATTCATTCACTAAACCATGAATTGTCAGGTAATTTAGATTTTTGGTCTAACTCTACCATATCTAAAAATAAAAGAGTTAAGGAATTTTGAAAATTCGACTACGTTGGACTGAAATGTTCAATTTACTAGTGAATCCCTGTTAATTTACCGTTTTCTGTATATGTTTTATTGATGGTTTGTAGTGGACAGAACTTTCTTGCGTTCTGACGCTATGGCATTTCCCTGCTACCTTATATAAAACACGGTGCACTGTGCTCAGAACCTCACTGGAAGACGAGACCAGGAAAATCTATCGAAGATTCTGTGGTCCTTCAATTACCTTGCTCTGCCACTTTATAAGTAGTAGAAACATAGAAACATAGAAACATAGAATGTGACGGCAGATAAGAACCATTCGGCCCATCTAGTCTGCCCAATTTTCTAAATACTTTCATTAGTACCTGGCCTTATCTTATAGTTGGGATAGCCTTATGCCTATCCCACGCATGCTTAAACTCCTTTACTGTGTTAACCTCTACCACTTCAGCTGGAAGGCTATTCCATGCATCCACTACCCTCTCAGTAAAGTAATACTTCCTGATATTATTTTTAAACCTTTGTCCCTCTAATTTAAGACTATGTCCTCTTGTTGTGTAATAGTCCACTGACTGTTGGTGCACTGGAGGGGGAAACCAGCCACCGATATACCCTTTCTTAATATGAAAGAACAGTGCTAAACTCATGTTAAAGAGCCTGTAGGGATACCAATGGTGTCGACATCTTGATGAATCCTTACTAAACCTCTGGTAAATTGCCATGAGTCGAACTATATTAAATGACATCAGGTAAAAGGATTAGTTTATTCACATGGAACCCGCCCAAAAAAAAAGAACGTTATAAAATATATATTAAGATCAAAATAAATTAAATGGTGTTTTTTACACACAATCCAGATAAAGTGCTTTCCCTTTTGCATTAGCAGCCAGATCGCAGTTCATCCTCTTTCCAGGGCTTTTTCAATTTGGTCTTTAATTGAGTAATTATTTTGAAGTTGATTGCAATTAAATACAATTATAACAAATAAATTAATTCTAGACATTAGATGAGATATACTACAAAATGCTAGTTCATCAGAATCATTTCCATTATCTATATATTTGTCATCTGAACCTTTTACACTGGCTTAGTTGAACCTTTATATATTTATTTACTAATTTACCCGTGGTTAATTGCACCTTTTGTCTCCCTTTTGATTTGTCCATTAGAATCCTTTATAAATGTATACTTTTAGAATAGAAGTCTATGAAAATCCTGTTTAATGACAGACTATTTCAGTTAAAGCTTTTGCTGACATGCAGGGCTGCCATTCAAAGTACTTGGACCCCTTGCAACCCAAATGGACAGACTCCCCATAACGCAGTCACACACACACCACACTCTGAGCCTCACTAATGGATACACACACAAACACTCATAGACAACACAAAAATATTGATAAATGCTGCCAGACAGACACAAAGATCCCCACTGTCAGACACATAATCTCAGGGGCATACACAATACCAAACTATACAGACATTACTATACACAAATCCACACCAGACATAAATATACACTGCCAGATACACACATACAAACATACTGCCAGGCATGCACACCAACACACTTATGCTGCAAGACACATACACTCAAACATATGTTTTAAAGTACCCTCTTGGTTTCCTACCATTTGTAGCAGGATGGAGGCTTCCCAGGAGTCCAGAGTGGATCCAGCTGTAAACATTAAGTGTGCTATTCTTTACCATTATGTTGGTAGGAGAAAGGGGACATTCAGCACACACTGGTAAGCGGCATGTACTAAGTTCCAAAATGTTGTCTGGTTAGAGGAGATCGTTATATTCCGACAACTCAAGCTTATATATCTACAATCTCCCATGTGGGCCATAGTATGCAGATGCGCCCTTTAACCGGTACTGGCAGTACTACCCTGATGGTGGCACTGCTGATACATGAAACTGCTGATACACACAACCACACAATTTTCAAAGACAAACACTGGCAGTAGAATAGCTAGTTCTGCAGACCTCAGTGACTTCCAGCCTGGCGCATCATATGAGGAAGCCAATTCATTATCTTTAAGCCCAGCTTGAACTGCTCTGGTCAATTTTTATGCTGTTATTGTAAAATCGAAAAGTATAGAAACAACACATTTCCGTATCATTAGCATAACTGGGGACACCCAAAAAGGGCAGTCCTAGATGGAAACTAGCTGGGGCTGTCAAAACAAGATCCAGGACTGAACCAGGCTGACTGATAAACTCCATGGCAGGTCCCATTCCATGCAGACCACACACAAAGTGCTGCTAAGGCACTACGTGCATGGACACAGTGCCCCAAGAACATTCAGGAAAGAATGAGCTTATCCAATGCACTCAGGCTGTGTTTGCTAGATGCAGTTCTCTGGTGGTCAGATGCAGGATGACAAGAGCCCAAAATCAGGACAGTCCCTTTGGATACAGGACTATTATTGGGGTGTTTGCATTGCTTATCAACTTAACTTTACACCATACTATGGTACTCGCTTATTTGCTTCCAACTTTGAGGCAGCACTTTGGAAAATAAGTGTGCAGGTTTAAGCTTTTTAATGATAACACCCCAGGTAAAATACAAAATCCATACAGAAATGGTTTGTGAACATATACGTAGAAGAACTTGATTGCTTTTTCCATATGAAATAAAGAAAAAGGGAAAATCCAAAAACTCGTATGAAAATAAAAATGAATAAAATATGTTAACAACCTGGGAGAATTACTGTAGAGAATTCCGCTTAAAATATGATGAGATCTGAAAACGATATACAGTACATAGCGTAATTCAGTAAAAAGAACATACCCCAGTGAATGTAAGGTAGAATACTCACAAACAAATACGCGTGCGCACGTATGAAACTATGGTGATGTGCACACACTCAAGATTAAATACATATCCTTATTTTACCTTGAGCATGCGCACGTCACCAGAGTTTTACACGTGTAAATATCAAACATCGAATTCCAAAAACAAATTCACCTGCTTTATTCAAACAACTCTTCAGAAAGCTCCTATGTTTGCTAGCAGTGCAACCAGCCAGCAAGCAAGGGTTTGAATATTTTTTCATACTTATTAAATAATCGCATAGTATGCATTTTAAAACCGAAACTTTTATGTTTTAATAATTTTTTAAGTGCAACTTACAACTTTCCGCAGTAAACCATTAGTTGTCTAAATTATAACGTATTTTCGGCTTTACAATTTGGCCGCTATTTTCCTGGAAATTTCATTCAACCAAAGCGATGGATGGTAAATATACAGGCAGATAATGTCCAATTCTGTCGAATTGTACTGTGTTGCATATTTACATAATTCTGTTCCGGATTTCAGCTGTTTGGTTGCATCTAGACTTGCTGCGCTCTGGAATACATTCAATCTAATTCAGGAACTGTAATGTAAAATCTGAACATCCTGATAACAATATCAGCATCATGTAGCCCAAATGGCCCTGGATGGCCCTGGATTAGCTTCAAGATTAGAGAGAGGAGATAATGAGAGAGAATTGCACTGTCTTTGTTTCCTGAATTCTTTCCTTGGCATATCATTAAAGTGAATGGGGCCGAGTATATGGCTGCAGCCTGTGAATTCCAGCTAGAAGTGTAACTCCTGCTAATCTAAGGCATCCTATCAAATGCCACACCATGCCCATGGCACTGCCCTGATTTTTGGGAGCCCTGCACTCACGGCGTCATTTACTCCATGCATTGTGGTTTTTAATGACTGGTTCGACATCACACATTGTGCAGTGTGGGATTTGAATACATGATCTGCTCGCAGCTCATGTGATATGCATTTATTACATACACTTTCTGCCTTTTATATATGAGTTATATAGCTTCCCCTCATGGATCATTTTGCACAGAGAGAGAGAAAGATAGAAATATATAGAATATTTGAATCATTTATGTATGAATTGTTTGCATCGTTTATGAACGTGCTGTGTGTTCCCCTTATATATTTCTCACTTGCCCTCTCCCCCCCCGTAGCCTTCTGTTGACTCATGCGTTTTCTGCAATATGCCCTTCATGTCTGTATGACCGTATTATAATTGTAGTAATTTCTAGTGTGCTGTGTGCCTATTAATAATTTACTTAATAAATTATGTTTTTTCATACCTTCCTGGCATGTGTCAGTGCAATCGATAATGGATTGACATCATTTACATGTTGGACAATTTCTGCTCACACTTTGATTATTTGTGGAAGGTGGTGGTGGGGTTTTAAATGACAGTGACATACATTTGTAAGGGGAAGGCTCTGTAGTAATATTCACTCTGCTTCTAATTCTGCTTGCGTGCTCGGTCTGTTAAGTAGAATCTGAGCCAGTATGTGTTTCATCACCAAACGGTGACACATTATTTTTTTTCGAAATCTGTTTTTTATTGAAAAGTTGTTCAGACTGTCAATACAAACGTTAAGAAGATTTGCATTTTGGGACACGCAGGTCTCCTACATAACATCAGTTTGAGAGTACTATCCGCATCGTTTTAAGGTTATAGACCATTTCAAGGATCAAAGCTGTAATTTGAGACCCTGGTTCTTTTGGCTTGGTAGCCTAACCTTTTCCCTGCCCCTCATTCCGTACTCCTCCGGGGGCACAGAGCATCCGTCTCCAAAGCTCGTGTCCGTTCTCAGTTTGCGATCTTGCCCCATCTATTAGTTATACTTTGGGCTCTGAGCCTGCGCTGCTAATGCCTAGTGTTCTGTCGTCCCCATTAATTTATGTGCCAAGTCGATGTGTGTTCCCTTGTCCTCGGTCTAATGGGGAAGCGGTTGTTGCTTTTATTTGGGGAGTTATGTAAGTGATATCTAGGATGGTCAAAAGTGGTGTTTCAAAGCTTGTAGGTATCTTCCCTTCTGCGTTTTGTAGTCTGTGTGTTATGTGTGTGTATGATATGTGCCCACTGGTGGTGGGAGGGTTCTGTTGTATATGTTTTGCATCAAATATATGATGTGGCGCGTTTTCGGTGGGAGGCAGTCCTCCCTTGTTTGCGTCAGATTTTCTCCAGTCTTTCCTAGTCAAGGTATGAGTGTGAGGGGAGTGGGGGCAGGTATGGGAGGGAGGAGAGGGAGATAGGGAGAGAAGAAGAGGAGATAGGACTAGGAGGGGACATTATATAGTCCATACAAGGGGGGGGGTCAGAGCCCGCCCGCCGCCCCCGGTCCCGGGGTCCCCCCGATTCCGCGGGTATCAGGAAATATACATAAACAAGGGTAGCCACGTTTCTGCATGTTTGGTTTCCCTACCCGTCAGGGAGGCATGGAGCGCCTCTGCACCCTGAATGTCCTCCACTCGCCTGATCCACTCCTCCTTCGTCGGGACCTCCATCTTTTTCCAGTGGGCTGGTATGGAGGCCTTAGCTGCGTTCAGCAGGTGGCGCGTGATCGATTTTTTGTAGCTCGATATCGAGTGTTGAGAGATATGTAGGAGTGCGAATTCCGCAGACCAGTCTGGGATTTCTCCCAGTACCAGGGATATCTTGTTTTTTATCATTTCCCAGTACGAGGCTATGTCTCTACATTCCCACCAGATGTGTAGCAGTGTACCTCTTCCTGTTTGACATCTCCAACACGTTGGTGGTATTGTCAGGAAGATTCGATGTATCACGGTTGGCGTTCTATACCAGAAGGAAATCAATTTATAGTTAACCTCCTAGTAGTGGGAGCTCATTTAACTCTTATGTTGCCACAGGAAAGCTTTGTCCCATGGTGGTGGTGTGAATGTTCTACCGAGCAATTCCTCCCACTGCCTTCTGAATGCTTTATTGTCTGTTCGGCCATTCGTGACTAGATGTTGGTATAGCAAGGATACTGCGTGATCCAGTCCAGAGCCTCATTCACAGAGCCCCTCGAACCACGTTAGCTCCCTGTGTAATCGTTCTTTATGTGTGAGTGTAATATAGTATTGTTTCAGTTGCATATACCGGAGTGTAGTGAGTGCACTCCATGGTCTACCTTCCAACAACGTATCCATCCCTTAGGGCCCTTTGTATGGGAATATAGTCTCTGTCGCCCAGAAAGCTCCACGCCCTGGCTGGCAATCCTCCGCCTATTCTGCTATTGTGCGTCACTGGGAGAAGGGGGCTGGGTGTTGGCGAGATGTATGACTGTTCCCTTAGCGATTTCCAGCCGCGTAACATTTTTGTGACTGGTCCATTGCCCACTTGTCGGTCTCTCTGACCCTGTTCCCCTCCCCAGATCATAGGTTCCAGTGTCTTTTCGTTAATTGCCTTGTCTAAGGATACCCATTGCTTCTGTGTGGGTTCCTTATGCCAGTCAAGAATGCGTTGCAGCACCGTGGCTTGATGATATTTTTTTAAATCCGGCAGTGCCAGTCCCCCATTGGGCCTGGGGAGGCAGAGTATGTCGTGCCGTAATCGGGATCGTTCGCCTCGCCATGTGTAGAGTATGACTGCTGTTTTCAGGGAGGAGAAGAATGTTGCTGGTGGTGTGAGGGGTATGGTTTGCATGAGGTATAGGACTCTAGGGAGCACATTCATTTTGAGCACCACTATGCGCCCGTGCCAGGTTATGTTAGGGAGAGCCCATCTAGTCAGATCTGTCGTTATGTATTGTAGTAGAGGTTGTAAGTTATGCTCATACAGTTGTCTGGGGTCTGTAGGCACCCAAATGCCCAGATATTTCATTTTGCCGTGACACCATCGAAACTCGAATTATGATTCTAGGGCCATATATTCGTCAGTGGGCATCGTCAGGTTCAGTACTTCACATTTCGTCAGATTTAGCTTGAACCCGGACAAGTCACCGAAGCGTTCAAGCTCCGCTAGGAGGTTTGGCAGAGTTAGGCGGGGGTGTTTGATGAAAAAAAGCAGATCGTCTGCGTAAGCCGCGACTTTATGGGTCGCTCCCTGTCCCTCATAACCCCGAATGTCTGGATTCAGGCGAATCGCCTGCAGGAGCGGTGGTGACATATTATTTGTGAGAAGTCATGAGAAGATGGCCTCATTGCTTTGCACAGAGAAAATGAGCTTGGGAATGGCTGTGGTTGACATTGTAACCAAATATGTACACAATATTTGGGCAGGACTGACCATAAATACATCATTTGTTGGCAATAAACTTCACAAGAGAAAGTGCACAATAATTAAAGACCAGGAGTTTGGGGGCTCTAGGCATGGAATGTAGAAATGAGAAGGTACACCATTACATCTCAGCTTGTTTACATTATTCCTCAAACTGCCTCATATATTGTGACTGATAGAAGAGACAATTATGTTGGACCTTCAAGGTTAACTATCTACGAAGAAGAAATAGACAAATACTCTCAACAGTGCTACCAGATAATAAATCCATTCCACAGTTCTCTTTATTCATACGTGGTTCATATCATTACTAGCACGGAGATACAGCAACAAGGTTAATAGGGGCTTCTCACTGATTATCTTTAGTCATTTTGATGAGAAAAGTGTCAAACGTGGAACAATATTAATTTTAATTTTAAATTATGTTAAATACCATCCAATACATTGTTTTATGTCTTCGGTGCAAAGCAATACGTTTATTATAATTGTTAAACAACTAATTGTCATCAGTCTCTTTTGTTCTACGCCTTTGACAGAGTTTAAGGCCGTACATCATTAACCTACACTATTTTGTGTGTATTATTAAGTTCCAGACAATAAAACATTATTGGTTATCTCTATGTTTCTCTAATGAATGCTAGAATATGTTAAATTACCTTCTTCTCCATCAGACGTAGTCAACAGGTAGAGCTAAAAGGCCTATGAAGCAAAATCTCCCATAACCTCTAGCCAGAATTTGCCACTATTGATTGGATGATGATCACATGAGTTGTAGAACAATAAATGAAGAACTCTTCCATAACTGGCAGTTCAATTAAGTAACATTTTATTTTTCATGTTTTAAAGCAGCACTGTGATCTCTTTTAAATTTTATGGAAACAATCATATAAATAAAGTCAAGTGAAAAAGAAAGTACACCGTCTTTAAATGATATGGTTTTAGATATGAGAACTTAATAACAACCATCTGTTCTTTAGCAGGTCTTAAAATTAGCTAAATACAACCTCAAATGAGCAACAGCACATGACATATTACACCTTGTAGTGATTTATTTAGACAAAAATAAAGCCAAAACAGAGAAGCCATGTGTGAAAAATGAAGTACACCTGATGATTCAATAGATTGTAGAACTACCTATAGCAGCAATAACGTACGTAAACATTTTCTGTATGACTTTTTATCTCACATTGTTGGAGAAGAATTTTGGTCCACTCTTCTTTACAACATTGATTCAGTTCATTGAATTTTGATAGCTTTTCTTTATGCACAAATCTCTTAAGGTCCCACCACAGCATTTAAATTTATTTGAGGACTGGTCTATTGCAAAATCTTGATTTTTTTATTTTTCAGCCATTCTGTTGTAGATTAGCTGATGTGCTTGGGATCATTGTCCTGTGGCATGACCCAATTTAGGCCAAACTTTAGCTGTCAAACAGATGGCCTCACATTTGACTCTATGATACTTTGGTATACAGAAGAGTTCATGGTTGACTCAATGACTGCAAGGTTCCCAGGTCCTGTACCTGTAAAACAAGCCCAAATTACCACCCCTCCATCACTGTGCTTGACAGTTGGCATGAGGTGTTTGTGCTGATATGCTGTGTTTCTATTTTGCCTAATGCGGTGCTGTGCATTATGGCCTAACATCTCCATTTTGGTCTCATCTGTCCAAAGGACATTGTTCCAGAAGTCTTGCGGTTTGTTCAGATGCAACTTTGCAAACCAAAGCCGCACTGTCATGTTATTTCAGAGAGATGATGCTTTCTCCTGGCAACCCTTCCAAACAAACCATACTTGTTTAGTCTTTTTCTAATTGTACTGTCATGAACTTTTAACATTTAACACGCTTACTGAGGCCTGTAGAGTCTGAAATGTAACTCTTGTTTTTTTTGCAAACTCTCTGAGCATTGCATTGTCTGACCTTTAAATTTGCTGGGACGTCCACTTCTGGGTAGACTGGCAACTGTCTTGAATAACCTTTCACACTGTAGAATGATGGACTTTACATTGTTTGGAAATGGACTAACAAACCTTTCTAGTTTGATGAGCAGCAACAATTGCTTCTCTATGATCATTGCTGATGTCTTTGCTCCTTGGCATTGTGTTAACACACACCTGAATACTCCAGACCAGCAAACTGCTAAAACCTTAGTTTTTCACATATGGCTTCTCCAATTTGGCTTTATTTTTGCTAAAATAAATTATGCAATATGTCATTTGTTGTTGTTCATGTGAGGCTGTATTTACTACCTCTAAGGAACAGATGATTATTAGTATGTCCTGATATGTAAAACCAAAGAGGGTGTACTTTAATTTCCCATCACTGTATATTGGTTTGGAATTTCACTAAAATTCTAATTAATTGCAATTAAATAATATGCATAAGGCAAACATGGGGACAAAAAATACGAAGTCCTGGTAGCTTCACTTGCTAGTTGTTGAAGTACAACAGTACAAACAAGGCAAAATAATAGGAAAACGGCTAAAAGCTATACAAATAAATTCGTAAATAAATAAGAATCCCAAAAGTACAACAATTTAATTGACTAAAGTCTTGCATATAAGATTGCACTCACAAACTACAGATAGGTATGAAGACTTTAGGGTACCTAAACAAATAAATTGGGGGGCTGAACTGCTCACTTCCACAGGTGCAGAACTCCTGGACACTCGACAGAAAAACTATAGCTTAAGAAATGTATTAAAACTTCTATTTGAACCCTGTGGGCTTCCTCAGGAGCCATAACTAAGTATGCTAAACCCAAATAAATCAAAATCAAAAGCAGCATAAAAACACACCCACGGAAGTTCACATTAAATATATACTATTTAAATATATAATCTATTAAATATACATTTCCCTGAGAGTATAACTGTGTTGAGGGGGGAGAGCTTCAGCTAAGAATATTTCCCTTTCTCTGCTAAACCAAAGAGCCACTATGCAAGAGAACGTGCAATCTGGGGGGTCTGTGCAGGAAATGCAGTGATCTCACATGTGGCAGTTCTACTTTACGAGGTGACTATAAAATCATTTGCTGTTGGGTTTATTGCTACTTCCTTTTATTCAGTCAACTATTTTATAATCCTTAAATCCTTTACAATTGCTTGGAGACCGGGAAAATTCTGCTATCGAATAGCAAAGAGTAATTTTAAATTAATGTCTTGGAAATAATATTAAGACGACGGCTGAAAGCATTATCATAGCTTAGGGGATCCACTTTATAACAGTGGGGTTTGAACTGAGAATGAGGGTGTACTCACAGTTGCACATAGCATGATGAATTCCATTTTTAAAAAGAGAATTAGTCATATTGATTAATAGTGAACAATGTTTGTCTTCAAAGGCTAAATACAATAAATGTATTTAAGTACGCATATGCCAATCAAAATAATTGACCAGATGATGGACCTGCTCATGATACACAACTGTTTTTAGTTTAGTTCATTGTCTAGTATTATTACATATGTGATGTATTTAGATATCATTAATGTGGACGGACACAGTAAACAAGAGGATATCTTAATGTACATATTAACAAAACTAAAACTCTCAAGATAAAACTTCACGTAAGATAGAAAGAAATATGTCAGCACTTGCTAGAGTCTTATATAGTGTGAAATAAACCTGTCTGGATTACAAATGTTTTTGATGCGTGGAAGTTAGAACAGATCTCCCCAAATAAGAAAAAAAAGGCAGTAGTGTATCAATGGTCTTTAGGATAGATGGACTAATCACAGGGACCTCCCATGATGAGCTAAAAGGTAGCTAGCAAACCATGTATAAGGAGATTACCTTTTGGATGTACCTAATGTGAGCTGTTGCATTGTGTTGAATTTGATGACAGTTTTGGGATATTGATAGCGGTGTTCAGTTAGCACTCTATGATTTTGATTAAGGTGGCCAGACAGAGTTATAGATGGGAAGCAATTTTCTCCCTGCACTGAACTATGCATTCAATTATATCTGTTCTATTTGAAATAAGGGGTTTTACTTTTTGCTTCAGAGGTTAACATTTATTTTGAGTTACAGTCACCACTGTGTCTTACACTTTAAATTATTATTATTATTTATAAAGCGCCAACAAGTTCCGTACAATGGGTGGACTAACAGACACGTATTTGTAACCAGACAAGTTTGTTGCACAGGAACAGAGGGATTGAGGGCCCTGCTCAATGAGCTTACATGCTAGAGTGAGTGGGGTATAATGACACAAAAGGTAAGGGTAGAGTAGAATAGTAGGTTGCTAGGATAGTATTCATTGAGGGCTTAGTGTTTTGTTTTGATGGCAGTTTCAGGAGAGGAATCAGGGTGCGGGGAGGAAAAACTGTTCACAGTCTAATTGATATGCTTTCCTAAAGAAGAAAGTTTTCAAAGATTTTTTTGAAGGAGTGGAGATTGGGTGAGAGTCTAACAGAGAGGGGAAGGGCATTCCATAGGAAGGGTACAGTCCTAGAGAAGTCTGTAAGGTGAGCATCAGAGGTAGGAGTATGAACAGAGGTTAGACGTAGGTCTCTGGCAGAGCGTAGGGGCCTAGATGGGACATATTTGTGTATTTGTAAGGATCAGTAGATGGGAGCAGCATTGTGTAGAGATTTGTAAGCAATTGCAATTACTTAAATTGAGACCTATATCTTATGGAAACCAATGGAGAGACTGACAAAGGGGGGAGGCATGGGAGGTGCGGGCGAACAGGAAGATGAGCCTCGCTGCCGCATTCATTATACACTGTAATGGGGCAAATTGAGAACATAAGACCACTGAGAAGCGGATTACAGTAGTCAAGTCGAGAGAGGACAGCAGCATGGACAAGCACCTTTGCCATATCAGGTGTTAAATAGGGTCGGATGCACGCAATGTTTTTGAGAGTGAAGCGGCTGGATTTGGCGATCGATTGGACATGAGGGGTGAAGGAGAGGTCAGAGTCAAAGAGAACATATAGGCAGTAATCCTTAGAGGTAAAGCGGATGTTAGCGCCATTGACTTGGAGGGACACAGGCAAACACATATTTGGTTATATCCAGGGGCTGACCAGACACACATGTTGGCATGGTATAAGTTGATGAATGTAAAGCTCTTGGGTTCACACCAGCTCTATGACCTGTCATGGGTTTTATATACTTGGGAGCAAGTTCATTTACTTATTTGTCTTTTCTGGTTTTAGATTGGCTTGTTATTTGACTCCTTGATTTCTGTAATTCTGACCTCGACTCATCCCTCATTACTGTGCCTGTTAATACTCCATGAGCTCGTCCTGTTATCGTTTACTTTCAAGAAGAAATTATAGTCTGGTGCAATGTGGACTGTTTAAGAGTTTGATTATAAAAAAGCTTCATAATTGGGTGGTCTGCATCATATACAATGAAAGAAGAACGCAGAGTATCATAATGTGTGGCATGCCTTAGCCGAATTGGAGCATGATCAACAGGCAGGAAAAAATAAATAAATATATACCTGTATATATGTATATATACAGTATCTCACAAAAGTGAGTACACCCCTCACATTTTTGTAAATATTTTATTAAATCTTTTCATGTGACAACACTGAAGAAATGACACTCTGCTATTATGTAGTAGGTGTACAGCCTGTAAAACAGTGTAAATTTGCTGTCCCCTTAAAATGACTCAAAACACAGCCAATAATGTCTAAACCATTGGCAACAAAAGTGAGTACACCTCTAAGTGGAAATGTCCAAATTGGGCCCAAAATGTCAATATTTTGCATGCCCACCATTATTTTCCAGCATTGCCTTAACCCTCATGGCCATCGAGTTCACCAGAGCTTCACAGATTGCCACTGGAGTCCTCTTCCACTCCTCCATGACAACATCACAGAGCTGGTGGATGTTAGAGACCTTGCACTTCCCCCCCTTTCGTTTGAGGATGCCCCACAGATGCTCAATAGGGTTTAGGTCTGGAGACTGGTAGGCCAGTCCATCACCTTTACCTTCAGCTTCTTTAGCAATGCAGTGGTCGTCTTGGAGGTGTGTTTGGGGACCTTATCATGTTGGAATACTGCCCTGCGGCCCAGTTTCCAAAGGGAGGGGATCATGCTCTACTTCGGTATGTCACAGTACGTTGGCATTCATGATTCCCTCAATGAACTGTAGCTCCCCAGTCCCGGCAGCACTCATGCAGGCCCAGACCATGACACTCCCACCACCACGCTTGACTGTAGGCAAGACACACTTGTCTTTGTACTCCTCACCTGGTTGCCGCCACACACACTTGACACCATCTGAACCAAATAAGTTTATCTTGGTCTCATCGGACCACAGGGCATGTTTAGACAATAATGGCCGTATGTTGAGTTATTTTGAGGGGATGGCAAATTTACACTGTTATACATTACATTGTAGCAGAGTGTCATTTCTTCAGTGTTGTCACATGAAAAGATATAATAAAATATTTACAAAAATGTGATGGGTGTACTCACTTTTGTGAGATACTGTATATATATACAATGGTTAGTCACACTCAGAAATACAATGATGTAGGTCGTAGCCTATGGGGCATTCTTTCTTCCAAACATCCAGCTAAAGAAGATGAAATTTGACAGCAGCAGCAGGTAAAGTAAAAATCCTACCACACATGTATTCCAGCAGCTTACAAAGCACTTTAAGAAAATAAAGTAAAATCCAGCCAGACATTGACATGCCTAAAACAATAAACTGATAGACCATGCCAAGGAGAATAATATATAAACATATACATATATGAATCGATAAGGTATTTCTTTGTGCAGTATCAAACATCCCCAAGAGAAAATAAACAAACAAATAGTGCAATATATAACAACCTGTAAGTAAAATCAATGTAAGACTCACACTTTTAGGAGCTACTAAGAGCTCTGCTGTAATCGGCGTGGACGTTACAATCCCATCTCAGGATATACGATGGTCAGCAGTAGTAAATATTCTCCAGTCATAGTACAATATGTGGAAATATAAAGAGAAAAAAACTGGTACAATATGGAATAAAATATCTGTATCATAATATTTTATTACATACTGTATCAGTATTAGTTCCTGCCTGCCAACCAGTTACAGCAGCCAGCCCGCCAGCTAGACGGCTGCATCAGACAGACAGCCGCTGCCCACCAGCTACAGCAGCCAGTCAATAGTAATTAAGGTGAGAAGAACCAACTTGGGCTGGGTATCAGTATATTCTGAATGGGGCCAGAGTATTAGAGAAACCCCTCTCCAGGGCCCAATAGAATCCATCGCAGTCTCTAATGAGGCCTTGATGGGACTGTTTCTAACACACAGTTTACAGATTTGTGCAATAAATATTTTAGAAATTTTTCTTAAAAGAATTGCAGGTGTTTTTTTAATTTTAAAGCTGGGGGGGAGGGAGGGAGGAAGAAGAGGGGAGGTGGTGGATTGTGCCAAATACAGGGTCCACCTCAGGTGCCAAATGCTCTAGGTACTACCTTACCCATGATCCCTTCCTGTTCATTTAATACTCATAATAGTTTGCACAGCGGTCACAAAGCACCAGGGGCTTGTTACTAACTATGATACCTTATCTAGTATTTCCAATGTGATCTCATAATATCATGCATTACATTGCCAGCACATAAATGCTCCATCCGTTGTTTTTTTTTTTTTATAATTATTTATTTTTGTAGTGCATGTTGCGACCTTTCACCCTCAAGTTTAAAGCTTAAATCCTTACCTTTACTTTCACCATAAGTCACTTTTCCTCAGTGAATAAAGGTTCTGCATGGGATCCAAATGTCCCCATATATAATGTATTGGAAAAAGAGCATTATTTACGGTTTTACTTGTTCTATTGTTTTAATGTGTAAAAAAAAATAAAAAATAATGTGACCGCAGTCATGCGGCAATGACGTCATTTTGGCGCCAATCTTCAAATTTTATGCCATTTTACTTGCCTATAAAAGGTGAATAGCCAGGATCAGTTGTCTACACTTGATAAACGCATGTTTTTTGGTGAAACGCGTTGTGTTTTTATAAGAATCCAATAAAAGTATTTTGCACACTTACTTTTATTTGTTGCTGTTTTATCCTGGCTGATTTTTTATCATTTTAAAGATCCAGTACTACAAAAGAAATCCCTGGTGGGGATTATTCCACCTACGCCTGGTTCATAGAGCAGTGTGGCTGCTCTGAACACCGTAAGTACGTTTCATTTTACCTTTCACTGCTATTTTTTTTACGGTAAACACTATGGGCCCTCTCTTGTGATTCTTATTTCATAAGACCGGCCCTGCAAGCATCGCTAGAGGGATATCCTACATGTGGGGAGTTTAAATACCACTGTATGCTGTTTTACTCAGAGCTGGTTATAGCTCTCTCAGTTGTAAGTTGGCACTCTTAGGACCTCAGTGTTGTCTATTGTTGCAGTTAACCTACGTTATTGCACCATTGGGTTTTTCCCCCTTTTATGTATTTTATATGCTGACGCTTATCTGGAATGCTGTAAGAAGTCTTGCGGATACACCTCCAAGTGTCCAGTTCTATCCTACATGTGGGGAGTATTAAATACCACTGTATGCTGTTTTACCTAGAGCTGGGCATAGCTCTTTATATTGTGAGTTGGCACTTCTCTACTTCTATGTTGTTCGTGATCCAGCTTTCCTAAAACGGATTTGCACTATTGGTCTCTGTTTCTGCTTTTGTATTTCATATTTACCACTGAGGATTCAAAGCAAGGACTGAAGAATATACACTCCAGATCTTCGCTGTACTTTAAGAGACTCTTTATATTATTGCTGATTTTTGTTTTTTATCTCTCATTGTCCAACTTAGCGCACCCTGTATTTGTTGTATCTTGTTCTCTCCATTCTTTGAAGGGTTTGAGCGTTACCCTTCCCCTCAGGTGTGCAGCTCTATTCTCCCCTGTGATCAGTACTGTAGCGCTGTTCCTCTCCTATTTTCTTTTTTCTGTTACAGATTGGATAACCATAAACTAAGAGGGACTTTTTTACAGCTTGGACATTGCTTATACCTATATATCTTATATATATATATATATATATATATACATACACACATAAATATATTATCTATGCTATTTCTCGAAAGAAAGTGTTAACTAAGTGTTGCATGCCTTTTTATTCTTATTCTGTATAAGTATTGCTTTTATCTTCCATGCTTTAGCTTGTGATATATAGACTTTCCAGTATCCCATAAGGTGTACTTACTGTATGTTTTACTTTGTAGATATTCTCTTTTCCCTTTTTACAATTATTTTCTAGGATTTAAGGAAACCCTTGATAGCGCATCAAGATTTTTAAAGTTTATTATAAGAGTATTCATTTTATTTAACTGTATTTTGTATCTTTATTTATTTATTTTTGGCGCATTATTCAATCATCCAGTTTCTTAACAAATTAAAATTGTATTTGACTACAATGCCACATAGAAAAGGATTTGGTCTAATCAAAATAATCTTTTTTTCTATTATGCATTGTTTATATGAGTCCTCTGCAGAAAATTCATATAATTTGTAGCGCTAATTTTTAAGAGAGGAAACTGACACTGATAGCAATTGGTTAGTAGACAATTATGACAAATTGACAAAACATAACATTCTGCTGCAGCAAGTTTTTCAGATGTATGCTACAGAGCTTTAAATGCACAAATAATATTGTATAAAACAGTATACAGTATTGCCTTACCGTAATCAAAACGTCCTTGCCAATCTAACTCAAAACCCTTCCAAAGGATCTCACCTCTCCCCCTCGTCATAATAAATTCCTCTTCCCTTTTGTGCTCACCACCCGCCGGCTTTTTGGCTCGGTGGGGACCCGTCCATAATGCTCCAGACTAGCCGGCTTTTTCCAATCAGTCTGCTGTACCCAGGGACCACAGCTCCACTGGACACGGGCAACCTTCCTTGTCTGCGTGAGGTGCAATGGCCCAAAACGCCGCCCACTGTGAATGAGAGAGCATCCGCAAACACATTAGGAACATCCGGCATCCGCAGCGCCCTACACGTCAAATTGAGGCACAAGCATTGCAACACCAATCGCCAAAGCAAACGCACCACTGGCGGAGAGGAGGCTGACAGCTGGTTAATCACCTGCACAATCCCCCAGAAAAAAACGGAAACCCACAATTCCAACGCCACCACGATTGGAAAAAGCTTGAGGAAAGCAAGATTCCTAGTCAAGCCCGAAGTGCGCCACTCCACCGGCCAAGTGTCAACGCACCAACGCAACCCCAAAATTGCCCTGAACCAATGCAGCGGCCGTATAGATGTGCAGATCTGAACTGGACACCTCAGGCATCTGCCAATAACATCTCCAATTGTACTCAGCCAGGAAGGAATCCCAGACTGCCAGGTCACCCCGCAACTGCCTCATGAGCCGAATAAATGACAAGACCTCACCACCCTAGCGGTGACTGCCACCAGACGCCAGCCAAAAATGGGCATGATCCGACAAGCAAAATTTAACTTTCCCAAAAGAGACTGCAGTTGGCACAACTGGATCATCCGATGGCACCAGGCTATCGCCACATCTTGGTGCAGCCCCTTCACCTTATCCTGAGGCAACCGGCATTCCATGGCCACAGAATCGATTTTGATGTCTAAGAAACTAAGGCATGTTACCGGCCCCACCGTCTTACCATGAGCCAGGGGAACCCTGAAACGGCCAAACACTTCCCCCACTCTGTTGAGCCAGATACGCCACGCTGGGGAACATGGCAGGCCCAAACACAAAAAGCCATCGAGATCCCTACTCCTGCCACACCACCCATTCCAGGAACGTGCTGACCGGCACAGTTCCACGGAGATATCATCCTTTCCTGAACACCCGGAAGGGTAAGACAAATTATTAATTAGGCAGAATTTCCCTGCCTCCTTCTTGGGCACCACACCCAAGGGGGACACCCGCAGATTGGGCAATGGCAGAATGACAAAGGGCCCGCCACACACCCACATGAAGAAAGTCCTGCACTGACTCCAATTCTGGACCACACTTGAGGGCGGGTGCTCAAACCCATGCTCAAACCCATCCAGAAGCAGCCCCGCCGTCCGACACCTCCTACAGCGGTTGAGTCAGGGGTGCATCACGCTTAAGGCCACTAGCGTCTTCGCCCTTAGCCCCCAGGTTGCCTTTTTCCCCAAGCGTACCCCGCTTAAAGCAGCACGACACCGAGAGGCACCTCCACAGTGGGAGAATTCATGCTTAAACTGGCATTATGTCCCCCACTAACAGTGATTATCGTTAAACTTCCAACAACAGCCCGGTCGTTGATGCGTGTCCAATGAGATGGAACCGCTCCCCCCCAATAAAGGACGACATCTCCCCTTGGCGTGCCACCGGGTGAGTCATGAAGGAGAACCAGAGATCAATGTCCATCCGATCCCACGATATAGAGGGGCGGACCATGAGCTGTTGATGAAATTGTTCGTCATACCTCCACCAATCCATTCCACTGTAAGCACGACAAGCATTCCCGATGGTGGTCCTGATACTAGAACAATGCATAGCAATGTTGGTGAGCCTTCCCCCCAATCACGCTCGCCAAGATGGAAAACGCCCGCACCCAGTTACCAAAGTATTGGGAAACTCCCAATAGCGGAATTCCCCCTTCTCCTTATCTGAATCCTTCCCATCCTGCAACACCAGATGGGCCATTTAAATCCGTGGGGTAGTTCAAGCACCACTGAGGGAGCCGTGGACCACCCACTAACAGCATCGCCTGTAACAGAGCTAAGCTCCCCACTCGCTATTGGTCCTGCGAACGGGACAGAAGGGCACCACACCGAGCGCAGCTGACCATCCCACCCCTGCCGATCCTGCGCCAGCGTACCCCGCTCCTACTGGAAAAGAAGACCCCGCAACCCGGACCGAAAACCGACCAGCGCAGACACCCCCGACCCAGACAAGCCAGGAAAATGGGACTCACCTGAAGGCGCCCTGAGACCAACCAGTGGCACCGAAGACACCATGTGAACTGAATCCAGAGAGGTCCCAGATGCTCCTAAGTTCGCAGGAGCTCCTGACGCCACCTGCTGGACAGATACGGCAACCGCACCCAAAGCCTGAGCAAGCAGTGAGGAATATGTGAGCCTGCACCCCAGGACAGGAGGCTGCCGAAACAGGTAAGGAGAATGGGAGGAGGGGGGCCCAGGGACACCCAGATGGGGGGGGGTACAGGGGAGAAAGAGGACAGAGGAAAGGGTGTGGGGGGAGGAGAGGAGCAGAGGGAAAAGGCAGAGAAACCTGGGAAACAGGGGGCCCAAGAGAAGGAAGACCCCCAGAACCCCCCCAGAGGGGGAGAGCCCCACAGAAGAAGGATGGGAGAGATAGAGGGGGGCAGAGCCAAGCAAACAAGAGGAAAGGAGGGGGCCACCCAGCCTTCAGATCCCCCTGGCCGAGGAGGGGGAGAGGAAAGGAGGGGGCTGCCCTGCCTACAGACCCCCAGGCAGAGAATGGGGAGAGGAAAGGAGGGGTGGGAGGAGGACAGAGGGAGAAGGGCCCAGACCAGCAAAAACCAGGGAAACCCCTCCCACCGCTCGACGGCCTGGGGCCTATTTACCACTGCCGGCCGTGAGGAAGGGGGGCCAGGGCAACATCCCAGGCGCCATTCGGGCCGACTGCCGGAAGTAAATCTGTCCACTGGTCCGCTGTGTAACGTGGGCCACGCTTGGTGCCATTGCCTGCACACACGAGGGGCAGCAGTAGAAGCAGGAGGCATAGCAGGCCCTGCGCCATGTGGCTCTGGTGCGCTGACCTGATGCTGACTCTGGCCTGGGCTCTGGCTCCTATACCGGCCCGAGGAGAGGCACAGGGGCTCAGTCGTAGGTGCAGCCACCCAGGGAGGGGGGCCGCATGGGAGAGAACTGGAGGAGCAACACCGCGGGGAGGGTAGACTGCACCGCCAGACGGCTGGGCCTGAAGCAAGCAACTTGCTTGCAGAGCTGCCGGCCACCATCAGTTGCAGCCTCAGCCCTGAGGGCAGGCAGGATTGCCTCCACATCCATGCCCCGGGCCAAAATCACTAAACAGGCCCCAACAATAGGAGGAATTGCAGAAACTGTCGCTGCCCCGGATCCTAAGTGGCACTGAGGTCAGCTTAACTGGTAACCACCCCCTTCCTCACTTCCAACATTCCCACACATATTAGACAACCAACCAATTATGTTTCATGCATTCCCTCACTCATACATGTGCCCTTGTCCGCTAAGCTGCGCACTCGCCCTTGGGCCTCAGAGTTGAATAAGCCAAAGATTTCCAACTCTAGTGCAAGTGCTCTATAGGAAACTATATAAGACCTTTTGTATTTGTACTGTTAGCAATGTTCAAATCCTCAGCCACCTCATCAGTAAGTGTTTCTATGCAAGACACAGATACAGACACAATATATAACTACATACCTCAAATTCTCATAGATTGTAAGCTAGTTTGAGCTGGGCTTTCTTTGCCTCTAAATATCCCCTTTCTATAATTGTAAAACACTGCAGAATATGTTGATTAATAATAAAATAGATACATTCACATATACCCTTTCAGTGCTATAGCAGAAAGAAGTGGCACAGAAAGTAAAGAAAACCAAAGTATACTTGCTGAGCATCTAATTTACATGCTCAGCATATAATAATAGAGCACTGATCGGCTATAAATAAGTACAATATAAGATTTAAAAAATAATAATAATAGAAAAAGTGGGGTGCCCTGGGCAGGAGCCCAACTAATGGTAGCAAAGTGAAGGGTAACTCAATTGGGTCCAGAAAGTGCCGCTTTGTATTAAAAGCAAGTCTCACAAGAAGCGAGCAATGTGATTGGCTTCCAAAGGTCCTTCCCGCCTTGAGAACTGTCTGTACGCATAGAGCCCTCCAAATAGTCAGATAGTGTGAAGATTTTTTACATCATTTTTATAACTTTTTTGGCAGTTTTTAGTGATTTGGGCTCTTTATTTTGTTTTAAAAGTCATATTGGTCGTTTTTTGCTCGAAGACTGAACATTTGAAGAAAAGAAGCTCTTTAATCAGAATGTCTATAGGTAAGTATAAAATTATTGTTTAATCAAAGTTTTGTTTTTCAGATTATGGGGCTCCCTAATACTGCAAATGAGATAGGATGTGAGGGGTGGCTAGGTATTTGGGATCTCCTGGAACCTGCTGGGAGGATTATTAAAAAAAGGCTCAGGAGACTAGGCATCTACTAGGCAGTAGTAGATTTTTACACAAAGGGCCCAAGATCAGGGATGAAACTAAAGAAGACAGGGCTCTGGTGCAATTTTTTAGGGACCTCCCTATTGCAAGGATGGCCAAAAGGTATACAGTGGGACCTCGGTTTACAAACGCCTCGGTTAACATAATTTTCGGTTTACAAATGAAAATCCATTGAAAATAATGCCTTGTTTTACAAACTTTTTTTGCAATACAAAGCAAGTTTACCCAGGATGCATTGCACCTGGGAGGTTTATAGCACCGCCCCCTGCATGCTGGAGCCTCTGGGTAGCACGTGGCGTTGAGTGTGGAGGTGTTGGAGCGGCTTTTGCATCGAGTTTTGGAGCCATTCTGGAAATTGTTTTCAGTTGTTTTGGGACTTTTTGTTGCATTTCTCAAGCTGTGGAAAGGTAAGGAGCTGAGCTTCGTCGTTTGCATGCCTTTTATTGTGTGTTCTGCATTGTGGGTTGGTTTCCATGCTAGCTCATTTTGACTTTTTTCTGACCTCCAGAACGGATTAATTGATTTTCAATGCATTCCTATGGGAAACCGCGTTTCGGTTAACAAATGTTTCGCAACAGTGGCGTACACATGACCCATGGGGCCCCGGTGCGAAAATTGATCCGTGGGCCCCCCCTCCACCCCCGCGCTTACTCAGCGCGGGTTGGGGCCGCAACACATGGCAGTGGGCACCTGGTCGCAGGGGTTGCAGGGCTGCGACCCCGCGACCGCGGTATGCACACACACTTAAAGGACCACTACAGACACCCAGATCACATCAGCTCAATGAAGTGGTCTGGGTGCCAGGTCCCTCTAGTTTTAACCCTGCAGCTGAAAACATAGCCGTTTCATAGAAAATTACCTTTTGGAGTGCTGGGGGGATTCCCTGGGGTCCAGTGGTTCTGCTGACCCTGGCGGGCTGGGTGGCCGGTCGGGCAGGCAGGCGGGCGTGCGAGGGAGCACTCAGTGCTTCCTCTTCAGCTCCCTCGCGCGCCGTGTAGGGATGCCGGCGCCAGAAGATGACGTCATCTTCCGGCTCCGGTATCAGTGCGGTGCGCGAGGGAGCTGAAGAGGAAGCACTGAGTGCTCCCTCGCGCGCCCGCCTGCCTGCCCGACCGGCCGCCCGGGGTCAGCAGGGCCAGCCTCAGGGGGGCCCTGGGGTGGCCGGCTCCTGGGCCCCCCAGGGGAAGAGGCTGGCCCTGTGGCTACATACCGGGTCGCATGGGGCGGCCGGGCCCCCTGGTGGGCCGGGCCCGGTCGCAGCCGCGACCCCTGCGACCCTGGTATGTACGCCACTGTTTCGCAATAAGAAACGTCCCAGAGAACACATAAAAATCGTAAACCGAGGTCCCACTGGATTACCATCTGTCATACAACACCCACAATGTCTTGCCCATCCTTGAAGGGTTGTACTTAACATTAAGCAATGGTTTGTGTGTTTAAATGTAAGTATGTGTTTGTATAGAGTATGTGTGTGTGAATGTAGGGGTGAATTTGTGTATTGTGTTGATACACAGACACACAGATTTACACACAGAAGCACATGCAAATATACAGATACACACACTGACACACATACAGAAACAAACACACTAACACACATACACCTAAACAGATGCACAGATACACACACTGACTCCCATGCAAATACGTACACACACACACACACACACACACACACACACTGATACACATGCAGATACATAGACACACAGGGTAACACACAGGTACACAGAATGACACACATTCAGATACACAGACACACAGAATGACACACAGATACAAACACTGACACAAATACAGACACACATACAGGCACACAGATAGATGTACAGGCAAACAGATACACACATACAGATGCACAGATAGATAAACAGACAGACAAACATTCAGACACACAGGATGACACACAAATACACAGAGTGACACACATTAAGATACACAGAATGACACAGATACAAACACTGCCACACTCTCAGATACACATACAGACACTCAGACAGATACACAGACACACATACAGACAGACACACAGATACAGACACACACACAGATAGATACACATACACACATACAGACACCCAGATACACACATACAGACACACAGATACATACAAACAGACAAACATGCAGACACACCGAAAGATATACAGATAGATACACAGATCCACAAAAACAGACACACATACAAATACACAGAGAGATACACATGCAACGCACATTCAGACACAAATACAGACACACAAATACACACAAACAGACACACATGCAACATTGAAATTTTTTTAGCCAACCTCCTATTTTCTACCTTTAAGTTGCAGGAGGGTAGCTTCCCTTCAGTCCAGTCAGCTGCCTGAGGTTGTTGGGAGTCAGAGTCTCTCCCAATGTGTGCTCCCTACTTTCTTCCTCTCCCACTCAGCGCTATGTGTTAGTTGAGAGGAAGTGACTGGCAGACATCATTAGAGGGGCGCTATTAAAGGGCAGCAGTGCTGACCGGGCCCCTGAAGACACATTGCCATCAGGTGGCCCTTATTAAATGGGCCGTCTGATAGGCCCGGTCGGTGTTCAAGCCCTGGTGCAGTCACACCGGCTGCACCTGCCGTAGTTCCGCCGCTGCCCAGGGTAAAAGGCAGCTCTTGGTCCATATCTATCACTGTTCATCATGCTGCACATGTTTTCAGCTCTGCTACTCTGGCCTTAAATGTAAACATTTTCCTTGAATTCACTTTGAATTCTAATTTTATTTTAAAAAAAAACTGTATATGTTAATTAAAGACGTGATATTTTATGTTTATTCATTTTTTTTTATAAATCTAATATAAAAACAAAAGAACAGTTGAAGCAAGGCAAAATAACTGAGAAGCAATACATAACATATGTAGAAATAACACAATGTGATCAGTATGTACATCAAAAGATCACAGTGATAAGAGTATAAATATCCCTCAATAAAATATCCTTCAACAAGAGTCACATCTTTTTTTTTCAAGCAATATTGTTTTTTTCTGTTTGAACATATTTTATATTTCGATATACCTACCTTTTCTGGTGTGCAGTTATTCAAAATAGAAGTCCTAGGGATTTATTCACTAAACACTGAACTGTAACAAAAGAAAATCTCAATAACAAAATTTCTCATTCAATCGGTTTTAGGACAAAATATCTGATCCCATCAATTTCAATAACAGTTGGGCTAATTAAGTCTTAATTTTCCAATTTCTATATCAAATTGCTTCATAGTTTACAAATTGCAGCCGTTAATGAGATTAGCATTATTTTAGCATTATGGTGAGATGTTCGAAAGATAAGGGGACATGTAGGGAAGACTTTGCCATTGCAAAATGTAACGTTATCTGTGTCCATCATCTCACTGGGTGATCAGACCAGTCTTATGAGAATCAGCTACATTGGCAAGAATAAGGAGCACTAATCACAGCAACAGATGCATAGAGTAAAAAAAAATCCCTATCTGATGTGTCTTTGTTCAAATATTGATCACAGATGTCCAACAATGCGTTCCTTCCCCACTCACTGCGATCAGTGGATGAACCCGGTAAAAGATGTGAGCTGTGCTCATTACAGAGTACTCTGGAAAAATGCATGCTTATTCTGGGGTGAGGTGTTTAATTGCATTAACAACGCTTCACCCCATGGTCACACTTATATAACAGATGAGTCTGTACTGTGCTATGAGCGTTAATGAGCCTTGAGGCATAGTTGTAATATTATATGAGTACCTGCAGGAGTTTGGTTACCATAAGCTAATGAGCCCCATCAGGTGCTCAGGAGTTTAATGAGCTTTAATGATCTTTCGGATTTGTCTGTGATTTTTATGTGGCAGCATGGATCGCTGTCGGAGTTTGCTTACTTCAAGAAATATGCTATAACATATATTCAGCTGTACTGGTGAACAAGAAGCTGTGCTCCATTACAGCGAGTGGGCTAAGGAAAAGAAAATTCAGTAATCCAGTTTTATATACGACAGGTTTGATGCGTCCTTTGTCATCAGAGAAACATAGATTTCAGTGGCCCATCTAATCTTCCAAATCAGGGTAACAATATGTCAGTTCCAAGCTTTCATCAATACGTTAACTGGATTAGTATCTACCATTTCTGCTTGAAGACATGTCCATGTACCAATAATACTGTCCATAAAACCTTGTTCCTGACATTAACCCTGAATTTCTCTACCTTTGGCTGAATTATTTGCCATTTAACCCCTTTTTGTGAAATTAAGAACCTATATCCTAGAGATACTTAATGTGACACTATAGTCACCAGAACAACTGCAGCTTAATGTAGTTGTTCTGGTGAGTATAATCTTTCCCTGCAGGCATTTTCATGCAAACACTGCCTGTTCAGAGAAAAGACGGTGTTTACATTGCCCCCTAGGGACACCTCCAAGTGGCCACTCCTCAGATGGTCACTGGAGGTGCTTACTGGGGCAGTGCTGTTCAGCATCTCCACGCTCTGCATGAGATGCTGAATTTTTGCTCAGACAGATGCATTGATTCAATGCATCTCTATGAGGAGATGCTGATTGGCCAAGCTGGTGTTTGGCCACGCCTTTTCCCTGGCCTCCTTGCCTATTTCAGCCAATACAATGTTTTTTCTATGGGAACGCATTCGATTGGTTAAAAATCATAAATTCTGGGGCCGGCGGAACCATGTGCATCTGGAAATAAGCTAGGTTTTATTACCTTTTAAGGGGGTTAACATGGGATAAGCTTCTAAACAAAGCCTTTTCCAAAAAGACAAGGTGCTACACATATCCTGTAAATGCCTGCCCAGCAGAGATTTATGAGGCATTTATTGAGAGAAAATCGGAAATAAACTGTGTTTGTCTTGTTAGTACATAGTACTCTATGTTCTGTAGAATAATATAGAAACTGTAGGTCCCCGTACACCCCCCCACATTGTAGATCTTCTGATGGAAATAAAAATCCTGCTTTTTCCGATTAACACAGCCATTTATGTACCTATTTTTATAAATGAGTTTATTTAAAGACCAGAAAGTAACTGAATATCCTATTACTGAATATCAATATTAATTTTATCCGCAAATAATTATTTACTACTGCATCAAAGAAACTCTGTATTATTATGGGAAACTGAATAATCCACCAGGACAAATTATTATCCTAACATTTCAAGGTAAGTGCTCTGTAACCATAGTGACTGTAGTCACTGTATATTTAAGTAAAAATAGAAATATATCAATATACACAAGGCCAGATCGAGCATGCACTCCTCCAGGGGTAGGCCACCTTTGGCACTCAAGATCATGTGTACTACATCTACCATAATGCTCTTACAGCCATAATGCTGGCACAGCATCAGGGAAGATGCAGTCCACAACATCTGGAGTGCTGAAGGTTGCCTACCCCTGCACTGCTACCATGTCTTAAAGTGCGTTCCTGACTGCAGATGTCCCCAGTTATTAATGCATGATATAGAAAGTGTATTTAAAATATACAAAATAGGGGTTGGGGCCTTACTGCCATGCCATGCCAGACAGTCGCATCTAGTAGGAGCTCCGACACTTACTTTAAAGAGAGCAGATATTCCTGCAAATTGTACCCTCATCGGCGACATTGGCTACTCCTGATCTTTGCCCCAGACATGTGCTGTCGAGTGGTGGCCTGTTCCCTCCCCCCCCTCCTGGACTGGTGGGGGTGATCCCGGTCCATTCTCTGGAGGCTCCCTTGCACTGCTAAGGGTACACAGCTTTCCCGCTGAATGAGCAACTGGTGCTCACGCACACACAAGATCCACTACATTGTGGAACACAATGAAGGGAGAGGCCCTGCCGAGGCCTATGGTGGGGTGGCAGCACGCTGCTCCTTGGGATCATGGAAGGGATCCCTGCGACCCACACTGGAATCACCCAATTGCCACACAGCAATTAAAAATCCATACTTAAATGGGCTGCTGAGCCACATGCTTGGACTTCTGTGGAGGGTCTGCATGCGGCCCCTACAGGGCATAGGTTGAAGTCTATCTATTTCTGACAGGATACCCTGGCAGTGCATCTTGCTTAAGTAACAGATATTATGCTTATATTTGTTTCTTGTCTTTTCCTTTCTTTTGTTGGGCTTTACTTTAGGACCAGTCTGCGGGACCTTTACTCAAAGCCATACTGCTTGTCTACCTAAACAGTGAACATACTGCATACTGTTCTTATTAAACTGCACTGTGTTTTTGTCCTTTTCCTTCATGAAAATATGCTTGTTTCTCTGTACACTTAACCTGTACACTTAACCTGACCTGCTATGACTACCCAATGTGTACTATGTACTCTTTGCTATGCCAAGCACATACAAAAATAAAGAATAATATATATATATATATATATATATATATACAAAATAAAATAAAACTCTTAAAAAAACTAACAAAAAAACCCCCAAACCTACTCCTAAACCCAAACCTCCTCTTATATGTTAGTGTTCTTACATTTGCCAAGGTTTGCTGTGCTGCAGCAAGCTTTGCTTAAATTAGAAAGTAGCTGAAAATCTTCCAGACCCATAAACTACTGCTCAACAGACTTTTCTCCTGTGTAAAGACATGAAAGGAATCCCAAGCATTTTTCATTTTTTTTCATGAACAGACCTAAAGACACCACTTCAGCATTGGCAACCACACAGATTCATATATAATGGAGCACATTTAAAGAAGGAGCAAACCTGGTCAGGCAAAAGGATATAGCCTTGGTGACATATATCAGTGAGGAGGTAGTATCATGAATGACATTATCAAATACTATGTGAAAGAACACCTTAAATGTTAACCTATGTACGGAGCATGAGTTGTTATTGTTCTTGTAGTGTTAATTTAATTGGCAGGTTTTTAGTGCTAACGTAAGCTCTAGAATATATTCATTTAAATTTCTAATTTGGTGTAGGGGGTTCTTTATTTCCAACTGAGAGACGGTGGAATGGCAATTAACAGAGAGAATAGAAAGCCCCATGATATCGGCAAAAGACTGTACTCATCACAACTAATATTACAAGGAGATGTAGCTGCACTTGTGAGACTCTGTGAAGAAACGTTACCTATTTGCTGTTGATGTGAGAGGTGTAGTGTTGTGTGAATTTGCGATATAAAGGAAGTAACATAGATGAAAGTAAAAACCCAGAGATTAAAGGAAATGAGAATTACAACCTTTTTTATATTATCCCAAAAGGAAAAAAGACAATTATGGCATCTGAAAAATAAAAGGAAAGTGATTTATATGTGTTTATTTTATGATTCTTTGTGCATCACTTTGCTATTTGTTTTTTTATAAATGTACTTTCCTGTAAAATCTATACATAGATTACCCATATGCCTGCTCTAGAACTGACTGTTTACATATCATAAATCTGTAGGATTTATGTATCTTGCATCCTTATTGCTTCTTCGACCTCTGTCAAGTAAGTGTTTTGTAAATTCAGTATTAACAATGTATTTGTGTGTTGTTTTCATGAGTTTTCAAGGGAACTATACACTATGCCTAAAGGGGACGAGCCACTGACACAACTTTGCCACTAGTGGACTCATTTGAAAAGGGGGCGTGTCAGTCTCCTGTGAATGCACATGAGGCTGACTGCCAATCATGCTAACTAGCACCTTTAAATACTGAGGTGGGCAGAATACTTTAATGCAAGTTTATTTAATAGTGTGCTTGTGCTACTCTTTCTAGGTACCTTGGTGTCTACAAAAGCAGGAATAAACTTAGAAAGACATCACCCCAGTTGTGAAGCGTGACTATGTAGTGAAAATGGCGAGTTAAGGACTGACTTGTAGAATCAGCTACTTGAAAATGCTCTTGTTTTTAAAATATATGGAAGAAAATAGTTTCTTACTAGTATTAGTACAATGTGCATATTGCCCAGCAAGTAAAGTAAAAATGTCTGGGTTGAAGTAAGGGTGGTAAATATTATCACAGCTATTCACTAAACACTAAATTGTAGCGAATTAAAGGGACACTCCACTGCCTAAACCCTCCCCCCAAAAATAAACATCACTGTTTAGTAGATATACCCCAAAGATAACATGAATGCATTTAATTATGTATAATTTTAATGGGGATATAGCTCAAAACAGCTTGTAAAAGCGGTAGACATCTTGTTGCAGCCTTTGCAAGCCCTCCCTTTCTAACCAAGCCCAGACGTTCTGTGGCTGTCCAGTCACAGACTTCCCAATGCAGCTCAATGAGAAGTCTTTGCATGGCAGGTGCTCTGGGGAATTGCTGTTTCTTGAGTTTAGCTTCAATGAGGTAAGTAACCAGGAAGTAACAAGAACGGATGTCTGATGGACATAAAGTGTAGTGTAACATGATAAATTCATAAAAGTGCTAGGTTTTAGTGATGTCCCGAACGGTTCGCCGAACGGTTCGCCACGGATGGCGAACATATGCGCTGTTCGGTCCGCCCCCTATGTCATCATTGAGTAAACTTTGACCCTGTACCTCACAGTCAGCAGACACATTCCAGCCAATCAGCAGCAGACCCTCCCTCCCAGACCTCCCACCTCCTGGACAGCATCCGTTTTACATTCATTGTGAAGCTGCATTCTTAGTGAGCTGTCCAGGAGGTGGTAGGGTCTGGGAGGGAGGGTCTGCTGCTGATTGGCTGGAATGTGACTGACTGTGAGGTACAGGGTTTCAAATGACGAATAGGGGGCGGACCGAACAGCGCATATGTTCGCCATCCGTGGCGAACTGCTTGTGAACCGTTCACTACTAGGTTTTACTGAAATCTGCACTTTTTTGTAAAATTAAGAAAAAAATAGGACACAATTTTCACACATGAAGCACTTCAGAATGCTGAAGTACTTTAGGGGTGTAACGGATCACCTGGCACCCCAACTGTGTACCTCCATTGATGGATGCTCCTAGTGCTTCTTGAGGATTCCAAGCACTGTAGCTGACACCACAACCACCACAGGCCGAACCTCTCTTCCTTCAGAGCGAAGCAGGAACAAGCTCTTATAAGAGCTTAGGAGTGATTATAGCAAGGGAATATGCAGAGCATAGCAATCCCTTGTAGCAGATTCCCCCAATAAGAGACAGGACTCCAAATTGAGGATGAAGTAGAACTGTCTAAAACTTAATTTTACTTGGGACTAGCCCATATGGTCATTACATTAACATTGCTGTGAAAACTCAATACAATTACAAACAGTCAAATCATAGCAGGCAACACATAATTACATATTTATAAATGGGTGGGGAAGACCATAATTAACACAAAATGTCTCTCCTGCATGCAGAATTAGCGATATGCAAATCTACCCGAATATGTAAATTACCAGTCTTGCTATTCAGGTAGTGCATATTACTGTTGCTACCAACAGAGGGCACTACAAAAGCTCCATAGCCAAATCCACCTAGTTGGTAGCAATTCTCAGCAGTACAGGAGAGCAGGCAATACATCCCAGGGGCCATAGTCACATGGCAGGAGGCTGGCAATCAGTCTTCTCCAATGCCCAGTGGCGAGGCTGGTTCCGCCACAAGGGGTCTGGTATGTCTCTTTAAAACCTGACTGGTGCAATCTAGGCTTTCATGGCCAAGTTGTCACAATAACAGAGTTGGATAATTTCTCTAAATCAGCTATCTTTGCCTGAATTAGAAAGTAACTGTAGCTTAATGAAGCGGTTTGGGTGTACAGATCATGCTTGCTCAATGATATGCCATTTAGTAGTTAAATTACTTTTGTTTCTTTCCATGCAGCCCTAGCTTCAACACCCGTTGATGTGGCTTATACCACCAGCATGAAAATAAATGGTTTCATTTTAAATCAGATGTTAACTAACTTTTGAGGTTTTTTGCCCCTTCTCTGTAAATGAAACTACTTTTATCCCCTGCTCTTTAAATTGAACTTTAATCACACAAAGGAGGTTCCTGTAATGTCTAGCATGCAATTAACAGAGCAGGAGATAAGACATTCTAAATAAAATAGACTATGCAATAAAGGGAGTTTAAACATTAGGTCTCACTTTACATAAAGTGTTTAGGAAGGATGTGTAAGTTACATACTGGGAGGTATGACTAGGGTGCATAAACAAAGTGATTTAACTCCTAAATGGCAGCGAAATGAGCTGTGAGACTGCAGGGCGATGTCCTATACACCAAAACTGCTTCATTAAGCTCAAGTTGTTTTGGTGATTCTATTGTCATTTTAACTGATTGCAAACATAAAAAATATATCGTTTGCGAATAATAGAAACATGAATTAAGTAAACAAATATCTGAAGGATTTGGGAATCTAACTGATGGTATTTAGAAAGGGGACGATTGTAGAAGTAGAGATGACTAAAAGTTGGTGGTTTGAGTCTATTGTCTGTTTTCAGAGACAAGGCTGTGAATTTAATGGTTGAAATATTGTGGTCTCCGCGAAATGATAATCGGGTTGGAACTACTTAAAATAATAAGAAACGGGGCTAGTGTTAGACATATTGGAGGGAGCCAAGAAAGTTCAAAATAATGAATAAAGAAATAATAAAAATGCCATGGGAATTCTTGTTGAAAAGGGTAATGTAAAAATATAATGATAAAAATATGAGACATGATAAGAAAGAAAGAATAGAGCAAGGAGGACGCTGGCAGAAGGAGGGCTGAGAATGTTTCCTCAGAAGTGCTAATTAACTTTCCCCAGCCTTGTCCCGCTGGGTCATCATCCACAGCTCTTAATGAGAATCTCATGTACCTGTGCAATGGTAGTATTTAGGCTTTACCCTGAAACATTTTCACAGAGGGTGACCTACAGCTATTGGGGAGCATTTAACCCCTGATCCTAGATGTTCACTTCCTGTGTGATACTTCTTACTGAATTAAGTAGTCGTGTGTACCATAATAATGTCAAGCTATTCATCATAAAAAAGCAGAATTTACACTTTGCTTCTGATAGATGGAAATATGTCTGCAAAAATATAAATAATTCTAAACAGAATATTGAATGATACTTGTGGAAATAAACTGCTGATCGGCCTTGCTAAAAATTCTGAATATGAAATATGCTGCTTCATTTACATGATGGGAAAAATGTATATTTTTATTGTTTCAGGAATGAGTCACCAACATTAAAATGAAAACATTTGATATTTTAAAAAAGGAGAAAAGGTGACTCTTTGCAGAAAAAAAGTAAGCAAAAAAAGACGAGAAAAGAAAATGTTTTCAGTCAAGGGTTTTATTCAAAATTTGTCAATTAGACGCAATCTTTTTTTTTGTCATTTAACTAAATGTGACAGTGTTCAGTGTACAAGCAGGTGAAAGTAAATGCATAGTTAAAAAATAAGTATCTCACTATATATTCTTAATAATAATCTTCTGGGTTATGTTGATGAAAATCAATAAATTGGATAGAGAATGAAATTATTAAAATAATGTTTAATGGAGAATTAATTCAATCTTTATATTTTGTGATAATGCCTTTATAGAGACATATTTTCTGTGGGTATATTTTTATATATTTTTATAGAATTGTATATAGAATTTTAACAAGATTAAATGTAATTCGATATCACGGCAGCTTGCTACATTGGTTGCTGTCACAAACTCACAATTACTTAGAATATTTTAGACTTTTGTCCGGTTTACACTACTGAGCCTGTGATAAGCCTGTGATAAGAATACTAATGTTAGCTTTCATGGCCAAAGAAGTTGATTTGCGGTCCATTGTGGCAGGGGCCAGAAGTCTCAGACATCAAGACTTTTGATAGAATCGAGGCGTGTATAATATCAATATAGTTGTTCTGCGGTTCACGCGGAGCAGATAAGGTATTTAAACACCAAAACTGAAGATAGAAAACATCCCCTGAGGTGGTCCAGAGATAGAAAAGACATAACGCATTGAGCTATCTACAAGTTCACCACTGGCAGATCATTTGCAGAGGAAGATTGGCTGCACACACTGGAACTTGGTATTCTGGATGGTACAGAGATTAATATTCTCCAAGAAGAGTGGTGGGATCAAGCCTAAAAGGGAACTGCTTTATTTGCACAACTCTTTGTATTTGTGCAAACTTTCTTGTCAGTGTGTTGATTCTCTTTTAATCTAATTGCAAGAACTGTATCTACAACACTATGAATAGCTGTGTTATTGTCACATATGAGACAACCTTCATACAAGTGGGAATATCATGTGGGATTCATAAGCATATTGATTGGTATCTTAATTGAACCTGTATTAGCACAGGTGTCTGGTGCCCTCAGTTGCACACGTTTTATTTGTACCATTAAGGAATGTGGAGTCATCCTATTACTTGGCTACATTCCGTCACTTTGAGCCACGGTTAGTCTTAAGTACTTTTATAAATGCAAATTAACACTTATTTATTGATCCAGCAAATTGGCATATTAACATGAGTTGTATCGCTACATCATCCTTTGGCTACTCCCATTTTAATTGATATACATTTATTATTTGTCTGTAGAAGAAATATAAATCACTTTATATCCAGAGAACTGGATAACCTTTATTTGAGGTGAGATAGCTTGTCTAAATTTGTTTGGTGTAAATTACAGAAGATAAAATGCATAATATAGCTCCTCATTCCACATCTATTTCCAACTGGAAACAGGCTGTGACATCATTATATCACTATTTATAATGACAAGTGTCATTACAACTCCAGGTGCTTTGCTGTAACTGGTGATATACTAATAGGTACAGCAGTATAACCAAGGCAACATATCCAGAAGTGTTTAGGGGGCTTAGGATCAAGGGGTACATATCTTGTGATGATGTGTTTTGGTGTGGATTGTAACTCTTATCCTGGCTAAGAATCATAGGAGTGACAGCTGGATGTATGTATGTGTCTATCTAATCTATATTTATCTATCTATCTAACTCTCTATCTATCTATCTATTTTCCATATTCTTAACAAATCTGCATGATGTTTTAAAGAGTGTGTTGGGGGGTCATCACTCCACCACTTTTAATTTCCTCTTAATAGCCAAATATTTGTGGATGCTTAACTTTAAACACATTTGTTGGCAATAACTGCATAATAATATCTAACTACAAGACAAGCTAGATATATTCCAAAGTGTTTAATGTATGCTTTCAGCTTGAACAATGTCTGATAGGCGGCTAATAAGTAGACGTTAACACTAAAAGTCATTTTATTGACTTGCGAAGGATGAAAGGCTATATTGATAGTGCCGGGAATCAAGCCTGAAGCTCTAAGGTTTTACCGTGTTCTACAAAAAGTGCATTAACCAACTGAGCTATCTGACAATGGTCTATATATATCAACCTAGTTAGCACATGTGTATCATTGTTCTCCAGCTGACATGAATACATAACACTGATCACTTCCATCTCCCGCTTTGTGATGAAGTCAAAGGTTTTTATGAGGCTGTATCTCAATGGTGTGCCAATTACAACGGTGTAAAATCTAGCATCAATTAACTCACTCAAACAGCGCCGGTGATTGTATTTAGGTCTTAACTCTCTAAGGTTCTTTGCTGCAATTAAATTCATCAGATCATTCTCAGTTATATATAACATACATAAACTATAGTCAGGTGTACGTGAAAATGAATATACCATGATTAGCAAATATCAAAAAAGTACTAACAGAAAAAGAAGTGTTTCTATAATATTGCAGCTCTATAAAGAATATGACGTTTATTGAATAAGATATGTAAGATTGCCTGATCCACCGTGGTTCCTTGAGCACATATCACTTCTGTACTGTCTCAAACTCCTTATGTACAACTCCATCTATAGTCCACAGAGGTTTCCGGAGGCTACCTTTTTATGCAATGCTTATATTTGTATATATGTATTTTTCGATTATAGAGTATATCACAGTTAAAGGGACACTACGGGCACCAATACAACCTTAATGTGTTTGATAGATTTTTTTTAATATGCTGAGTTTTTTTGGAATGCTCATACCTTTATAGTTTTTGCATTAAAAAAAATATAAATGCTTATATAAACGTTTTGCAGAATTCTGCAAGAAACAAAGTTTCAGCTGTGCAATGCAGCCTTTGTCAAAACTTGACAAAGCCCACATTGTGCAATTAAAATGTTGTTTCTTTTAGATGTGTATTCCAATTAAAGTCTAGTTATCACCTATTGTGGAGTGCACAGACCTTTAAATGATATTTGGATTGTATGAGTTTTGCCACCACTGGTTACAGATGCAGCCAAGGTGACTTCTTGGAATTATTAGGATTCTCTGTGTGCAGTCTCTAGCTCTCCATGGACAGACATATTTATATATTTTTGTCATACCTACTGTATATGACAAAAATAATAAAAATGAAAATGTATTATAAATGGATGAAAATAAAATAGAATTGTGTAGATTTATTTATGTGTATGTGTTTCTGCACAGTAATCTAGATACATAATTGCTGTTTTATATTACTTTTACATGCTAATTATTCACCTATTGTTTATAATAAATGATATGCTAATTTAAAAAAAATGTACTCTGGAGTGAAGGGATTACGAGGTGTCTTAGGTTCTACTTAACTTATTCTTAGATGTCTTCCAGACAGCCAAGCGGTAATGTAGACTAAGTTGGAGAATTTGTCTAAACTATCTATTTGGTTTGAATTTGCTATCCAGTTTTAAAGTATCATTCTAAGTACCATAACCACTTCATCTTAATGAAATGCTTATGGTGCAAATACCCTGTCCCTGTTGCATTTCTTTTAAAAAACATTTTATACTGGGGTGTAATGAATGTATTATGTGCATACAGTCACCCCCTTGGGCTGTCAATGAGATAGCTAGAATATTTTCTTGTGAGCACACACAACAAATACTGCATGACACTTTGGGCAGGTGATCCATATTAAAAAAATACATTGGTTGGTTATGTTTTTTTTTTACTTCTTCCAAGGTGCAAGGGGTCAAAGGGGAAAAAAAAAGTAACTTCAATGGGAATTTATATCCAATCAAATGTAGTGCAATGAGTTCCTTGTCCCTGGTTAGAATACACATTCTATCGTTTTCAGTGAGATTTTGACTGAAGAAGGTGAGATTTTTCTGATTTTTTTTCATACAAATCTCTAAATCTCAGCAAAACAAATCACACATCTCTATGGGAAACTATTGCAATAGAGATTGCAATTGGATGGATCTTCATTAGCCAGTATTGCAGGTGATGAAAGGTAAGTCTTAGGGCCTAGAAAATATTGCACACATTTTAGTAAATGTATTTTTTGCAAAGATTAGATATATGCTAGACATATGCATGGGGCAAACAAAAATTATTTCGTCTTTTTTCAATTTGTTTTTCACATTTAGTTTTGTCTGAAATTGTAAAAAAAATATTTGGAAGAAACTAAATTTGTGTGAAAGTTTTGTTAATTTGATGCCCATTATTACCTAGTGGGAATGAATGAAGGTGTCAGTCTCTAAGTACCAATTTAAAGAGTTATTTGCTCATCTGCTATAAAATCAGTCTGTGGTGCTTTTCTATGATGTATACACACTTGTGGTTCTCTGTAATCAATCACAACTCAGTATTGATTATATATACATCCTGATTGTCCCTGTTTTGGTTCTTGTTACCTTTTTGTGTGTTTATACTGTGTATTGGATTTACTGTTTTCTGACCTTGTTTGACCATTCTTGCTCTCCGTTATCCTGAACTTGGATTGACTATTGATTATTCTCTGTCGGCTTGCAGACATTTAAATAGGCACTAGCCCAGACACTCTATGGACTGATACGTGTTCTTTTAGGTTTGCATGTTAGGGTATTTTAAATCCTGTCAGTGAATGAGACCTACTTGCTTTTCAAAAATATCTGCAGAGTTCTAACTCTTGTTCAGGAGGCATTGTCAAACATGTTTTTGGAGCTCCCCTTTAAGATCTTTAACAGAACCCTATAGAGTAGGTAATATCATGGTATTAAATAATATTGTGTATTTTTAATATGTGTGTATGTATATATATTATTTTTTATTGTAAAAATATTTTGCCAGCCTTCCCTAATATGGTAAGTTGGCTGTCAACTTACCACTAAGAGCTTACATAAAGGAGCATTGGGAGTCCAACCAAGGGATACCAATGGGTAACTCTAGCTATGTAGATGTGCAGTTGTATTATGTACAAATTATACTGAATTCCAAAATACAACTCAGTCCATGAACACAATTTGCAGTTTTATCACTAATTATAAATGTGATTGGAGTCATAGTTCTGGATTTTCAGATGAAAAATAATGTTCTAAGTGTCACAAGAGTAAACAAAACTTTTTATTTATTTTTCTAGATATGGCAAGCTTGTAGGTTTATATCTTTCACCTCCTCCTCTTTTTTCCCTGTAACAATAGTTTCGTTCATTTTTTTTCCTCTGGTCTAAACTGTGATTTCTTGCTGTCACTGTATTACTGTGCCCTCTGATCCTCTCTCCTGGGCTTGGCGCGTGATGCTTTGGCAGTGGTACATGATTCAGGAAGACAAGATACTGAGCTTTCACCACTGACCTTAATCAGTATACTCAACTTACAAATTGCTATGTCTACAGCAGTGATCAGAGAGAAATTGAGGCCACTCAGGCGTTCTGATCGTGTTGATGCAATGAAAACAACAAACAAATCTTTATCCCCCATAGCCAATATAATTAACTATATAAATAGAGTTTTAATGGTACTGATAAGGAAACCACAGTATAATCTGCATTGGTCATTGCAATGAGGAAACAGCTAAAGTTTTCATTGAGCATAACAACTAATAATGAATTCAAGTAGAAGAACAGACATATCTATTACTAGTGCTTAAATGGTATAGTCAGCATACATTCATATTTTTACTCTCATTTGTTTATATTGTGTAAACAAAGTCTTCAGGGCTAAATACGAAAAGTGGCAAAATAAATCGTTAAAAGAAAGGAACAGTCTGATACAGTAGGTTGTGAGAACCCTGCATGCAGACTACAATATAATAGGAAATAGGCAAATGAGACAAAAAAGTGCAGGTATGAATATCTACCAAAACGGGGGATGTAGGGAAGCAGCGCTTAACAATTGAACTCCTTGTGTGGAGTCCAATATAAGGGAGATAACAAAATGGGACAGGAATACTAATACTGTATAGTGTAGTATGTCTATAACAGCAGAGGCAGAATATAAGAAAAAATATATTGCACTCACACTTTTCTGGAGCTCAAGATCAGCTCCCGATCACAGCGTATGGATGGTACAATCCCCATCTGTGGATGTTAGGATGGTCCTGATTTCCTCTGGCATCGTATCCCTGTGCCAATAATCCACATGGTGTATTCCAGATGATGCTCCAGTGATATATATAGGATATAAAAGAACAGGAATAGTGTTCTCTGTATTAATAAAAATAAAGAGAGAGATATACTCACAATGGATGAGCAAATAGAGCATAGGTGGTTTACAGCACAGGTGGTTTGTCCCCCACCCGGGAATGTGAGCTACAGCTTCTCCAATAAAAGATGTCCAATGAAGGTCCAATGGTATAATGCAGATTAATTTTATTAAACAAATTAAAAGTAAGTAACACACTAACGCGTTTCACTTATACAGAACACTTTGAAAAAGCCTTCTGTATAGGTGAAAGCGTTAGTGTGTTACTTACTTTTTATTTGTTTAATAAAATTAATACTGCACTATATTAGCTGATCTTGAGCTCCAGAAAAGTGTGAGTGCAATATATGTTTTCCTTATATTCTACCTCTGCTGTCATAGACATACTACACTATATTAGTATTCCTGTCCCATTTTGCTATCTCCCTTATATTGGCTCCATTGGACTCCATACAAGGACTTCAGTTGTTAAGCGCTGCTTCCCTACACCACCCGTTTCACTTGCATCAACGACCGGAAAGAAGAGACTCTGGTTTGGGGAAGTTTTAGCTGCTGTACACATAAGGAACAAGCACCAGAAATCTCACTTGCTGCTATATCATGAATATCTACCACACAAGCACCTTAATTGACAAAAAGAGAAACAAATTGGATAGATTTTGGATAGCATTGAGCTGTGTTTTGGGGTTAGTAGAAATTTGTTGAGGATCATATAAAGAGAGGAATGTTTGAAAAGAGTAAGCAAGATGTTGAATTTCACAGGGTAGTTCCAGAGATATAGGAGGCTTATAAAAGGTCTTGTAAACATATAGAAACAATTGAGGGGTGGAAGGCTATTAGAAGACTTATAGGACCACTATAGTCACCTAAATTACTTTAGCTAAATAAAGCAGTTTTAGTGTATAGATCATTCCCCTGCAATTTCACTGCTCAATTCACTGTCATTTAGGAGTTAAATCACTTTGTTTCTGTTTATGCAGCCCTAGCCACACCTCCCCTGGCTATGATTGACAGAGCCTGCATGAAAAAAAAACTGGTTTCACTTTCAAACAGATGTAATTTACCTTAAATAATTGTATCTCAATCTCTAAATTGAACTTTAATCACATACAGGAGGCTCTTGCAGGGTCTAGCAAGCTATTAACATAGCAGGGGATAAGAAAATCTTAATTAAACAGAACTTGCAATAAAGAAAGCCTAAATAGGGCTCTCTTTACAGGAAGTGTTTATGGAAGGCTGTGCAAGTCACATGCAGGGAGGTGTGAGTAGGGTTCATAAACAAAGGGATTTCACTCCTAAATGGCAGAGGATTGAGCAGTGAGGCTGCAGGGGCATGTTCTATACACCAAAACGGCTTCATTAAGCTAAAGTTGCTCAGGTGACTATAGTGTCCCTTTAATAGTATTTAGTAACAAAAGCAGAGACTTTATAAACAAGGGCAAGGCATTTTACATTTTATTCATAGTGGTATGAAAAGTTAAACAGAGCAGCAGAAGACCCAAAATAGTCTTAAAGGCCCACTATAGGCACCCAGACCACTTCAGCTCAATGAAGTGGTCTGGTTGCCAGATCCCTCTAGTTTTAACCCTGCAGCTGAAAACATAGCAGTTTCAGAGTAACTGCTATATTTCACTGAGGGTTAATCCAGCCTCTAGTGGCTGTCTCACTGACAGCCGCTAGAGACGCTTCCGCTAGAGACCTTATAGTGCCATGAAAAAAGAGTTTGTTTTCCTGGCATTATAGTGGCCCTTTAAGAGTAGGATACTGGAAGATCTAAAAAAAAATAATTCCGTTCAAGTGCAATACAGATCCAAGTCTTCTGATGCTCACAGCTAGTGGGAAATATAAATATAAAGTATTATGCAGGTTAAAAGCACAACTGATATTGCAATGCATCAGTGCATTCAGTGGTATCCAGATACGACGAAGAGTATAGCAGCAACATACATTTTGGTCTGTTCTCAATGCATCTTGCCCTTAAGCTGTAGAAGAGTTGTGCTGATAAAGAAGTTTTGTAAAATGAGGGAATAAATTGGATGGACTAAGACAAAGATGTTTGGATTCCAGCAGCTGATCAAAGATCTCAAATGTGCACACAATCATATTTTAAACCTGACCTACACTAAATGTAAATAGGCAGAAGATGTGTGTATATTTGCATGTACTGAAACTTTCTCCAAATCAGCTATTTTTACATCTGTTTTCCATTTGGATTTAGTGCACAGCGAATAACCCTGTGTGCCTCAGTGTTTCTCTACTTCTATCTGTCCATGTGTGCGTCACATTGAAATCTCTGTCCATATACTTGTTTTCAACTTAAATTATGTTTTTCCGGCAAATAAAATGGGCATATTGATTAAAAGTATACATACCTATAAGAAGAGACTTAATATGGTGACTGAAAAGTTAGGTAACATGATAAAATGACATCTAGCAATTTATAAAGGTACTCTGGAGTTTTGTATGTGGTAGGAGTTGGTTGGTAAAACAAGAGAGCATAGCATGAATTTACAAAAGTAAAAGTAAAGGAAATGTTTGTTTGGTTTTTTAAAGAAATAACTGTAAGTGCATGGGATAGCTTACCATCAGTGGTGATAGATACTAATACAGTTCAAAAAGTTTGATAAAGACACATACCTGTACAGATAAATACAACAATTCAAGAATGAAGCCTCTGTTAGTTGGTTTTATCTTAATATTGATGAGAATGTATAAAACACATAAACACAGTGAAATAATATGAGTATGGAGGACAGTGTATTGTGAGAGTATTGAAGTAGAGTGTATCGTATAGTTCTCTATTTGGGCAGATTCATTCTTCTAAACTGTACATTATTTATAAAATATTTTACCACAAACGATACATTGAGATTTCTCTTGTTTTCAAGTATGTCCTGGGTCCACAAAACATTGCATTGATACATTAGGGTACAATAAAATACAAAAACAATATTAATACACAATATATACAAAATTTAACATAGAAAAGGTAGGAAATATATAATCAACCATGACAGGTGCATTCTGTTTTGAGGTATGTAGAGAGGGATCTCTATGTCAGAGGAGTGAGTGTTATGAATGTGGTGTGTCTTCTCATGGCATTTTCTTTTAGGAGACATCAAGGGCACTGGACACAAACAAAATAATTATTGGCAAGGTCAGCTGTGATCCTTGTGCTGTTCCAAGATGGAGTATGTCCGGAGATCTCTATTCCCATTGATTCCCTGTGGAGGCTTGCTTGTTGGAGCCACACATCAAGATTAATCGATCTATGTCATAAAATGCATGTCGATCTGTAACCTTTTAAAACAGTACATGCTCCTCTGCTTCCATATGCACTGGATAAGCTCTCTTAGGTTAAGATGTCTCCCTGAAGAAAAATAATCTTTAATAAATCAATTTACGATTTCTAGAAGGCAATAGTGTGAAAAAATATGATATTTCATCATTAGCTTCTCATACAGTGTTAGATATTATCTAGATATCTAACAGGAACCTTAGGATATTTTCATATGCTGTCAGGAGCACACATCATTCAACATCTATTCACCAATTGGACATTTAATTCTTAAACAAGACCAACTAACGCACTGGCACCAGCAGACAGAATACTCAAAATATATTTTGTTTTGATTAGCAGTTCCATGATATATTTAGAAATGTTGTGCAAAATTATTATTAAGGATCATCAAAAGTCATTGACATTTCATTTCCATTTAGCTGCATTTCTCACACACTTTCTGCATATTTTGGGCTCTTTGCTCTCTATACTTTGTGCTTTTCTAGTCTTGCACTTGTGTTTCTATGTTTTCACCTTCAGTGGTAGTTTGTTGGTAAATATTTGTCAAAATGACATTTTAGAAAATGGATACATGCATTGCCCATACAGCTCTTGAAATAATCAAAATCTAATACATGACATTGGCCACTCTTACTGTTTGTCTGTTCGTTCCAGACCTCAGTTTACAAGATCCAATTGACCTTGACCCTATGCTGTCTTACTTGACAATTGGGCTGTTTGTTCACTGCTATTCACTGAACACTGACCCACTGGTTTACCCCTAAATCAGCGGGGCTGCCCCACTACCAAAGCCATGGCCCCCTATAAAGCCTCCTGCAAAGCTAAATTAAATAAGTCCAGACCACCATCCGTCAGGTAGACCCCATCACTACGGAAATATATAGAAGCATTACGCTCAAAGATGTGATTACGCACCATGAGCCCCCCCATTTCCCTCACAAAACATGAAACCCTCTTATTGAGAATGTCCAACACCCTGATGAGTTTAAGCCAAAAGCTCAGCCCAGACAACTTCCCAGACACAGCCGAGGAAGAACAGCCCGAGACCTCCCAGAACCAAATCATTTGTAATAAACCTTGCACTCTCTCACCATCTGACCGAAAGCCACTGAGTTGCCTTTCGAACGCTAGCCACTCACACCATGCCTTACCATAATGCTGCCAAGTAGGCTCTGAGACAGGACCCCTGATCCACAAAGCTACTGGGTCAACCCGAAGCCCCATAGATCCACTGGACATGGGAAACCCATCTCGTCCGCCTCAGGCGCTGCCACCCTGAAATCCCGCCACTGAAAACGAGAAAGAACATCTTTTGTAACATTAGCAACCCCGGGTACATGTACAACCCTACAGTATACAATCAGAAGCAAACAGCGCAGCACCAGGGGCCACAGAAGATGAACCACAGGAGGTGATGACGCAGACAAATTGTTGATGGCCTGCACAACTCTCATATTATCACAGTGGAAGACCACCCTACGATCCTTTAGAAGATCACCCCAGATCTCCACAGTGACCACAATCGGAAAGAGCTCCAAGAAAGCCAAGTTCTTAATCAACCACACCGAATGGCAAGAATCCGGCCAGGGCTCGGCACACCAGTGGGCCCCAAAGATGGCCCCAAAACCCACCACGCCTGTGGCTTCGGTGAACAAATGGAGCTTGGCATTGGCCAATATGACCTACCATTAAACTCATCCAGGAAGACCGACCAAACCCCTAAATTCTAGCGCAAAGGTCGTGTAATACGCACATAGTGATGAGGGCGATCCACCCCCGAAGTAGCCGCTGCCAAGTGGCTATTAAACACCCTCCCAATAGGGATAATGTGGCATGCAAATTGTAACTTACCCAAGAACGACCTTTTCTTGAGTGACCTGGTGGCACCTTATCTTCCGGCACATGACATTCCCCGCAACTGAATCAATCTCAATCCCCAAGAAACTCAAGCAGGTTGAAGGGCCCACCGTCTTGTCAGGGGCGAGCGGGACCCCAAAGAACCAAGAGACCGATTCCAGGGTTCGAAGAAGTTGTATACATGCATTCGAACCTGCAGAACCCACACATAAAAAGTCATCCAAATAATGAAGCAGCGAAATTACACGCCGCCTCCTCCCGCACTACGCACTCCAGGAATGTACTGAAACATTTGAAATAGAAGCAGGAAATCGAACAACTCATGGGCAAACACAGGTCAGCGTAGTAACTGCCCTGGAAGAAACAACCCAACAGGTGATGGCAGCCTGGGTGGACAGGAAGCAGCCAAAAGGCAGCCTCAATATCATCAAACCGCATCGTCGAAGGACGCGTGCGACACCCCACACAGCTCCTCATCAATATCACCATTCACCGAACTCCCAAATGCGTAGGACAAATGGTGAATCAGACAAACTTACCCAGATTCTTCTTGGGCACCACCACCAATAGGGAGATCCATAAGTGAGGAATCAGCGGGGCTGTAAACAGCACCATATGCCTAAGGTTTTTTTGACAGCTTTTTACTAAGCTTGTCAGCTACCACCTCAGGGTGATCCCTGAACGACTTGAGATTCTGATATACCCGAGGAGAATCACGCACTCGGTGTGGAATCCAAAACCCATCCCGGATATCCCCAAGGAGCAGCTCTGCTGCCCTGCGGTTCCTATAACGACTTAGACATGGGAGCATTGCGCCGACGTCCATCGACATCCTCCCCATTCGAGACCACGGTATCCCCTCGCTCTTCAGCCTTATCCCGCTTGAAGCTGAGTGAATACCTCCAAACACAGAGCATTCGTGCTTAAACTTTCAACTGGTCCCCTATTTACACTGGTTTTCGTTGTATTGCCAACAGCAAACAGAGCGCATGAGGAAGACTGACGTGCAGCTCCCGCCCCCTCGAGAAAGGACGACAGACCCCCATGATGCAAGGCTGGTCGAGTCATGATCGCCAACCACAGGCCAACTGGCCAAACTGCCAGCTGCTGGTGAAACTGTTTGTCATAACGCCACCAGCCAAGTCCCCAATTCACCGGACATGCTGACCATATGGTATCCTGGTAACAAAACAGGGCCGAGCATTTGTGTGGCGCCTTCTACCCTATAACACTGGCCAGGTTTGAGAAGGCCGTGATCCAATTCCTAAATGTCTTGGGAATCTTCTGGTACTTCCTAAACTTGTCCTTATCTTTTTCTGAGTCTTTGGATTCCTTTTCAGGAGTGGGCAAGTCTTCCATGGGGAGCAGGGAGAAAATCTCAACAAACTCCCTCTTCCAAATCTTGTCCCACACCTCCTGGCACAAATGCAAACCCAGAGGGCCCAACCAGCACATATAGGGCACCCCATGAGCGTCCGGCACTACCTCCATATTTAGCAAACCTGCTGTGGGTGCAGGAGGGTCAGGGACCGCTGGGGCAGAAGCCACTGACATCTCACTTAGAATGGGCACCCCCAGTCCCCCAGCTGAAGCTACCAAAGAAGGGTCCCACCCGCAGCTGAAGCTACCAGAGAAGGGTCCCACCCTGCCCTAACCTACGCATCCAAAGAAGGGACCACGGAATTCCCTTCCCAAGTATCCAAAAGGCCACTCAAGCACCCCAAAATTGAACCCCATGCCCCAGAACCACCCGGGCTGCCCACACTACCCACAGAGTGCCCAGGAGTTGATTGGAGTACACTGGCGTCGCACCCAACAAGGCTTGGAACATGACCTGGTCTGGAGCCACTTGGGAAGACAGAACAGGTGAATTCAAATCCCCCCTACCTTGCCCCAAACTAACAGGCCCACCGTGGAGGCCTGAAGACAAGCCAGCTGAGCCTGCAGGTGCAGAACACCATCTTGTAAGGCCTCAGCCATGAGGGCAGAGAGGACAGCTTTGATATCCATACCCTGGCCGCAAACAGCACTTGGAAATCAGGTATATCGAGCGCAGGGCTCCCCGCGATTCTGCCAGCATGGCCGCACTGAAACATCAACAGAAAAATCATATACTTACCTTGGTCATGGCAAACCTCCTTCTATTCCGGTCCCCAGCAAGTATGGCATTCCTAGAGATGTCGGCCGCTGCAGTTCCGGTTTTAATAAGAGACTTACCTCCACCCACATCAAAGATGGTGCCAACATGCGTGCGACGTCACGTCATAGACGCACACACACATTTTGGGGTCAGAGGTTGGAAACACCCAATTACAGCCTAAGGAGGTCTATTTAAACCCAAATTACCTTCTTGTCAGTGCCCTGTCGTGGTTTCCACTAGCTGGTTATCCGAGAGTGTGTTCCTGATGGCCTTTTTTCCTGTATTTGACTTTGGCTTCATTTTGACTTCCCTAATTTCTGGTATCCTTGACTTCTGGCTTTCCTCATTGTTGTCTCTCTTTCTGTGTTCCTGACCTCTGCAAGTATTTTGACTATTCTCAGGTCACGTTAAGTCCGGCCATTCTAAGGTCCGATTAAACATTATCCTTAGTCCTAGGTTTGATACTATTCTGCGTACTGGATCAACTATAATTACCAAGCTGTTCCCAACTGATAATTAAGATGGCTGCTATACTGTAAGATGGCAACCTATTTATAGTAGCCCACCCATCCTACCCTACTACTCCACCCACATCCCAAAATAACTTTACCACATTCCTCTGTATATGCTCCCCTCACACTCATATGTCCCTGTTCCTTCCTAGGCCTTGCCTGGGCCCTTAGGGTATTTCCTTTTTACCAACCACTGAAAATCTGGACATACATATGTAAAGTGGAGGAGAATGCAGTGGAACATGGCATATGGGATAAATCAGGTAAATCAGGGAGAAGTGATGTTGTGAGATGGGTGAATTTAAAGTACAAAGTATGAAAATAACTTGACAATTTATAACCATATCCTACTAAATATCTGCCTAAACCTTTTTTCTCTTTAAATCAGTAATAATAATTTGAAATAAAATAGTCCTACCTACTTTGTATTGATTAACAGTTATTTTTATAAGCTCACATGGCAATTCCTCTGCCTGTCTTGTGAGATGTCTCTCAATCGGAACAGCTAGTGCACAAAGAGTCTGGCGGAAGTGGTTGGATGTCGTATCAAAGCACATCTTTGATGGGTTTATAGAGAATTCCATGTGATTAAGAGATAAGTCTTCTAACAGTAGCTTTATATGAAAGAAATAGCTGTTCGCTTTGTTTTTTTTATGTCGTGCTTGGTATACTTCGATTTTGGGTACAGTGAAGTTTTTTATTAAGAATATAAAACTGGCTTCCTTGGTGGTTGGGCTCTTTAAGTCAATACCAGTTTTAGCCCCCTGATGGAAGTCCTGGGAATATATATTAATTCAAGGCCATTAGTGCTCTAATTACCATTTTCTAGTACATACATTTTCACTGTAGAATGCACAGCCGCCAAATGCGTCAAACCCCCAGCTGACCTTTTACAAAAAGATTTTTTAGTAGCCTCTTATTTGCGATTCTTCTTGTTCCTATAATTGCTTTATTTCAATAAAATTATCCCGCTAGGAGATATATGGACTAAGGATAAGTCTAACATGTCTGTTTGGAGTTATTGTATAATGATAATGCGGCATTAAGCCTAGAGGGTTGTCATTTGTACATCTCTTTCAGCATATATCTTACAATTTTTGAGCTGTAGCTTTTTATTCTTATATATATATATATATATATATATATTTCAATTTTCCCTTCTTTCACATTTTATTTATTTTCATCTGTTCTTTCCCTTTTTCCATCATTCACTTCAAACCATTCAACTTGATGACATCTGCCTGAAAAGAGAGCAGAAAAGAAAAAAAAGATCTACTTTTAAGATCGATAATGGCTCCTTTGCTATGAGTGCTGCCAGTATTTTATAATTCTGTTTTATCTGTCTGCTGCATGCATAAGCCAGAGAGGAAGGGGCCATAAATGGGAAGAAAGGGTGAATAATAGAAGCCGAGGTCTGCAGAACAAGAGTGGTTAGAGGTATCGCATGCTTTATGCGACAGAATTATTTTATTGCCTTCACCCTTCTGTAATAAGGTTACTATTAAAATTAACTATGGCTGCGTAGCTAAACCCTTAAAAGGGGTAAAGTCTGTTTACCACTTCCTCGGCATACTTGTGACTGTGATGTTACTTTACTAATTGTTCTGTCTACTCTTCTCAGAGTCCTAGCATTATAGGAATGGGCACGTTTCATAGCATTTGTCTAACGAGGTAAATGTCGGAAAGATTTTTTCTCAAAACAAAATTTTCAGGTCTTTTTTGTTTTATTATTGTTTTGTGGTCAGGGTCTAAGTTGCAACAATTAATAATAGAAAACAAGATGCCATTTGAAGAAATGTGGATGTCAGTGATTTAATGCCTCCCCACTGCTTTACGGAAAATGCTATTAAAGGAACACTTCAGGGAGACTCCTGGCCCCATAACAATTTAACTTCAATTGAGTTGTTATGGGGGTTGGAGACACTGGACACTGTCTTACGTTACAGAGTTAAACCATTTTTGAATGGGTTAAGCCTAAAATTGTCCCCCCAGTACTGTCTCTAATTCGGGTCACCGCAGTGATCAGTAAGGTTTTCCTCGGTGGTTGGTGACTGGCTGAAAGTGCCAGCTGATGATCTCAGCCTATTACTGGCTGCCCATTGCAAGTAGTAGGGGGTACGCCCAAGGCAAACCCTTCCTGAACTCTGGGAAGTCAGGAGGAGGAATAAGAAGGCAGTGCTGATATCCACTGAGGGGATAACTTTGGAGTTAAATCACTTATAAACAGTTTAACCTCCATAAGCTAAGATCGGGCCCAGGAACACTTGCCCCATAACAAGTTGTTATGGGGTTAGAGTGGAACTTTAAATAAAAATAAATATTGTAAGTCAACCCATTAAAAATTAAAGTGGAGACACAGTTTTACCATTTTACTAAAAAAATTTTTATGTGTTTTTGCTGAATGTCCCTCCTTCCACTCTCTTGCCATGTATGAGTAAAGTGGTTCATTTACAGGATGGGGGCTGATGTTAATAAGGGAACCACTAGCTATTACAAGAACAGGTACAACAAGGAATAAATCTAAAAAGAACAAAAGGGGTGCTCTCACATAAGTCACAATAGAAGAGCAGAATACAAAAACATGTATTCAGCAGATTAAATAAAATAATAAAAATTAAATGCTGTTTGCGCACTCTATGCAAACCCATAGTAATGTTGCTAAGAGTATTTAGATGCCAAAATATTTGATTGTAAATCAAAATGACACGCCATAAATAATATGCCAATATGCAGCAATCACTACTCAAAAAAAACAGCTTCCAGTAATTAAAACTGACCTTTAGAAAGTACCTGGCGGTAATAAGGTGGCTGAAAAGATGTTAGATTTGTCCAAGAGTAAACAGGTAGTTCCTCATCCAAGTCCTTTCACAGGTCCAGAATATGGCCTTCACTGAAGCAGAACGTCTTGCAAGTCCAGTGTGGAACCAGTCTCTGGTGTAAAACTTATCTGATGTGACATCAGACAGCTAAAGATCCTGTGGTGGGTTTAAGGCAAATAAGCTGATGCCAGTGCCTTTCATCGTACAATGGCCATTGTCAAGACGTACAATGCTGAATAAAGTTAACAGGGGAAAGCATGGTTATTCAACTTCAAAGATTTTACACGTGTAATTCCTACCCCATCATCACTTAAAGAGCTTGAAGAATCAATTTATGAAATAATATATATATATTTTTTTAAATAAAAAAACTAAAGTAAAAATGTTTGTGTCGAAAAATTTAAAAATAATTAGCTAATAAATTGTCCTCAGCTACAAGGAAGTCAAAACGAGATACTTCAACTCAAATACTACAAAAGGTGCATGTATAAAATGTCTTAAATACATTAATATCTCCTGTACTGAAAATAGAATATATAATAATTCGAAAAATATAAAAATGAATTAAAAAAATAAACAAAATAAAGAAAAAAAAAAAGTAATACAACTAGTAAGATAAATACCTCAATCCATCCACAAATATCTTAAGAGTCCTGAATTATAATTCCTCATTTAACCCCTTGGGGTGAAGGTTTCTAAATGGTAAATCTATTAATTTTTTTGGCCATAAGTTTATGAGTGCTTGTTTCTTTATATCAGCTCCATAATTAGAATGTTCCAACAAGATCCACTTTTTAAAATGCGTCCTTGGAATCTCTTTGAATGCATATATTTATGTTTATTAAAACTATTTAGAGATCAAGCAATGTTTTGTGACAGTGTGTAGTAATAATCTATTGTGCATCTAGTGTGTATTCTGTATCCTGTAACAATCGAGTATTTTTGCCCACATTTTTCCCAATTGTTCGGTTGTAATTGTAAAAAAAATTCAATTGGTACAGCTCATTATTTAACCTCTTAAGGATCAAATGCTACACCATTCTTTTAAATAAACTTGTCCCTATATACAGTGTGTCAAATTAAAAAACTGTTGGGTATGTACAGCCCTATAGTTATATAATGTGTCATTCCATTTTGGAATAGAATCCTTAAAGAACATTTTGTTATAAGATCATAGAACGTCATTGGTACTTAATGGGTAAGTTTGAAAGCTAAGTCTTCAATTCTTTAATCCAATAGACATGTGCAATTTGTTTCGGTCCGAATTTAAATCTAGACGCATTTCAGCAATTCTGACATTCTGATGCTTCCGAATGTCTGAATTGCCGAAGTGCCGAATTTCCAAAGACCGGAAGTGGAAATGCTGAACCGAACCGAATTTTGGAAGTGCTGAAGTGCTACGGATTTCTAAAAGTGGCAAAACAGGAGAGGGAGGGAATATTAAGGGAATGATGACAGGAATCTAACCCTACCCCTAACCCTACCCCTAACCCTTACACCAACCTTCCTCAAACCCTAACCCCACCCCTTACACTACCACTAACCCTTACCCTAACCCTACCCCTAACCCTTACCCCAACCTTCCTCTAACCCTAACCCTAGTAGAGGTAGGGTTTGGGTTAGGGAATTGCCAAAGTCTCGAATTCCCAAAGTGCCAAAGTGACGAATTTCCAAAGTGCAGAAGTGGCGGATTTCAGAAGTGCCAAACGGAATTTCCGAAGTGCCGAAGTGCTTTGGATTTCTGAAAAGTGGCAAAACAGTAGAGAAAATTAAGGGAATGATGACAGGAGTCTAACCCTAACCCTACTTCTAACCCTAACCCTACCCCTAACCCTTACTCCAACCATCCTCTAACCCTAACACTACCACTAACCCTACCTCTTACCCCAACCATCCTCTAACCCTACCACTAACCCTACCCCTACCCCTCCTCTAGCCCTAGCCCTACCCCTAACCTTACCCCAACCCTTACCCCAACCATCCTCTAACCCTATCCCTACCACTAACCCTAACCCTACCCCTAAGCCTACCCCTTACCCAAACCATCATCTATCCCTAATCCTACCACTAACCCTACCCCAACCATACCCTAACCCTACCACTAACCCTACCCCCACCCCTAACTCTACCCCTAACCTTCCTCTACCCCTAGGGGTAGGGTTAGGGGTAGGCTTAGGGAATTGCCGAATTCCCAAAGTACCAATGTGCCAAAGTCCCAAATTGAAGTGCCGAAGTCCCAAATTGCCGAAGTCCCAAATTTCGGAAGAGCTGAACCGAACCGAAGTGTTGAAGTGCCGAAGTCTCGAATTTCCGAAGTGCCGAACCAAACCAAATTTTTTGCCCATGCACATCCCTAGAATCCAATACTCTGTCATCCGATGCCGTATATCATGAGGCTGTTATATATATATATATATTTTTGTAAATATCTTTTTATTTAAGAATTTTTTCAGAGTTTCAGAAAAATTGTAGTGCGAGGAAACAGGCAGGTTTCAAACATAGAGCATAACAATCAACATGTCGAGATACGCAGATCTCCAGAAAAGTAGTATGGAATGAGACACGTAGGTCTCGAGGCATATTAAGTGCCCAGCAACTATATACAAATTTGAGCGGCACTATTTCACATTGGCTAGTAATAGACACGTTCAGTATGTCCTATTTGTCTGTGGGTGATACAAAGCTTCCTCTCTTGCTCAGTCTTGAATAGAGGTGCAGGTAATTATAATTTGACATTCGTATCTGGGTACCGGATTTTACAACAAGGGCAGTGTCAGGATTACAGAATGATCCAGCACGTAGAACTGTGTAACACAGAGGACTGATAGGTAACGTATACCGGACCTTAGAATGGCCAGACTAACGTACCAAAGAATAGTCAGGAATAGCTGAGGTCAAGGGAAACAGAAAGAGACACAAAGATAAGGAAAAACCAGAGTCAGGGATGCCAGAAAACAGGGAAGTCAAAAACAATGGCAAAGTCAAATAACCAGAATAACCAGAATCAATAACACACTCTCGGACAACCACAAGGGAAACCACAACAGGGCACTGAGCAGGATGAGAACTGGGCCTAAATACCCCTCCTCTAGGTCTGATAGGCTGTAACCGGACTTTGACCCCAAAGGCAGTCACCAGATCTCATTTGCATAATTGCTGCTCAGCATTAACCCTTCTGTGGATTTGGCTGTTGCTCGGCACAACTTTTCCTGTGTGGACAGTAAATGTCATTAACCACATTTTTGTAAGCGGATGAATATGTGACAGGCAGGTCTGCTGTGGGCTGTCTGTTTGTGAGACTTGTGCCCGATGACATCCTAGGGCCTAGGTATCATTTGATATAGATGGATGTTTATTCATTTATTTTTCATTTTTGTGTCAAAACTATGGTGGTGTGGAATGATGTAAGTGTTTGCGCTATGATAATCTTAAAGCTCGCTCTGGAGGTTGCCATAAAAGTGGAGGAATCAGCTAGGTATGGGTTCATTGGTCCGTAATGTAGTGTGGTGCATCCGTGGCTCTCGGGCCTCAGTCATATGTTATATATATTTTTGTGTATACAAATGTCTCTCTTTTTATTACATAAAATTAGAAGTGACAAAAAGTGACATTAGCAACAAAGTAGAGAAATCAGGCTTACAAAGAAGACAGCCTTGAATTGACGAATATACCCTAAATACAGTACATAGACTATCAATTCAATCCATGTTTAAATAGTATCTGCAAACTGCTGAGTTTTAGTAGTACACAAGTGACCCATTAAATTTCACTGCATAATTTAAAATAAGTGTAATTCACTGCAGATCATGAAAATCTACACAGTCTGTATATTCTTGTGACTTCATCTACACATATTCTGGCCGGCTAGACATATGCTAATTAGAATAATTGTACACAATGCCATCTTACAGTAAGGAAGAACATCTGTAAATATCAATATCTGGTATAGCAGGTCATTTTATGCTTTACTGCATGGGAAGGGATAAAAATAACAAACCTGAAAACCTGTTTGTTTTTTATGCCATCAAATGATTTACATAACAGCTAAAATCAAAGCTGCAGATTGCTTTGGGATTAATATGAAGTATGCACACTAGTAGGCACCCTGGATCTCATCAGGTAAAAGGCAAACTGTGTGTAATATGGTTTCATGCTAACTCTTCCCGTTTTATGTGTAAGACTAATACTTCCTTTATACTTTTGTTGACTGATTTATTGAACTAGTGAAAGAGGTACACTTCCGTTTTAGGGTGAATACATGTGTACATGGTCCACAATGTTTGGGTTAATGCCCTAAGTGTATTAAAGCAGCTCTGTCACTGTCTGCATAAGTTGCAAAAAAAAATAAAATGCTAAAACCCACCTCCATTTTAACACCCATATTCTCCCTGCAGCTATTGCTGCCCAGTCACAAGTGCAATAAGGGGGAACCCCTGTTCCCCCATGGTGAGGAACACAAATACCTAAAATGGAGGGACATAGTGCCCACACGTGCCCTAACCTGTAGCTATTAATATAAACAGGAGACCTAATGTCCCCCCTGGTCTCCACCCACAAGCGGCAGGTGGCGAACTTAATTAAATAAATAATGGGGGGACCTAATGTCCCCCACAGGTCCCCACCCATGAGAAGCGGGTGGGGACCCTTATAAATTAAATAGGGGACCTAATGTCCCCCCTGGTCCCCACCCATGAGCGGCGGGTGGGGACCATAAATAAATAAATAATGGGGGGACCTAATGTCCCCCTGGTCCCAACCCATGAGCGGCGGGTGGGGACCCTAATTAAATAAATAATGGGGGGACCTAACGTTCCCCCCCAGGTCCCCACCCATGAGCGGACCACGAATAATAAAGTGACAAGGGGTCCCCAAGCCCCTAGTAACTCCCCCCCCCTGCTAATAAAAATACCCTACCTTCCCCCTCACCCTCATAATGAGGGGGGGCAATAAACTAAACCTTTAAAATAAAATTTCATACTTACCATTTGATGTCTTCTTTCTTCTTTTTTTTTTCTTCTCACCCAAAAAAGGCCAAATAAAAATCCAGAATACGCGTCACAACTGTAAAAAAAAAAAAACAAGTGGAAAAAAAAACTCAGGCGAAAAATAATTAACGGTAGAAAAAGAATCTATCTTCACCCATGGAGGGCTCCGTGCAGAATGAGCTCCGCAGGGAAAGCCTTCCCACACCCTGCTATTAGGCTCAGAGTGCTCTGATTGGTTGGTTTGAGCCAACCAATCAGAGTGCTCTGACAGGTAAGTCTCTTCATTTACCTGTCACAGCACTCTGATTGGGTGACTTTCATTTAAATGCATGTATGTCCAAAATCAGGTATGTTTTGAGTGAATAATAAAAGGTGTTTAGTGTTTTTATTACAGTAGGTGACAAACTATGGTATCTACTCTTTCCAACAGATGGTTAGACAACCATTTAATAATAAAGTTCATTCAGTAGTTTTTCTTTTATATATACACAATATCTCCAGGACTTTAACTATAACTCAAACCAATAATAACCTGAAAAAAATACATTCACCTGCATCAAAATATACAACATCCATTATAGTCCTAGCCAGCATGCCTAGGTTATGAGCCAGAGGCTTGCTCAAAAAGCACTATATCAACAGAGAACCATCTGAATATACACAGCATTACCCTAAGTGGCGTAAAGAGCTACACTGCTGTTCAAATCAGTTACATTCAGAAGTCAGTTTGCAGGCTGGTTTCTGAGTATAACTGAGCTCTTACAGTGCATCTGTATTCCCACTCTAACTAAAAGCAACGCACTACACTGGGAAAATAACTAGCCTAACTGTGTAATTATAGCTGCAAACAGTGACACTTCAGTTAAAAAAAAAAAGATCTGCCGGACGTTTGTGAGACCCAGAGAATAATATACAGTTACTCTAATCCCAGCACATAATTAGAGTGACAATGGGCTCCCTCACATTGAGAATGCCAACAAATTCTCTCTTTTAAAATTAATAATAAAACAAAACAAAATGGAAAAGTCCATTGGGTCCCTAACCGAACTGGGTAGAGGCCCATCAAGGGGCTCTAAATATTAAAGTGTGCCCAGTCTTCTGATGCATTTTATAGAGCCCCGAATGGGTTACTCCCTAAAGGTTTTAACCCATTATTAGCTCCAAAGATGTTAGTCCTGAAGATGTTACTCCCTAAAGTGTTAACCCGTTAGTATGCTAGGTGCAACCTGCTTCCTTGTCCTGAATTATAGACCTTCCAAAGAATTGAATTACTGGCTGCAGTGTTTTTTTTCCACTACAGCACTGTGGATTATTGTTGTGACACCACATGCCTAGTGAGACTATACTCCCACTTTCATTGGGTATAGCATGTGATACCTCAATGCAGTTAGTGCTGTTGCTGTTTTTATGTTGTGCTTTCCCGTTGAACATTTCTGCTTTTGCCACAACCTAATAATAACTGGCTTTGCGTCAATGCTACATCAGTTAGTAATATTCATGTCTGGTGTAATTTTGCCACAATGCCAAATAAAAACATGTCAGTACTTATGTTCATAGACCCAACGTAAAAACAAAAAAAAAAAAAAAAACTCCCCTTATAAGTGGCACCTGCTCTCACAAAACAACGACAATACAAAATAACCTTTAACATTAGATGGTGGAACATCTTTACATGTATATTAACAGCTAAAACGGCTTTCTCAGCTGCTGAAGGCAATCATAAAAATGTAAGCCCTATACTCAAAACTGAACATCAAACTTTTTCTACCCCCATTCAATCTTCAGGTTCTAACTGTTTTGTGAATGGTTTTCCCATTGGACGCTTCATCTTACACAGCTGCATTGGTCCACACCCAAGTGGGCTGTTTACCAAATTACCCTTTAAAAAGTGCTCAGCACAAATTTCTAGATACGTGTCAGCATATGCAGCAGTTTGGGTATTATACATACTAGATAGATTGTTTTAATAAATGTTCTTGCGAGCCTCTCACTGCCTATCTCCAGTCACCCTTTCATTGTTAAATTGTATTGTACATCTGTATTCCACTCACACAGATTTGTTAAGCAAGATTGCGTATAAATACAAGTTCATGATCCTCACAAAGTATTAAATGATCTTGGCACAGTTTGCCTCACTAGAACAAAGCAGCTTATCATTTAACCACAGATACAACAGCCAGGATAACAAATTACTTTAACGTATCTAATTAGAAAACAAAATTTACTTTTATGTTCCAAAAGTTGTCTTAAAATCGTACATTAAAAGATAAGAACTGGTTCACAATGAGATTGATGAATTATAGTCTGTGCTCTAGCATAGTGTTCTTTAAACTTGACCTGACCCACCAACAATCCATCATCATCTAAGGATATGCCTACATGTTTCTCAATTAAAGTGACTCTGCCGCTAATGGACTCATCTACACTACAGCAGGGATATCATAAAGTAGTTAATAGAATGCATATCGAAGAAGGCTGATCTAGTGGAAGGAAAAAGATAGATCCATGTCTATGATCGCACAGATCTCTTTGCCACTGGATACGACATACTATTTTGGCCCGTTCACTGCATACAATGATAGAAAGACAAGTTGGATGCTCTGATTCATCTACTATCTTTTATAAAGACATACGGTTATTTAACACCAATGAAAGAAGGAGTGCTGCTTCTATAATCTTCGGTCTCTTTGTATATGGGGTGCAATGCATTTTGGATTTTGAGTCCCTACATCCTTATATTTATTGTCATTGGGTGACAATGGGTGAAAGAAAACTACAGCTAAGTCCACTATATATTCTAAACTACATTTGATTTCTCTGTATGCATTTAATTTTGCATAGAGAATAAAGGTTTATGTGGGCTGATCATTGTCTAATATATGACATTACAAAGCATGTATCTGTCCAGTCCTTTACCGATTCCAGCACACAACTGCAAAATTTATTTTTATAACTACTTGTTCATAAAGGAAAGGTTCTGTATAATACATATATTTTTATCCAGGCTCTTCTGCTTCCTAATTGTGATTTAATGTCCAGATTAAGTTAAAAAGTTTGATAACTAATCATGCAGAATCTTGACTTAAAACACTGGTTTGAACCGAAAATACAATGTGATTTGACACAATGAAATCATGTATTTAATGAGATCTATCCTTTCTTTAGGACTTAAATATATTCATTTTTATCAATTCCAATAATTATAGAATAATTCAGACTCTGACAATATGAGTTAAAATAAATACAGATTTAAAACTAAGTTTACTGGCTGCAAACGTCACACCTAGCTATGTACAGTATGTACCTTGAAAAATTACCTCTGGAAAAACAATTACAAGAACAGCGGTATCTGCGTGGGCCAAGGTGAACCTGGTGAGCCTATAGCTAGTCCTTCTCTGCAAAAATGTTCCAGAAAGCTTAATTCCAGAGGAACTTCAACTCTGCGTTCATGGCTACAGTGGGGAGCCGAATCGGGCAGGTACTGTGGAAAGTTAATTAGCACCTCTCGGGAGGCTACAGAGGTTAACAGAGAGAACAGAGAGGAGACATGGAAATTAATCTGAAACTTTAATTCTTCATTTTCTCTCTTGTTTTTTTTTTCTTCTTACTTTAGTGAATCTTTTATATTGTGTTTTTTCTTCACATTGTAACCTTTTATATTAATATATTGTGCAATTAATATACGGTATTCAGTTCATCAAATGGATTCAAATTTAAAAACAATACATACACAATTTTTACTTCTCGACTCACTTTATTTTTAGATATGGAGATAAAGGACAACTATGACCCTTTGACCTTACATCCAGATTATGTAAAAAATCAGTAATTTCAGTAAAATTGAAGAATGATATAAGATAATTTTCAGAATAATTGCATGTTTCTCTTTCTTGTGCTATACACGATTTTCAGTCATGTGGTTGCTTTTCAGTTATTACAAGTAAAGGTGTGCTAATAGAAATCCAGTTTAACATAATTATTGAATTACTGAATTGCTGAAAAGAGACATGTCCATCATGTTCAGCCTGTCTCATGTCTGTTTTTGCTGTTCATCCAAAAGAAGGCAAAAAACGTAGCCTGACGTGCTTCCAACTTTGCAACAAACTAGGAAAAAAATCCTTCTTGACCCCAAAATGGCAGACTGATTTATCACTGGATCAACATGGGTAGCCATCAAACACTGTACATGTCTGAAACATTATTGGGCACATTTATACAAGATTCAAGATAAAAAAAAACACTAAATGTAAGCATATACTAGTGAGACAGGCAGTGTCTGCATAATGGAGTGTTCAAAGGAATTTGCAGTCACTTCTGAGAGAGTCCATTGAGAATTTTGAGGTCGTGAAGTTAAAACTGTACATTCCTCAACACCTGGAGATAAGTCAGATGAACTTTCGTACATTTAACTAAATGCTATGTGAATGCTTGTGAATAAGGCACCTCAGCCATGAAACGCGTTTCACACTTTGTTGAAACCTGCTGCACGTATGTGTAATTCTGTAATGTAAATTTTAACCTATATCTTGAAAAAAATATATAATTATTATACTATACAAAATGACTTATAGTGATGTTTCATTAAAGAGACACTGAAGGCACCCAGACCAATTCAGCTCATTGAAGTTATCTGGGTGCAATGTCCCATCACCCTTAACCCTGACCATATAATTATTGCAGTTTCTAAAACTGCAATAATTACCTGCTAGGGTTAACTCCTCCTTTAGTGGCTGTCTACCAGACGACCTCTAGAGGAACTTTTGCGCTTTAAGGCGACTTTTGGTCGTCTAAATGATGCTGGATGTCCTCACACAATGCATGAGGATTTCCAGCGTAACCGGAACCCCCATAGGAAAACAATGAATAATGCTTTTCTATGGGGAAATCTTAATGTGAGCACGGCCATTGCCGTGCATGCGCATTAAGTGTCCCCCGAGACACGTTCTAAAGTTCAGTTCGCGCAGTTGCGCTCGGTTGTTCAAGTTACTCACAGAGGCTGGGTAGGGAAATACAGGCGGGAAACAGGGAGGGAGCATTGCTGTATGTGTGACAACAAGCAACAATGGTTTTTTAAAAGGAAATAAATTTAAAAAAAATGTTTATTTCTAATATATTTTTCTTATTACTGCATTCTAGTTTTGTTTAGTTTTTTCTTCTGTATTATCAGTTTTCTAGTCAGTCTGGGAAGTTCATTTCATTCTGTCATTGTCATTTTTCTGAGTTCCTGGAGAATATAAAAAGAAAATTAAAGATGAGAAATGGGAATAAAAAAGCTGTTTGATTTGGAGAAACACATTGTTTATGGTATAACAAACTGTTTCGCAATAATAGCATACAGCTCTATAAACTATTTGTTGGTTCAATGAAGATTTCACAAAATATTTTACCAACTTTTTGAGTCAATATGGGACTACGGGTGCATTCCTATTGTCTTCACCATCAACCACATTGAATCTCTTTGTCAGTTGTTTATTAATTGTTCTGCTATATGCATTTTAGTAGGAATATTATTAAAATTATAGCTATGAAAAATTGTTCAAAGACAGTTGCAGTGTGTTTCAATTTTAGTTTGTCTACCAAGAGCAATAGAGTAGAAACATCTTAGTCCTGCATTGTTTAATGCATTGTCTATTCTATATTTAAAGGACCACAATAGTGCCAGGAAAACAAACTCATTTTCCTGGCACTATAGTGTTAATAAGTCGCCCCCACCCTCATGGCCCCCCTCCCGCCGGGCTGAAGGGAGACAAAGGGGTTAAATCACTTACCTTTCTCCAGCACCGGGCTCCCTCGGCGCTAGGGACTCTCCTCCTCCGTCGGACGTCATCGGCTGAATGTGCTTGCGCTGTAAGAACCATGTGCACATTCAGTCAGTCCATAGGAAAGCATTCTCAATGCTTTCCTATGGACTATGGTGTCTTCTCACTGTGAAAATCCCAGCGAGAAGCGCGGAAGCGCCTCTAGCAGCTGTCAATGAGACAGCCACTAGAGGCTGGAACCCTTTGTTTACAGCTTCATAGTGCAATATGTATAGCTCAAATATGGACGTAATAGAAAATAATGGTAGAGAACTCACATTTGCAAGAGCTTATATCCAGCTCTAGGATAAGGCGTGTACAGCGGTATAATCCCCGCTTATTGGATATGTAGTGTGTACCTCTCCGTCACTGGTGTCCAGTTCTCAGGAAAAAGGAAACAGCCAATAGTGCTCACTGTATAACGGTATCAGTATAAATTAATTAAAAACGTACTTACAAATAGAGAGCAGACCGACTGCTCTGTGATATCAGCATGAGTGGATTAATCCCCACCTAGGATTTCTTGGGGTGCAGGAAGCTTCCAAACAGTTATAAAACCAAAAGGATAAAAAATTTAATAAAATGATAAAAAGCCAGGGTCAAAAATAAATAAAAAGTTGTGTGTAAAAAAGATAATTGGCACAAACAAATGACCAAATATACTTTTAATACAAAAATACACAATATAAAATTTCCATAACGCGTTTCGTCAAAATACTTTTTCAAATGGAATCAACCCCTAGATGGACCTGGCACCCAGAACACTTCATTAAGCTGAAGTGGTCTGGGTGCCTATAGTGGTCCTTTAAAGGTAAACTTCAGCACCCTAGGACAATTTGTTTGTCAATAATACAGTTCACTTTATTCCCACAAAAAAATTGTGTTAATTTGCAAATTAAAAAGGTTGTTAAGATGGAATTTTTCTTGAATAACATCAAAAGTCAGTGTGGGTGAAATGTTCAACATAGAATAAAAATCATGTAAAAAAATTCCGTAATGTGTCATTAAAGAGTTAATACTGTTGCCTCACTGACTTATATTACCATTTAATGTTAAATATCATACTTTACATCAAACACTGATGAGATTCAAGGACTATTACTACATCTGCAAAGAAGTGTTAAAATACAGTCATCATTTCTACTTTCACACCATCTCTAATTCCAATCCCCTATACATGTTATTCACATTCCTATTATCCTTACAGTTTGATATTTACATGAATGGACCCTCCTGACTCTTCTCTTGGTTTTGTTCAGTTTTAACTTGATCTCTTCTATATTTTAGTATTTTCAATCTATTTTTGAGGAGCTACACATAGACAAACAAGATAGCTTGGCATTTTAGTTTTCCGTGGTAGAGATAGTTATATCATTTGAATGCATTGTTAGTCCATCTAGAATTTAAAAATTTTGAGAAGAACTCACATCCCACACAGCTTGTTGACAGGGCCTATCACTCTGGTGATTATATAGGGCCCAGGGGATATGTGTCATTATGTCAGTCAAATAGTACAAATTGCCCTGCATAAACAATACCGCTAGATGCCATTTAGAGGTTTGATAGAACAGAAGGGAAAATAATAATTCCATAAATCCTTTAGTAAATGATTAAAACCAGGCCCGGACTGGCCATCGGGCACACCGGGCAAATGCCCGGTGGGCCGCGGTGTCCGTGGGGCCGAGGCCGGCAGGGGAGGTCCCAGGATCTCCCCTGCCGGTCTATGCAGGGCCGGCACTATCCGAGCGCCGGCCCCGCTGTCTTCCATGGAGGGCCGATGGGGAGATCAAAGATCTCCCTCACCGGCCCATTTATATAGACCTGCGGCTGGGGAGGGAGGGAGAGAACCCGGCGGAGCTCTGTCTTGCAGCTCCGCCGGGTTTCTCTCGCGAGATCCGGAGCGTTGCCATGGCAACGCCCCGATCTCGCGAGAGAGTTCACTCACCACTGGACCACCAGGGATGGTGTGCGAGTGCCGGTGCCCCCCCTCCCAGCTACCACGTGCCTGTCCCCCCCTCCCAGGCTAAAGGTAAGAAGGGAGGGGGGGGGTTTAGTTTTTTTTTTGCTTAGTTTTTATTTTATTTTTTTATATATTTACCCCCACTTAATTTTTTATTTGTTTATTTACCCCCCAACACACAACATTTATACACAGCACTATCACACTCAGCATTCTCAGCACTCACACAACACTCTCACACACATCACACCCAGCACTCTCACACACAGCACTCTCACACACAGCACTCTCACACACAGCACTCTCACACTCAACACTCTCACACACATCACACCCAGCACTCTCACACACAGCACTCTCACACACAGCACTCTCACACTCAGCACTCTCACACACATCACACGCAGCACTCTCACACGCAGCACTCTCACACACAGCACTCTCACACACAGCACTCTCACACACAGCACTCTCACACACAGCACTCTCACACACATCACACCCAGCACTCTCACACACAGCACTCTCACACACAGCACTCTCACACACAGCACTCTCACACTCAGCACTCTCACACACATCACACGCAGCACTCTCACACACATCATAGCACTCTCACACACATCATAGCACTTTCACACACATCATAGCACTTTCACACACAGCACTCTCACACACATCATAGCACTCTCACACACAGCACTTTCACACTCAGCACTCTCACACACATCACACGCAGCACTCTCACACACATCACACACAGCACTATCACACCCAGCACTCACAACACACAACACTCTCACACACAACACTCTCACACACAACACTCTCACACACAACACTCTCACACATCACAGCACTCTCACACATCATAGCACTCTCACACACATCACACGCAGCACTCTCACACACATCATAGCACTCTCACACACAGCACTCTCACACACATCATAGCACTCTCACACACATCATAGCACTCTCACACACATCATACACAGCAATCTCACACATCGCAGCACTCTCACACACATCATAGCACTCTCACACACAGCACTCTCACACACATCATACACAGCAATCTCACACATCGCAGCACTCTCACACACATCATAGCACTTTCACACACAGCACTTTCACACACAGCACTTTCACACTCAGCACTCTCACACACATCACACAACACTCTCACACACAGCACTCAGCACTCAGGCACATCACTCTCACACACATCACACTCAGCACTCACACACATCATACACCGCACTATCACACTCAACACTCATACACAGCACTATCACACTCAGCACTCACACACATAACACACAACACTCACACACAGCACTCTCACACATCACTCTCACACACATCACACATCATACACAGCACTATCACACTCAGCACTCACACACATCACACACACAACACTCTCACACACATCATACACAGCACCCTCACACACATCATACACAGCACCCTCACACACACAGCACCCTCACACACATCACACCTCACACACACATACTGCACCCCTCACATACACACACAACCCCCAATACACTGCATCACACACATACACAATACTTCCAAACATATTTATATAAACTATATATATATATATATATATACACATACACACAACACCCCTCACACACACACTGCACCCCTAAACACATTACATTCCAGACACACACTAGATCCTTTAGCCAACTCTGGATCATATACACACACACTCTGGATCCCCTATATGCACACTAGATTCCTTGTAAGCAAACACATACTACATTCCCTGAACACACACTCTCTACAAACACTAAATCACCTATACACACACACACTATAGCCTGTATGCACACACTTGCTACATCCCCTATGCACACATTCTCTACAGCCCCTAGCCACATATGCATTACATTACACCACAAACACAACACGACTAAAACAGACCTTATTACACAATACCACACCATGACCAGCTCACTCTGCACAAACGTAATACCACAAACAGGCTCCAAACACATGCACAATACTCTTTCCTAGCCCTTTTGTCTCCTGGTATCCATTTATAGAGACACCAGAGACAAGTTGCAAGGAAACAGTGCAAGCATGTTATTAAATTTGCTTGCACTGTGCAGAACAAATACAGGGCTTTTTTCTCATGCTAGAGCTCTTCAGCAGAGCTCTACGCATGGTCTGCCCTGGAAGAGCATTGAACCAACATGCTCACTTTGAGAGGGGGCGTGTTTGTCATGAGTGATGACAAAACACACCCTCTCTGCCCCGCCCCCTTCTTAGTGGGCCGCTGTGATAAAAAAATGCCCGGGCTGAATTTTTTTCCCAGTCCGGCCCTGATTAAAACATATTGAAGTGGCTCTGTCATGTTTTAGGTTTTGTTTTTTTTCATCATAAAATTATTTATCATATTCTGATTTTATGGATTGATTTTTATTTTGCTTGTATAAAGTAGGTTCTATTTTAGGTCAACCATTTTTATGAATGTGTCTTTTTGGCTATTACATATACAAAAATTCCACTTCTGTGATACTTGATTAATAACTGTGGCCATTACACATGAATGGAAAGGGAAGATGGATTGCACTCAGGAAGCTATTGTCTTGATTGTGCCTTACTGAACTTTCATAAAGAATGGCCATAAAATCAAGAAGCAAGTAGTAGCAGTTTTATAGCCTCCAGTTTTCACATCAGTGTCTCTGCCATGATGTTAGCTTATCATTGGCTACCCTTCTCAGACCTACTGTTGGTGAGGGCATCTGTCAATCAATGAACTGTATGTTTTGACTCACTGGACACATGGTGACCTTCTGATTGGTGGACTTATGGTTACCCTCTATTGGCAACATTTGTCACTCAAGATATTTCAAAATACATCTCCCTTGATGCTTTGGCAGCATTATGTCTGTCATAGCATTTTGGGAGATGTAGTCCATTCATTTTCCACTAAATGTATCCCAATCCATCTATCTCAGCTATTTTTATTTCCAGGATCCATTCCTTACACCAGATACTAGTTATGTCCTGTCTGATTTTACCAGGTCTCTTTTCTAACTGTTCAGTGCACACTATCTACTGCCTATTCGTTCTTCAGTATATGATGAATATAAAGACCGATTGCATTGGAAAATTAAAAGGGCAGTTTCTTTGGAATTACTGAATCGTCCATCTGAGCTGAGAAGATGGATTACTGTAGGATCTGGTAGTCTTAGAGTTGTGGATAAAAGGCATATTTCACAGTCTGCTGCTCTTCATAATTCATTTTCTGCACTTTCAGACTGTACTGGTGTTATAGAGACAGGCTCAGACACCAGGTGTAGTGGTGTTATGGAGACAGGCACTGAGTGTAGTGGTGTTGTGGAGACAGGCTCAGGCACTGAGGGTACTGGTGTTATGGAGACAGGCTCAGGCACTTAGGGTAGTGGTGTTGTAGAGATAGACTTAGGCACCAAGAGTAGTGGTGTTGTGGAGACAGGCTCAGGCACTGAGTCTAGTGGTATTATGGAGACAGGCTTGGAAATTATGGTGAGGCCTAATAGAAAGCAGTTGTTGTTGGGGAATTCCATCATAAGAGGTGTAGAGCTGGACAATGGTGGTATGTAAGATGTCTTCCCGGAGCTACTGCTCACAGAGACAGGAGACGTATTTGTAATATTGTTAAGTGAGCAAAGCAGGAAGGGGAATTGGATGATCTTGTCCATCTAAGGAGAAATGACTTGGCTTGCAATGAGGTTTCAGAGGTAAAGGGAGTTTTTTGTGTTTTTGCCAATGATACAGGGCAGGTTGCTTCCACACTGTCATTCTCTGAAGTTCTGCATGTGCATAACACTCAGAATGACAGGCAGATGCGTATTAGGGACTTTAACTTGTGGCTTGGTGAATGGTGTCGGGAGCAAGGATTTGGCTTTATTTCTCATGGTAGCTCTGTTTGGAATGGAAATAAACTGTACAAAAAAGATGGTTTGCATCTTTCTCAAAAGGGAACAAATGTTCTCAGTGAGCAGTTCAGAGGTTTTGCTAGGATGTATTTAAACTAGGATGGGGGGCAAAAGGGTGATAAAACATCAATCTAATTGCCCCTAACACAACGACAGAAGGTGCATGTAGCTAGTGTGTTAAAAAATGATAAGCTTAGAGTCATGTCTATAAATGCTCGCAGTTTAGGGTGTAAGATCCATGAACTTGTGGCAATAATGGCAACTGATAATGTAGATTTAGTCGCTGTTACTAAGACATGGTATAATCAGAAAAATTACTGGGACATAGCAATACCAGGGTACTCTTTATATAGAAAAGTTAGAGAAGGCAAGAAAGGGGGAGGGGTGGCCCTGTATGTGAAAGATAGCATAAAATCTAGCCTAATAAAAGTTATTGATGCGAACATAGAGTCCGTTTGTGTTACGTTAGAATTTGGTAATCACACAGTAACTCATGTAGGTGTGATTTATAGGCCCTTAGGACAAATAGAAGAGTTAGATAATCTACTAGTTGAGGAAATAGCTAAAATTACAATGAAGGGGGAAGTTATTATCATATGTGACTTTAATCTTCCTGATGTGAATTGGAAAACCAAAATAGCTGCTTGTGCCAAGAGCACACATATTCTAAACTCCCTACTGGGATTGTCTCTAAAACAAGTCATTGATGAGCCAACTCGTAAAGAGGCCATACTAGATTTAGTGTTAACAAATGGAGATTTGGTATCAGATATTACTGTAGGTGAAAGTTTAGGATCCAGTGATCATCAGTCAGTGTGGTTTAATATAAGAACAGTGACTGAGTCACACCACACAAAAACAAAAGTTTTAGACTTTAGGAAAACATATTTTTCTAAAATTAGAATATGTGTAAAGGAGTCATTATCAGATTGGAGCAATTTAAATGGAGTCCAAGAGAAATGGGATTATTTAAAAGTTGCACTGCTGAAGGCAACAGCAAATTGTATTAGGCTTGTCAGTATAAGCAAAAAATTCAAGAAACCACTGTGGTATTCCGCAGATGTGGCCAAAATAGTAAAAAACTAAAGGTTAGCATTTAGTAACTATAAAAAAACCCAGAGTGAGGAAGACAGAATGATCTATAAGATTAGGCAGAAAGAGGCTAAGCAAGTTATCATTTTGTTCAGTATTTACAGATGAAAATGAAGGAAAGGGGCCTCAGTTAGGAAAAAGGACAAATGAGCAATTTGTTACATGTGAGTTTACAGAGGAAGAGGTTCTATTTCAACTGTCAAAAGTAAAGACAAACAAGTTAATGGGACCTGATGGAATACACCCAAAGTTATTAAAAGAGCTTAGTGGTGTACTGGCAAAACCATTAACTGATTTATTTAACCAATCATTGTTAACAGGAGTAGTACCATAAGATTGGAAATTAGCGAATGTTGTGCCCATTCACAAGAAAGGTAGTAGGGAGGAGTCGTGCAACTATAGGCCATTAAGCCTTACTTCAGTAGTGGGGAAAGTGATGGAAACCATGTTAAAGGATAGGATTGTTGAACATCTAAAATCACATGGATTTCAAGACCATAGACAGCATGGGTTTGCTTCAGGGAGATCATGCCAAACTAATCTTATTGATTTTTTTGATTTGGTAACTAAAATAATAGATCAGGGTGTTTGCCTAGATTTCAGTAAGGCTTTTGACACTGTTGCACATAGAAGGCTTATCAATAAACTGCAATTTTTGAGTTTGGATTCCAATATTGTTGAATGGGTAAAGCAGTGGCTGAGTGACAGGCAACAGAGGGTTGTAGTCAATGGAGTATATTCAAAGCATGGGCTTGTCACCAGTGGGGTACCTCAGGGATCTCAACTTGGACCCATTATCTTTAATATTTTTATTAGTGATATTGCAGAAGGTCTTGATGATAAGGTATGTCTTTTTTGCTGATGATACTAAGATATGTAACATGGTTGATGTTCCAAGAGTGATAAGCCAAATAGCAAATGATTTAGGTAAACTAGAATAATGGTCAGAATTGTGGCAACTGACATTTAATGTGGATAAGTGCAAGATAATACATCTTGGACGTAAAAACCCAGGGGCAGAGTACAGAATATTTGATAGAGTCCTAACCTCAACATCTGAGAAAAGGGATCTAGGGGTGATTATTTCTCATGACTTAAAGGTTGGCAAACAATGTAATAGAGCAGCAGGAAATGCTAGAAAAATGCTTGGTTGTATAGGTAGAGGTATTAGCAGTGGAAAGAGGGAAGTGCTCATACCATTGTACAGAACACTGGTGAGACCTCACTTGGAGTATTGTACACAGTACTGGAGACCGTATCTTCAGAAGGATATTGATACTTTTTAGAAAGTTCAGAGAAGGGCTACTAAACTGGTTAATGGATTGCAGGATAAAACTTACAAGGAAAGGTTAAAGTCACTTAACATGTATAGCTTGGAGGAAAGACGAGATGGGGGGATATGATAGAAACATTTAAATACATAAAGGAAATCAACACAGTAAAAGGAGGAGACTATATTTAAAAGAAGAAAAACTACCACAACAAGAGGACATAGTCTTAAATTAGAGGGGCAAAGGTTTAAAAATAATCTCAGGAAGTATTACTTTACTGACAGGGTAGTGGATGCATGGAATAGCCTTTCTGCTGAAGTGGTAGAGGTTAACACAGTAAAGGAGTTTAAGCATGCGTGGGATAGGCATAAGGCTATCCTAACTATAAGCTAAGACTAGGGAGTAATGAAAGTATTTAGAAAATTGGGCAGACTAGATGGGCCGAATGGTTCTTTTTTGCCGTCACTGTTTATGTTTCTATGTTTCTGAAGCTATAGATTTCACACAACTTTCCAGTTGAGTGCCTGTCCAAATAAATGAAATACTAATTCCACCAATCATAACATCTGACAAAATCTAGTGATTTTTGTGTTGTTTGTGTGTGTTCCCAACACCCCACTAGCACACTAAATATTATGGAGAAAGGAGCCACATTTGGCAGATAAATGGTCTGAATGTAATACTTTATAAGGTGATATTGATCAAACACTTAATCAATAAAAAATCACATAATTTATCTAATTATCTCCAAACTTACAGTTGGAGGCACCTGTGGAGATTTATGTTTCCAGCTTTATGAAACCAAATTAGTCAAATCAACAATATTTCCCTGCTTGCTCTACAAGTAGTCAAATGAAATAAAACAAAGAAGGTTCTCCAAGACCCTTAAAGTAACACTATAATGCTGGAATACATATTTAGGTGTATGGTAAAACTGTGGCCTTTTATTCTTGTCTTACGAATATCTCATGGCAAATTAATCCATGCCACCAGTACCATCCTGCCCTGGGCATAGCTGTGTACCGCTTACATTAACTTTGAGTTCTTACATTACTGGGAGGGGTGCATTGGCGTTTCACCTAACCCTTTTAAATAATAGAAATGGTGTGGACCATAACTCCAATTACTCTCAGCTATTAATGACTGATGGTATTTACAGTTCACTATCCTTCTAACAGGTATCACCTAAACTACGGTCTCTAAAAACATTAAATCCACGCAAATTTCAAAGTTTAGACCAGGATAGCTAATTTGGAACCACAGGTGACTTGAATAATTTTTCCAATTCAGCAATTTTAGTCTTAAATGTAAAATTCACTTTGAATTCCCATAATTTCTAACTTTAGTAAATACCCAATATATACCCCATAGGCCTAAACTTTCAGTCAGCAGGAGAGTAAGAAACTGCTACATTAACATAGCAAGTCCTTTATCTACATGGTAAACACCTCTTTGACCCTAACCATAAGTACCCCCTAACCCTAGTGGAGACAGTAAAAACGATTGTACTATTGTAAAGGCAGTTCTAATGACATTGCATTTTGTGAATGTAGCAGCATTATAGAGCCTCTCAATCAACAATGTGAATGTATCATTTTGACATTTATGTTTTTAATGGACACTATCCTTCTCATACATGTAACAGACAAACTCAAACCTATTTAAAAAAATATAGTTTTCAATCTTTGTTAAAGGGTTACTAACTGTGTGCTGGGGACTAGTTCCACCCCCAGCGCATGTGAAATTGGCAGCATAGAACTCTGTAATGAGCTGGCAATGTCAATTCTGTGCATTAAATATGTCAGTTGTCAGCATGCACTGCACACTACCGATAGATGTGAAAATCTTCCCCTTGTAGGCATAGCGCCTGTAAAGAGAAGCTAGCTCTCCCCTCACACCTACTCTGCATTCCCTCGTGCCTCCCTCTGCTCCACGTGTTTTTTTTTTTTTTAAACATTCCTTTCTCTTCACTTACCCTGAGCAGCCACGTGACCCTAGGCCTACAGAATGGTCCAATCACAGGCTACTCTATGAGAAGCAAGTGACTGCACAGTGCAAGGCCCTGGTGACATTAGAGAGGACGTGTAAGGTCAGAACCAGGAGCTTCGCCAGATGCTGGATTCCGGGTGAGTAAAACCTTTTTTTTGCAAGTTTTTCTGCAAGTTTAATATACCCTATTAGGCACTATCTTTTCTATAGTGCCTAATATGGCATATTAAACTGGAAAGATCATATGGTTATGTTATTACATTGTCACTCAATTTATGGGGGATTTCCCATGAGAGAGTTACATGGTCCTTACATAATTAACCCTAAATGGACCAAACAACAGCTAGACATTTCTAAACACTTTCTACAACATAAGTTGGTTAACAACGTTTCATAGGAGGTGCAGCGTCACTACAGCTATAGAGGTGCATTTTGACAACCTTGTTATATGCAGTAATAAAACATTGAACAGCTCTGAAAATCTGATCATTTACTGTAATATTGTATCAAAATACCCAAAATTAACATAGGTTCAAAATCTGCATCTTTGATGTCATCATTGGTTTATTAGCTTAGTATTCACTGCTCCTGCCCTCTAGGATGTCACACTGCACTGTCTCATGCTTTAATCATGTATTCCTGACACTATAGTTTTGAAACCACCATTTAGGTTCCAGTCCCCTATATCCCCCATTTGTTTTTCTCACCTTTTTTCCAGCACCGCAAAGGTCCGTCGTGGCTAGCACTGCTCCTGCTCCACCTCCTTGGCTGAGATCAGCAATCTTGATGATCTCAACCAATCCAATGATTTCCAATAGGTGTCAGTAGACACCAGAACAATTAAAATAAACTGTAGTTGTTGTGGCTGTAGCAGAGCCCTAGTCCTGACAGGGACTTTCCTCCACTGGATGAACAAGAGTAGACTAAGAATGAAGATACTGCCAAGTAAATAGCCCACCTCCTCCCCAGTAACTGGACGACATGCAGTTCTGAGAGTACTATTGAAGTTTATTCTGCCTCACACGGCTTCTATGCACTGGCCCCTAGCATGGTGTTTTCACATCAAGAACATAGGGGTTTCTTCCCAAAAGCCTTTGTGTCTGAAAGACAATTAAGCTCAAATTAGGATAACTCAATTATCTCTCACATACAGAAACTTACATACATTTTTAACATATCCCAAAAATACACAAAAATAATACAGGAACCCCACAAAAATCTGAGCGCACAACATATCCAAAAAGTGCTCAGATCAGTTTGTTAGAACGAAAGTTTTGTTTGAATAAAGTTTTGACCAACTCTTTCTGGGGTTCCTGTGCGAACACCGACAAGCGCTCCTCCTGGCTGCTTTGGAGAAAATGCTTCCACTGTTCAGTAGATCCTATCTCCTGAATGCTGTTCATCTAGTTGGTCAGGAAGAGGGACAGGCAGTGGTACCATCTTTGCGGAGACGAGGGGCTGAAAATAGTTCCAAGCGTTCCTGCGTTCAGGAGACAGAATGGCGGCCATGCACTTTACCACGTGCGTTCAGTTATACGAATGGCAGCCACCCTGGGAAAGCACTCAAGTGAAGGTGTCAAGTTGTTAATCAGTGGTTAACAACCAGGGGAGGTCAGTGTTCACTGGGGCACAAAAAGGGGACCATACACCAGTCATTCGGGAGACGAGCAAGGGGGTAAGGACAACCAAACACAAGGGAATAGAGTTTGCTACAGTGGTGACTCTAGTGTCCCTTTAACAACCGCCGGAAAACATAGATGAAGTCATCGGAGTGCAAAATCGGGATGCTGCTATTGCCTGTTTCCAGTTACCTAAAAGTAAATGGTCTAGTAGAAAGTGAACGCATTCTCAATCTCTTTAGCACTGAAAGGGTTAAAACTATATTTGATTTAGTCTCCGTTGCGCATGTTGCCAAGAAACAAAAAAGTGTGGAAGCGAAGCAAACTCAAAGTAGGAAATTACAAACTATTGCTGCCGAAGTGTGAAACATTTATTAACCTATTTAAGGTTAATGGGAACTGCCTGCAGGGAATTCAGTGCTGAATGTGTTAAAGACATAACCAAAGATGGGTGATCATAAAATCCTCACTCCATATGGTGTGAAATCCCAAGAAGTCAACTACAAGAAAAAAAAGAAAAAAAAAACTAAAATCAATAAAAGATGCAAAAACTTTACAATACATAATTATATATCGTGGTCATTTTGGCAGCAAAAAGGTTAATGGTCCAAAAGAGTAATGTATTAGCCTTTCTTTGAAACGTTCCGCTATGGGCAGTTGCCAAGAGTGGGATGAATGTACAATATTCTTGCACTCAATTCTTTCCTTCAGTGCAGGTTATTATTAAGCGAAATATGTCAGCTGGTAAATGTCATGTCGATCCACTATTACCCTGATTGAGGTTTTTTCCCTTGTAAATGTAGCTATCTAGAAATTGAGTTGTCTGACACACATGCAGAGATTGAACATTTTTGCTAATGTAGTCGATGCGGTGGAAGGAATAGTTGACTTCTATTGCTTCCTTGTGGTTGTGACCTCTCGTTAGAGAAACTTTTATGTACAGTGGAACATAAGGTAAGAACTCGTTAACATTGCAGTCACTCTTTATTAAGGTGACCTTAGCATGCTGTATGTCACTTTCCAATATTCGGATTCCACTGTTTTGAAGTGTAATTCCATGCACATAGAAAAAAAAAAAAAAAGCTCTGCCTTTAGATTTTTCAGGATGATTTCTACCGAAGCATAACATTGAAAAACCATCTCTCTGTACATAAAATAAAAGGTTGAATTTCAGTTAAAGTGGCCCTGTCATTTTTTTTTTGTTTGTTTTCCTTTCCTTATACCCTCCTGTATTTTTACATTTTTTTAATTCTTTATTTTTGTACTGTTAGGAATTCAGTGGTGCAACATTATAGGCTTCTGCAAAAGCCACTTCGTAACACACGTGTCTTATGATGTACAGAAAGGAAGAATATGTTAGTCAGAACATGTATCCCTCCTGTATTTTAATGATTATTGTTGCCAATTACCTTCATTTATATTTATTATCTTCCCTTCCTTGCCGGATCACAATATTTGAGTGCGGCCCTTTTGCCATCGCCATCATGTCTGCTGTTGAATCATGTTATTGATAGATTGTGGCAATGCTTAGTTGGTAACTGGAACATAAACTTGCAAGGAGTGTGGTACAAAACAGGTAAGTGAGGATTAATTAAGATGGCCTCTAATCTAAAATAGTTACTATATGTACTCCTCTAGGACAAACCCCACCTCCAGTTATACTAGCCAGTCCCCCCACTACGCCCCTCCTATGCCTGTCTCCAAGCAATGTAAAGGCCCATTCCACTTAGCTGCACTGCTCCATGGCCTACATTCAGATGACTGCTCGTCTACAAAATAACATTAGCCATGTTTTTAAAATTTGCATGTAAAATGTAAAAATGACCAGGCTTGTTGGCACAACAAATGTAGGTCAGTATAGGTAAACATATGTGTACAGTGTGTCTGCCTGCCTGTGTGTGTGTGACTGCCTCCCTGTGTGTGTGTGTGTGTGACTGTCTGCCTTTGTGTGTGTGTGTGGGTGACTAACTGACTGCCTGCCTGACTGCCTACCTGTGTGACTTTCTGTCTGTGTGACTGCCTGCCTGTGTGTGTGTGTCTGACTGTCTGTCTGTCTGCCTGTTTGTGGCGGTTTGACTGTGTGTGTGTGTGTGTGTGTGACTGTCTGTGTGTGACTGTCTGCCTGTGTGTGACTCCAATTGTGTGTGTTGCTGTAGCTGTGCCATTGTGTGTGCCTGTATGTGTGCCTATCAGCGTGAGTGTCTGCATGCCTGTAACCGAGTGTGTATGACTGTCTGCTTGTAAAGGAATATGTGTGACTGTTTGTTTGTGACTGTGTGTGTGACTGTCTGCCTGTAACTATGTGTGTGACTGTGTGCCTGTAACTGTTTGTGATTGTGTGCCTGTAACTGTGTGTGACTGTCTGCCTTTAACTGTGTTTGGCTCTGTGACTGTCTGCCTCTAACTGAGCATGTGTGACTGTCTGCCTGTAACTGAGCGTGTCTGACTGTCTGCTTGTAACTGTTTGTTTGACTGTCTGCCTTTGCCTGTGTGTGTGACTGTATATATAAGGCAACTTGTTGGGGGGGGAGGGTAGGGGGGAGGGTATGGGGGCGCCTAATGGCCTAAGGCCGGCACTGATACCACTATTCCTTTTACAGTTGGCAGCATTAATAATAATCCAATTGACCAACTATAGAAATTTTATTTACCTATTCTTATTATTTGTTAAGTAATAAATGGCTACTTGTTTTTCATTTTGTTTTTTTTGTTCAGGTGAATTTAATGAATTCTCAGAATGAGAATCGGAATGACCAAATATGTGGCCAGTTTTTGGTGTTTCACCAATGCCTGGTTTCCTAAACTTTTGTGGGTGCTCTTTCATAACTATTCTTTTCTGTAAATATCTTTATTAAGTTTTCAAAGTAAGCAAACATTGCAGTTAGCAAGATAAGCCAAATCAATGTAACTGATTTAAAGCAAGAGTATTTAAACAGGGTAGGTATGAAGAAGCAATACATTGTTAATGACAAGTCGGGACAAAATACGATTCATTGGCATCGATTTAACATTTTTGGATAAGCTTTTAAAATGATTAACTTTTTTGAAAAATATTTTAATATCTGGATTTTTTTATATATTGGTAATTTTTCTATATACAATATAATAAAAAAATATTATATTTAGGTCAATATTAGACTGACAGATATATATCTTATTAAAGAGGAAATGGTAAAAAAGGAAGGAACATCAATTTTGTACTGGAGTTGATCACATGGACATAAAACAATTTCTAATTATAGGATATAAGGTCAAGGTTCCTATTTATGTATGTTTAATCAACCACTTGCATCAAAGCTGAGTATATAAAAAAAAACAAAGAAAGGGGCTTCACAGGCTAAAAGTGACAGGTTCATGATCTTTCATACATGTTAGGAGTTCTGCGAAATTTGACACATATATGTGTCGAGTTTCAGAAAATATATTTCAGACAATGTTGGAATTTTCTTTATTCCACGATTAAAGAACAAAGTGTAAATACTCTCAAATTTGCCTACCCTGTCTTTATATATATATATATATATATATACACACACACACATATATATATATATTTATTTATTATCTTGCTTTTATTCTTTATTGTCACAGCTGTAGTAATTTCGGCCATGGCTTGACAAAGATGTCAGAAGTTGTCCCAAAGCAAGCTTTGGGTATGCATGAACAGTAACAGACGGTGCTGTATGTGTGATAATTAACTGCTTGCTGTGCATCATGATACGGCAGCCAACAAATGTAAAGTAATGCTGGCGATGTCCAAATCGTGCCTAATGGCCTTTCTAGATTTCCATGTCACTCTGCAGTTTGGTTGTAATTGATAGAAGTGATTTTTGACCTGAGCAGTCAATACATTATTTTTTGTATATTTGAAAGTTGTTGTTTTTTATTTGATCTCTGTCACTGCTGCCTGAATGATAAGAAGTCATTCTATTTGCGTTACACCAAGGGAGACAACTTGCACCTGTACATATTTCTCCTTATAACAGTACCCTTGATGCCCGTTGGCAGCGCTGGCAGTGGTGTCAGCAAGTTCCTAGCAAGTCACTACTTTTTATTTCCTTTACTGTTGTTGTTAGTTTTATTTCTATGATCCTTAAAGAAGAGAAAGAAGCAAATTGAAGTTTATGAGGTCGTAAATACCCACACAAACTTTAAAGTCCCCAGGCTGCAGCTTTTCTTACAGAACTACTCCTAGGGAAGTGTCATAAGGCTAGTCTTCTAAAGCAGATTTATGGCCATGTCTACCCAGCCATTTGTCTCTGGGAGATAGATTCTGTGTATTACAGCAACATTCTAATCAGACAAAGAATACATGCATTCCTTAGTTATCCTGACCATGGCTTTTGGATAAAATGTTTCAGCATGCTGAATAATGTAATCAAAAAATCATCGCGCTGGAAAATTCTTTTTGCGTTTTTGCTTTTATTTTATTTTTTCCATTGTAAGTAAATCTTTTGGGCTAAAGTCACATTTGTGTGGCCAAAACGTTGTCTTTGTACCTCACTTCAATTGAAGGGACATTCGAGGCACTCAGACCACTTCATCTCATTGAAGCTGTCTGGGTACAGTGCCCCTGTCCACTTAACCCTGCAATGTAAAACATTGCAGTTTCATTGACTGTCTTCCAGACATACACTAGAGGTACTTCCTGCAATCTCATGGAGTTGAACTCCATGAAACGACATAGGACATGCTCGCGCAATGCATGAGGAAGTCCAACATCTTCAAAACACCATAGGAAAACAGTGATTCAACGCTCTCCTATGGGGAAGGTCTAATGAGAATGCAGCGCTCAAGCACCGGGGTCCCTATGGCCTGGAATAGAGCTGCGTGGAACCCTCTAATCACCTGGCAGAGGTCCACGGATGCAGAGGGACACTAAAGAGTTAGGAATATAGTTTTGGATTCCTAATGCTATATTGTTCCTGTAAAGTCTGCGATTTCTCCCACTTGGAGTGCCTAGTTCCGTTTCTTTTTCTTTATTGGGATAGAGTAAAAATTGGTACTAAGCATTTAGGATTAGAATTAGGGATACGATAAGCTTACTATTTAATGATCATTCATACGCTAAATGCCTACTGCTCAGTCTAAATATCTCTGTCCTGGCTCTTATATAAGTTTTCATAACTGAAAAGGTGATTTCGTTAGTGTATGAAAGTTAATGTCAGCACCCAAAAATGTTTTTTTTTTTTTACTAAACACAGAAATGTGGTGAATTGAAAACGCTATTACAATATTTTGGCTAATATTTAAATTCCAAATTTACTTTTCAATTTGCTAATATTCTGTTTTGGGAATAAACAACATAGTAAATTAGAAGCAATAAAAGGAGTGAAATTAACACTTAATTTTCTATATTCATAAAAACAAGAACTGATTTGTATACATTTATTTTTTATAATATGTTCACTTATCCTCTACATTCAACAAGAATGTGTTTCTGAGGCCTAAAATAAAATAATTTTAAAAAAATGCTGAAATTCATACTTAGGTCTTGATTTATTATTTTTGGTGAAGCTTTTCAAATGATCACAATCTGTTAGAAAAAAGTTTCAAAGGAATCACCATTAAAGTCTATGGGAATTTTTGTAGATAAATCACTTGAAAAACATCTTCTAACAGATCGTGATCATTTGATAAGTTTATCCTGCTGCTTCAGGCATTGTTATAAGCTCTGCAATTTTCACCTGACAATCACCAAAGAAAAACCATAGAGGAGGAAAGAGAAGGAGAAACAGTAAGAAAGTTTTTTTCCCCTCTTCTAATAACGATCCAGTTTTTGTAATGCCAGTTGTTAAAACCTTAATATACATTTCAAAGAAAATGAAGTATTACATGACAGACAAGGTAACACGAGTTAAATGCATTTGTCAATGTTTTATTTAAAGTATGATTTACGTAAATGTTGTCATTCCCCTTTAAAGGGACACCATAGGCACCCAGACCCCTTCAGCTCCTCGAAGTGGTCTGGGTGCATAGTCCCAGATCCCTTAACCCTGCCATTGGCAGGGGAGGAGCGGAGGCAGACCCTAACCAGTGCCAAGGGACATCTGCTTTGGACTAAGGTAAGTGACAGGAGGGATATTTTACCCCTTCTGCACCACGGGTGTGGGGGTGGCTTGAAGGAGGGGGCCACTATAGGGAGCGATAGTAAAAAAAAAGGATAGGGGGAAAGGTTGCGCCAAAACAATATTCGTATACTATGTAGGAGCAACACAAAAGGCTATTACAACAGAATAAAATAAATGAGTAAAATTATTACTATTACAAAAGATATAAATATGTAAAAAAAAAAAAAAAAGGTCCAGGGTAGAAATATAGGCTCACCAGAAGAAATTAATATGGAATTCTTCAGAGAATGTTCTTCCGCCAGGGGATCAAGGTCAGAAAAAGTCTTGTAATTCGTATATAATAAAAAAAAATTTTTAAGAACAGAGAGAGACTAATAGTGTAATATATCCCAGAATTTTGTATATATTAAAAGGTCTATATGGTCCTACTCATGTTTTTTTAGAGCTATGACTAGCTCTAGTTTGAATAGCGTACAGTGGTACAATCCCCACTTATAAGATACGTGAGACGTTAATAGTTGTTTTAATGTTTTGAAGACCATAAAATTATAAAAGGAACAATAATAGTGCTCACTGCTTTAAAAACTCCAGGAGTGTAGAAATAAATATATATAAATTGGTACTCACATTTGTTTGAGCAGGCAAACTGCTCAATGAATAGCGCTTGAGTGGTATGATCCCCACCTAGATTTATTTAGAGTAATAATCACTGGAACAGAATAAAAATGGATGCCAGGCAGTAGAGACGTAAAAATATTAATTAATTTAAAAAAGTAAAATGGCACACTCATGGTATAAAAGTAGCCAAAATACCTTTATTAGCAATTTTAAAAATATCCACAATGCAGTTCACCTTTAAGGCTTTATCAAGTGGAGATAAAAATAACTGACGTTACAAGCAATAGTTTATAAACATACATAATTGATTCTAAATTGGTGCCCAAATGACATCACAACAACATTTTAAGCATTTTTAAAATAAGTATTTGAGTTTATTAGGAGAATCTATATATCATAAGAGGCTATTTATGTGAAGAATAATGTAAAACGTTAAAAAGGTTTAGAACGCTCGGAATATGTTATTAAAATTGATCACATGGTCACGGCCATCTTTAGTATTGGGCTGCGCCACGTGGTTACTGCTAAGTTTTCTGGTTAGTGTAGTTTTGAGCCGCGAAAGGCTCAAAACCAAAAACGGGCGCCGCTTATTCGCAATTGCAGCTAGACAGGGAGTGGGAATGGGTTTATTTTTCCAGATTACCTCTAAATTGATCTAAAAGAGGTCTCCGTGATCAGGGTTTAATAAGAAATATTTCACCAAGATATACATGGCGGCGGCCATGTTTTTGGCATCACTAATGAGACAAAAAACGGCAGCTATGTTTTCGGTGTCTTCAATGAGACAAAAGGCGGTGGCCATATTATTGTGGAATGAAAAAATAATAAATAATAGAACGACTTAAGAGATAATGTGTTATGTGAATAGTGAGGGTTATACCTAATGTGATACTGATGAGATAAAAGGGGATAAAAAAATAAATAAGATAAAATAGAAATAAAAATATATTGAGGTAAATAAAATGGAAAGAAAAGAATAATCTTAAAATAAGTTAGAATAAAAAAAACATAAGGAATATGATTAAAAATTAATATATAAAATATATAAAATTAGAAGTTTAAGATAAAAAATGTAACAAGAAGGTAGTAAAAATAAAAATGAATATAAAAATAAAAATAAGAAAAGATAGGATTCAGTATGTGTATGGAATGTTATAAAAAGTTGAAAAGATCAAAGTCTACATTTAAACCAACAAGGGCAAGAGTTTTTAGCAGAAAGACCCAATACATTTCTTTTTCTTTTTTCATAACATTTCCAACTCTCCAGGGAATATTGCATTTTTGGATACCAATGCATTTAAGGTGTTTTGGATTTTTATTATGTATCAAGAAATGTCTGGATACTGAATGGTTAAGATACCCTTTAATAATGTTCCCGCAGTGTTCAGCAAATCAGATTTTTAAGCATCTTTAGGCCATCCCTACGTATTGGAGGCCGCATGGGCACTCCAATAGATATATTACATTCTTTGTGTTACAGCAAATTAGGTATTTTATAGGTTTATTTTATAACGGTTTGTAATATTGAAGTAAAATTTGTGGTCTTGGAATTCATATAGGGTTAGTCCTCTTACAAACTACTGTATACATTTATTACATCTAAAAAAAAGTCCTTTGATTATAATAAAAAAGATCAGTTTTTGCTGATAGAATCTTTAGTAAAACAATTTGTAAGAATTGATTTAAAATTTGGGGGCGCCTCTAAAAACAATATTGGGATTATCTGATATAAGATCTCTTAATATATCATCTTGTTTTAAAATATGCCAATGTTTTTTAATAATTATTTTACAACAACTTTGTTTTCTTGGAACTATAGTTTCCCTTTTAGATAACATCCAGACTTGGGTAATATGTTTTATTTACTCTACATGATAATTAACTACATAAATATACAAAATATATGTGACTTGCCTTACAACTACTTAATGGCGTGGTGTTGGAAGATATTCTCCATGGTGATAAGTGGGTATGATCAACAACTTACAAAGTAAATATATCCTGTTTCATTTCAGTTTACGTGTTCTTACATATGGAAGTATACTTTACCCATGGAGAACTGATCTTAACACCAAAGCTGAATTCTCTCCATATGTCTATATATACTGGTATTTTGTGCCCTGTGTGACGGGAAGATAGAGAGATATATCTAATATAAATATGGTGATGTATATTCTTGATGTTAATGTTTAGGTCATATATTAAAGATTGTGTGAATAAACCACAAACATCTCTGTCCTTTGTATTTTTGTTTCCCAACTGTAGTCTAGTATTGTCTGAATTTTGAACTCTATTATTTAGCGTGCATGCTAAGACTGCCTGCTGCTAGCCTCACGGCCCAGCACGTAGCGGTCAGTGATTGTACAAACTATGTAGACAGACAGCTGGTCTTCAGATCTCCTGCTGGCGTAGCCAAGCCTTAGGATGAGTGGAATGGAGAAAAATCTGGCAATCTTAACCGATGCAGAGTTAGAAAGGCCTACTGAGTACTGAGAAAATTCAAGGCAGATGGTTTGACATAGGACAGGACAAATGTGACAGGTAAAACAGAGTGAAATAAATGCAGGACACAGATTTTTTCACTGTTTGCATAGCTGGGTCAACAAATTGATTCCCGATTTACCAGCAACAGGTTTTATTCCCTTTGAAGATGTATTTAATTTACTTTTGTAAAAAAATATATGTAAAAGGAAGGAGCTACTGGGTTCAAGTCTACCTAGGCTATTATATTATTTACCTGCACCTCAGTGCACAAGGCATATGGAAATAAGGGGTCATTTCTATAATTTAATCTAGCCAAGCTCATTAATAAAAAGTGTCGGGGATGACTGCTTTTTAGTATTTAACTCCTCACATAGATTTGATTGCATTAGTTCCATCCTAGGGCAGAGTACAGAGGAATGACCAGGTGGACTACTCCCTGACTATTTGTGCAGAATTTAACTTCTAAATATACCTTCCAAATGGCAGAGAATTGAGCACTGACACTGCAGGAGCATGATCTATATACTAAATCTGCTTAATTGAGCTAAATTTGTTTTGGTGAGTAGAGAGTCCCTTTAAATTATCCTCTTTGAAACTTTTTTATATTGTGGGTCACAATCATCTAGTGGATGAAGTTCTATATTTACAGAGTTCTACTTTGATGATTGGAACTTATTAGAGACATCTGGAAAACATAGCACCATAAATAAAGATTGGTTGATGTGTGACTCTACACTGGTGTGCTTCAATTCAGAACAAGAAATAAATATACTCAATTTCATAGGTTACAAAGCATCGGCTCATCTAAAATTGTTGATAAGTCAACAGTAATTTCAAACTAGAAGACTCCATTCCTTAATATAATTTAAGGCCCTTAAAATGGTATGTGATGTTACTCTCTTTCCTTTCATTAGCTTGCTAGGGGAAAAATGTGCGTATTGTTGATGCAAAGGAAAATTGTTTCTTAAGCAAAGAAATACCAATATCTTGCAAATATTGAAAAATATTTTATGCATGAGTAATTTGGACCTTAAATATTATTTTACTTGAAAGGTAAAAGAAAGCGACAAATTTATGTCAGAGAAAATTAGAAAATAGAAAGGAAGGTGGCAGTAGCGTTTTGCTGCGGAAACTATTTAAAATGAAAAAAAAAGATGTGTTTATAGATGAAAGGGTTGCTTTACAGAGTGAAAGATAGCAAGAACTAGATACATATGGAATAAAGCATTTTTAAAAGGAAAATGTAATAAAATCAGCATATCTGAAAAAAAGGAGGAGAAGAGAAAAGTAAAGTATATGGAACATAAAAAGTACAGGTTTAGAAATAAAAGACATGTAGAATTGCAAGGGGGAATTAAAGCTCCAGAAAAACTAAGGAGGATAGAAATGAGCAAAGAATTGAAGATATTAGAGAAGAAAGCATTAGATAAGAGAACAAAGGGTATGAGATGCAAAACCATTAAAATAAAGAGGCGATTACAAAGAGAAGAGATAGAGGTGGAGAACACATAATGTGTGATTTATTGGTGGCCTCAAAGAGCAGAAGTATCTGGTGAGTTGCTCATACATCAAACCAGACAGCATTGCCACTGTTTAACAAACAGGTCCTGCGTCCCATGACATTGTCAAAAGTGTTGGAATATATCTGTCTGCAACAAGATCCTGAGATCCGTAGCCTCCAATAAGAAAGGAGCACTGGAGTAACGGAGACCTACTTATTAACCCTCCACTTACTCAATGGAATTGTGCAGCAATTAGTTACATGCCACTGTGGCTCTAAAAGAGTGTAATGGAAATCTCATGAAAGGTAACTGGTCCAGTGATGTCAACATGAGTAACTCTCCAAGAATGCCTAAGCATCAGGTAGTCTCGACACATCCCCAGAATTAAATCAGCAGTATTATTTGTCAGAAGAGACGTGTGTCAAAAATAAGTTATTAAACCTTAAATTTACTCTTCAAGCTTAGATTGTTGACATAGCTTGCAAATGTTCTTCCAGAGCTAACCTTTCCTTTTGCAATGAGTGTTGAAGGGGATGGCTATTTTCTTATTACTAGCCAGCATACACTGATCATGGGTGGGGCTCCACCCGTGCTACTTAAAGTTAAGCCCCCAATAGGTTGCTCATGGGTGAAGTATGGGTGTCTAGGCCCCCCTGTAACAGTGCAGGCCCCCCAATGGCTGCACAGTTGGTAGTTTTTAGTTACAGTGAGCTGCAGAAAACTCAGGAGCTGACTAGTAGGGCTTACGAGAGGACCAGTGATGCCGCTGATTTGGGGCCCCTCCACTCTGGATATCCATGGTAGTAGATTTCAAATGATGGCTGCCGCACATGTTTGGCTGCCATCTTTAAACCTGGAAAGTGCTTTGCAGCATTGCTCTTGAACTCTAGTATTGCCATGGTTTACCACACCAACGCGTCGAACGTAGCAGCATGGGGATAAGGATTCCCCCCTCCTTGTCAAAATGAATCCAAAGGGAGGGAAGAATAACTTTATGTAGTAATTTGTTCCTGCTTCACGTGGGGATGGAGAATATAGTTAACACTTTATTCTATAATATTAGTGGGACGTTGATTTTGAGTGTTTTTGGTTAACTTATTAGGGTGTTAGGGTTTGTGGATCAATCGTGTCTACGCCAGTGACGTCTTGTCCATAATTAGGACAGCACTCCACTACTTTTTATGTAGGGAAACATTTATATGCAGTAGTTTATAAAATTAGCTTCTTTTTTTGGAGGGGAGAGTGCTAAGAAAATAGTGTCTCTTTAATTCTGTAATAAATTAAAATTTTGCAGAGCCTCTCCCCCTTTTGGCAGCTGTTTGGAGAAGCTTACTTGAGAGCATCTAGGCATGTCAAAAATTGGGGCTAGTTTGAAATCTGCCCTCTTTCATCAGGTTTTGCACATGCCCAGTGTCCTTTAAGAAGACATTTCAGTAATTTCCATTGAGTTACCATTCAAGCAGCAGAGCCAGCTGACCATGACGGGAGGCATGCTATTGGTCTCTCTATTCAGGAGCCATCATAGGCTGATAGTTCCAGAGGATAGGGTTATAGTGCCCAGAGGAGAGAGAAGCAATTAGCCATTTTGGAAGTAACACAGAGAGAGCACAACAGCAACAGCCATGGGCTTCCGCAGGGGGGGGGCAAGGGGGGGCACTTGCCCCCTCCCCTGGATTTTTCAGCTTGTTCTGCTATTTTTCATGTGATTGAAAATGAACTACAATACCGCAATGTATAGAGAGAGACAGGGATAGGTGTAACGATACCTTACCTGGGTCCGCCGATCCCGCGCGGCACGACAGTTTCCCCGGCTGCTTCCGGGGAGCGGCGCAGCCTCTCGGACGCTGCCCGCTCGCGGCAAGATCCGTTTTATGACGCGGCGCATGCGCGCCGACGTCATAATGATTTTGCCGCGAAAATTCTAACGCGGCCACGCTCCCGAACCTTTTGGGGGCGTGGCTTTAAAGTGACACACACACATTAGTATAAAAGGGCATCCCTGTCCACCCCTCAGTGCCCTAGTGTGGTTCTTGATTGTTCCCCTAGTGCTCTTATACTGTTTAGCTGTTTTTCTGGTATTTTGACTCTTGGCTTTCGTTCTGACTATTCTCCTATCTGGCTCCCTGACTTTTGGCTTGGCTTTCTCGTTTATCCCGATTTCCGTACTCCCTTGACCCTCGGCTTTTTCTTGACCATTCTTTGACGTTAAGTCCGGCCACCCTAAGGTCCGGTATACGTCCCTTTCAGGGTTACCATCTGTGTGAAGGGGTCACTATCGTGACATTACACTAGGGCCATGGACCCTGCAGGTGCTAATCCTCATGGCCCGGTTCCTGATAATCGGTTTGAGGAGCTGGACCATCGTATGGACCAGTTTGCTGTAGCTGTTCAGACCTTGTTAGCTCGGACTGCACATCTACAGTCAGAGGACCATATCCCGGGTCTTAGACCCCAGGAACCTCATTTGGAGATGGCGGCAGGGGGAGCTTCTGCCCATGCCACATCCCCTCTCCGTTATGGAGGTGATCCCAAGGGTTGTCGGGGTTTCCTCAATCAAATAAGTATTAACTTTGAACTTCATCCTAGGGCGTATCCTACCGATAGAGCAAAGATTGGTTATATTATAACATTGTTAGTCGATAGAGCACTAGTTTGGGCCAATCCATTGTGGGAAAACGACAATCCCATAGTTTTCAACTACGCAGAGTTTGTCGCAGCCTTTAGAAGAACATTTGATCCCCCTGGAAGACGTACCAATGCTGCTAAAACCCTATTACGAATGAGACAAGGGTCTCGTTCCCTTGTGGACTATGCCCTAGAATTTCGCACTCATGCTGCAGAGGTCAGATGGAATGAGCAGGCCTTTGTAGATGTGTTCATGAACGGACTTTCTGACAAACTTTTAGATGAGGTAGCCACCCGAGACCTCCCTAATGTGTTGGAAGAATTAATTACATATCTAGCACATATAGACGAACGTCTCCGACATAGACAAAACACCAGGGATAGACCTAGGCGTATGCCGGAACGCCTGGCATTAACGTTTCCTTCATCTGAGGAAACCACTGTCGCTCCAGCAGAACCCATGCAACTGGGAGCCACACGGTTGTCTGAACATGAGAGACAATATAGACGAAGGGAGGGACTTTGTATGTATTGTGGGAAAAGAGGACATACCCGCCTACACTGCCCAAGCCGGCCGGAAAACTCCAACGCCTAAGCCCTCAAGGAGGACAGGCCTTGGGTGTAACGTGTATGTCCTCCTTCCAAGATAGGAAAGACCTCAGGCTTCTTCTACCGATAACTATAGAATGGGAGGGAAGGTTAATAACTACTTCTGCGCTAATAGACTCTGGGGCAGCTGAGAACTTTATTGACCATACTTTCGGCCAACATCACAACCTCCCATTTCGAGAAAGATCAACACCCTTGGCCGTTGAGACCATAGATGGTAGACCATTATCCATTCCTTTTATTACTCAAGAATCCAAACCCTTAGTCTTGACTGTAGGTTCGTTGCATAAAGAAACCATAATCCTACAGCAAATACCTTCTCCCACCTTTCCGATTATACTTGGGTTTCCTTGGCTTACCAAGCATAATCCTCTAATTAGCTGGGAGAGGAAAGAGATTGTAAAATGGGGTGATTCTTGTTTTAAAGAGTGTATCAGTCGAGTTAAACCTATAGGACTCCTCAACGTTCCTACCATGGAACCATTAACCACTCAAGTACCCGAACCATATCGGGATCTCAAGGCAGTCTTTGAACAAAGGGAAGCAAACAAATTACCACCCCATCATTCTTATGACTGCGCTATTGATTTGTTGCCTGGTACTATGCCCCCTAGGGGTACCGTGTATCCCCTCTCTGTGACAGAAAACAAAGTACTTGAAGAGTACATCACAGAGAATTTGAAGAAGGGTTTTATTACCAAATCACCCTCCCCGGCTGGTGCAGGGTTTTTTTTTGTTTCCAAAAAGGAAGGTGACCTGAGACCCTGCATCGATTATCGGGGATTAAATAAAATAACAATACGAAATGCATATCCTATTCCGCTCATTACTGAGCTTTTTGATAGGCTAAAGGGTGCTACCATATTCACTAAGCTAGATTTACGGGGATCTTATAATCTAGTTCGTATTAAGAAGGGACATGAGTGGAAAACGGCCTTCAATACTCGCTATGGCCATTATCAATATAGGGTTATGCCCTTCGGTTTATGCAACGCTCCGGCAGTCTTTCAAGATTTCATAAACGATGTATTAAGGGACTATCTACAAAGGTTTGTTGTTGTTTATTAGATGACATACTCATCTACTCTAAGAATATCAAGGAGCACCATAGACACGTTAGAATAGTTATCCAAATTATTAAAAAACGGACTCTACTGTAAATTAGAAAAATGTTTATTTGACGTGGAGAAGGTTAATTTCTTGGGTTACATAATTTCCGGTTCCGGCTTTCAAATGGAACCTAAAAAACTAGAAGCAATTTTAAATTGGCCCCTACCCATTGGACTTAAAGCCATCCAACGTTTCCTGGGGTTTTCTAATTACTATAGAAAGTTTATCAGAGGATTTTCCTCTATTACCGCTCCTATTACCGCTATGACAAAAAAGAATAGAAGTCATACGGTGTGGAGTACCGAAGCTAAGGAAGCCTTTGAAAAATTGAAGCTAGCCTTTTCTTCAGCCCCGGTGTTAAGTCACCCTAATCCTTTGCGTCCTTTTTTGCTAGAAGTGGATGCTTCTGAGACAGGGATAGGGGCTGTACTCTCTCAGATATCCTCGAATGATCAACCCCTGCATCCCTGTGGCTATTTTTCTAAAAAACTGACGGAAACAGAACGAAGATACGATATAGGTGATAGGGAATTGTTGGCTATCATTTCAGCACTCAAAGAATGGCGGCATCTATTAGAGGGGACATCTGAACCGATCATCATCCTCACTGATCACAAGAACCTTTCCTATTTTGGAGAAGCTAAAAGAATGACTGACAGGCAGATTCGTTGGTCTTTGTTCCTAACACGTTTTAACTACATAGTGACATACAGACCCGGTTCTAAGAATACAAAAGCAGATGCCTTATCTCGGCAACATGAGCACATATCTCCACCAGTAACCCATTTATCTTCTATAATCCCTACTTCACAAATAGTGGCCACAGTACGTACTAAAATCTCTTCTAGCTTAATAGAAGTATTGTCTAAATGTCAAAACCACAACTCCCTGACTATCCCTCAGGGGAAATTATACGTACCCTTCAATTATAGAAGACGAATCCTATCCTTGGTACACGACTCTAAGATTGCCGGTCATCCCGGTATCCATAAAACAGAAGCACTACTCGAAAAGCAATTCTGGTGGCCTTCTTACAAGAAGGACATTCGAGAGTATGTCCTAGCCTGTAACATTTGTTCCTCTAGTAAGTCTCCTAAAAGTCGCCCTTTAGGCCTCCTCATGCCGTTACCTATTCCCGAAATGCCCTGGTCAAGTATCGCCATGGATTTCATAGTAGACCTACCACCTTCAAAAAATCACCGGGTGATTCTAACTATCATCGATAGATTTTCCAAAATGACCCACCTAGTCTCTTTAATTAAACTTCCTTCATCCTCAGAACTGGCCACGATATTCATAAGGGAGGTGGTTCGTTTACATGGTATCCCTACAGACATAGTCTCTGACAGAGGCTCACAGTTTGTTTCCAGGTTTTGGAAGGCGTTTTGTGTTCAGTTAGGTATCAAACTTAACCACTCCTCTTCATACCATCCCCAATCCAACGGAGTTACTGAGAGAATGAATCAGTCACTAGAACAGTACCTTCGTTGCTTCATCTCCGATCACCAAGATGATTGGAAGGAGTTACTCCCTTGGGCTGAATTCGCCCACAATAACTGGGTTCACGAATTAACACAACATAGCCCCTTTTTTATAAATTATGGCTTTGACCCTACTACTCTTCCGAGTTCCTTTTCATCCTCCGCAGTGCCAAGTGTTGACTATACTGTGAGGAATATGAAAGAAACTTGGTTAGGGGTCAAGCGTATCCTGACTCATAAGGCCGATGCTCAAAAAAGCAAAGCGGACACCCGGCGCAAGAATGCTCCGAATTTTATAGTGGGAGATAGAGTGTGGTTGAGTACACGCAATATTAAACTACGAGTCCCCTCTATGAAATTTGCTCCGCGATTCATTGGTCCTTTTAGGATCCTCCAACGGATTAATCCAGTCTGTTATCGCCTGGATTTACCAGCTAATATGAGGATACCCAATTCCTTTCATGTTTCTCTTCTGAAACCTTTGATTTGTAATCGCTTTACTCGTAAACCCAGGTCTCCTCGTTCTACTCTCATTGATGGCCAAAACGAATACGAGGTTAAATCTATTTTAGACTCGCGTATCTCTAGAGGTCGGCTCCAGTATCTGTTGGATTGGAAGGGGTACGGTCCCGAGGAAAGGTCATGGGTAGATGCCTCGGACGTGCACGTGCCTCGCCTAGTCCGTTCCTTTGCTAGGCGTCGTTCTCACGGACCCTGTCCTGCCCACCCTGGGGGCGGTCCTCGAGGGGGGGTACTGTAACGATACCTTACCTGGGTCCGCCGATCCCGCGTGGCACAACAGTTTCCCCGGCTGCTTCCGGGGGGCGGCGCAGCCTCTTGGACGCTGCCCGCTCGCGGCAAGATCCGTTTTATGACGCGGCGCATGCGCGCCGACGTCATAATGATTTTGCCGCGAAAATTCTAACGCGGCCACGCTCCCGAACCTTTTGGGGGCGTGGCTTTAAAGTGACACACACACATTAGTATAAAAGGGCATCCCTGTCCACCCCTCAGTGCCCTAGTGTGGTTCTTGATTGTTCCCCTAGTGCTCTTATACTGTTTAGCTGTTTTTCTGGTATTTTGACTCTTGGCTTTCGTTCTGACTATTCTCCTATCTGGCTCCCTGACTTTTGGCTTGGCTTTCTCGTTTATCCCGATTTCCGTACTCCCTTGACCCTCGGCTTTTTCTTGACCATTCTTTGATGTTAAGTCCGGCCACCCTAAGGTCCGGTATACGTCCCTTTCAGGGTTACCATCTGTGTGAAGGGGTCACTATCGTGACAATAGGAAGCTGCATCTTATCCCTGCTTCTCTCTGCTGATTGAAACCGCAGGGGAATAACACATGCAGGCAAAAGAGACAGACTACAGATGAGGTAAGTGGGGGATGGTGGGAGGGTTTGAGATAGGCTATAGATTTGGGGGGGAGCAGCAGCCTATAGATTTGGGGCAGGGGGACAGCAGCCTATAGATTTGGGGGGGCAGCAGCCTATTGATTTGGGGATAGATTTGGGGGGGGGAAATCATAGCCCATAGATTAGGGGAGTGAGGGATGGGGGGAAGGTTTGAGATAGCCTATAGATTGGGGGGGGGAAATCATAGCATTTTCATTTAGGTGAAGTTGTTATGGTGACCAGAATGGTCCTTTAATTTGCTTAAAGGAACACTATAGTGTCAGGAATACAAACATATATTTCTGACACCATAGTTGTGAAAACGCTATTCACCCTGGTTTTATGTGATAATGGCTATGCCCCTTCCCTTTCATGACACTGTCAAAAAGGTACCAAGCATGGATGTCATTACAAATATGCCCCCCCCTGGAAAAATTCCTGCGGACGCCCATGGCAATAGCTCCTAGTCCCTGTCAAATATAAGTGTATAATATCATCTTTTTCTCTACCTCAATATCTCTAGTGACTGCCTGATGGCTGATTAAGCAATTGTACTAAATATACAATTAATATATATGAAGCCAGGGAAGCCCACAAGGTGTCAAAGGGAGGGAGACATTTATGACACGGAGCAACACTGTGCTGCCTGTCACTAATAGTTTTAATATCTTCTACTGCACATACCCACCATGTTTGTTAAAGTGCTCAGTGACTCTACAGCTGAGACCTGGGACACTAATGCTGTGGCTAGTTGAAAAGTTGTAAAGCTTCAAACTGCATAACTGGGGCTGGGACTCTGATGACTGATCTGATTCTACTTTCAAAATGTTTTGCTCTGTAATGATTATTGATTTTGTTAACCATGTCAGCCACTTCTTGGCTTCATACTACTGCAGATTAATTACATTGCCAGCTGCAAAGATATTAAGGAGTCTATGGGTATCCTGCTGCTTTAACCCTGTCTACACTGTGTGCTGACAGCTGATAGTGAATCAGGAGTAGCTAAAATGGTTTCAGTCTATCAGTGTCTTGATGCTTTAACCATATACACAGTGTGTGCTGAGAGTTAATGGAGTAGCTGACATGTTTCACAACAGCAGCAACATTTAATAGAAAACTAAAGTTATCATAGCATGGGCACTACTAAACATGAGATCTGTAGGGAGAGCTAAGATAGGGCTAGGAAGATAGAGAAAGAAAGTTGGAGCATTATACAGAGACATGTACTATGTGAGTATCTCTGTATTGCAGTGCACTCCATCATAGTGACCCTGGCTGTGTGTGATAGTTATGGGTATATTCTTATTGTTCACAGCTCTGTGTGTTATTTCTTTGTATTTTACTCAACTCTACCTCTTGTATGGGTATATTTGTAGTACACACAGCTCTGTGAATTGTGTAGGTATCTGTGTATTATACCCAGCTCTGTGTATTATATCTCAGCTATGTTTGTGGTATATTTATCTCTACATTATACTCAGGGGAGTGTGGGCATGATTAGTGGTAACCCAAAATGTAAATTAAACCACTGGTGTATCAATATAAAACTGAATTATACCATTTATGCTTTTAGTATTTTGCTGTTTTTCAAGGCAGTTCCCTACATCATTTAACAAATATTATAAAAAGCATTGCAAAATAAATAAATAAATAAATGTTTTAACAGTATTCATGCCAGTGGCTATAGTACAATGTCATGAGCATGTTTTCTTCCTTTGAGAGCAGAATAAACCAGAAGCAGAACATAACATCCCAAGAGATAAGAATAACTTACAGGACAGGGTGTATTACCTGAATATAGTTTAAGTAAATCCTTACACAATAAACAGCATATTTCACATATCTTATGAAATAACCCATACATCCTGTTGTGCTATACATTTCTTGATTATTCTAGATAATTTGGGTTACCCCACAATTTACAAGAAAATGTCTTTTTAGCAACAGATTTTGATAAAAGGTGTCATGGTCCCATACCGCCCAACATTTCAAATGGACAAAGAGGGACACTTTAATGTTGTAGTGTAAATGGGGATGCAGCAAAGGGTGAGCTGTTCTGTTAAATGTTAGGTGACTTACTAATAATAACCTGTGCAAGTAAAATGTAATTTATAATAAAAATAAAAACCCCTTACATTTTATTTATTTTGAAAAGTACAGTGTAAAAAAAAACAGCAACCCCCCTACTAAACCCCAGCACCCTCCTATACTAAACCCTAGCCCCCCCTCAACTAAAGAACCAGCCTCCCCCTCTATTAAACCCAAGCCTCCCAAAATCCCAGTCCCCCCTATACAAAATCCCAGTCCCCCCTCTACTAAACACCTGCTCCCCCTCTAGAAAAAAGCCCAGTCTACCCTCTACTAAATCCCAACACCCCCTTCTACTAAACTCCGGCCCCTGTTTAAAAAAAACAAACCATCAACCAATATTATCCACTCACATTGCCGCTGCCAGTATGCGACTTCGGAGTCTGGCCTCTGGTATACCCCTAATGGCACCTTCCGCACCCTGAGTCAAAGTGCATCCTCCCACTACTCCTTGAACCCTGTGAAGTTGGAGCACGTTGATGTCACGTTGGAATGTGACGTGGCATTGCGTGGCTCCGTGCATCTCCAGGTCCTCCACTGTCCAGCCGCTGCAATTGCAACATTGACCAACACACACTCACTGACAGACACACACACTGCTCGTTTTAATAAATGAACTTTTTAAGCTATGACAGCACACACATACAAATATTCTTGATGGGGTTAATTGAAAGATAATTAATCCCAGCATCAAACAGACAACTTTATAAATGGAAGGAGGAGTCTTGCACCAACCAGACACAGATACTGTTACAAGATATCTTTATTTGAACCGTTCCATGGGCAGCTCTCAAGGGAACATAAGCAAGATCTATTACAAAACTGAAAAGACACTTTCTACCTGACACAGCAGAGCTGAATAGTGTTGGACTTCTCTTATTTTGCATGAAGCCAATCACATGTCATTCTCTATCTTTCAATGACACGTAAGACCCTCTAGCAGAGGGTACATTTCAGCCTGTCATGCCCACTTTCCAGCTGACTAGACTAGCTTTCTGGTCTGATTGATCAACTGCTAACTTACCATTTGCCTTGCAACATGTTCTGCGTGGTCACTCAGATTTACACTAACACATTGAACCTGAATGCCAAATCCTTGATATTAACAGACATCTCAGTTTTGCACTTTTGTTCATACATAAGGCTTTATTAAAATACCATCAGCTTACTGGCCACCTGATTCCTGCATCCATGAAGATCCATGAATGAAGATTTGACTGTGTCCCTGAGGTTACTCCATAATTGCGGTGCTCTGTAGGAAAATGAGGATTGAGCCACTTTATTTTTGTATTGCGGTATTCTATATAAAGTGCTAGCACTGGATCGGAGGAGGTGGGAACCGTTTGGGGAGACCATTCTGCTCAAGCAGGGTAGGAGCTTCCCAGAAATCTTATATGCACAAGGCTCGGAAGACAAAGGGTGCGTCGGGATTCCAGCGATAGCCAGTTTAGCTCTTTTACCGTGTCACAATGGTGGGTAAAGTAATTACAATGCAGTGCAAAGTGGCAGAACGAATTATACAACTTATAATAGTAAAGGACAATTCCATACCAAGTACATGTCAGGAAAAGAATGGAATGCTTATTACCAGTGACTGGCTTAATCCAAGTTACTCCAGAAGAAGTGGAAATCATTGACAAGGCATAACTGAAGTCAGGGATGTCAGAAAGACAAAATATGACTGTAAAAGCCAAAGTCAAATTTACTGAGAACAAATAACAAAATAGGCAAAAAGCCATGATGTTGCACGACACTGACAGAGGAATAGAGTTCCTGATATATTTAAATGAGAGGTGGGGTTAAAGAAGAAGAAAGAAGAAGAGAGCAAAACAGACTGAAGGAGAGAGTGCTGAAAAAAATCATATAATTAGATTGAAGGAATCTTTTATAAATAGTATTGAAATACGTTGATATTTATAGTAGGGATGTGATGGAACTGAGTAGGAAAAGGAGGAAAGTGGAACAGAGAAACATAAGTGACAACAAAGTAAAAGAAAATCAGGGGTGGTTGTTGAAATCCTGTCTTAAATGGAAAAATAATTGAGTTTGATAGATAATGAGATTAAATGAAGAGAAGGGAATGGTTACATAAATGGAGGGGGCTGGGAATGGTGATATGCAGGGAGAAAAAGTGAACTTGATTATTTGGAAAAATAGCATTGGCTAGAATGAGTACTTAACCTTAGCATGGGCAGGTATGTAGTATTTTGGTTAAGGGATCTTTAATGGAATACAAAGACTGTTGTTATTGTACCACAGCTTTCATTATGCTCATTTAGCCATTGTACCTTGGTATTATATCTGACTCTATAGACAACAAAAAATATGCCTTTATTAACATGAAAACAGTAATTCTTAATGGTTTAATATGGGCTAATAATAGACTTGTGCACATAAAAAAGTTTTGGACAAGCCACAGTTGGAAAATAGAGAAAAATTCAGGACGGCAGCATTTTGGCCATATGGCAATTCAGCTCATTCAAATTCCATTAAGGAAAAAAGATTTGGGAAATCAAGTCAGACCAGCCAAACGGTGGGGAAGATATCCATAATATAAATAACCTATATATATTTTGCAGTACATTGCATTTTCCCACCCTTTGGTTCACAGATAAAGTGAGAAAAAGTAACTAATAGATTAAAAAAGAGGAAGAGCAGTAAAAATAAATCTATATTGATATATTTTTAAATCCATAATATATAAGCATGTATCTTTTACTGCTCCTCCTTTTTCACCCCTATTGGTCACTTCTTACTTGATCTGCAAATAAAATCAACATTTAGTGCATGTCCCTGAGCCATCATCATCTTGGGTGGAATTCTGAATCTGGAATCAAATGAACATATTTGTCTGTTGCATGATTCGTTTGGTTCATTTTTCGGCTTTATTTCGGCTCAGAGATCAGGAATTCTTGCGATCACCCGACCAGCCCGAGTTATGGCAAATTACAGCTTGTAACAAAATTAATATACAAGTCTAGTTAATTGCTGAGATCCTTCAAATCCTTTCACTTACAGAATAGTCAGTTGGCAGACTCTGATAATTAGAGACTTTTTCTGTTTTTAATTTTTTGTTTATGGTTGTAGCCTGGTGTAAAATGTATCTATACATCAAAGTATTCTATCAAACAGATGCCAAATCTAGGATATATCTGTCAATATTCCAAACGAACATCATTCATTAATGAAAGGGTTAACCTAGTAATAAGTGAAGGATGGCCTGTCTGAAACACATTCTACTTCTCTCGCTTCTCATCTGGCTCTCTCCGGCTTTGGAATACAATTAGGTTTTACCAGCAGGCTGATGCTAGCTCATCTGGTACCCCCCACTCTTCCTCCTATTGTAAAAGATTGTGAGACTTGCCTCATGCATTTTAAAAACTAGCTCATGAGCAAATTTTCTTTCTTAAAAATATTGTAAAATAAAATCTTTGGCATGGTGGAAAGAGGCTTCCTAAATAGTTAAAATACCGGAGGACGGACCAAGGACACAAGCTTGTTACTGATAATTGTGATCTTTTATTCCAGGAAATGTTTGCTTATTGGGTCATACAAAAAAAGTTTGGATTGTTGTGAAGGTTCTGCAAATGTGGGCACTGCTCAATGTTTCAACACCTTATACTGTTTGCTAATTTATTTTTTATTTCTCAGTGATTGTGCTGCTTTCATTCTACAGCCTCACATTGTAAATAACTCCATGTATCCTACAGGGATATAGTGCTGTGTCCTTGTAAACTCTTGTAAGTGTGCAATAAATCATTGTGACTCCATATTGTGTGTACGGGAGTGTCAGCTCAAAAAGAATGCAAGTTTGGGTTTGAAAAACATACACCGATCAGCCTCAACATTAAAACCACCTGCCAATATCATGTAGACCCCTCTTGTGCGGCCAAAACAGCTCTGTTGCATCAAGACATGGACTCCGCAACACCTCTGAATTGGATGTAAATATTTCTTCATTCACAGGAAAGATAGCTACCTCTAACCCTTTTAGTAATGGTGGATTTGTATTTAAGCATATTTTTGCAGACTCAGGAAGTTGGGATATCTTCCTATGATATATTCATGCTTTTTTTTTTTAACATGTTAGAAAAGACGGTGTTACATTGGATTAAACCAAGTTAAACCCTTATGCTTCCTTGCCTTTAAAGTTGCAGGAAAATCAAAAATTATGGCAGCTGCTCATACAAGTCCCATTCGGCTTCTCTGCTTAGTATTTTCCAAACACTTTTTATGCACCTAAGCCTCTTGTTGGACCAGGGTGGATAAAGCACTGATTGATAGTCGTTTTTTCAGCCGCCTCAGTGCGAATCTAGCCCAAATCAGGCATACAAAAACCCAAAAAAGTAGACAGAAAATGAATACAGGGGGACCTCCCAAAACTTTTTAACCCCTTATCCATCAACATTCCCTTGTTGTATGTTAAGAAAAGAAACAAGCAGTCAAGTGTGTTCTAAAAAATAAATTGTTATCTGATCCGACAGACTTTTAGAACAATTCTGTCTCTTAATTTGATAACATTCATTTAAGCTATTGTAATAGTGCTGTTACATTTTCGTTACATGTTTAGTGTTTTATGATGCAATGCAGTTAAAATTATCAGCTTTTTATGTTGTGTTGCTCATCTGATGGGTTTCCAACTTGTGAAAAAGTCAATGTTATTTGTAAATATGGTGTGGTTACTAATTTGTAGATCAAACCCTAAGCAGATAGAAAGGAAAAAAATAACAGGGGCAGGAAGATCTATTACCGGTCCTTTGCAAAGGCTTAAAAGAATTCATATTACAATATATAAAGACAGAGTCCTGTGAATGAGCTGAGCTGCGTTTTTAGGATCCCAGATAAATCAGTACATTATAGCCAAGTTCAGGGATACTGATAAAACAAGAAAGTTAGCTGTGTCATAAAAACAAACGTACAAATAAAAATGTTAAAAAATATATAAAATGCTAATGAAAATACTTTTAGGCTTCTAACTTAAGCATCAGTTGATGAGCCATACGGAGAGAAATAGGTGTGTAAATGGTACTTGTTCTGATCAGTTTTAAACCTACGCATCTTATCAGTATGACGTGAATGGAAGCCATTTTGGAACCGTAACCTGACAGCAAGGTACTGTCAGAGGCACAACATTTGTCCCTGGAAAATTCATGGACATTCTGTACAATTTGTATGGATACATTTTTAAAAGTGGGAACCTTAGTCGGTCCCTTACTTCAAATTTCACTGCGGGTCAGCTAATTGTACATATAGGAGTGTGTGTTTAACTATTTTTATCAGTTTAATCCTTCCATGTTCCATCATGGACGTGGGATTGATTTTTGTCAGTTGGAGGTTGTCAGTCCTCTTATGAAACTTCACTGCGTTCAAGCTAATGTGCACATGATAGGATGTGGTTTCTTACTATATTTATCAGTTTAATCCCCGCGTATCAGTGAACTGTACAAAGCATTTTTTTGTAACAGGGAGTTGAAGAGATTGGTAGGCAGCTCTTCTGAAATAACCTGCGCTCAAGCTAATGTGACTCCAGATAGGAGTGGTTTTTAGTATTTATCTATCAGTAAATTGTACAGTGGTCGTGTACACGGCAGATTTTTTGTAACAGCAGTTGGAAGAAGATCTTGGTCGGTCCTCTTCTGAAATAACCTGTCAAGCTATGTGACACCTGCATGGGCAGTGGCACTGACACAGAGGAGAATGAAAGTCATTCTGACACATGCCACTGCCTTGACCAACAGGGTCAGCCATCTAAGGAGGACACCCTACTGGCAGCTCCTTTTAATACCGTCAACTGACTAAACCAAAGTCTATAGGAACGCCCATAGGCCCCTGAACAGGCCTTCCAACCCAAGCCTGATTTCCTCTCTACTTTTCGTGGCTTCTGCGGATTAGGGAGTGAAGATTCCAGGCTTGATCTAAGCCCCCTTTTGAGCCATTGAAGGAGTCCCAAGGGGCCCTCAAAATGTTGTCATACCTTACTCAAGATCTAATTTTCAGTCAATCATACCCTTTGTTATCAGCAGTTACGTCCCCCTGATGTGCAGCAGCAGGAAAGCCAATGAGGCTGTAGGGTACAAAGAGTCGGTGTCCTGTACTATGTGACACTGTTCATGTGTGCACAGGACAGAGAACTGTACTGGGAACATGTAGGGGTGGATAACATGCCCATTTAAGGGAAGGGGGTCACTTTACGTCCTGAACTCCAGGAAGTAGGATAGACATGGTGGCAGCGTCTGGGAGACACGCTGGGAGGACACACTTGAACTAACTGCATCTAAAAGTGGCTCCAAGTGGTGGCTCCATGCCAAGACAACAGGTGTCAGCTGTGGTGTCCAGCCCCTAATGTCGCCCCAGTCCCAGGGTCCCCCAGTCTCTGTGTTTCAGTTTCTCCCTAGTGACCCTGTCTCAGTGACTATCCCTACTGGGTCACTGACAGGACACTGAAGGGGGCAGGCCAGAACTACTCGTTGGGAAGCTCAGGCCACAGGTCAGTGCACACAGAGTCAAGAGGGCATGCTGTAGAGTTCCTATCTGAGTGGGAGGTAGTCTGTACCTGTCGGTGAGTCATTCACTAGGGTAGACACAAGGGCTGAGAGACATGGGGACAAAGAGCATCACAACACTGAGAACAGGCACACTGAGACACTTGCTGGGTGGCTGGGAGGAGGAGGACACAGACCTCTCTCTGTTGATACCCATTGTACTGTGACATCACCCATAGCTGTGAAAGCATTTTTCAATTTAGAAATGGGCACCACATACTTGAGAATTCGATAACATGGGGCCACACTGGATACAGGGGGTCTAGTAGCGTGGACACCCAGTACAGGAGACTCCACAGCCTTTTTATACGAGGGTCCCTCAACAGGCACACAGCATGAAAGAGACATTTGCACAAGGTTGGGCCGAGCACTATTTCCCGCTCCTGTCCTCACTGAGTCATGGGACACTGAGCCACTAAACACCGGGTACCAGATGGTGACACGAGACCTGGGACCTGTGTATTGGTCTTGTCCCCTCTTCTCCTCCTCAAAGCATCCCCTCTGTCTCTTCCCACGTCCTCCCAGCGTTGCTAGGTCCAGCACCATGTGTCCCCTGTTTCTGGTGTGATGTCCCCTTTTCCTTTCCCTCACCTCATCCTGGCTGATCCAGTCTCTTGTCTCGCTGATGGTGTGTGCGACCTACAAATGTCCCCCTCCTCCCTGGCCTGCATTCCTCCCAGTAGTGGAAAAATTCCCTCATGTCCTGCCGGTATACAAATACATTACGGCCTGTCGGCTGTCCAGAGTCTGTCTCTGCAGGCTATTCCATGGAGCCTGGCCTGTCTGAAATGGCCCAACCTTCTCTGCTTACGTCCTGTAAGCTGTATGCTACGATCAGATTACACAATTGCCAGCACGGCTGTGGATCATTTGTTCTTTGTCACAAACCACTTTGAGTAGAGACCTGTGATTCATGGCGGCAGTGGACTTCTGCTTGAAACAGAAACCCAAGACGGCGTGACACTGCCGTATCCGGGATGTGGAATAGTACCTGGGGAGCTGGGGGGGTGCCGTTGATGTGGAGCAAGACGCAGCAACAGAAGAGGACTCAGCCGAGGAGGTTATGGAAGAGGATGGAGTAGGAGGAGTAGAGGAGGTGGCAGCAGGCCTGCCTGCAAGTCGTGGCGGTGTCACCAACTCCTCTGCAGAGCCACGCATTCCATGCTTGGCAGCCGTCAGCAGGTTTGCCCAATGCGCAGTGACCCCCTCCATGGACCAGGTTCAGTGGTCAGATGGACCCTTGCCCCAACACTGTGTGCCAGACATGCCATTATTTCCTTTTGCACAATCGAGTACGGGTTGGGGATTGCCTTTTGTGAAAATAAATTTGACGAGGGTACCTTCCACTCTTGATTGTCCCAATAGCTGCAAAATTTTTTTGAGCGCCTCAGAACCACCAGCTTGTATATGGTAAAGAAGCTGGCGGGCTAATAGATTGGACAAGCCAGCAGTCAGACGCTGGAGCAGGGGTGGCTTTCTGACATTGTCTTCTGCAGCTCAAACATGTCCATGACGGACACATGACTGTGGGAAGATAGGCGTGAACTGCTCAGCTGGGGGTGGCAGATGGTTGAGGGAGGGACAAAGGGAGGACGCTTGAGGAGGTGGTTGACGTGGCTGAAGATGCTGTGGACCAGGAGGCTGGGCTTAGGTAGGCGGCTGCTTGTGCTCATGTGGTGATCCCGCGTCTGTGATGTGAGATCATGTGCCTCACGCCAAAGCAGTTGTACCTAGGTGGGTGGGTGGACTACCCGACTCAGAGTTTCTTTTGGCACAGGTTGCAAATGGCATTGCTGTTGTCAGAGGCAGACACACAAAAAAAATTCCACACTGCTGAGCTCTGCAATGACGGCATTCTGGTGGTGAACACAGCATGCGTTGATTGGCGTGCTGTCGGGCTGACCCCGGGTGCCGATGCATGCTATCTGACTGTGCCACTAGCTCCTTGCGACGACCTCCCCCTGCTTCCAACTCGTCTCCTCCTCCTCCTCCTCTCTGTCTCCCCATCTGAACTTTCGCCCTGTTCTTCTTGTTGCCGAGCGGGCACCCACATGACATCCATGGACGCATCGTCATCATCAACCGCTTCACTTGTATCTGACAACTCAGCAAAGGAAGCAGCAGCGGGTACAACATCATCATCATCATCACACCGTACGTCCATGTGTGTAATGCTGCCTGCCTGAGACATATCCCTGTTATCTACATCCTCTGGCAATAATAGTTGCGCATCACTCATTTCTTCAAACGGATGTGTGAATAACTCCTCTGACATACCAACTGAAGCGGCTGTGGTGCTAGTTTTGGTGGTGGCGGCAGGCGGGTGAGTGGTATCTTGAGAGGTGCCTGAAGCTAAGCTGGAGGAGGATGGTGCGTCAAGGTTCTGAGCGGAGGCTGTAGAAGATTAGGTGTCCTGTGTTAGCCAGTCAACTATGTCCTCAGAACTTTTCAAGTTCAGGGTACGTGGCCTCTGAAAACTGGGCATTATTCTAGGGCCAAAGGGAATCACAGCACCACGACCTTTGGAATGTCTAGTGTGTCTAGGATTGACCTCGTGGCAGTCCAGAGAGGTTTGATGCCTCTGCAAGATCACCACAGGTGTATCAGTGTGCCTGGGCTTGATTGGCATCTCCGCGGGAAATAGTTGGTGAAGTCGTTGTGGGGTCATGTACCACCGGTACATGAGTTTCCTGTGGGCCTCTATGTGTGAGAAACATTTTGTTTGTTTGGACAACCCATTCAGTGCTTGTAGCCACTCCATATCTGTTAAGGTTATGTCACAGTCTATCTCCCATTGGGCTTTGTGCGAATGTGGTTTAGCTGGCGTGAGTTCTTGCCACAGTTACTATTTTTAATGAATTCATTAAAAGATATATTTTAATCATTAGGTCACTCCTTTCTCTTTTTTCTTTATTAAAAACACAAGCTCACTCAGTAGCAGGCACACATACACACACACACACACACACACACACACAAGCAAGCCCACTCACTAACAGGCACGCACACACACACAGCTTAATGTAGTGGCTCTGGTGTCTATAACTTGTCCCTGCCGGCTTTTCAATGTAAACACTGACTTTTTAGAGAAAAGGCAGTGTTTACATTGCTTCCAAGTGACAGACACTCAGACGGTCACTAGAGGTGCTTCCTGTGTCAGTGCGGATTGGCTGAGATCATCAAGCTTGATGATCTCAGCCATAGAGGCAGGGCCAGTCGAGGGGAGACCAGCACAACGTGGGAGGAAAAAAAAGGTGAGTAAAAACACACATACACACACATACCATGACAGACGCACACCATGACACAGACAGACCGTGACACAGACACACACACCATGACACAGACAGAAACACAGACACACCATGACAGACACACCATGACACAGACAGACACACACACACACACCATGACAGAGACACACACATACCATGACAGACACACACACATACCATGACAGACACACACCTTAAAAAAGACACACACACACCTTGACACACACACACACACACACACACCATAACACAGACCGTGACACAGACACACACACACCGTGACACAGACAGACACACACACCATGACACACAGACACACACACACCACTACACAGAGAGATCGTGACACAGACACACACACATCATGACACAGACAGACACACATTACATGACACAGACACACACACACACACCATGACAAACACACACACATGCACCATGACACAGACAGACCATGACACAGACCGACACACATTACATGACAGGCACACACACAATGACACAGACACACATTGCATGACACAGACAGACGCACACACCATGACAGACAGAGACACACACACCATGACAGACAGACACACACAATGATACAGACACACATTGCATGACACAGACAGACACACACACACCATGACACAGACAGACACACCATGACAGACACACACACACAAATGACACAGACACACATACACTCACACTGACACACATAATTGCTACCTGTGTGCTGGCATGGGGAGCTCTGATCGCGGCCGCATGGGGGATCTGGCTCTTCTGGCAGCTGCACAGGGAGCTCTTTTGGCGGCCGCATGGGGAGCTGGCTGTTCTGTCTCTGCAGCAGTGCGCTGGGGAGGGGGAGCAGAGACAGAACATCCATCTCCCGCTGCGGCCGCCAAAAGAGCTCCCTCTGCGGCCGCAGGTGAGCCAGCTGCCTGCCCGGCCCCATGTGCCGACGGGCCACTGGGAAATTTCCCGGTATCCCGGTGGGCCAGTCCGGCCCTGGATATAGGACAGCAGGCTTCTACATGTTGAAATACTAGGAAAAAGTATAGTACATGTTATGATTCATGTATAAGCGGCAAAGGCTGGATGCAGAAAAGAACTACCGCTAACTAATCATTAGTTATAAAAACACTGTGTATTGTAAAACTGTTATAAGAAAAAAAAATCCCAGCCAAGAAATACATACTATGCCCCAAGGCATGCTTGTTTTTTTTGTTTTTTTTATGCTAGCCTTTAGTTACAGCTCCTCTGCGTAGCACCAAGTACAGTCGCTGTCCATTATCAGGAAAAAATACAATGCAAAGAGACCTGCGAGACAACTATGTTGTTGGTGAACCCATTATATTTAGAGTTCTCTGTCAGTGCCTTTCTAAGCAGAAGATACAGATGCAGAAAGCTGAGCAGCAATACTCCCGAAAAATAACATTTGCAGAGAGATACCCTGTAATTATTACTCAATATTTAATGCGCATGTTACTCTAGGCCTCACATCTTACTTTTTAAAATATATTAATCTTTTCATTATAATGACTGGACTGGGAATAAAAATCAGTCCTGGATAATGCAGGGTTTAAGTCAGTACAATGTCTCCATATACTGGTGTAAAACATGCATAATGTATAATATTCAAACCACCAATTTCAGTGTTTTTTTTTAAATGCATGTGTCAATCATCCTTTTGCACTGCGAGCTTAATAATATAATATAGTTATAGTCAATAGTAATGCACAGTCGATGCATAAACCTTACTTTTTTCCAGGGAAGGCATTGGATGATTTTGGTACAGGGACAGTCCAAATGCATGTTTAAGAGAAGTCAAAGAAAAAATGATTCATTGGCTGCACAAATCAAAACCTAATTTTATTTAAGGGTGGTCTGATTCTCCAGACAAAGGTTCAGCCCAAGTGGCTTGTATACCCTCTTATTGACCAATAATACCAGCCAAAATAACATATTACAAATACACATTTTGAATTACAGCCAGTACAGGATGCAATTGTCCACCTGGCCTTTTTGCCAACCATCTCTTTTTCAGACTCGTCTAGGTGTTTGCACTGTGGGGATCTCACTTCTTCCTCTTTCACAGGAAAAAGAGTATCACAGTCCAAAAGGGAAGGGCAATTGAATGGGTAATGGACAAACAAATAGCTAGAAACTGTCCCTTTGTCGTAAGTAGGCAGAGTTACCTCAAAAAGATTGAAATGCCAATGTCTTTCCATGAAAAAGATCGTTTTGACTCTGAAACACATCGATTATCTGCAAGAACCAGCTCCCAGTAAAATTATGCAATATATGGAATTTAAGTCAGTAATGTCATGAAGACACATGTCTTGAATTCTTCACAGAAGCCTGTTTACTCTCCAGTGATGTCCACGGGATTGGAACTTCTCTCTGCCACTTTAAAGAACACAGGGTTATGGTATTTCAGTGACATTACAGGCTTTGCTATAGAAAAGTAGTGTTTCTCAAACACTGCGCTAATATTTCCATGAATTCACATAGTAAAGGAGAATCAAAAGAGAACAATCTTTGATCCTATAGGCCAATATTTCTGCCCTATTACATAACATGACGAAGTGAGTGACCCATGTTATCCAAAAAAACATTGTTTCTATGCCACATAATTCAGGATCATAAAGCCATTGCACTTATTCATTTCTAAACAGTCTGTTGATATTTGTGGCATGGGACTTTTTTAAATAAATGATGGTAATTTTGCAACTTAGGTAAAAATGTGGTATATGAATGAGTAAATTAATTGCATCTTACATCTTGATTTATTTGAAGATTTATAATATCATCATGGCGTTAAAACACGTTCTTCCATTTAATTTTAATTAGTCACTAACTCCTTTGGGTATCACATTACTTCAAATGTAGTATTTGGCTTATTTTATTCATATATTTTACATTGCAAATGCACATGTAAAAGACTTTGTTGACAGGACATAATACAAATGTCATATGGAAATTATGCTTATTGTCTGCATGTAAAATCCCTTCACTATACAAAATCATACCAACGTATTAGGAGCAAAGGGTTGATGTAGACATGGAATTCACAGAGTAAGTAATAAGCCTTGGCAGAGAGGCAGAGAGAAGCAGTTATTTATGCAGGGGTGTTGTCTGGTTATCTTTCCTAGCAGTTTTCAAGACAGTTTAGAAGCTAACTATGACACTATAGACAATTTTAATGCCTTTCTGGGGGGGAGGAGAAGTTGACTTTGGGGGAGGAGAAGCAAAGGTGGAGACTGACCCAGCACCCAAGGATATCCGCTCTGAATTTAGGTAAGTAACAATGCAACTCTTTAGGCATTGGGGTGATGGGAGGGGGGCACAAGCGAGTGGCTATAGGCTAGAAACACAATTCCTGCCCTATACCATTGTGCACATAACAACAGGTCGGATATGGTTCATACCAACTGATAATTTCAATATCACTTATTTCCTTTTTCTTTTCTTTTTAAACAACAGAAAATGTAAAGCCTGTAGCCTGTGTGAAAAACCTCAGTCCCCTTTAACCCTGTTTAAAGAGACAATTAGATTTTTTGATATATATTGAGCTGACATTGTTTGCTTTGCATCACTTGATGATATGGTTGGCAAATCAGTCGACCTTTGCAAAGTTTCTTTGGCATCTTCCTTTTCCAGCTGCAATGGAGTATTCAATCCTCATAAGTTTCCTTCAATGTTGAATTGTTGGGAACTGATGGAATAGCCATCAAAGGTCATTGATTCCTTCGTAAGCATTGCCCATTATTGTTTTGAACAATAATATTCTCCTTTAATATTCTACTTGTTTGAACCTTGTTGTTTGTACCTGAAGATTATCCAAAGGCTTTGTAGCTCAGTCATAGCATTCATTTCTTTTTTTCTGAGCAAAAATTAATTTCTATGATATGTTTTTGTGGGAAGCTTTTTTCAAGGTTTCAAACCTAGTACTCGTGTAACTAGCTGTCTGCCAAACAATCATTCTACTGGGAGTAGCTATATAGCTAAGAAGAGCCAGACTTGGATCCTTGTCTGCTTCTATTGCTTTATGAAGTATGTTTTTCACTATCTTTAAACCAGCTTCTGCTAATCCATTTACTTGTGGATATCCCGGACTGTCCAAATTATAGTTACTGGCAAAACCCCTAAATTCTCGACAATTCAATTGAGGATCATTGTCTGATATAATGACACTTGGAATGCTATGTCTTACCAAAATGGCTTTCACTTTTTTTTATCACTGTTCTTACTGACTAATCTTCCAATAATGCTATCGCTGGGTAATTAGAGAAGTAATTATACATTACTAAGATATAATGCTGTTTTTTTAAAACAAACAAGTACATCCTAACTTTTTCCAGGGTGCCAAAGGAAAGTCATCATCCATTATATACTCTTTAGGTAACCGAGGTCTGAATTTATGGCAATTCTGGCATTGAGTGGTCATTGCCTCAATGTTTTTATTCATATTTGGCCAGTACAAAATGTCTCTAGCTCATCGTTTGGTCTTTTATATACCTGAATAACCTTCATGTAGTCTTTTTAGTATTTGACTTTGCAAACTCACTGGTACAATAATTGTTTACTCTTTCAAAGGTACCTCTTTCATTAAAGAAAGTTCAGAAATGTATTGTCTATACAGTGATGGCATTTGTATCTTGATTTGCCACTGGAAAGTGCTTTCTTCGCTTGACTTAGAAGAGCATCTGTTGCTGTAGCCTATTCAATTACTGCCCACATTGCATGACTGAATAGGCCTGTCTTCAAGATCAGATTGATGTGAACAGTCACCTCTTTCTGCTTGTTAAAGGGTAAGTAAGCACCTGACAGAGTATCAGCTACCACCAACTCCTTACCAGGTATAAAGTCCAGAGTGAAGTCATACCTTTGAAGTCTCAGCAACAGGCATTTAATTCTTGGAGGTGCATCTATAGAGCCCTTTTGGTAGATGTGGATCAAAGGTTTGTGATCACTTTCTGCAGTTGCTCCAGTTAGCTCCCCAAGCAATTCTGGTTGTGTTGTTAAGTGGGAGTGTTCACTTAATATGTTTTTTTATTCAATTCTTTGGGCTCAATACAGATTCTGAGACCACCATCTTGTGTTTTGACCAACGATATAGAATAAACCCATTCAGTAGGTGTCTTCCTCCATTCTGGCAAGTTCCTGTTTAAGAAGATCCCTTAAAGCAACAGGGACACTTCACATGGCATGCAGCAGTGGACAGGAACCCTCTTTTAGTTCTATTTTATGTTGCAGTAGAAGACATCGGATTACTTCAAATACTTTAGCAAACTCTGTTAATATTTTTTATTTGTTCCATCAATGGCATTTACTCTTTGAATTAGACCTATTGTTTCACACATTTGAAGACCCAGTAGAGCTTGTCTCTTTCCGAGAACTACCAGAATGTTCATTTTATGTGTTTGGTTTCCATATTCCAGGAGCTCACTGCACTTGCCAAGCACTGGGATAAAGTCCCATTTACCGTATATTCTCGAGTATAAGACGAGTTTTTCGGCACATTTTTTGTGCTGAAAAACCCCCACCCATCTTATACTCGAGTCAGTGTCTGTATTATGGCAACTTACATTTCCATAATACAGACCAGGACCGCCGGGGGCTGGCAAAGAGCTGTAACTCACCTTTCCTGCAGCTCCTGTCAGCTCCCTTCACCTCCGTGCCGGTCAGTTCCCACTGTAAATCTCGCGAGAGCCGCGGGGTCAGAACATTGCCACGGGTTACCGTGGCAATGCTCCGCACGGCACTCAGACCGCGAGACTTACAGTGGAGCTGACAGGGGAGCTGACTGGCACGGAGGAGAAGGGAGCTGACAGGAGCTGCAGGAAAGGTGAGTTACAGCTTGCTGCCAGCCCCCCTCCTGCATAGTACACACCACTGGATCACCAGGGAATGAGAGCCCCCCTCCCTGGCCAGCTAACAAGCAGGTAGGGGGGACAAAAATAAATAAAGATTTAAATAATATTAAAATAAAATAAAAAATATTAATTATATAAATATATATATATATATATATATATATTAAATTAATAACATTAATTAAAAAATTATTAAAAATGCCCACCCCCCCACCAAGGCTCTGCACCACATACACAAACACACTCTGCATCACATACTGCATTCATACACACACACACTACATACACACACACCCTGCACTCATACACACACACACTGCACTCACACACACACACTGCACTCATACACACACTGCATTCATACACACACTGCATTCATACAAACACGCTGCATTCATACACACACACACACTGCATTATATACACACACTGTAAATAAATATTCAATTAATATAATTTTTGGGGGATCTAATTTTATTTAGAAATTTACCAGTAGCTGCTGCATTTCCCACCCTAGTCTTATACTCGAGTCAATAAGTTTTCCCAGTTTTTTGGGGTAAAATTAGGGGTCTCGTCTTTAGTTTGACTAAGCTTTTATGAAGTTCTGGCTTGTTCTTCAGTTGGTGATACCTGCACTCAGGCAACAAATTAGCTTGTGCACCGGTGTCTACTTTGTAATATTAGTGTAATTTGTTATAGCTTTAATGACCCACTCATTATCTGTAGCTTTGGGTAAATCAAGTATTCCAATAAAGAATTCTTCAGATTGTTCACTTTCTGACTGGTCAACTGTGTGAACCGCTTTTTTAGCTTTCGACATCTTGTGAACGAGATTCCTCTTTGCACATTTTCTGCAGATTTGCCCATAAGCAGGACATTGTTTTAAACCAAGTTGCTTTCCACATCTGTTACATAGCCAGTTTGTTGCCATCTGTGGATTTGCTGTTTGTGTGATAAAACCTTTTCCTTTCATTTTATTTTCATAATGTGGATGCACTTTTTTTAACTGCCATTACTGATGTTGCCGCTGTACTGTGGCAGAGAGTTCTCACTTGTTCCTATGTTGCCTCTGAACTTTGACACATTTCTACTGCTTTTTCCAGTGTTAAATCTTTCTTTCTGAGCAAGAGTTCTTTAACCCTTATATTTCTGAAGCCCATGACTAGTTGGTCTCACATTACTCCAAAATTACATGATTTACTCTTCTGTTTTAAATCGGTTACATACTCCTCAGTAGGTTTCATTGTGTCTAGATAAACAGTATTGTTCAAATTTGCCTAGAAAAATGTGATAATCACCACTTTCTTCATCTTTAAATGTCAATGTGTTGTATACATCTATTGCTACTTATCCAGCTACAGTCAACATGACAGGCGCACAGTCGGATTTGCCGGCATATGCGCTAACCTTACCCAAACCCCCATTAAAACACGGACACAGGTTATACTGTTGGAAATAATTTGTCCACAGCTTTATTAAATTATTAATAAAATAATTAAGGAATAACAAATGGGGTCATTGCCAACAAATCTTAATAATGTTAACCTCCCCCATATACATAACATACCCCTAGCAATGACCCCACAATAATAACAATAGATAACAATCTAAATAACATGTTAATACAGAAACTGGCCGCCCAATTTGACCACATTTCCACCAGGTTAAATTGTAGGGGTGTACCGAGACACCGCTACCCACCATATCCATTGTAGGGGTGTACCAAGACACCGCTACCCACCAGTTCCAGTGTAGGGTGTACCAAGACACCACCACACCCCCAGGTTCGGAGCCACCGACGGGCTCGAACCTACCAACCACGTGCAACACTGCCCAATCCACACTAAACCTCAGGATGCCCACTTTCTCCTCCATCTACCCTCCGATTTAACCAGGCCATTCCCCGCCACAGCTCAGGACTTGACACCTAAAGCTCCTGAGCGACCCCCACCCAGGGCCGGATTAACATAGGGGCTGATGGAGCTGCAGCTCCAGGCCCAGGCCCAGGCCCATGGAATAGGCCCATTGAAAAAAAACAAAAACTTTTTTTTAAACTTTTTTTTTAACTTTTTTTTTTAAACACTACTCTTAGGTTTTCCATCTGACTGGTATTTTAGGGCACAGCCTGTATTTAAGGCTGCCTGGCCGTGATGGTATTGCAGTAATACCGGCAAGACAAATGCAAAAAATTTTCTCAGTATAAATGGAGATTACTCTGCAATACCAGCACCGGCCAGGAGGGGTCACTGTGTATGGAGAGAGGCAGGGATAGGAAGTTACAGCATATCCCTCCCTGCCTCTCTCTACTCACTGATCCGCGGGGGAGCAGCAACAGAGTACAGAGAGTTCAGACAGCAGCTCCCAGCCTGCAGAGACAGACTACAGCCCAGGGAAGTGAGGGATGAGGGGAAAGGCAGCAGGGAGACATGGGGACACTGAGACACTAGGGGACACATGGTGACACTGAGACACTAGGGGACACTGGGAGACGTGGGGACACTGAGACACATGGGGATGCTGTGAGACATAGGTAGACACATTGGGACACGGAGACACTAGGGACACAGTGTCTCCATGTCTCCCAGTGTCTCCATGCCTCCTAGCCAGTGTCTTTAGTGTCTCAGTGTCCCCATGGCTCCCAGTGACCCCATGCCTCCCAGCCAGTGTCCCTAGTGTCTCAGTGTCCCCATGACTCTCTGTGTCCCCATGTCTCCCATTGTCCCCATATGTCTGTGTCCCCATGTCTCCCAGTGTCCCTGTGTCTCCCAGACAGTGTCTGTGTCTCCATGTCTCCCAGTGTCCCTATGTCTCCCAGCCAGTGTCCCTAGTGTCTCAGTGTCCCCCTGTCTCCCAGTGTCTGTGTCCCCATGTCTCCCAGTGTCTGCGTCCCCATGTCTCTGTGTCCCTAGTGTCTGTGACCCCATTTCTCCCAGTGTACCCAAATGCCTGTGTCCCCATGTCTCCCACTGTCTCCATGTCTCAGTGTCCCCATGTCTGTATCCACAAGTGCCCTCATGTCTCCCAGTGTCCCCAAGTGTCTCAATGCCCCCATGTCTCCCAGTGTCCCTAAGTGTCTCAGTGTTCCTGTGTCTCAGTGTCCCTGTGTCTCTGTGTCCCCATGTCTCTCAGTGTCCCCTAGTATCCTAGTGATATGGGACACACTGAGACATTGGGACACTGGGAGAAATGGGCACACAGACACTGGGAGACTAGGGGACTGGGCGACATGGAGACACTGACACTGTTATGCATAGGGACACTGATGCCAGTCTGGCCTTCCAATTCTTTGGACAGACATACCCCCTTTTTGGGCATGTTCGCCCCTTTTGGCAGTTCTGGTCATGTGATTCACATCAGTGGCCGACTCTTTTACCCCGCCCATTGGCTTCCTGCTTCACTGGACACTGCTGTTGGTATGGATTTACTTGAAAGATGAAAACATAAATTAGATCAGGGGTAGTCAACCTGGTCACAACCGCCCACTAGAGGGCGGCTTGGGATTTCAGATGGGCGGAGGTGGGTTCTGCGGAAAAAGCCCAGTGGGCCTTGATGGCTGTGGGTCAAGGCTGGCATGTGAGATCCTTTCATCTCCCCTGCCAGCCCATGCAGAGCCAGCCTTGCTGAAAACCCTTTCAGGCTGGTGAGGAGATCAGAGATCTCACTCAGAGTACCACTGGCACTTAGTTCAAACAGAGAGAGGCTCTGTGATCCTCCTGCGAGCAGGCTGATCGGAGCATTGCTGCGCGTTACCATGGCAATGCTCCAGTACAGTGCTGTGCTCGCAGGAGGACAGGAGAGTCAGCCTGCAGCTGCAGGAGCTGCAGGAGCTGCAGGCTAAAGTGAACATGCCACCACTGGACCACCAGTGCTTGCAGCACTATGCCTCCCCTCCCTGGTAAAAGGTAAGAAGAAGGGAGGGGGAGACATTAAGATAGATTTTCACATCTCATCCACCTACACACAGCATAGACCCTATGCACCTGTCACACAAAAACACACACACTACACCGCCCCCTCATACACAGACTGCCTCTCTCACAAACACACTGCCCCCTCATACACACTCTGCCCCCACACACACACACTGCAACCCTCACACACCCACTGCCCCCTCTCACACACAGCACCCCTCTCACACACAGCACTCTTCACACACACACTGCACCCTTCACACAGACAATTCACCATTCACATACACACTGCACCTCTCACACACACACACTGCACCATTCACACACATACAGCACTCCTAACACACACACAGCCCCCTACACGCACACACACACACACACACACATACAAAACCCTCCTTTCAAAAAAAATTTAAATTGCACTTTCGCTATAAAATAAGTTACTGCAGCATTGGTGGGCAGTAAAGAAATTTTACCATCAACAAAGATACAAAAGTAGGGGGTAGGCATTAAAAGGTTGACTACCCCTGAATTAGATAAAGAGATTAGCATAGAGTATGTGTTTTCTTATGGCTGCATCCTTTGAGTTTCCCTCCAACACCAACTCCATCAGATACATGATGCTTGAGAGGTATGACTGTTTTAGTGTTTTTGGTCGATAAGATTCTGTAATTAGGCCCCATCATAATTGTCAGCACCAGGCCCACTGGGCTCTTAATCCGGCCCTGCCCCCACCACACCGGAATAAGGCCTGTTGAATGCCTTCCTGAAGGCCCAATTTAAACAGATCACACCTTACATCTGAAAACGTACCCCATCCCACCTGGAGTACCCAGGGAGCTTTCCTCCCAATTCATTGTGTCTCACTGTTACACCGCCCCCACATCTGATAAATACCGCCATCAATTTTGTATTAATTCGTCCTCGACACCGGCTACCATGGCCGGGTACGTAGTATGTCTCCAATGTAACCGAGGAACCATCTCGGACCGCACCACCACCACACCCATGGCCAGCTCCCATAGCCAGTCCACCTCCCTCTGCCTCCACCTGATCAATTCCTTTTCCGGGACCATGCCGATATCCAGAATGTCCTGGACAGTACCCCTTGTTACCTCCTTGGCTCACACTCTTTCCATTTGCTGCAAAGATGTCTTCTGGTTTCCTTAGCGTCTGACTCCTTGCATGTCAGTTCTAATGGAAGCACAAAACTCTTTATTCTGACACCTTGTTTAAGCCCCTTAAGGACCAAAGTTCTAGAATAAAAGGGAATCATGACATGTCACACATGTCATGTGTCCTTATGGGGTTAATATTGTATCAAGAAATAAGGCACATGTCACCGTAACTGTAAACTTTGTTTAGAATGGCTTACACCTATACATAATGCAAGAGCCAATTCATGTTCTATATCATTGAGAACATAAGAACAGGTTACATATGGTTCATATCAACTGATAATCTCAATATCACATAGACATCAAAATATATTTAGCTTAATTAAGCCATTTTAGTGTATATATCATGTCCATGCAGTATTACTGCTAAATTCTCTGCCGTTTAGGAGTTAAAGTTGGTTTCTGTTTATACAGCCCTTGCCATACCTCCCCTGGCTGTGACTCACACAGCCTGCACGAAAGAAATGGTTTCATTTTCAATTTGATGTTAACTCACTTTAGAAGTTTTTTCCTGCTTTATAAATTAAAGTTTAATCACATACAGGATTCTCCTGCAATGTCTAGCAGGCTTTTAACAGAGCTAGTTTATCTTTAAATTTTGGATGGTACATGGGAATTGTCATAGGGATAGTAATACGGTTGCTATAGTGCTATGGCTTTGAGAGACGTCTATGTATTCTGTACTTTGCCTTACAGGGTTTGAAAGTTCTGTACAACAGTATATGTAATTCATGAGCTCCTGCAGTAAGATCAATTAAATATTTACAGCTGTAATTCAAAAAGATCCATTATGATTACCTGATTATCATTGGAAGTATGTGGGCAGCAGCACTTCAATGTGACCAGGTAGATACAGAATTCATAAGCATCTTGCAAAAATGTTGCAATCTAGTAACTCTACTATATAGTGAAGAAATGTAATTACCTTTTCCAAAGTCTCCAATAAAGTGGACAAAAAATATATATATTTTATTTTTTATAAATTCTCTATTTTTGGAGGTTTCTTTTTATGTTTAGGGTGGGGGTACAGAAAGGAAAAGTCGGGAGTACAATTGTAATACACAATTTACAGAGTTAACATGTTCTCTTGTAGCATATGACCAAGCTTTATCCGTTTTGCATGTCTGTCGGCATTTCCATGGGGTTTGGGTGGGGTACAGAAAAAAGAAGGGTGGGGGGTGGGGTACAATCACATACATTATCATATATTTTATTTTTTATTGATAGCACCCTGCTAATGAAAACCTGAATGTAATTCAGAATGGAAGTTATCTCTATAGCTGCAAAGTAGCTGTGATTCACCATTCACTTGACTACTCATGGCAATGAAAGGGTTATTATAATAAGGTACTGCTATATGCATTGCCAGGCTGATCGACTCTAGGTAGAGAATGAGTTAATATTAAGCCAAGTTGCATTAATGCTTTCTCTGGGCTATTTAGGAGCTTCTAGATCAATCCCTCATAATGAGACACACACAGAAATCATGAAATTCATGAGTGACTGACCCACCGTTCAGGTCCCCTCGTTACATCTCGCTGTCTCCCAGGAAGATCAGACAGGCGAGCTGGTAACCTTTTCCCTTTTGCCGTCTATTTCCTTTCCTTGTCATTTCTTTTTCGCAGTGTTAGCAGTGTGTGAGAAAATGATGATCAGAGGCAGAAGGGAAAAAAAGTAACTAATTTGGTGTTTAAAGATGCAGTTTCATTCAGGAACATACCATGAATTTACAATGAACTGAAAGAGCATTCACAATATGAGGGAAGATAATGCTCTGCAGACTGTGCACGGCGACAACATTCGGCTCGGCTGAACCATTTTTTGGGATGCCCAAATCCAAAAACCCAATTCAGAAATGTTTCAGATGAATCAAAAGGGTGGAAAAATTGGTCAACCAGTGTGCTGCAAAAAAAAAAAAAAAGCATAATATAATATTGTATATATTGTTTACAGCACATGGATAGGAGCATTCCCCTGCCATTGAAAAAATGAAAGCCAAATGAGTGGAAAAACAGGATGAGCCATAAAGAAAAAAAAGAAAAATCTATATTTGTATATGTCTACACTATATATTATTAAATATATAATATATAAATTAAGTGACTACGAACTTGTGAGTCTTGTCAGCCTAGCGCTGGTTCTGCTTTAGGGCATTATGCATTGAGAAAGGGCAAACCGTGAAACATTTGTTTAACCCCTTAAGGACCGAGGACGGTTCAGGACCGTCATCGGCATTTTCCCATTGCTGACCGATGACGGTCCTGAACCGTCCTAACTGTCCTAATTACTTACCTGATCGCCGTCATTCCCCCGGTGGCGATCAGCATGGCTTCCGGTGTGGGGAGACTGCCTGCAGCCCAGACAGTCTCCCCATGGCGGATTAGGACCCCTGTGGTCATGTGATCGCTCAACACAGCGATCACATGGTCACAATAGGTGTCCATGTGTCTGCCTGCAGGGGGACTGTCTGTGCTGACAGGCAGTCTCCCTGCTAGTGTAAAATAAAAAAATAAAAAATAAAGTTAATGTTAATTAAAAATAAAAAAAATTATATATGTGTATATATATCTATATGATATATAGACATATATTATACTTATATAATATATGTCTATATATCATATATATAATGTCATACTAAGTGTATTTTTATATTAATATGTACTTATATTAATATAAAAATACACTTATAATTAAATTACACACGTATATATATAATTTATATAATAACTATATATATTGTATATATATATTATTATAAAATATAAATAATAAGTAATTTAAATTAAATAAAAACATTTTTAAATAATAATAAAAAAATTTAAAAAAATTATATTTCTATATGAAATTTTATTCTAACTGTATTTTAAAATTACTATATATATTTATATCAAAATACACTTAGAATGAATTTGTATATATATCTATGTATATATAAATAAATAAAAATAATACGAAATATACATATGTCCAAGTACAAAATTACATAAAAAATTATATAAATATACACGTAGACTTCAAATATATAAATATGCATATATATTTAAATTCTACATGTGTGTTTATGTAATATTTTTACATAATTCAGTAATTTTATTGATTGCAATTTGAGGGACCTGCCTGCCAACCCAGGCCGAAAGTCCAGAGAATGTAATTTGCTAGCACTGTATTTTACCCTTTAACGTTCTACGACATCCTAAAACCTGTACATGGGGGTTACTATTTTACTCAGGAGACTTCGCTGAACACAAATATTAGTGATTCAAAACAGTAAAACATATCACAGTGATGATATTGTCAGTGAAAGTGACTTTTTTTGCATTTTTCACACACAAACAGCACTTTTACTGATGATATTGTTGTAATACGTTTTCCAGTTTTTAAACACTAATATTTGTGTTCAGTGATGTCTCCCGAGTAGAACAGTACCCCCCATGTACAGGTTTTATAGCATTTTTGAAAGTTACAAGGTCAAATATATGGGTCAAATATTTTTACATTGAAAATGGCCAGGTTGGTTACGTTGCCTTTGAGAGCATATGGTAGCCCAGGAATGAGAATTACCCCCATGATGGCATACCATTTGCAAAGAAGACAACCCAAGGTATTGCAAATGGGGTATGTCCAGTCTTTTTTAGTAACCACTTGGTCACAAACACTGGCCAAAATTAGCGTTCAATTTAGTTTTTTTACTTTTTTCACACACAAACAAATATGAATGCTTACTTTGGCCAGTGTTTTCGACTAAGTGGCTACTAAAAAAGACTGGACATACCCCATATTGAATACCCTGGGTTGTCTACTTTAAAAAAAATATGTACATGTGGGGTGTTATTCAGAGATTTATGACAGATAATAGTGTTACAATGTCACTATTGATAAATTTTTAAAATGTATGTTTTGAAACCGCAATATCCTACTTGTACCTATAGCCCTATAACATGCAAAAAAAAGCAAAAAAGCACGTAAACACTGGGTATTTTTAAACTCAGGACAAAATTTTGAATCTATTTAGCAGTTTTTTTCATTCGCTTTTGTAGATGAGTAAAAGATTTTTCAAATAAAAGTAAAAAAACATGTATTTTTTCCATTTTTCATCATTTTTTTTAATTAAAATACATGAGATTATATAAATAATGGTATGTAAAGTAAGCCCCTTTTGTCCTGAAAAAAACAATATATTACTTGTAGCACTCTGTGCACGTTTACACTTAAATAGCGCTGTCCTCATGTTTTCTGCATACTTTTTGCATTTCATTACCCTCTGAACAAGCAATAAATGGTTGGGATGACAGCAGCATGAAATTGAACTTTTTTTGTATTTTTACAGGTTCTGCAGAATCTATCCTCAATACTGTTGTGGCCACATAAAATACCTCTTGTGAGGCGAGAACTACCACAACTAGTTTTGTAGTAAGGGATCAGCAGTTACTCACTCATGTTAATGGCACCCATTTAGATTGTCGGTAATCCTAATGACAAGCCTTTTATCAGGTTGCTTGTCAACTGTTCACAGCACTAGCAATATACTGTGGTATATATTTTTTTCAATTAAATGAATGATTGCAACAACATTGTTTCTGGGGTTTGGTACATATCCACTTAAGTTCCCAGAGTTTACTGCATTCATAAATAAACTGTAAAAAAGATAAAAGTGAGGGTAAAGAAATATTTCCTTATCTGTTCTTTATGATCTCCATAAATTGTTGCTTGAAAAAAAAAATTGCAGAGAGATGCCTCTCGTATCTCAATGGGTCTGGTAGGTGAAATTCATGGGGAGAGATTAATAAATAATGTTTTTTTCACTGCTAAGAATCATTGCTGTGAACCAAAAGTATGACCCAGGATGAGATACCGTTAGACATTTTGACTCTTATAAATTGACTGGATGCTAAAACCTTTCAAAAATCGTTGTTAAAGAATATTTTCAAGTTGAAACACTGACTTTAACATTTATTATTAAAAGCACTTGGTGGAAGATTAGGTACAAAGCAGGAAACAATTGCCAAAGACTCACACCTGATAGAATGAGGGTCGTAGGGATTCATTTTAGCTGAGTTTGGTAAATGACGATGGATTAGTAGGTTTGGTGGTTGATTTTGCATCATCTACAGTGAGGGGGGAAAGCATTTGATCCACTGCTGATTTTGAACGTTTGCCCACTGATAAAAAAAATGATCAGTCTATAATTTTAATGGTAGGTGTATTTTAACAGTGAGAGACAGAATAACAAAAAGAAGAATCCTGAAAAACGCATGTCAAAAAAGTTATAAATTGATTTGCATGTCAATGAGTGAAATAAGTATTTGAACCCCTCTCAATTAGCAAGATTTCTGTCTCCCATGTGTCTTTTATACAGGTAACGAGCTGAGATTAGGAGCACTCTTTTAAAGGGAATGCCTCTAATCTCAGCTCATTACCTGTATAAAAGACACCTGTCCACAGAATCAATCAGATTCCAAACTCTCCACCATGGCCAAGACCAAAGAGCTGTCCAAGAATGTCAGGGACAAGATTGTAGATCTACACAAGGCTGGAATGGGCTACAAGACCATCGCCAAGCAGCTTGGTGAAAAGGTGACAAAACAGTTGGTACGATTATTCGCAAATTAAAAAAAATAAAAATAACTGTCAGTCTCCCTTGGTGTGGTGCTCCATGCAAGATCTCACCTTGTGGAGTTTCAATGATCACGAGAATGGTGAGGATTCAGCCCAGAACTACACAGGAGGATCTTGTTAATGATCTCAAGGCAGCTGGGGCCATAGTCACCAAGAAAACAATTGGTAACACATTACACCGTGAAGGACTGAAATCCAGCAGCGCTTGCAAGGCCCCCCTGCTCAAGAAAGCACATGCACAGGCCAGTCTGAAGTTAGCCAATGAACATCTGAATGATTCAGAGGAGAACTGGGTGAAAGTGTTGTGGTCAGATGAGACCAAAATCGAGCTCTTAGGCATCAACTCAACTCGCCGTGTTTACCACTCCACTCGGCCATGCTACATTGAATGACTGGTAGGAGGGAGCACTGTGTGCTTCCCTCCTGTTGGTCACTTGAATCTTGTGTCCCCAGGGCAGGTGCGCCCTAAGGTGGCCGCCTGTGCCACCTTATGGACGTGCCAGTTCTGCATTTGGGGAGTGAAGGTTATCCCATCTGGCGCAATTACACAGAAGACCTGTTGTTGATAATGGCCCAAGCTTGTTGTTGAAAAACTTAATGCTGGACATGATAGAAAGGTGTCAGGACATACAGTGTGTGGCAAACATAATATTGCCACGGGCTCCTGGAGGAGCCTGCTTGCCAGCCTCTTGAATCAGGAATATGGACTCTGCAAAACACACTTTAAAAGACTCTGTTCGTGTGATGTGAGATTATATTGTTCGGGAACCAAACAACCGCACGAACCAGAGACCACCCGTGTGCTTGTTAAGCCCAATTGACACCTTGTAACGAGTTCCACTGCAGTGTTCTAATTGCTCGTCTGGGTGGCCGCAATTTGTTAATGAACGACCACAGGGTGGCGGCCATCTTGTTGGCATGAACGCAGGCAGCTGTGTTTGGTTGTCGAGTTCAGGACTATTCGAGAATGTAACTTTTTTTGTGGGATTTTGGGGGTACTTTTGGTATGTTTATAAATTGTATGTATTTTGTGAGAGATAATTTAATTATATGTTTGCTTCTCAGATAATTATCTCTCAGGCACAAAGGATCAAGGGAGCGATTTCCTTGTATTCTTGTATTGGATTCCCCTTGCACAGGATTTTGCATAAAAGGCCATGTGTGGCCTCCAATAAACCAGATAACTCCCAGCATTAAGCCTTGGCTCATGTGTGTGGGGAACAGCTATACTGCTATATGACTTGCTCTTTTACTGGCTATACAGCGATACTCTCTTGGAGGAGAGGTCTTCCTACTGGGAGCTGTATCCAAGTGTTTGGTCCAAGGTGGGAAGGGATGGCGATACCCCAGCCAAGCTGGTGTCCGGTGCGATGTTTATGGTAATCGGTGAGCACTAGGAAGCATGATTGGCGGAGGTACCTAATCGGGGTGCCAGGCGGTCCGCCACATCTAGTGGTAGCAGTGGAATGGCTTCCTAGGGAGTGGAGATGCATCCTGGAGACACTGTTTGGATTATTACAAATAGAGGGATAGCGCTAGAACTCGTGCGTCCCTGTCTGCAGGGGAACTCGGGAGGATGGAGCGAGCTAGCCCCTGGGCAGGGGCCCCATAGCTGAACTACAGAAAAGCCACACTGAAGGAGCTGTGGTTCGTGGCTCTGGAGGATGTACCACTTTAGCGGAGAGAACTCCTTCCAAGCGAGGAGCAGTGGCTCCAGGTACAAGTGGCCCTGCGGTTGCCTCTACTGAGAGAGCATCCCCTGGAGGAGTGGGTGACGGAGCTTGAGTCTGGAAGGAGCTGTGCCTGGACAAGGCTCACTGGGCACTAAAGTGGTACACAACCCGCCATGACCAGTGGATGGCTAAGGACAAAGTACCAGAGGGTGAGAACTATAATGGCCCAAGCTTGTTGTTAGAGGCCTCTGAGGAGGCCAGTGACTTTGGGAGTCTGGCAGAGTATCGGCTCTGGGACATCCACGACATCAGGGGGGCCCTGATGGATCTTCCCCTGCGGTAGCTAAGGTGGCTACATTGGTTATGGTGTCTGGTGCGGTGCTTATGGTACTCAGTGAGCACTAGGAAGCGTGATTGGCGGAGGTACACATTCAGGTGCCAGGCAGTCTGTCACACAGTTCATAACAGAGTGCTGCGTATGGGCTGCGTAACTGCAGACCGGTCAGAGTCTCTATGATGACCCCTCTCTACTGTCAAAAGTGCCTGCAATGAGGATGTGAGCATCACAACTGGACCATGGAGTAACAGAAGAAGGTTGCTTGGCGGAGGAAGTATTATGCTCTCGGCAATGTTCTGCTGGGAAACCTTGGCACCTGGCATTCATGTGAATGTGACTTTGACGTATAACTCCTACCTAGAGATTGTTGAAAACAACCTACAATCCTTCATGGCAATGGTGTTTCCTGATGGCAGTGGCATCATTCAGCAGGATAATACACCACGTCACACTGTAAAAATTGTTCAGGAATCTTTTTTCTCACTGTCCCCCTTCACACAAGATATTTATGACCCTCTGCGAGAATGGTGTCTATTTTCTATTAAATCTGTGTCTTATTTACACTCATGTCGCTTTAACCCCTCTATCACAACTCAGCTTAGAATTATATGTTGTCTTGCTCAGAAATGCTTTAGACTTGAGAAAGGAAGGTTTTTCCGAAAGCTTGTCATTAAAAAATTCTGTCAGTCCAATAAAAAAGGTATTACAATATACAAATTTTATCTTTTTTTTACATCTACTAATAGTTGTGGTAGCCGAGGCAGTGGTGGAGCAGTCCTCATAGCCATGAAAGGTGGTGTTGCTGACAGTGGATTGGGGAACACAATGCCTTCCACTACCCTCCCTGAATTTTGGGTTGGGATTAGTACGTGGCATTGATAATGGTGTATTTTTTTTTGTCAATCAAGGTTTTATTGAGGTGAATGTGCAACATACAATGTCATCAGAACATAAAATATTTCTCAAGTGTTTGGAAGATGACAGCACCTCTTTTTATGAACATAGGGAGATAGCTCACGTCACAATTAAGTGAACAAAATGTTGAGCAACTTATCAAATATGTGAGCAATAACGAAATATACGTGTGAAAATTTGTAGTTAGAGAAAGTCTTTCAGTGATGTAGAAAAATGCACAAATAAGTTAATAACTGTTTATAATATCAGAAACAAAGGTCTTTAAGGAACATATGAGTGTTTATACACAGTAAAAAGTGATAATATGACTCAAAATTACTAAGGTTTCTGTTGAAAGCATAAACACTGTAGTAGTATAGGGGAAATAAGAACTGGGATATCCCTAAGAATTGGCATGAGAAACATTGCCCAAAAAATGGATATGCTAATATTCAGAGATTACTTAAGTGTGTCCAATTATCAGTGAGTGGTGGGATGGCAACACATCAATATGAGCAACAGAAATATAAATATAAAATGTATATATAAAAAAAAAAAAGACATGCGGAGGTCTCATAGGTGAGCACTTTGAAGGGGCTGGAAGTACAAGCATGTAAAACTAGTTAGAACTAGAAAGAAATACTAGTAAACATAAAAAAGAGTGAGAATTATGTGAAGTTCAACATATTTCCCAACAACTCCAGATTGCTGTGAAACAATGATGGTTGATGGATCCCCAAGTGATGGCTTGGTTACTTTCCAGGAATTCTGAGACAGCACGCATGCAGGCCTGAAGAAATGCAGCCGAGGAAAGCTTGTGATGTGTCCCATTTGTGTCTGTTATGAGAGTTTGATTGGGCTCCCATCTGTACCTGATTTCCGAGTGTGACAAACTCCCCTTTTCAAGTGAGTTTGCCTCGAGTTCCTGGAGGAGCCTGCTTGCCAGCCTCCTGCCCACAGACTATGGACTCTGTAAAATGTAATATAAAAGTCTCCGAACAGCCACACAAACCGGAGACCACCCTGGAGCTTGTTAAGCCTAATTGATACTCTGTAGCAATTTCCACTGCAGGGTTCTAAGTGTTCATCTGGGTGGCCACATTTCCTATAGATGACTACGAGATGGTGGCCATCTTGTTCGCATGAACACAGGCAGCAGTGTTTGGTCGTTGAGTTCATGGAACTATTTTCGGACACTGAAACTCCCGAACACCACTGGACTTCCATGATCGCCTGTGGTTCTACAACACTTAGAAAGACACTCCTAGGACTGAGTGTCGTCCAGTGCCTGAGGGTGTATAGAGCGATTCCCCATTTGGCTCCAGGAGGGTGCGGTTCCAGGACCCCAGTCTAGCCACAGCAACTGTGGGCAGAATTGCTGCGGTTTATCCCTGTTCCAGATAGGAAGCGGTCCTTGGCGGAGGTAACCAGACAGGGGTACAGGGAGCTCTGTTACACTCAGTTTCTCAGCAGCTTGGTAATCGGGGATAGGGATTGTCTCCACAACAAGGTGAATCTGCATAAATCCTGAAGAAAGGTGAGTTAAAGGTTTCCAAACTGAAGAGGGTTCTTATCCCTCACAAGCTGCTACTATTGCCATTTTGTCATCAAAGGTCTGGAATCGTATCAGTATGTCACTGGGAAATGCTTAAAGGGACACCGTAGGCACTGTATCTGCTTCATCTCATTAAACTGGTTATAGTGTATGGAGTCCCCTGGTGCCATCATTTCTTTCAGCATCAAACAGTTTTTAATGTTGTAATGTTTTAATGCTAAACAAGAGACCATGGCAGTCCATCCCCTCTGTCCTGCTTTGGCTAATAAGGAAGTATTACCCTGAGCAGCAATAGGCAGCTGTGATTGGCTGAGAGTGTCAGCTGACTGCTTTTAACCTGTCAGAGCTCCAACTGACGGTATGAATGGGTATGACAACAAGGAAGTGTGTAATCTCTGCTTTAGCTACACATACAGAAGGGGCCAGACTGTGGATGGCCAGGGACTCTTATTTTGTGGCCTACTGCACAAACATGGTGCAACACTGAATGGAGGGACAGTGCCAGAGCACTCCAGGCACTATAACCAATTCAAAAAAAACAAAGTGGTTATAGTGACTACAGTATCCCTTTAAGGAACTTTAGGTTATTTGGGCATTTTTCACCTAGTAATATCATCTAGGTGAATACATTTTGCCTGCTTCTGCAGAAGGAGGGATGTGAACAAACATCAAGTGAAGTATGGAAGCTCCCCCTCATTGAAATTTTTATCTACTCCTGTGATTTCATCTAATAAATCCATCCTAGCTTGCAGAATGCCAAAAGATTGTTGTAACTGACAAGTATATTCAAACTATGAGATCTGACCTTGGTTAATGGCGGCAACATCCTCCTCTGTGACCTTGATCCAACCTGTCAGGGTGTGGAACTTTTCCCTAAGCACAGAAAGGTCATAATTGAAAAAAGCCTGAATGTTCTTCATGTGGTTGGGATTAACCCCTTTGATTGCATGAGCGGAGAAATCTTCTATTGCTAAAGTTAAAGGTAAGCTATTTGCAAAGGGCAACTCACCTATCGTATCTAGACATCCTGCTTAAAGGAGTTTTAGGTGGATTCCTGCTGAGATGCCATCTTGGGCCTCTGTGTCTGTGTCAGCATGCTACCAATACCTTGGAAACCAATGCATGTAAATAATTTTTTGGGGGTGTTTACCTATAGTAAGGGATTACAGTATGGACAGAAAATTTACTTGATCTACCAGGTGTTGATACCACAAATTGGGTAGATAAATCTATAAGTCTCAGAGCTCATGCATTGTGTGTCTGTCTCCATCGCCAGTCACTCCATCTCACCTGGTTTGTTTTATTTATTACAATAAATTATATTAATTATTGTGTATTGTGTAAACTAACACAACTTTATTCAGCAAAAATAGGTGTTCATGTTGCAAAATGTGTTAGTGCTTGGTGGATTTACTGCTGTAACATTATTGTGTTTGATGTCAAGAAACACTACACAGCGTACACACACACTTGCACAACATGCTGGAGTGAACAAATGCAGTTTCACACGAGGATTGTTGATAAAATGCCTGTCAATCTCCTATGTCACCCCAAAAGTAGTTTGAAGTGCTTCTGGCAGTAGCTGCTAGCTAAATACAGCAAAATGCTAAACATAATCTCATAGTAGAATTAATGATCCACTCCAATGCAGGCATTGCAAAGGTAACCACAAACGATCATTGCAGGTCTGTCTTCCTCAGTAGCCGAAGTCAAAGTGTCTAAAATAATTAATCCATAGTTGTTTTATTGCGACTATGTTTCCCCTCTGTTGGTCACTTAACTTAATCTCAATTGGTTGTTCTTCTTCTTGATTGGACAGACTTCTTGTTGCCCCCACCCAACAAAGAAACGTCTCTTTTCCTTTCCATTCCTTTTGTTTTCTAGTGCCAAGAACGGCACTCTGAATCAAGCACACATTTGGAGTTGCGTGAGTTGGTTTCCTTGATAATTTGCCGATTGGAAACTGAGAAATCAGAATTACAGACGATCACCAAACTCGCATGAATTCGGCCCCATTGCAGTTTGGCCCGAAACACATCTCCAAGTCTCCTATGCATTTGAAATTCATTTCCACTGAGTTATTTTAACAAAACAAGTTGTTTAATGCAAACCATAATGGAAGAACCACATTTTTTCGTTGTATACATGTCTAGTGTTAACATTTTGAAGATGCATCTGACCAGCTTGATCCTACTAGATACAGATATCTGCTTAATAAAATATATCCCCATGGCATGATATGTCTTATACAGCTATATTCTGTACATTATTTAGATATTATGAAAATGCCTTACTTTCATCACTCGACCAGTCTCATTATATTTATACAGTGATATCCATATTTGTATGGAAACACATAAAAGCATTTTGAAAAAAATAGATAGCCGCCATACAGCAAGTATTAATAAAGATACAGTGTCGGTGAGGGACTGCAATTTTTAAATAGTCATCTTATGTATGAGTTCTCCCGTTCATAGCTATTCTGTAAAATCTTTCAGAACCAATCACTCACCGAAACTGAATATGTTCCGGATTCATTTAATATGGCTGCTATTAGCAATTTTCTCAAGGCAGATTTTATAAATTTGTCCTCTGGGAATTACCACTGAATTCTCAGCAACTCAGACCTGCGGGTGCAAAGCACCATATATTACATATTGCGCTCCATTTGTCATTAAGTCATGCTCATAGCATCTTCAAGGCCTAAATTAAAAAGCTTGCGCACATTGTCACTAACCAGATCACCTTATTACTTCATTGCCCTTCTTTTAATTAGAGTAGGAGAGGGCTGCAACATGCTTTGGGTTTCTAGAGATGCAAGCAAAACTCTTGCTTGTGCTATAATCATCATACTAATTAATTTGTATATGATGATAAGTGGTTAAGTTCTATATTAGAATACAATTATTTCTCCAAGTGTAGGATAGTAAGATCAAATGATTTAACCAGGAAGGATTTAATTACCCTTAAATTTCAAATGTCTTGGGGTTTTTGATGTTCACATCTTTAGTTCACATTCATTTGTCTATTTTTTTTTTATTATTTTCTGTTATTGCTAAATTATAAAATTGTAAAGCACTGCAAAATATGTTGGAGAGATATAAGTGCTAATAATATTTGTTATTACTGCTTGACTATGTTGTAATCGTTTTGTTGACCTTGATAACAGGAAAGGCTGAGGTGAACCTTCTGCTGAGAATTAATATTTTGACCATGACACTTGAATTGTTAGAGCTGCTGAAGTGGTATACTAACTACTGAACTATCACTGTGTCTTTGATGCATGTGTATTTTAGCACGAGTTACATTAGAAAACATACCAAAACAGAAGTACAATAATCATGGTGATACTATGTACAGATGTTAAGAAAAGAGTACAATAGGTATGGATATAATAAGTTAGGTTGCCTATTATATAGAGTTTACATGTGAATGGGAATTGGAGACACAGGTACAACTGGGAGTGCAGTTTAGTACTGTGCAATATACATACCGTTTAAAGGGTAATACAGCAAACCAAGTGGTTGGCACTGTCCCTTATCATTATATTACACATATTCATCATATTCATGGAGCAATCGGGGGTTAAGTGCTATATTTAGAGGACTTTGGTGTAAGTTTTTTACCTTAAAGGAGCACTAAATGCACCCAGAATACTTAACCTCAATGAAATGTAGTAGCCCTTTATTTCACTGCAATCTAAATCATTTTCTCATGTTCATTGCATGAGGATTTCAACCGTCATCAAATGCAACTCATAGGGAAGCATTGGATTCAATGCTTCTCTATGGAACGCATTTGTTTGGACGCGCATGTGGCATTCACTGCAAATGTGCTTCTCTATGAGAAGCATTGGATTAGAATATCATCACAGAAGTGATGCTTAAAAGGGTGGATGATTCTAAAAAGGAACTAGGAAACTGCAGCTTTAGGAATACAGTGTTTCTTTACCTGTACCCCCTTTCACCCTTTGCCTCTGTGCCAGTCCATACAATGATTTCAGTAGACATCTGAATTAAATTCAGAATAGAAAATGCTGACCTATAAAGCTCTAATCAAGTCCACCATTACTATATTTCTTCAATAATACAAACATACATACCTTCTAGGTGATTCTGCTCTTCTAGCAATCTTCTCCTACGCACTTGCACTGCTAATTTTCTCACCTGCATGTTTTCTGTTCCTATAAAACTGCCTGCCTACCCAGCAGACATTCTCCTAGTCTCCAAGTCTTTAATAAATCCCTTAAAACCCATCTATTTAGACAAGCTTTTCATTTTCGTGGGTTAGTTTCATTCTATAAACCTGTCTTCCTTCTTAAAATAATTAGTAGCTCAACAGTCCATTTCATTTTCTCACCTTTGGAACACAGCACCATGACACTTCTATTAGTTTTAGTTGATACTCACTTCCTACAGTGCAGTCTCATCCCACGATCATTGTTCTTCGTGTGTTCTTATACCTCAGCACCTCTAGATTGTAAGCTTGTTTCAGCAGACTCCTCATTAACCTCTTGTTTCTGTTATCATTTGTAATATTTCATCTCTTATTTGTGGTTTTATCCCTTTTGTAAAATTGTAGCAAGCTCTAGAATATGTTGTTGGTATAGAAATTAATATAATAATACAATTTATAATAATAATTGTTTCATCATAATGACTGTTAATGACTTAGAACATTACACCAGAATTGTTTTAGCTTTGCCATGATAACTATGGCCAAGTTCACTGGTTATACTGAATGTCGAGGGTCTCCAACTGTCGGCCATTTGGTGCCCCTTAACCATCTTCTTGCAGCTTGTGTGTGCCTATTTAGATAACTGAGTGTGTGTAACTATGTGTATGCCAGTGTGTATGGGAGTAATTTTATGTGTCACTGAGTGTGTATCTGTGAGTGTCACTGTATCTGTATGTGTCTGGGAGTACAAATCTGAGTTTGTGCTCATGCCTGGAAACATGGATCTATCCATATGCATGGGCATAATGGAGTAAGGACTAATGGTTCTCATGTGAAAATACAAACTTGACCAATGGCCCTAAGGTAAATTAAGTTTGAGACACAGCTGAATGTTGTTGTTTTTTGTGTTTTTTTTTTTTTACTATATAGTAGTAATAGCTCATGACATTTTAGCCAAATATATAGAAGGACTTCTCATTAGAGTAAAATCTGTTGCTCAATAGATGCACAATTTAAATTGGAAACATATTTGTAAATGTCAGTTCTTCTGAGAAGAGGGGGTAATTCTAGTAGTTTTGATTACAAACTGCATGAGCACTACAGTTGCCTATTGCAATATTGCTAGGTTTGCCCCTTTACAAAGTACTTTCATTCTTTGATTGATGGAGCAAAAGGCTCTATAGTTTTTTGCCTGGTGTTGTCTGTAGCAAAACAAAAAGTCAAAACACTATAGCAATGATGAAAAAAGAAGTGTGCAAGGGCACTTACACTATAAGTATAGAAAATAGTGGCTTTCAAAATTATAAGTAGCACATGTAGAAATGAAACCCATGTTTGTAATATTAAATATACATAGATCACAATTGAAAGTTAAATTGCATAATTGTACTATATAATATACAATAAGATTCGTAATGTCGAGTACTTACTTTGACCGCATGCTTGCCGACAGATTTTGATACTAGACACAGAGATTTGTCAAAGTCTTCCCCTTGGATTTTTAGGCTGTGATATTGAAAGCTAGATATGTATAATTAGAATGGGTTACATTCAAGAGCTACTGAATAAAATGCATGTAGGCTTCTACATGCACCTCTGACTGAGTCCTGATGTAAAAGAAAAATTGTTAAAAAAGGAATAATTACAATTTAATCTAAAGTTAAATTCAAGTTAAAAAAATGATAAAGCAGTAAGACCAAAAAGAACTTTTAAAATGTGTAGCTGCCTTAAGCCAAAACCTTGTGATTTAACTGTGTAGTGACTGCAGTGAGCTGGCCTGGATATCCACATTCCAAAAAGATATCAACTATAATTAGGATGGCTGTAGCAAAGAGTCACTGTGTTTTCATACATTCTAAATCCCAGATGTGGATGAATACTCAGACACAACCTGATACAGGAATTGTAGAATCACAGTAAAGATAAGTGATGGCATAAGACTAGGTATTATAGAAAAAACAGAGTAACCAGGACAACCAAACACTGAGAAAAGGATTAGCCAGCCAACCAACAAGTCAAACAGAGTGATATAGAGAATATCAAGGAGTAGAGACCAGGCATTGGCGACCTTTGGCACTCCAGATGTTGTGGACTCAATCGTGGATGAAGTCCATTAAGGCTGTAAGAGCATTATGGTAGATAAAGTCCACAACATATTTAGTGGCAAATGTGGCCTAAGCCTGGAATAAACCAAACTTTAAGGATTGGGAGAAGTAGGTTAATATATTTAAAGAGAGCATGTGCTGTCATGGTCATTAAGTATTATTTACACTGACATGGATTCAGTTTCTCAGCAGTCGAGCAAATATTGAATTAGATGATTAAGATGCTTTGGTTATTCAAGCTAAGTCTGTGGCAGATCCAATATGGAACCACATAGCATAGCAAGTAGAGTAGCAACAACATGACAATAGTAGTGTCTGCGGTGCGTAATGTTAGACATGGTTGTAAAAATAGTTTTGCATAATAGTTAGCAATGACTCACTGATTTATTAAATGTGTGTTATTTTCCAAAATACAAATAGCAAAGTGGTTCTCGTAATGTAAGCACTTCTGGAAGGCACTTTTCTAACACAAATTTATGCAACAATTTTATGATAGACTTAAAGGGATTCTCTATTGCCAGGAAAACAAACCCTGTTTTCCTGGCACTAGAGAATCCTGGAGTGCCCCCTCTCCCTCTACGCCTGTGGGGAAGACCTAATGCACATGTGCGGCAATGGGCGCGCACGCATTAGACCTCGCATAGCGTGAGGAAGTCCAGCGTTGTTTAGATGACCCAAAGTTGTCTAAGAAGTCAGAAGTCCCTCTAGTGGCTGTCTGGTAGACAGCCACTAGAGGAGGACTTAACCCTGCAAGGTCATTACTGCAGTTTATAAAAACTGCAATAATTACACTTGCAGGGTTAAGGGTGATGGGAGTTGGTACCCAGACCACTTCAATGAGCTGAAGTGGTCTGGGTGCTTACAATGTCCCTTTAACCATGGGTCTACTTAATGATTCTAAAATCTGTTACAATTTACAGACTAAAAAGTATACTTGCTGGGCATGGGGTGAAGTTAGCATGTCTACATGAGTAGACCTTTTAAAGGACCACTCTAGGCACCCAGACCACTTCAGCTTAATGAAGTGGTCTGGGTGTCAGGTCCTTCTAGGGTTAACCCATTTTTTTTTTATAAACATAGCAGTTTCAGAGAAACTGCTATGTTTATAAATGGGTTAAGCCTTCCTCCAAATCCTCTAGTTGCTGTCTCATTGACAGCCGCTAGAGGCGCTTGCGTGATTCTCACTGTGAAAATCACAGTGAGAGCACGCAAGCGTCCATAGGAAAGCATTGTAAATGCTTTCCTATGCGACCGGCTGAATGCGCGCGCAGCTCTTGCCGCGCGTGTACATTCAGCCGACGGGGCGGATCCGAGGAGGAGAGGAGGCAGAGAGCTCCCCGCCCGACGCTGGAAAAAGGTAAGTTTTACCCCTTTCCTCTCCCCAGAGCCGGGCGGGAGGGGGACCCTGAGGGTGGGGGCACCCTCAGGGCACTATAGTGCCAGGAAAACGAGTATGTTTTCCTGGCACTATAGTGGTCCTTTAAGGTTTGGGTGATGAGAGAACTGTAATAGCAGAAACAGATCTACAACTAAATCATGTATCATAATGTTCTCTAAATTATTATTCATAACTACACCGGATTCTGTAATACAACTGAATTGAAAACCATGAAATTTAGTTAAAAAAAAGGCAGAGTACATCTCACACAAGCACAAATTAACATAGACAAAAGTAAAAAAAAAAAAAAATACTTTATGCCATTTGTCACGCAAGCACTGATAACCAATCTGTGCAGTTTACATATTGTTTTATTTGTTATTAGCTTATTTCAACACAAGCATCGTATCCATTAATCCCTAACCCCTCTGACATGCTGCTATTTATCTTGTGTGTCTTTACAACTTCCACATAGATTTGTACGATCGTTTGAGCAGGGCCTCCTTAACTTCTTGTCTCTGTTATATTCCATATGTTAATTACTTGTTGTCAAATATCCCTATTTTATTATTTTAAAGCGCTATATAAATGCTAATAATAGTAATATATACAACAGGATTTGTTGTTAACACCTGGCTGAATTTCGCAAATATTTGGTGAATTTATCTGTGAGTGGGGGCATAAGGCCTCTCGTAACCACAATCAACAAGAAATAATTCCCATTAAGCTTATCAAGCATAGCTTTGCATGCTGGGAACTGTAATTCAATATAAAACGAGTAGTGGGAGGTTAAATTGGACCTATAGTACTGAATGTACGTAGATTCCATTTCTTGCATGCTCACTGAATACTTGATAAGCTCTGCCCTCATCACAAAAAAAAAAATTCTTTGCACCTCTTATCATTCTCCACAAGCATTGAGGATGGATATAATTTATTCTGGTTGAGTGGATTAGATCCCTAACACTCGATTAGTATTAAATGAGTATGATGGAGTGTTGTTCAATGAATACAAAAGACCTTAAGAACTCAGTCGATAAGGATTACAGTTCAAGATAATCCACTATTGGCTAAGCATGGTTAGATTTGCAGTTCATTTCTTTTTAGGCAGCATAGTGCTCTTTGACGTCTCACTCCTCCATCCACCTTTTCTTTCTTCTTCTTAACTTTTTTTATGCAGGGGTAATGTGGAACCAAGAAATCTTTAACAATCATTTTTAGTGTAGGTGATTATCACCAAAGTGCGTCACACTGGAACATGTGTACTTCCTTTATTTCGATGCATAATATGCACAATAATTGAATGACAATTTAAAAAATTTTGTTGCTTTTTATGAATATTTACAATGTTCCTGCATTAAAGACTTTTCGTATGTAGTTTATTATTGTCTCTGATGGTATTGAGAACGATTTCTAATGTGTTATATTTATGTTTTATAGGTACTATGCCTAGAAGGCCACATGTCAAAAACCTTAGGATATCTGGACTTGGGGGCAACAGGAATGGTGAAGAATGGACCCTATGGCACAACCAAGCCTCATTCTATCCACCCATTCAGGGTCTTCTCAAGTGACCCATTCAAAGGAAAGAACCCAATTCAAACACCTCTCATGCCTTGGGAGTGGAGCAAAAACCAAACACTGTTCAGTGGAGGAGTTGGCCAGAGAGCGAAGCGTAAGCCGTCTCTGAAGACAGGAAGGACAAAGAAGATCTTTGGTTGGGGCGACTTCTACTTCAACATTAAGACAGTCAAGTTTAGCTTGTTGGTCACTGGTAAAATCGTAGACCACATTAACGGAACTTTTAGTGTCTATTTCCGGTATAACTCATCTAGCTTAGGCAACGTATCTGTCAGCATTGTGCCACCTACCAAAGTGGTTGAATTTGATATTCTTCAGCAGTCTACCTTGGATACCAGAGAAACCAAGATTTTTAATTGTAGGGTGGAATATGAAAAGACCAACAGCGCCTTTAAAAACAAACCCTGTCTTTATGATCCGGCAAAATCATGCTACATGGAACATACCCAGAGTCATGCTGCCTGGCTCTGTGCCAAGCCCTTCAAGGTTATTTGCATCTTTATCTCCTTCTACAGCATTGACTACAAGTTAGTGCAAAAGGTGTGTCCGGATTACAATTTTCAGAACGAGCACCCTTATTTTGGTTGATGGACATACTGGCAAGGGAGGTCAACAAGCAGCTTTACATAAGAAGGAAGAATTGATACAGTAGGTTCACAAGTCAAGAGGTCCAACGTAAACTATAATATAATGTTGCCCTGCTGAACTAGGGACAGATGAACCCAGGTGTCATTTTTACTATATACTTCAAAATATTTTGCATTTCGAAAACAATGAGTCTCAAAACCAAAACTGCATGAATTTTTCCTGGTAAAAATAAGTAAATTTGTCCTTCTGAGTATCAAACATTTACACTGAAAGTTTTACATTCTGCGCTTATCTCAGTAATAAAGAAATACCTCATTGCCAGAGGAACCTGCTAACAACAAAGTTTTGGTGTTCAACAAATGTAAAAAAAAAAGTATGGCAAGTATATGAATATTTTATTATAGTACCTATAACCAGAAGATTTCATTGTAAAAGTATAACAAACCTTATTCAAAGCAAAGGAAACAGACAAATGCAAAAAGAAACAAAAATGCAGACCAAAACCATTGTCCACAGCAATACCAGTCCTGATTGTATCTGATAGTCCGAAAAAATCAAATGATCTCTACTATGTCTCAGATGAGGATTATTTTTTTTTACGAATACTGAAAATTAAAGATTACATGTGATATACCCCCACTGTGTAATATTATGTAATGAATACATATAAGTTAATAAGGCAGTTCAGCATATCTATTGGCTTACCCTCTCTCAGTGGGTCCAGACATACTTAGACCACTTTAAGCAGAAGGATCATTTATCTTCTAAAATCATCTCAGAGTTCATTTTTAAAGTGTGCTTGCACATAATGTCGGGATTCATTAACAAACACTTGCTCTTGACTATGCTTGGTTTTTGGTGTATTATCTGCACTTCAAATCAAAGATGACTTAGTAACTAGGTGATGCACAGTAAATAGTTGCTTGTATGTAAGCATATCAAAATAATAAACACAGAGACTATACTATCTGCAATCTTTTATTTTCTTTTAACAAAATGCTTTTTAAAAATGCAATAGCAATTTGTAATGCGTCATGGTGAAAAACTACAAGGGTATCTAATGATGATTAAAGGAACATGCCAAGCCGCATAACCACTACTGTGATGTAGTGGTTATAGTGCTAGGAGTATTTGTCACCACCTGATTGTAAGTAGTCAAAACCTTTTACAACAGTTGACTTCTTACCTGGATTCTTCTGGGCACCACTCCCCACATCCCCTACTTCTGATTGAAAGCCAGAAGTTCGTCTGAACTCTTTCAGCCAATGAGCTAAGCCCTGTACAACCGGGCTTAGCCCAGATATAGACCTTTTAGCTGTCGGAAGTAGTGGAAGGGGGAAGAGGTGAGCAGCAGACTCCAGGTAACAAGTCAAACCATTCTACAATGCTTACAATGAGGGCAGAATTGTCAAAGCACTCCTGACACCATAGCTACCAAAGTCCACTGTAGTGTTTATGGCGCTTGGGGTGACAGCCAAATTCACTAACTCCAAAATGTAATGTAATGAATCACGGACCAACCTAACTGCAGTTTGGGCTTGTGATACTAAATTATTTCCACAGTGCCAAATAAAGAGATCATTGATGGGAAAAAAAGATGATTGATGGTGAGCAATAGGGGGGAAAAGGGAGGAACAGTAAAACAAATTGATTATATATTTAATAAATATGTAACATATAAATATAGATTTTTTTTTTATTGCTCCTCTTGTTTTCTTCTCCATTGGTTACTTTTCTCACTTGATCTGTGAACCAAATGTCTGGAAATAGTGATGTCCCAAACGGTTCGCCGAACGGTTCGCCGCGGACGGCGAACATATGCGGTAAACTTTGACCCTGTACCTCACAGTCAGCAGACACATTCCAGCCAATCAGCAGCAGACTCTCCCTCCCAGACCCTCCCACCTCCTGGACAGCTTCCATTTTACATTCATTGTGAAGCTGCATTCTTAGTGAGCTGTCCAGGAGGTGGGAGGGTCTGGGAGGGAGGGTCTGCTGCTGATTGGCTGGAATGTGTCTGCTGACTGTGAGGTACAGGGTCAAAGTTTACTGCATATGTTCGCCATCCGTGGCAAACTGTTCGGCGAACCGTTCGGGACATCACTATCTGGAAAATACTCCTATCAGTGTACTGCAATATATATATATATATATAAATATATATGTATATATAATATATTATTAAAATAATATTATGTATGTATTTTGCAGCATACTGATTGGACCATTATTGCACCTCTTTTTGCTCTTCTGATCTGAGATTCTGCCGAGCTGTTCTGACCTTCAAACAGAACTTGGGTGTGCCGATAAATGTGCTATTTTCAGAAATAAAATATTCAGCTGAGCCAAATTATCTCGCTGTGTACAAGTCTACATCCTCTCATGACAATTGTAAAGACACAAATGATATGTTCCAAAGAGTATCAATACAAGAAAGTATCGTGAGTGTCAGTTCAAATGTACTATAGACACAATTTGGTTATAAGTTATTACCACCGGGGTGGGAATTTTTACAAAGAAAAAAGAACAATCCTGGCAATGTTATGAATAACAGCTGAACATTAGTAATATTGGCAAAACAATTTTTATCTGTCTAAATATTGGGGAAACTAAACTAATAAGTATTATCTGTTGCAGGAGAAAATTGGCATAAATGCAAAGAACACTGCCCCTCAAGAGTACCATTTTGGGAAGCTGTCTAATTGATATGTATTTAAAATACATGACCCTCCAGGGAATACTAAAGTAAACATTAGTAAAATATCACAGGAATAATACTTACTATACTGGATGTGAATATGGAAGAAGGAGAGAACAATAAACAATGCGACAGTTATTTAGACAGAATAGTATTTTACTCGTTATGGTCCATGATTGTTTTGGGCATCTAATAAAAATAATGTAAGACTTTTAAAACTAGGGTCCTTAAAAGTGCAAATCTTAATTTAAGTAGGACACCAAATGCAATTAATGGTCTTTATTATAGTTTTGCTTAATTACATTATTACAATGAGTGTTGTATATTTTTCAATTTCTGATAAGTATAAATAAATTTTTATGTAGCCACAGACTAAAATAAATTTAAAAGGCATTTATTATACTTATATTTTGTAGACAACATTGATCACTTTTCTTGCCAGGGTATTTCTTGGTAATAGAAGCACCAAAATATTACAACATTTTGGCATTTTAGAAGACATTTCATCATGCAGTAAGGATCTATTTTTCACTTCAACTTTTAAAGCAAATAACACAATATTATTCATCATTGCATTCTTGCATAAGAAAATTAGGCATCTACTTTTGTATCCACTGTAAACATATTTTACAAGTTATTAAGAGGGAGGTCTACATTATTCATGTCCTGCATAACCACTAAAACCAAAGTTTTGCATAACCACCTAAGGAGGCAAGTTATTCAAAGTGTTCATAATTAAATGGGACACATATGACACATATGATAATCATCCATCTACTGCATTTTTTATTGCCAATAAAGCTTATCTATGATTTAAAAAAAAAAAAATTCTTGCTGAAGTCTGACCAACATTGCATATCATGGGATTACAAAGCACACATGCCACACAGGGTTTTCAAAAGTTCTGGGGTACTACAATTGTTTCTCCCATCCCTCGCTATGCATGCTATGGAAAAAGAACAGGTATATCGATGATTTATTTACTCCTGATTCAGTTGATTGGCACAGCTAACCCTCAAATGTTACAAGCACAAGTGTGAACACTAATTTTAGGGCTAACTAAATTAATTAATTAATTATTCTCATTTAAAATATATTTTAATGTATTGTTGCTAAAGTGAAGTGCAGTTGGCAAGGCACAGCCCTCCTTCGTACATTCAAATTGTTAAAGGGTATCGGGGTTCACCATCAAGCTGCTGATCCTGTATCAGATTTTCATAATGTTGTAAAGAAGGAATTATTCAGTATTGATATTGATAAAAAATATAGCTGTACAGTTTGTCTGTTCCTCCTTGTACAGATCGTGTTATACACCTGGTCCTATTTTTTTATGAGAAACCAAATATAATAAAAGAACAGATGTAAAACAGACTTTGGTGGTTGCAGGTTTGTTGATTGTGAATTATTTTACTTTCTTGCCAATATTGATTTTAGCAGAGTTGCATATCAACATTCATGAACAATAATTATTATATACACTACTTCTAAAATACCAGTACGGAAAAGATCGAGACTGAACATCTAGACAAAAATAACTTGCAGTTATTGGGATATTCCAAAGATAATAACTACTACAAGGTATTATTATGGCACAATGAGTATGTTTATGTTGCAATGAGTCTTTAGGTGCATTCTTGCCATTCTTAAAAAAGACAAAGAGGGCTAGATCATCTGTCCCAATAAGTTCCCATCTAAAGAAAAGTAGGGTTAACAACTAATTAACCCCCTTCAGGACTGAGTCAATAGTGCATGTTCTGATCAAAACGTAAACAAAAACTGGAATTTGCGCTATATGTCTGTCCAACCGTAATTCACAGCTGTCACATTAAGTGCCCTAACACTTATTATATATAATTTTGTTCAGGAGAACAAGGGCTTTAATTTATCATTAACTATTCATATATGGAACATAATTTATTATGAATAAAATTTTAAAAAAATTGAGAAAATAAGATTTTTATTTAAATTTGTATTTCCGTCTGACATTTTAGCTGTTAATGTCATAATACTCTTAGGTTTTACTGCAAAAAAAATGCACATATTTGTAATCAGTGATGTCTCACGAGTACAACAGTACCCCCCATTAACAGGTTTTATGGTGTTTTGGAAAGTTACAGGTTCAAATATAGAATGTTCCATTTTCACATTGAAATTTGCCAGATTAGTAATGTTACCTTTGAGACGGTGTGGTAGCCCAGGAATGAGAATTACCCCCATAATGGCAAACCATTTGAAAAAGTAGACAACCCAAGGTATTTATAACAAGAAAACAAGTTGTATTCCAGAGGTAACAAGTCAGAAAAAAAACAAAAATACATGGCCTCTCTGGGCTTCCATAACTTAGAATAAGAGTTATGTTATATTTGTTCCATAGGTTTCACACATTGTCTTTTAAAATTTCATAAAATTCTAAAATCAAATAAATCAGAAAATTCTAAAGGGGTGATTTCATTTCCATACTTATTTTTCTACTTTTAAAACCTTGGGGCACTTTTCTTAGCAACACATTGATTAAGTTGAATACAGACATGGAGAGAGAATACAACAGTGAAAGACCAGAACAATCATTCACTGGAGTTGTGTTGGTTGAAAGGTATTAGGGCATAACCCAGAGTAATAATAATAGAGAGAGAAGAGACTGAGATGGGTTAACTGAACAGTGCTCCCAAAATCAGTCTCTATACCCTAAATGGGGCTGCTACACCAGTGTAGGGCAATAAATTGCCAATCCTAGAGCATAGGAAGAACTAAAAAAATAAATCTTTATTCCCTCTTAGGGAAAAAGTAAACAAAATATAGTGAAAAGTGATATTAACAATAAAATAGGATAATCTACTAATCTGCAAAATATGCATATATACTATATTTATATATATATAGTATATATAGTGGCCACTGTTAAAGTTAAATAACTATTATAAACTGTTGCTAACAGCTTATTTGTAACAGAATATCCGTAGCCAAAAATATAAAGTAGAAAGTGTGAACAGAAGGAAGTAAAATGTATCCACTGGGATGATAGACACCAATGTAACCCTTAGTAGAGCGATATACGTATAGTTGCACATATAAGTGCTGATTAATAAGGATGTCCTCAGAGGATATATCCAGATTACTTCCAAGAATGGGGGGGCTTCAAAATCAGTGGTACGCAAAGAGTTTCTAAGGAGTAGTTGGGGAGGATAAGCGGCAGTGTTAGCCGAACCAATAATATAGTCGGGATGCTAGCCGACAGAAAGTCCTACAACCCCAATTATAATGCTCCATCTATTCCCCAGTGCTAGAGGTGAACAAGGTACATACAGTGAGAGAAAAGGGTAGTTGGTTGGTCCGGCCGGACATAAGAAGAGGTAAAAATAATTCTATTAATAAACCTTAACCCATAAAATACACTCGTATAGATAAATCAAAGTAAAGTAACTGAAGGCTTATTTACAGTTAACGTTGTCTAAATGCCGCGTACTAAATGAGTCTAGTATATAGTATGAAAGAGAGTGCTATGCTAAATCCGTGTACCATAAGTCGATAAGAAACGATTGGTACAGCAAACATCTTTAGCTTAATTTAGTGAGTTTGGTGTATACATCATACTCCTGCCGTCTCACTGCTGAATTCTCTGCCAATTTAAGAGTTATATAGTTTTTTTTTTTGTTTATGCATCCCTAGCCACACTTCCCCTGGATGTTACTCACACAGCCTCCCTACACAGCTCATACAAAGCAAGATCTAATTTGTGAACTTCCTTTCATGCATAGTATGTTTCATTTACAATGTCTTATTTCCTGATCTGTTGATAACCTGCTTGAGTCTGCAGGAACCTCCTGTATGTGATTAAAGTTCAATTCATTGTTCTTCAATTTACAGAGGTGGAAATAAATATTCTTTTAATTATTAATATTTCTAATTAATACTGACAAATTATAATAAGGTACGATAAAAAGTGAAATGTTTAACATAGAAGAGCACACTTAACTTTCACAGTTTTTCCAGAAAATCCTGGGTCTAGATGGCATTATTAGCTATTATAACGGAATGACCTGCAAAGAAAGGTTGTTTCAAATTCAATAGATTCCTTTAAAAAGTTCTGAATGATTTTTTTGGCAAAGTTATTCAAGATTATAATAGCTAACATGCAGAGTATTAATAGCCTATAGGTCCAAAGAGATATCAGATTGCCCCTTTTGTGGAACAATTGGAAATAACTTCAAAAGTTTATTTTTTCTCCGCCATCTTCCAGATCCACAGCAGAAGCCAAGATTTGAATAGTTGATGTACATGGACTACTAAAATATTATACAACCTATATAACCATAACTAATCCTTTATTAAGGTAAACTGTGTCCCTTTCTATCGTTAGCAGATTTGATGTTATATAAGAAAACAACTCCAGAACAAAGAACACTGTGTTCAGGAGCTTACAGGTTACTTCAGTGCAAAAACTAAACAGGAACAATGTTGTGACAGCTTAAAGGACCACTATAGTGCCAGGAAAACATACTCGTCCCCCACAGGGTCCCCCTCCCGCCCGGGCTCTGGGGGTGCCGGGCGGGGAGCTTTCCTCCTTCTCTCCTCCTCTTCGGCTAAATGCGCATGCGCGGCAGGAGCTGCGCACGTATTCAGCCAGTCCATAGGAAAGCATTCACAATGCTTTCCTATGGATGAAGGCGTCTTCTCACTGTGAAAATCACAGTGAGAAGCGCGGAAGCGCCTCTAGCAGCTGTCAATGAGACAGCCATTAGAGGCTGGATTAACCCATTTATAAACATAGCAGTTTCTCTGAAACTGCTATGTTTATAGAAAAAATGGTTAAACCTAGCTGGACCAGGCACCCAGACCACTTCATTAAGCTGAAGTGGTCTGGGTGCCAATAGTGGTCCTTTAATATCATCTGGCTCACTCAGAGTTCTATTTTCTAAACATGCAATTGTGAGTAGAAAGCCAACTAGCCAAATGTAGAACAATTAGCCACATTAATAAAATTCACCATTTGCCTTAAAGAAACATTATAGCGTTAAGAATACAAATATGTTTAACATGCTTAACATTGCAGCACTAAGGGCAATGGTGGTCTGGGTGCCTACAGTGTTCTTTTAAAACTAGTGGGAATTGGCACCCAGAACACTTCTCTGAGGAAGTGTTCTGGATGCCTATAGAGTACCCATAAGCAAAGATGGTTTTCCAAATTTGCCATTTTCACCTAGGCTTTACAGGTCATTATCAACTCACCACAATAAAAAAAAAAAAATTACTCAGTGTTTTGTATTATATTGTTTACCACCACAACTGAGTGCTACAGAATAGGGCCTTATGTCATGATCTTTTAAATGTTCTTTTTTCCAAGTAATCATTTTTATTTTAAATTCCCTTTTCAAGAGCATTCTTACACCTAAGTTGTATATAGGTATATATACACATTATAGACTTGATTACTTGCAAATATCTTAATGAAAGACCAGGCGGTTGCAGGTATGGTTCTTTTTTTTTTTTTTACCAATGACGTCATACAAGATGCTGATAAATTACTCCTCTCTGGACCAATTCATGTTCTATTTTTCAGAAACAAAGACAAATATAATGCCCCCATATATCTTTGTAAATAATTTTGCATATTTGCACAACTCTTTGGACATCTCATGAAATGATACATTACCTTTTGCAATGCCAAAGAAACATCAATACCTTTATTCAATATGTCTACATACAGATTACTTTCTGTGCAGTCTCCACAATTACTTTGTCTCTTTCAATGAGACCATTGAAAAAGGTCATCCAAGGTTGTTCTGTATGTAGAAGGAAAATCAAATGATTTTTTGGATTTCTGACTACTGATTATACGAGTAAATCCTACTCAACTGAATTATTTATTCCTTTGTTTTTGCTTAAACTTACAATTAAATGAAAGAAATTCCATTTGCATTGCTATTTAAAATCAAACTTTAACACACTTTTTCTGGACACATTGCTGTGCTCCCCCTGGTAATATATTTGAATGGCAGATATTCTTTTTAAAGGATTTGAAATTAGGAGAATGTATATGAATAGTAACATAATGATTAAAGGAACACTATAGAATCAGGAACACAAACATGTATTCCTGGCAAATGGACGCACCGGAACAGAGGGGTTGAGGGCCCTGCTCAATGAGCTTACATGCTAGAGGGAGTGGGGCATAGTGACACAAAGGGTATAAGTAGGGGTAATGAAATAGGTTGCTAGAAAAGTATTCACTGAGAACTTAGTAGGTTATTTTTGACAGTTGCAGGAGAGGAGTCTGAATCTGGCTGAGCATCTGTGGCATGTGCTGGAACAACAAATCCGATCCATGGAGGTCCACCATAAAATTTGCATGAATCTGGTAACAACTGTCTATTAAAACTATGGTCCTCTCCCCCTGAAATTAAAATACTATTTGCTGGGGAGCACACCCTTCCTTTAAAATGTCAAGTGACAGTGACACTTAAAAGCATAAATCTATGTACTATAATTACATCCACATTAAGTCATCCAACCTGAGGTAGCAATGATGCTTGGCTAACTCAACACATGTTTTCTAAGCCTATCATTAACATTTATAGTTGGATGGACTAGTGTAGAAGCATAAATAGGGTGGTAGGCAATGTGTCATGCTGTAGGCACCAGGAGAGCTGTGGCTTTTCCTAAACAGCTAAAACAATTTTGAGAAAAATATCATCTGACTCTTCTCACCATATTCACTACAATGAACTGTAGTGGTTATGGTGTTTAGAGTTCCGTTTTAACCCTGTATGTGGCATTATCTAGATTCTAGAATCCTATTGCATACATGATTGTAATTGTACTTTTCATTAGATTATCATATTCTACTTATTGCTTAGTAGTTATAGTAAATAACTGAATTTGTAGAAAATATTCATGCAGAACTTTTGAATTAGCACAATTCCTTATAGTGGCTGTACACATACCTTTAGGGATAAAAATACGTTTTTCTTTAATAACAAAGAAAACAAGAAGAAGTTCCGCAAAATACAAATATAAATAATAATACATACTTCAACAATTTCATTGCAATATGTCACCAAGACACTGGAAAACAATCTCATAAATCACACTGATCCAAATCTAAAGAGTAACAAATATAATTAGTTTCTTATGGATATGAAACAGAAAATTTTCAACATGAAAAAGCAAAAGTTTACCACGAAAACCATCATACACAAAAAGTATGGACTTTTTTTTTTCCATTTTTTTCTTTGAAGTCATCTTGGCAGATTATAAATTATTAATAGCATTTGAACTGTATTTGGAATAGATGAGCTCCTCTATCTTGAATGTACATATGACAATGTATACATCATGGTTTGCAGAGAATGTGGTTTACTAAATGTATCAATTGCATCCATATATTGAACAACGGGAATTTTTATACTCAATGTCAAGGTTTATTAAAAACAGGAGTAAATGGTAAGCAAATTCCCCACTGGTAAATGATTTATAAAGTATAATAAAACACTTTGAGCTCTGATCATCCCAGGCCCTTTCCTTATCCTTGGAATCCTTGGATTGAGATTGAAGCCATAGTTGCACTTATTTATCAAGAAGAGGCAATCGAATTGTACATGTCCTAATTGGTGACAAGCACACGGTTCCATCCCTTAAAAATAAAATGGTCAACACAGAGGGGTTGCATTTCTGGAGAGATACAGGAGATGTTCCTGTATATTTCAATCATCTTATTTATGAGTTCGAAGGGGGTAGAGATATTGGTGTACCCCATTAGCGTTCTGACCACGCATAGTGTGGCGTCTGACACAAAGCATGGGCATGACACTGAAGACGAATCAGACTTAGTTCGTCTCGACATGGTAAAGGTAACCCCGTCTGGTGTGAGAGAGAAACCATCCATATCGCAAGCCCTAACGTCCGCCACCGTCTAAATGAGGCGAGGCATAATAAGAGGGCTAGTTTGGCTGAAAGTTGCTTCAGTGACAAACAAGGATTGTCCGGCCATTCCCTAAGGAATCTCAGCACCACATCCACCTGCCAGAGGCGTGAATATTTGGGTGTAGGGATCTCGACAATTCGGCACCCCGCAGTAGTCGACAAACCAGTGTATCTTGACCTACTGGCCTGCCCTGTACCGGAACGTGCGCCACCGATATGGCGGATCTGATCACGTTGAGGGATCGATATGACCGACCCAACGAGACCAGGTGTGACAGATAGTTGAGGATCAGTGGGACAGGTGCGGTAAAGGGATCGGAATCCCTTTCCACACACCAATCACTCCAGGCCGACCAGGCAGAAATATAGCCTTTCCTGGTGCCGGGAGCCTATGAGTCCCATAGGAGGTCTTAGTTGATGCAATAGGTCGTGAACTGACCAGGAGCCCCTGAAGCCGTCCAGGCAACTAGTGCCAGTTGTCCTTCCATGACAAGGGAGTGGGCTTCTCCTCGAGGTCCCGTCAGAAGTAGAGGGAAGGTAGGGAGTAGTAGAGGGTCTTCGCGAGGCCCTGCCCGAGGGGTGTCATGAGCAGGAGCGATATCTTGTGGGTGTGTGTGTGTATCGAAGCACCCTTGCTATTGTGGAGAACGGCTGGGTCACGTTTGCATGGGTTCATCCATCGCCCCGTATCCGAAGGAAGAGTCAAAGATTGTTTTGCCAATCCAAGTTTGTATGTGAAGTAATCACCATCGAAATTCCATCCTCACTTCCGCTGACAGTGGGATCCAGTGGTCGTATGAGTGACCGGTGCGTACGTATCTCACCATCAGTCGTAGTGGGCCAGGGAATAACGCTTGTAAGGAGGAGGAGAGGAGGAGAGGAATCCCACAATCCGACAGCTATCCTTATAGAGGCGCTCTTTGCCGTAGACGGACGCGGAACGTAGTTCTCCAAGCCGATGTCGAAACCGAGGAACTGTCCCGATTCAGATGGAGAAGCGATCTTTGTCTGTGTACAACAAAAAACCCATGGAGTCCCGAAAGTGAACGTCAAATTTGTCTGCAAACGTAGCCTGGATTCGTAAAGAATCAGCAAGACTTCCAGGTATACGAGGCATCGCACGCCCAAATTTACGGATGTGTGCCCTCACTGGTTACAGTAGGTTCGCGAGCACCACGGAGTCGTAAACTGCCATGTTTGTCCTCACCATTGGAATCGGAGGAAAACTTCGGCAGTCCAGGGCAACGGGTACTGACAAGCGTGCGTCCTTGAGGTCCAGATGTGTAAACCAGTCGTTATCGCCTAGGAGGTCTTGGAGAAGATGAATCTCCTCCATCTTGCAGCATTTGTATACCATGTAGGAGTTCCATTGATGTAGTCTCCTGGCTTCTTCTTGACCAGGAAAAATTTGCTGGGGAAGCCTTCCCCTCCGGTGCATGTTGAATTGCCCCCCTCCTGAAGAGGGTGCAGATTTTCTTGTCCACGAGGCGTTCCTGTTCCGCCAGCGTGCGTAATGGAGGTGAAGGGGCGACCTGCACGGCTGTGATAAAACTCTATGACATAGCCTTGTACTGTCTGGAGAACCCAGGTGACTTTGGTAGTCGTCTCCCAATTCTGTAAAACAGAGACAGGTTGCCGGTCATAATATTGGAAACAGTTAGTTATGTAGGTTGACACACTAGTAGATGAAGCGGATGGGTTCCTTTGTGTAGTAGATGGGAGAAATATGAGGACTGTGTATACGATCTGGAACCTGTCACCCAGAAGCGGCTGGTGGCTCGGTTCAGCTACCGACCAGTCCTCCCAGAAACACCTTTCCCCGTAGGGTTGTGGAAGACTTGTTTTAGCGAGGTCTGGGTTTAATTTAGTGTGGTGAATAAATCCACGTGTTTCTTGAGTACTGCAATGAACACTCCGTCGAATAGTAGGCCTTGTGCTTTTGGGCCGAATTCTTGTCGTTCCTAAGTCCAATAGTGTGTTGTCGATGCGGCCCAGTACAGATTTGCATCTGTCGGCGCATAGTGCGTCATTTACGTTGCCCAGGAGGCATATCGAGCATTGAGACCATTCTTTGGAGGTGGTAGGGTTGAGTTGTGTACCCTGGGGTAACTCGGTCTTGAGGCGTGCGCATCCTTCCATCCCCCGAGGGTTGCGCAGCCAATAGTGTTCGTCCAGGAACGTTCCGTCTTCGGCTACTCTGGTTTAGTGCCGCTACAGTTATCTCTGCCTCAGCCGCCGTCACAGAGTAAGGTTTCCCTAACGTACTTCGAGGAAGTGTGGGGAAGGTCTTGCCGTTCCATTTCCTCAGACGGTGAGCTGTCTTCGTGTCGCTCATCTACCATGTCCAAAGTACGTGGTGGGTAATAGTCTTCTTTGTCGGAAGATTGTGGCGGACGGGGTTTGGATTCCCGGTGCTCCGCCTATTTGGTCTGTTCGATGGGCGTCTTGCCCTTGACCATAGTGGCAGGGGGGCTGGAGCCCTTCCCTTGCCGTTTTGACTTGAAGGCTTGTGGGCCTGAGGTCTCCATCAAGCGGTGTGGGGTAGAGTTCATAACAGAACCTTCTCCACTGAGGCCGTTACTGTGGCGTTTATCATTGCCTAGAAATCTTGGGAACGTTGAGAGTGTCCACCATGACTCGTTCCCGTCCTGTTGGGAGATAGTGTGAGGGTCAGCACGTAGGGGTGTTAGACTCCTGGTAGAACTGGGGATCACCCAGGTAAAACGGTTTGAATTGCCTGCTTTAGTATGTCTGAGAGTATGAATACTCGTGCCAAGTGTAGAGGGGTCACCTCTATTAGCTTAATCTGGCTACTGAGAGCCGTGGTGCAGGCGCGACTGACTGGTAGTGGTGTCGGTCTGGCTAGCCGGGTTCACCACAAATGTACGCCAGAGCTGTATGCACGGTTTTTAACTATACAGGCTTATTATATAGGCACATGGGGCTGGTCTCCATAAGGTCTGCAGCCGCAGGACCCATGTCAATTAGGCTGGGTTCATCCCAGGTGGTGTGCCATGGTAACCCAGAGGACACCCATATTATAATTATTGGCACCTTACAAGCATTGCATGCATATCTGGGGGTCATCCCAGGTGGTGTGCCATGAAAAATTACCCAGAGGACACCCACGTTCAATATGTACACGAGGCACAGTAAATATATATATATATGTATCCCTGTGAAGTGTACACCGTAATACACTCAGTTTTCTTAGTGATCCTGCCGTCAAAACGCATCCGGCATGGTACTGTTGCTTTAATGTAAAACTGACAGGCAGTGTTTAACCCCTTATGGACACATGACATGTATGACATGTCATGATTCCCTTTTATTCCAAAAGTTTAGTCCTTAAGGGGTTAAACATCCATATATGTCTGTAGTAATCAGTGGTAAAGTTGAGGCGTAGGCCTCCGTGCATATGATCGGGGTTCACCCCGGGTGGTGTGCCATGGTAACCCAGAGGACACCCACATCAAAAGGTAATGGTCTGTCAGTGACCTTGCATGCATATCTGGGGGGTCACCCCAGGTGGTGTGCCATGAAAAAATACCCAGAGGACACCCACATAAATTTGCACCGTCAGGTACCGTAATATAATATGACCCTCTGTAGGGTACAATAATATAATATAATATGCCCTTTGTAGGGTACAGTAACACAATATGCCCTTCGTAGGGTACAGTGATATAGTTGATCTTGTTATAGGTACAGTATATGTTTTGTATAACGACTGTGATATTGTATGGCTTCACAATAATACATAGATTGTGTGCCTGCTCAACATATAAACCTCCAGTGTAAGGCACCATGAGAGATATATCCATGAGAATAAAAAATAATAATTGTATCAATAAATGAATGTGCCCAGAGAGGGGGACCCCTGAAGGGGTTAATCCAGATGCAGGGCGCGGTGATCGGGTGATTCCTGTAGGGTATAGTAATATACCATGACCCTGTGCAGGGTATAGTAATATGGTATGACCCTGTATAGGGTATAGACCCTGAGTAAGGTACAAAGACATAATCTCCTTTAATTCCTGCATGTATTTGTTTGGCAGACACTGTTGGCAGGCACTGTGGCAAAATACATCGAAAGAATACATGGAGAAAAAACTGAAATCCAGCTTGCACTCTCCCATTGTTCACTTGGGAGAGCATACACTTGTGGAGCCCGGCGGTCGGGTGAGTTCCCGATCCGCCGAGCGAGCAGGGAAGGCGGCCGTCGGGTATCTCGCGAGCCGCGAGATCCAAGATGGCCGCCGCCCACATGTGAAGGTGCGCCGCGGATCGCGGTCGCGCGGTGCAAAACAAAGGGGATAAATGCAACACAAACGCTGACCCCAGCCTCCCTCCACCTGTCCCCATACAGTCCCCTGTGTAAGTGAAGGGCCGGTCCGCGAGGCGAGCGCGACACGGGTAGTCGTTGCGCCCGCGGATACCAGGCAGTAAGGTGGAAATAAAAAGGGGGAAAAAACAGAGGGATACAGTGAAGGGACAGGAATAAGGGGGGCCAAGGTAGCAGGTGTTAGCAATAAATAGAGTAATATATAGTGGTATGACAATCAAAAAACAATGTAAATTAAGAATCTACCAGAGAGGTAAAATACTCTGACATGATGTATGGCTGGAGCAGCAAAGAAAGAGGAAGTGATGTCATAGACAGGGCCTTTTATGGGCATCATAACTTTTTTCTGATTGGTTGTTATGTTTCTATGCTGCTGGAGTTTTCAGTAAAGAAAGACATGCAAATATGAAGCCTCCTGTCATGTGGTAAAATTCTATTTTAGGACATAGAATTATTTCACCGTGCACAAGTCTATTATGTATAGATATAGGGTACAGCTATATTATATCTGTCCTACTTGAAAATGAGAGAAATCTCAATATATCCTTCCTGGTAAAATAAATCAAATAAATAATATGTATGGGTGCACTAAATAAGAAAGAAAAAAAGTATGTTTGCAAGATTGGCAAAATTGCTCTGTTACTTTAAAAATTACAACACTAATAGGATGTGTAGAAATATATCAAACAATTGTTAAGTTCAGAAAAAGAATGTAAATTTCAATAAAAAATTAGGTGGTCGATTTCTCCTTTCTCAGTCTTAGCCTCAAATACAATACATTTCACAAGGGATTAGGGCAGTCTAACTCAAAGCCGCTGAGCATAGAAAAACATACTGATGGCAATGTATTTCTGATCTACAAAACCACTGGAAGAGATGTTTTTCATCCCCTCTTGTCCACATAAAAAAGGGCTTTTGATCTGACGCCTAGAACTTATCCTATCCATCTAGTGACTTAAAGCCAGAAAATATTGACAAATTGATTCTGCAAATTTAATCAACCTTTTTGAAGTGCGACCAGGCAAACAATCCATTGATGAAAAGGAAACACATGCCCCCGCTTCCTTTTACAGTCACTGTACTAAATTTGGCTCTCAGATTTTATTAGTACATTTTCTTAATTACATTATAATAATTTTAATTTTTTTTTACACTATACGGGTGAGAATCAGTAGGAGCCTTAACCCTTGATGAGGTCCCATATTATTAGAAACGTATAGACATATAACCACAGGCTGCAAGATTGCAGAAAATTGTTTATTTTATTTTTTGCGGGGGTGGGGTGGGTATGCTCTTATCATTATAAAACCAAAACGTTTGCTAGGATTCAGTGCTGGCGGGTAATGAAATCACCTCTAGAAGATCTAATACAAGAGATGTAGAAAGCAAAGACTTTCTATTAATGCTGTTTTGGTGTTCTGGCATGCAGGTTTTTTTGTGTGACTTGGGATAAGATATCTAGTCATACTCTTGTCTCTTACACACAGTCCATTCGGCACAATACACAGATACCAGACGGTCATGCTAAACAACACTGACAACAATGTCACCTGGTTGTGTCACACAACTATTTGTGGTGCCTACCACTGACTGCACCAAAGATAGATGTCAATGACACTGGGATTTCCTAATTTGTCTAGTTTGTCCAATGGCCTGTTCAGGACATGAGAAGTGGGACAATACTAAAATTTGATCTTTCAGTTCCTGTATACAAGCATAAATAAAAACACCTGTAGCATTTGCACAGCTTATGATTCATAGATGTTTTGCATATTTTACTAAAGTTTCACTAAAATGCTCTCCAATATTAAACATAGCTTCAGTAACCTGTATGATAAACATCTACTCCATTTTGGGAAAAAGTGACTGCAGATGGACAATCCTCCTATTACATTGTATGACTCTATTGGCTGGTTAGAGCAGAAGTAATGTCCCTACTTTAGAACTGTTTTGAATCCCAGTCAGACCACCTCACCATTATTTGTGCCCTTTGGCAAGACACTTGACAATATATATCCCCTATCTCAAATCCTCATAAATTGCAAGCTCTATTTTGCCCAGAACCCCCCTCCCCCACCCAAATGCTCCTGTCCCACAGTGCTCTCACACTGTTCTAAGGGCACTTAATGCTCTGCCCTGTGTTTTGTGTTTTATGTCTTGTACCCAGGGACCTTTCTAAATGAGGTGATCATAATAATATGGAATATGTTACTTCCAACACACATTGATTAGACTGCATTTAAGTTAAAGGGTTACTTAAACCACCATAACTGAGTAACCCTGTAATTTAAATGCATGTCTAATCACTGCTTTTAAATTAAATAGTTGATTTTATAAGTGGTCATGGTGGTAGGACTCCATTGTGCTGCAAACACTGCACATACGGCAAAATGTCAATTACGTACATAGGGGAAGCCTGGGTGTCCCCTCCCTGCCTCCAGCCTTGATGCCCCCTTCCTGCCTCCCTTCTTGTGTGCAGCCATCTTGCCTACCAAATCAATGCAGTTTCTAAAAAATGATTAAATGGTCCAATCAAAGACTTCTCTATCATGGCCGCCGTGATGTCAGGAGAGAGTGTGGAAAGGGACGCTTTGCCTAGAGCTGGATTCTAGGTAAATAATACTTTTTAAAATATATATATATATATATGTATATATATATATTTATAGTTTCATATATTTAAATAGAAGGGGTGTGTGGGCCTAAGAAGCCAAAAGGGCATTATTCATTAAAAAAAATGCATTAAAAGGGTTGGAGTAATGAAGCCATTTCCAACTAGTTTTAGGGACTATTACAAAACTGACTAGATGTTTCTTATACAACATAATAATCAGAAAAGTAGCAGATGGAAAACTCTAGTAAATAAATCCCGAAAAAGAAAACACACCTGCAATCTTGAGGAGCTAAAACACAGAGACTCAAGGTCAATCCCCAAAAGTGACCAAGCATGGGATTAATTTATGTGTTATGAGACATGGCTTAGCTCCAACAAAGTAACACATTCAGAGAACTCTCTCTATATGTACAGATGATAGCCAAACTTACAGAATGTCTACATGCAAAAAGAATATTATCTTCATCATAAATAAAACAAACATTTACAATCCAGCTTGACTTGATTTAACTAACAGAGGACACACATTACAGGGGCATCATCAGGCATTAAAAATCAAAGAAAAAAAATCCAATGAAAGCTCATCGATTACTTGTAAAATATTCCCATTCTAAAAGTTTAAAGTGCTGCGGAATATGTTGACATTATAAAAATAATAATTGATAGTAATACTTAATTAAACTTTTCTTTTCTTGGTGCTTTTCTGTGTTTCTGCAGGTTTTTTTTTAATTCCATGATGCCTTGGGGTCATAAATGTCTGCTTGGGCATCATGGGAAAATTGTGTATATGTGAATGTACATTCAGAATTTGTTCCCAGTAATGCAGTATGCATAGGAGTGCACAGCATATTTAATTAGAAATTCTTTCCATATGTTATTTTTCATTTTAAATAAAGAGAATATTAATTAAAAGGATGTGTGTGTGGGGGGGGAGGGCTAGTGAATGTAAGTCTTGTAGCTGTGTGTGAGGTGTGTTGTGTCTGTCGTTGTGTGATGTATGGATAGGTTAGAGTAATGGGTGTGACTGTGTTTGTATCTGCGAGAGATATGTTTGGGTAGCTGTGAGTGATGTATGCATAGCTGTGGCTAATGTGTGGGTGTCTGTGGCTGACGTGTTTATCGCTGTGATTGATGTATAGGGTAACTGTGTGTTAGTAGCAGTGAGTAAAGTATATGGGTAGCTGTGAGTTATGTGGGTTGCTGTCTATTGGTAGCCATGAGAGAGGTGTGTGGCTTTGTGTGGTAGCGGTCAGGCCCAGGTTGGGAGAAATTTTTAAAAGAGACTTAGACGTTTCAAGGCATACCTAAATACAGACACAAATGTTAACACACTCATGCATATCTACATCAAGACACACACAAATACATATTGTCACAGAAACATATTCATATGCATGCAGCCACACTCACTGTTACAAACGCAGATATAATAATACACACATTCTGTCAAATATGCAGACCCATTCACAGATACATGTAGGAATACGAGAGGGGGTTGCAAGTTGCACTTTCCATGAGCTTCACAATGAAAAAGGAAAATTAGCTTCCAACCGTTATCCTCTATAGACCGACGAGCTCAGAATTATGCCTACTTGCAAGATATTCTATCCTTCTTTCCTGTTCCATGTCAACCATCCTAGACCTCCCTCTAAAGTAACTTTGCCTTTATGGAGTCTCACTCCCATGTGGTCCTGGTGATGCTGGCATTGCATTACAGAGGGAAGACTGCAATCCATCTATGAGCACAACAGACTCTTAACACTTTTGCCCATGCATGGGGGTGAGGGAAGGAAGAAAGGGACAAGGCAGAAGCAAGCTTTGCTTATTGCTGGACCTGCAAACCTCTCCCAGTATTGAAAACTAAAGGGAGAGGACATGAGGCAGTAAGCAGTGGCCCTAGCCCTGGTGCTTTGAGGTGTCCTTGCAACTCAGGCAAGTAAAAACTAAGCTTGGGTCTGGGTAGTAAACCACACCCATGTAAAGACCACCAGTTAACTGGTCCGATCAGAGAGGTCTACCGATCCCTCTGTCAGCTTGTGCAGTTACATTATGGTGTGCCTGGACACACCCAGCACAAACTGTGCGCACGCATATGCAGTATGCATTCATTTGTGTGCATACGCCACTGGGAGAATTAAGTAATTAACATACTTAATCTGGCCTTGGCCAGCAACGTTTGTGAGTTAACATCATACCAAATACATAAAAATGTTAAAACCTTAGCACAAACAGTAGCCAACGTTTACAGGATTATTCACTAAAGTGATAATGCAAAGTGAATTTAAGTTTTAAAATTAAATGAGCAGTTTTGCTATTTTGACTTTTAATTTGAAATTCACTTTGCATTATCACTGTAGTGTATTACCCTGTCAGATAACTATTTGGTTGTGCTAAAAGTGAAGTGTAATTGAGTGTTCCCTCATTTTCACTTTATAAAAGTGACAATTTCAAGAAAAATCTGCACTTTTCTAAAGTGTCTAGGTTGCACCCTCACAGTTGTTAATCAGATAGCCGTGAAGGTGTTCTTTCTTTGTGAGTGAGGGCTTCTTATTAAGAAACAATGATTGCAATGCTTCTCTACGATCAGAATTGCAGGTGAACTTACCACACATATGCCTTGCATTGTAACGCATCTCTTAAGAGCAGTGTTCAGTTAGCTTCAAGATCAATACCTGATTTTATTAAGACACAGAGGCTCCTATTATGCTGCACTCTTTCTTTATTTCCTTCAGCAGCAAAGAAATATAACATAAAAAAATCAAACAACATATATATAACGTTAGAGGTCAATCTTCTTAGTAACCGGAACAGCCAATCAGCATCCAGTCCTTGGCGTAATATGTGGTAACAATTAAATCACTTCCTCTTTCTTTGCTGGTCCCTCAGTTAAGTACACCGCTCCCATAGTTTCTTAACTGTGGGTTAGTTATATACTACTGTTTATATATTATCGTTGTGATTTATTATGATTTTATCTAATTATTATTTCATTGTTATTTTTATTATTTGTATATTGCTATTATCATGTTTTATATTTATTCAGTCTTGTTAATTTTAATTGTGTAATTTGTTACTATGCCTTTTTTCTTTGCCCCTGATCCCTTTAATTAAAACCTTTTGGGGACTGATGGGTTCTCCTCTAATTACTCGGTTTTATATTTTAACCTTTTGGTTGTTTGCCTCGGTTCGCATGTTTTTGCCCCAATCAGCGAATTGTGCATGTGCACAATTCGGTACTTTTGGCCGTTCGTTTAGTCTATTGTACTTTAACAGGATTTTGATGCGAACGACTGTTTGTATGCATTTGTTTCACGAAAATGTCACAGTTTGATGAAATTTTGCGCCCTTTTCCCCAATAGCCTTGCCTCTTCCTGTCTAAACCTTGTTGGTGTTTAGCAGCTTTGGTGAATGGACGGATCTTGTTCTCTCTCTGCATTATTTCTATAACTGTGAGTTGATTTTCAGCATTTTCTTTCCTTGTGGGTTAATCAACCTTATATTTAGGTTTCTTTTTTTAATTACCACTATTACTACACAATATTTATTATGCAGTCTGACAGGGATTTTCCCATGATCTCTGGGTCGCATGCGACCCCTCAGATTCCCCACAATGACGCCGCTGGGGAAGGGGTTTTCTCCCTTGAATTTCCTGCATCTGCAGACATGCAGGAGCTTTTGTGACGCTTCAATGTCCAGATCTATGACCCAAGCTCTGATGTCTGCTATGGGCGTGATGTCGACCTCTTTGTCGCAAACCATCCCTCAGACCCTTTAGCAGGCCCAACAGTCAGCTCAGCAGACTCATGTTGACTGCATTGATACAGGCACCTGTCCCACAAGGCTGTAAAGCTATTTTGACAGACAGCTTTCCTGCTGTCATGGATGGCGCGCAAATACCACTGCGCAAAAGAGCCACTAGCCGGGCAAAATCGGCTAGACTAAGGAAGCGGGCAAAAGCCCAGCGTGATTCATCTGAGTTTGAGTTCAGCGACATCAAGAAGGAGAGCAATGAGTCCATAATGGATGCCTCAGACTACCAGTCTAAACCAGATTCTGATAGTGTAGGGGGAGAGGAAATGGCCTCCTCTTACAGCATGTTCCCCGCTATGGTTTCTGGCAACCATTAAATTTTTTTGGATCCTCTGGGTTTACCCGTTTGATCCAGAGGAATTAAGACATCCGTGTTCAGTGGAGTGGTGCCCTTCTGAACATGTGGCAAGATAGATCACCTCTAGAGTATGTAAGCCCTTGGACAAGGCCACATGGAACAATTTACGGGAAAAATGCCCTTGCCCTACTGTCCCTGATGATGCATGTAAAATGCCAATTGTAAATCCAAAAATTGTTCAGTTTTGGGGGACAACTGGATGGAAACCCAGAAAGGGTTTGGATTTCTCATTGACCCACTGTCAGGATAAGGTCCTGAACATTTTAGGCCCTGCTGTCAAAAGATTTGATGCGGTCGAAGACGACTGGGATTTGGATTGAGACACCATCCATGGTTGGATCCAATTAATTATCTGCCTGGTTGTCAATGTAAATGCTGCACTGGCTACTGAGCGCCACAAGTCCATCTTGCTAAAAATTGAACATAAGCTGGTCAATTTAGCTCTTAATGAGCCAGGTGCTTTTCAGTGACTCTTTTGTTAAAGAGTTGGGGTCATTTGTACACACTTTTATGGCTTTGGATAAAGCTAAAAGTAAATGATGAAAATGTTTAACCTAAATTTTATTGCTGGGGATGGAAAAGGAAGGAGCCTTCTGTCCGGCTGTATACAAAGAGGTTCTTACAGACAGAACCAAGGCTCCTATTCAGGGCGAACTGGGTTCCAAGAACACACCAGCATTCTTCCAAAAAGGGCAGACTCTGGGTCGCTAGGGACATTCAAAGAGCTCCTTCTGGAAGTTGACCTTATGGTAAGTGTCAACACTCCCCCCCCTTTTTCCCTTCTGGTAGTGGGGGGCAGACGAATGCATTTTTCTCATGTGTGGTCGCATCTGAAATCAGATGCTTGGGTCCTTCACGCCGTGACGGGCTATCAAATAGATTTTGTGTCACACCCAGTCCAAACCTTCCCCTCCAGGGAAATAGTTTTTTTCCCCATCAAGATGCTCTCCTTGTATCCAAGGAGATTCAAGAACTGATGCGCAAACAAGCCATCACAGAGATTCCAACCCATACCCCGAGTTATGTCAGCAATCTCTTCCTGGTTCCCAGAAAAGGTGGAGGGGTGAGACCAATCATAAACCTAAAACAACTAAACAGTTATGTGTCCTACCACCATTTTAAGATGGAAGGTGTACATTGTCTTCGCGACTTACTGCAACCAGCCAATTGAATGGCCAAATTAGATTCACAGGACACTTACCTCACGGTCCCTTTAACAGAACATCAAAATTTTCTCCAGTTCATGTGGCAAGGCCAAAAATTGAGATTCTGGTGTCTCCTGTTTGGACTGTTTTTGGCCCGTGGTGCTTCACCTAGATCATGAAACCCGTGGTTGTCCTTTTAAGTAGTCGAGGCATTCGGCTTATCATCTACATGGATGATACCCTCATTTTAGCTCAGTCAGCTTTCCATCCAAGCCATATTCCCGGGCCTCCATTATTGGGCACTTCAACGACTACAAGCCTCTTACCCCAGAGGCAGAGCGTCATACAAAGACATGGTGACGTTAGACAAGGAAACGAAGGACGAGCTTCATTGGTGGCTTCTCCACATGGAAGCCTGGAATGGACGCGCTATCTTCGGAATGGCCCCAGACCTGGGAAAGCATTCCACACGGTTAACCTTTACCATTCTGTGCTTTCCACCGGACATCTATGCAATGATTTTCCGGTCCTCCTTTACCTCGCTATTATTCTCTCTGGGATGTTTCTCTTGTCCTCAACTTTCTGGAGTCATGGCCAAACAATGGATTACTATCCCTCAAACAATTCTCTGCTAAATTAGTCATGCTCTTTTGTCTAATCTCATGCAAAAGAGTCTCTGATGTGCGTGCTCTTGATACGGACGGTCGTTCATTTACTTTGGAAAGTGTTCTTTTTGACATCTCTAGAAGGACCAAGACCTCTTCCAAGTCTGTTATTTAACCGGCTTTTCCAGAGAGACCTCTCATTTGCCCTGTGGCATTTTTACAGGAATATGTAAGTTGTTCTGTTTCTTTACAGAATCCTCTGAAACAACAATTGTTCATCTCCTTCCGCAAGACACACCTTCCAGTACTCTCTCCTTCACTGGCCCGATGGATCAAATGGATTATGACTCTAGTCGACATCGATACTTCCACATTCTCTCCCAATTCGGTGCGTGGTGCTATGGCTTTTAAAGCTTCGGCAGCCGGCTGCAGTTTAGAGGATATTTTGTGAACTGCCGACTGGACATCTGAATCTACATTTCGAGATTTATATTTCAAAACGATTCAACATTTTGCAGGAACGGTCATTTCACAGCTTTAACCTAGCATAATAGGAGCCTCCGTGTCTTAAAAAATTACCAGATTTTACTATTTCATGACGTAAAGTCATGATTTTATTAGTGACACGGAGGTGAGTATTATCCCTACTGCCATTCCCAGATGTCATACTGGCTGGGTAAGTTGTTGCTTCACAGTAAGTCTCAATGATGCATGTTAAGTTTATACAGGTTCTATCCTATCTGGGTTAATCGTTTACAAATGTTTTGAATACTATTTTATGATATATATTATGATTGATGTATATTTTGGGGTAAATTACGATGCATACATCCAGTTACAGCTTGGATATTACCATATTTTTTCTATCTTACAGCTTTACTTCAAGGTCACGTTGGGGATTCTGTACTGACTGCATGTTGTGGATTTGTTTTCTTCATGGTTCTGGATGTTCTGTTTCTCTTCGGGATTGCAAGAAAGAGGAAGCGATTTAATGACATACCTGAAAAGATAGAAATCTCAATGTATCCTTCCTGGTAAAATATTTTATAAATAAATAAAATTAAAAAAATAATGGTTACTGCCTATTATACCAAGGACTGGATGCTGACTGGCTGTTCCGGTTACTAGGAAGATTGACCTCTAATGTTATATACATGTTGTTTTATTGATTTTTTTTTAATGTTATATTTCTTTGCTGCTGAGGGAAATAAAGAAAGAGTGCAGCATAATACTCGCCTCTGTGTCATTAATTAAATCATGACTTTACGTCATGAAATAGTAAAATCTGGTAATTATCAACCAGAGTGCAGAGCTGTATTCCAGGTAATTAATTGTTTATTTTATAGGAAAAGGGGTGGCCCGAAATCTATATTGGCAATCAACACGCCAGCATTACACATGAAAATATTTATTTATAATGCAGAAATGTTCCTTTAAATCATGTAGTTTTCTATAGGCAAAAGGATAAATTAGCAGTGGATAGGCTGTTAGCCGAATGAGATATAGAGAAATTTAAACTACCAAACCTCAAACATATAAATGTGGAATTTCTCACAAAAAAGAAATTAATCCGTTTTTATTATTTATGAAATGTACAAATTCTGCAGCACCATACAATGGGTGGACTAACAGACGTGTATTGAAGGGTTATTCGGGGATTCCTGACAGATATCAGTGTTACAATGTAACTTGCGTTAAATTTGAAAAAAAAATGGTTTGGAAATAGCAAAGTGCTACATGTGCTTATAGCCCTATAACTTTAAAAAAAAAAGCTAAAAACATGTTAATATTGGGCATTTCTAAACTCAGGACAAAATGTAGAAACTATTTAGCATGTGTGTTTTTTGGCAGTTGTAGATTCGTAACAGATTTTGGGGGTCAAAGTTTGAAAAAGTGTGTTTTTTTCAATTACTTCATCATATTTTATAATTTTTTTTATAGTAAATTATATGGTATGATGAAAATAATGGTATCTTTAGAAAGTCCATTTAATGGCGAGAAAAAAACAGTATAATATGTGTGGGTATGGTAAATGAGTAAGAGTTAAATTACAGCTAAACAAAAACTCCACAGAAATGTAAAAAGAGCCTTGGTCCCAGGGGCAAGAATTTTGAAAAACGGCTTGGTCACTAAGGGGTTAAAATATATGCTGATTTTCTAATCTTTCTTAACCCCTTGACGACCGATGACTGTTCAGGACCGTCATCAGAAACATCCCCTTGAGGACCGATAACGGTCCTGAACCGTCATAACGTCTTGGGGGTACTTACGGCGATCAGCGCTCCTCGCGGTCCAGGGGGACTGCCTGTCTGCCCAGGCAGTCTCCCTGCGGCAGATCAGGACCCCGGCGGTCACGTGATCGCTCTATCACATGGCCGCAATAGGTGTCTGTGTATCTGCCTGCAGGGGGACTGTCTGTGCTGACAGGCAGTCTCCCTGCAAGTAGAAAATCATAAACTAAAGAAAAAAAACAATATATGTGTATATATATACGCACATGTAATATATATATATATATATATATATATATACACACATTATATACACACACATATATATATACATATATATATATAATGTCATACTAAGTGTATTTTTATATTTATATATACATATATTAATATAAAAATACACTTATAATTAAATTACACACATATATATAACATATATAACTTTATATATATATATATATATTATTATAAAATATAAATAATACGTATATAAAAATAAATTAAAACATTTAAAAATAATTTTTAATCATTTGAAAAAAAATATATATATATATGAAATTTTATTCTAACGGTATTTTGATATCAACATATATTTATATCAAAATACACTTAGAATAAAATTATATATATATATATATATATATGTATATAAAAAAATATAATACGAAATATACATATACATAATTACATAATTTCATAAATATACACGTAGACTTCAAATATATAAATATGTATATATATTTAAATTCTACGTGCATATTTATGTAATATTATTACATAATTAAGTAATTTTATTGATTGCAATTAGCAGGACCTGCCTGCCAACCCAGGCCGAAAGTCCAGAGAATTTAATTTGCTAGCACTATGTTTAACCCTGTAACTTTCTATGACACCATCAAACCTGTACATAGGGGGTATTGTTTTACTCGGGAGACTTCGCTGAACACAAAAATTAGTCTTTCAAAACAGTAAAACATATCACAGCGATGAGATGGTCAGTGAAAATGAAGTTTTTTGCATTTTTCACACACAAACGGCACTTTCACTGATGATATTATTGCTGTGATAGGTTTTACTGTTCTGAAACACTATTATTTGTGTTCAGCGAAGTCTCCTGAGTATAACAGTACCCCACATGTAGAGGTTTTATAGTGCTTTTGAAAGTTACAGGGTCAAATATAAGGCTTAATTTTTTCATTGAAATGTGTCAGATTTGTAAAGTTGTCTTTGAGAGTGTATGTGTCAGGGTGGCGGTCCGGTGCCCGGGACCCAGACACTGTCCAGGCAGCGGTGCGAGGACCGGGACCCAGTATGCCTGATGTTCAGAGTAGGAGTCACAGTGTGGAGGTGGATTAGCAGTGTCTGGTGTTTGGTAACCGCACGCCCCCTGTTGTTGAGCACCAGCGTTTGTGCAGCCACATACCAAAACCCTGATGCAGCTACAGCGGATCCCAGGAACTAGGAGCTAGGAAATTAAGCAGACCTCCCAGGAGCTGAATAGGGAGGCTCTGCAGCAAGCAATAAAGAATATAGTAAATACAGTGCGAAAAGTGCAAGTGTGATCTAACACCTGAGTGGGGAACCCCTTATACCACTCTTAAATAAACAAAAAGCAATACATACAGTAGGTGGATCACAATTCTGGCAATATCTAAATAAAGAATAAATAAACAGCAATATAGTGTAATATTGTCGGCAACTTAATGGCCAAGATGTAAGTAAAAGTGGTCAGGTACTCACAAACCGAGAGCCAAACAAAGACATGTGGCTCTCATGGGAACAGCATTGGGACTATTTGTAGGATGTCCCTCTCCTTCTGTGGATCTTCTGTTTACCCAAAGAAAATGCAGCTGAAAACACTTACTAGAAAGTAAAGTGTTTATTTCCAATATTGGTGGTAAAAGATAAAAATAAGGAGAGTTTCTCCAATAAAACATATATACTTGAATAAAATAAAAGAGTCCAAGTAAAAGTCTCTACCAAAACGCGTTTCGCCCCGTGCCAGGGGCTTCCTCAGTCGGTAATGCTTCCTTTCTGCTTTCCTGTTCTTTTATATGTATTTCGCCGGTCTTTGGAACGCAAAAGTTCGCGGTGGAACGCACTTCGGGTTTCGTCGTTTCCGGATGTGGGCGTCATCTCCCTCAGCCTGATTCCCGGCATGCAGGGGTCTTGTTGGCATGGCAACGAGCCGGTTGGAACGCACACTGTATGACGTGTGCGTTCCAACTCGGAAACATCGATAATACAGAATAAAGAGCAACATAAGTTCACAATAAGAGCATAATAGCTAATCTCAGGGAACATAAATTTACAATAAAAACATACTAGCTGATCAAAAGGATATTCTCTTACTCCCACCCGTTAATAAAGTGACAAGGTGTTAAATCAGTGATGGCGAACCTTTTTGAGCCCGAGTGCCCAAACCGCAATACATGCCAACATTTTTCTCCTTAAAGTGCCAACACGGCAATTAAACCCAAATACTGAGGTTTAAGTTTAGAAAAAAACAACTCGTACTGTTGTCCGAACTAATAACTTTTGTTTTAAAAGAACACAGAGAGTTCAATGATACAAATTTTAAATAATGATATAAATAGATAAAATTAAGCTTATATTTATTAGTATCTCCAACAAATGCAATACATACACAGTCTGCTGAATACACACACACAAGACTGTTGAATACAGAGACTGATGAATACACACACACACACACACAGACTGCTGAGTACACACACACACACAGACTGCTGAGTACACACACACACAGATTGCTGAGTACACACACACACAGACTGCTGAGTACACACACACACACAGATTGCTGAGTACACACACACAGACTGCTGAATACACACA
>OW240912.1:340853363-341015915 GCA_933207985.1 Pelobates cultripes
GTTGTGACTTTGGTCACTGTCGTGACATTAAGCAATACATACAGTAGGTGGATCACACTTCTGGCAATATCTAAATAAAGAATAAATAAACAGCAATATAGTGTAATATTGTCGGCAACTTAATGGCCAAGATGTAAGTAAAAGTGGTCAGGTACTCACAAACCGAGAGCCAAACAAAGACATGTGGCTCTCATGGGAACAGCATTGGGACTATTTGTAGGATGTCCCTCTCCTTCTGTGGATCTTCTGTTTACCCAAAGAAATGCAGCTAAAAACACTTACTAGAAAGTAAAGTGTTTATTTCCAATATTGGTGGTAAAAGATAAAAATAAGGAGAGTTTCTCCAATAAAACATATATACTTGAATAAAATAAAAGAGTCCAAGTAAAAGTCTCTACCAAAACGCGTTTCGCCCCGTGCCAGGGGCTTCCTCAGTCGGTAAAGCTTCCTTTCTGCTTTCCTGTTCTTTTATATGTGTTTCGCCGGTCTTTGGAACGCAAAAGTTCGCGGTGGAACGCACTTCCGGTTTCGTCGTTTCCGGATGTCGGCGTCATCTCCCTCCGCCTGATTCCCGGCATGCAGGGGTCTTGTTGGCATAGCAACGAGCCGGTTGGAACGCACACTGTATGACGTGTGCGTTCCAACTCGAAAACATCGGTAATACAGAATAAAGAGCAACATAAGTTCACAATAAGAGCATAATAGCTAATCTCAGGGGACATAAATTTACAATAGAAACATACTAGCTGATCAAAAGGATATTTTCTTACTCCCACCCGTTCATAAAGTGACAAGGTGTTAAATAGAGGTGTCTATGTATCATCCAACCTCCATTAGAATCAGTATCATAATGTTTTTTTTTTTTTTTTTTTTAAGGTGCTAGTATACATTAGCTTTTATTTTTATAATGGTGAGTGAGATATTTGGGTGTCAAAAAGTGCCAGTGTTCACATACATGTTATTAGTGCTAAATGGGTTACTTTTATACAGAATTCAATATTGGTACCTCCAAATAAGCATCTATTAGTAATTCTTTGTGCATAAATTTTTTTTTTTTTTTTATATATTAAAAGAAGTGACAAGTTTCAAAATCGGAATTTAAACCATGTGGAATAAGGGTATTGAAGTTAAAAATAAATTTCATCTCTTCTAATCCCACTTTTTTGTTATAATCTCCTCCTCTCCAATCATGTATAACTGTTTTTAGAGGGCAAAAAAATAATTGCTCAGGGTTTTGATTGTGGTGGGTTTTAAAATGGTTAGAAACACTATGGGTTTCCAAACCTTTTTTGATGTTCCGTATATGTTCGGAGATTCTTACATGTAGACATCTGATAGTTCTACCGATATATAATAAGTTGCAAGGACATTTTAAGATATAAATTACACCTTTAGAGAAACAGGTTAATTTGTCCCTGATTACGAAATCTTTGTTAATGAATTCTCGGAGATTGCTCAAATGCCTTTTCTTACTATTTGTGGATTTGCACGCCTGACAGTTTCCGCAACCATAAAACCCATTTTTTAGTCCTGAGAAATGATTTGTTTTAGTTGAATTTTCACTGCTTTTTACAAGAATTCTTTTGAGATTTTTAGCCCCTCTATAAATAATATGTGGTTGTATGGGGAGGATTTTTTCTAAAATTGGGTCCTTTTGTAGTATATGCCAATACTTTTTTATAATTTTCCTAATATTATTGTGATTTCCATTATAATTACAAATAAGTGGTACTCTATTATCTGTTTGAGGAAGTATCTTTTTTGATTTATATGTGAGTAGTTCTTTCCGTGGTAAAATCTTTGTGTTTTCCATTGTTTCAGCTAAATTTTTTTCTTTATACCCTTTCTCTAAAAAATATTGTTTAATTCGTGTGGCTTGTTGGATATAGTCGTCATCTTTGGTGCAGTTTCGTCTAATGCGCATGAATTGACCCTTTGGGGCGTTGTGTAACCAAGGTTTATGGTGACAACTATTACTTTCGATGTACCCGTTAGCATCGACTGTTTTAAAGAAATTTTTGGTGAGTATTTGTTGGTCTTGAATGAAAATATGTAGATCTAAAAATTGAATGTCTGTGGGGCTGTGGGAAGTTGTTAAAATAATGCCCCATTCATTTCCGTTTAAAAATAATAAAAACCTATCTAAAAGCTGAATAGTCCCATTCCAAATAAAAAAGATATCATCAATATACCGGCGGTAGGACACCAAGTTTGACACCCAGGGATGGCATGAGAAGATAAAATGCTCCTCCCAATACGCCATAAACAGATTGGCGTAACTGGGTGCAAACTTGGTGCCCATCGCCGTTCCCTTTATTTGCAAGTAAAATGTGTTATTAAACCAAAAAAAGTTATTTGTGAGAATGAGGGAAATCCCTTCTAAAATAAATTCAATTTGTTCTTGCTTAAAATCTGCTTTTGTTAAAAAATATTGTACCGCTTGGATTCCTATCTCATGTGGAATAATCGTATAGAGAGACGTGACATCACTTGTAACTAGATGGTACGAAGAGTTCCATTGAATAGAGTCTAAAACTTGTAATGTCTGTATCGTATCTTTGAGATGTGAAGGGTTTTTGGCAACTAGGGGTTGAAGGAGAATATCTATATACTCAGAGACCCTGGAGGATATGGAGTCTATACCAGATATAATTGGGCGACCTGGGGGATTTGAGATATTCTTGTGGACTTTTGGTAAGTAATAAAATACAGGGATTTTTGGGTGTGTAACCTGTAAATATTTACTCTCTTTTTCTGTTAAAATGGCCTTATTTACTCCTTTCTCTATATATTTTTCAAATAACTGTTTGATTTTATTTGAGGGATTTGCGGAGAGTTTTCGATAAGTTGTTACATCTGAGAGAATCCTCTCGGATTCTTCTAAGTATTTCTCCTTGGGAAGTACCACAATACCCCCCCCTTTATCAGCTGGTTTAATAATTAAATTTTTGTCCTTTTGTAGTTGTTTCAGAGTATTTTGTTCTTGTTGCGTCATATTTCGTTGGTATTTGTTCAGCTTCTTTATGTTATTCATTTCTCCCATCACCATGATCTCAAATGACTTCATTTCATCGGAGATCATTTGTTTTGGGAAAAAAGAGGATTTTTCTTTTAAAGTTGTTTGTATAAAAGGGGTTACTATTTCACTATTTGTTTCCTCTTCCTTTCCATAAAAAAACTTCTTCCGACATAAACTCCTCATAAATCGATTAATATCAACAAAGAAATCAAATTTATTAAATTCTGCTGTAGGTGCGAATTTGAGGCCTTTTTTTAAAACTGATAATTCTTTTTTTGTGAATGTGTGACCTGTCAGATTAAAGATACCATTTGAATTTATCTCTTCCCTCTCTTGATTAGGTTGCCTAACTCTTCCTCTTCTTCCTCCATCTCTCTCTCTCTGGGTCTTTGGCGTTTGCCTGGAGATTCCCATGTTTTGTATTGTTCTGATTTTTTCAGCCTCTCTGTTACAGAACCCTTTTGAAAAAAAGAAGAGTGATGAGCCTCAGCTTCTCTCAGTTCCCTACCAGGGGTTACTGATGTATAGTCTCTATCCCTATTTTTTCTCCTGTTTTCTCTTTCTGATTGTTTTGTTATGTAATTCATATCAGGATTTAGTGTCGATGTTGGGTCTGCTCTTTGTGTGGACCCTGATATGGGATAGCTATTCTTGATGTTTTCTCTAGTCTCATATCTTTTACGTAATGTTTCTTTTGGAGGGGAGTATTTGACCGCATCACTATATCTCCAATCTTTCCGGAGGTATGAAGAGTTCTTCCTAGGTGGTGAGTCATTTCTCCTAAAAGATGTTCTACGTGATCTATAATCCCTTATAGATTGAAACTTATTAGGGGAATTTCTGAAATGTCTTCTATTTGTTTTTATTTGTTGGGAGTTGTTTTGAGATCTATATGGTGATTCTTGAGATGGTTCTACATTTCTTTTATTCCAGTAGACCTTAGTTGAATTGTTGGATTTTTTCTTCGGGAATCTGACATTGCCTGTTTTATAATCGTGGGTGTCTCTTAGGTATTTCTTTTTTTTAATAGTTATTGTGTCTCTTTCAGCTTTTTCCACTTTGTTTTTTATTTCTTTAATGATTTGGTTGAAAGTCTCTGGATTTGTAGTGTCACTGAGTTTTTGTCTCCATATTGTGATTTCTTCATCTAATTTAATTAGAGTATCTTCTCTCCTAGACACTATATACCCCATCATACTAAAAGCAAAGCCTTCCAACAACTTGTTCCATCCGAGCATAAAGCTTGGATCTTCCCTATCAAATGTGGGATCTTTTTCAAATCTAAGCCCTCTGGGAGTAATTTGTTCATTTACGTATTTCTTTAGGGTAGCTATTTCCCATTTTATTTTCATTTCTCGGATGAGAATTCTTTCTAAATGGTTTTTACAAGTATCAGAATTGGTATATTCAATTTCATCTTCAATTTCAATTATTTCTGAGAACATATGATCTATATTTTTAATTGTGTACTCTCTATTGTCTAAGTACGACATAGTGTGAAGATCAACAACTGTATCTAACAAGGGGATTAAATAAATACAAACAGCAATAAAGAATATAGTAAATACAGTGCGAAAAGTGCAAGTGTGATCTAACACCTGAGTGGGGAACCCCTTATACCACTCTTAAATAAACAAAAAGCAATACATACAGTAGGTGGATCACACTTCTGGCAATATCTAAATAAAGAATAAATAAACAGCAATATAGTGTAATATTGTCGGCAACTTAATGGCCAAGATGTAAGTAAAAGTGGTCAGGTACTCACAAACCGAGAGCCAAACAAAGACATGTGGCTCTCATGGGAACAGCATTGGGACTATTTGTAGGATGTCCCTCTCCTTCTGTGGATCTTCTGTTTACCCAAAGAAAATGCAGCTGAAAACACTTACTAGAAAGTAAAGTGTTTATTTCCAATATTGGTGGTAAAAGATAAAAATAAGGAGAGTTTCTCCAATAAAACATATATACTTGAATAAAATAAAAGAGTCCAAGTAAAAGTCTCTACCAAAACGCGTTTCGCCCCGTGCCAGGGGCTTCCTCAGTCGGTAATGCTTCCTTTCTGCTTTCCTGTTCTTTTATATGTATTTCGCCGGTCTGCAGCAAGAATGTATCCAGTACAGAAACAAGGCAAGACTAAAGCTAGGCACCATACATGAAAACAAGACAAAACTAGGAGAACCCAGAACCAGAGCAGGACAGAAAGCAGAACCCAGAACATGTACACAAGACATGAGGAAAACAAGAACAGGGCAGGACAGGACTGTACATGAACTGGGATTACAAAATAAAACAAGACAAGATATAATAGGCAAAACAAGAGGAGACATAACTAAGCACCATATATGAAAAGTATGGGGATTTAGTTACATTATATGATCATACATTGCATAAGCCTGCCAACAACGCCAATGTACCTCATATCTGGCAGATCCTACACTGCCTAATGTATGCTAAAACAACCAAAGAAGACATATATAGCACTTATGTGGCAAAACCGACCTTGCCACGTGTCCTTGGAGGGGGCTGCTTGCCCGCCTCTTACCTTTAGACTATGGCCCCTGTTCTTTTTCCCTGGTTTGTGCCTTTCTGCGGACTGTAAAGCCATGCTACCCCAGATAGCTATGCCATGGAGCCCAGCCGTATACTGAAAGACTGTATGAAAGACTTTGGCTCCATGGCGATTGAACTGTATGTATGTGATCTGAGCGCCATCCGGTAATAACGTGCGCTCAGATCTAAGCTATCTGGGGATAGGTAGAATGTCTGTATTTTAGGTATAAATGTAACCTTGTGTGTTTTATTGTATTTTACTGTCTTTTGTCTGCCATGTGTGTAATGGAGTTTGCCTCTGTCCTTGGAGATAATTGGATTACTTCTCCAATTATCTCCAGGCCAGGGAGGAGGGATTGTGATGCATTGTGGGTTGTAACTGTTATTTGATTGGTTATTTTATACCTCCCTGTGGGCGGTCCTGTATGTGCAAGACTGTAATAAAAACCAGGCTGGGTGTGCCAGCAGTGTTGTTCCTGTTTAACCCTCAAAGTGAAGTGTCGTCTCATTATTGGGGCAGGATTTATGGTATGCTGTTCCAGTTTGACTGCTAGGAGTGTAAATCTATTTGCATGTTTTTTCCTATTCGGCTGTATATAACATTCAGATGCTTGAGAGCATTCAAATGCTACTACGGTTCGGTGGTTTTGGTGTCGGCTGCAGTGCTTGGAGTCCTCAGGAAGCGCTAGGAGCATCCTTCAACGGAGGTACCCAGTCAGGGTGCCAGGTGATCCGTTACAACTTACATGCAAGAAAGGGCAGAAGCCTTGAGCAGCTGCCTGCAGGAACACTGAAACAAAAGGAATTATGGAAAACAAACTGGTGTGGCAACATAAAACAAACATTTAAAGGAAACCTGGAGACTGGGAATCCCATGGATGGATTACAGGAATGAACCCTGAAATCCCAGCAAACAGACATAGACTAAAAAAACTGAAAAACCAAGAAAAACTAAACAAGAATTGTAAAAAGAGTACTGGATACCAGAAGCCAAGGCCAGACATCTCCGCAGAACAGAGCAGGATGTGACAGTATGGTAGCCCAGCAATGAGAATTACCCCCATGATGGCATACCATTTGCAAAAGAAGACAACCCAAGATATTGCAAATGGGGTATGTTCAGCCTTTTTTAGTAGCCACTAAGTCACAAACTGGCCAAAGTTAGCATTTTTTGCATTTTCAACACACAAACAAATATAAATGCTAACTTTGGCCAGTGTTTGTGACTAAGTGGCTACTAAAAAAGACTGGCTATACCCCATATTAAATACCCTGGGTTGTCTACTTTAAAAAAATATGTACATGTGGGGTGTGATTCGGGGATTTATGACAGATAACAGCGTTACAATGTCACTATTGATAAATGTAAAAAATATATATATTGAAAGAGCAATTTCCTACTTGTACTTATAGCCCTATAACTTGCAAAATATAACTGGACAAAATTTTGAATTTATTTAGCAGTTTTTTCATTAGCTTTTGTAGATAATTATAAGATTTTTCAAGTAAAAGTCCAAAAACATGTTTTGTTTTTTTTAAAAATTCAGCATATTTTATTTTATTTTTTTTAAAGTAAAATATATGACATGATACAAATAATGGTATGTAAAGAAAGCCCTTGTCCTGAAAAAAAACAATATATAATTTGTGTGGGAACAGTAAATGAGAGAGCAGAAAATTACAGCTAAACACAAACACCACAAAAGTGTTAAAACCGCTCTGGTCCCTAACGTACAACATCACAAAAACAGGCCAGTCCTTAAGGGGTTAACCCCTTAAGGACGCTGGACGGAAATTTTCCTTCATTGCAGCACTCCCCTTAAGGTCGCTGGACGAAAAATTTCCATCCAAAATGAAAATTAACCCCTGATTACCACAAGTGGGGGTTAATCTTCCTGTAGTGTTTCTCCATATCGGAGGCACACTACCTGGGCAGTTTCACTGATTCAGCCCATGTGATCGCTCTGGCCGGGAGTCAGAGTGTGATCGCTCTGGCTCCCGGCCAGAGCGATCACATGGGCTGAATCAGTGAAACTGCCCAGCTCCGTGTGAGCTGTGAACTGCAGAGAGACAGATAGGTGCTGATCTGTCTCTGGCTGTAAAAAAAACAAAAAACAGTTAGTTACAAAATCCCACCCCCCCCCCTCACCTCTTTCAAATAAAATTTAACCCCTTCCCTGCCCTTTGATCACTGCCTGTAGTGATCAAAATACAGATCACAGTATTTCACTGTGATCTGATTTTTCTTTTTTTAAACCCCTGAGGGTTAACTTTTATTTTTTTTTAATCCTCAGGGGTTAAATGTATTTAATTAATTCATTTAAATATTTTAAAATATTTATTTATTTAGCTAGGGTAGGTAGAAGTTAGTGGGGAAATTGGGGGATTTACAGTTAGGGGTTAAAAGTTAAAAAAACAATTCAAAGGGAAAAAAAACTTTTGAAAAGGTTAAACAAAGTTTTAAAATAGTAAGATAAGTTGTTAAAAGCTAAATAAAACTCTTTAAAAGTTAAAAAAAAGTTTTAAAAAGTAAAAAAAAAATAAAAAGGGGGAAAATGCGTATTACCGCTACACTTGGTGCAGGCTAGCAAAAAATGATACCACGCTAAGGTTTCAAATATGCCTTTTGAAACACCCTGGGCTGTCTTATAGTATGCCTTTGTGAAGTAATTGGAAAACACAACCTATTAAAAAAATTCCAAAGTGGGGCATGGACCCAGCGTAAAAATTCTAACTTAAATGGCTGTGTCTCAAATGTGCCCCTTCAACGTTGTCATATAGCTGGTAAAGGTACATACGGGGGTATTGCTGTACTCAGATGACATAGCGGAGCAACATATGATGTATTATACTGCTGTAGCACATATAAGGTTTGCAAAATATATATTACAAACTCATTGAGTATGTCAAAAAGGCATAAAAAATGCTTATTACCACTACACTTGGTATAATCAAGCGGAAAAATTATTTCACACTAAGGTTCAAAACACGTGTTTTGAAATACCCTAGGGTGTCTTCTTTAAGAAATGGTATGCCTTTATGGGGTAGCTGGAATAATTAACCTACAAAAACACCTCCAAACTGGGGTATGGACACAGCGTAAAAATTTAAAGTTTGAAAAAACTTAAATGGCTGTGTCTCAAATGTGCCCCTTCAATGTCCGCATATACCTGGCAAAGGTAATTTTGGGGGTATTGCTGTGGTCAGACAACATAGCTGAGCAAGATAGGAAGTATTATATAGCCGTAGCACACATAAGGTTTGCAAAATATACAGTACAAACTCACTATGTGTGCCAAAAAAACAGAAAAATTATTATTATTACCACTACACTTGGTACAAGCTAGCAGAAAAATGATCCCACGCTAAGGTACAAAATATGCCTTTTGAAATACCATGGAATGTCTTCTTTAAGAAATAGTATGCTTTTATGGGATAGTTGGAATATATAGCCTGCTAGAAAACTCTAAAGTGGGGTAAAAACACAGCGTAAAAATTTAAAGTTTGAAAAAACCTGCAATGGCGGTGTCTGAAATGTGCCCCTTCAACGTCCACATATACCTGGCAAAGGTACATACGGGGGTATTGCTGTACTCAGACAACACAGCTAAGCAACATATAAAGTATTATAAAGCCGTAGCACACATAAGGTTTGCAAAATATACAGTACAAACTCACTGTGTGTCAAAAAGGCAGAAAAAAAAATGCTTATTACCACTACATTTGATACAAGCTAACGGAAAAATGATCCCACCCTAAGGTTCAAAATTTGCCTTTTGAAATACCCTCGGGCGTCTTCGTTAAGAAAGAGTATGCCTTTTTGGGGTAGTTGGAAAAAGCATCCTGCTAACATATTTAAAAATAGAATACGAACCCATTAAAACTCTCCATGTAAATTCACACTTAAAATCCTGAACTTGTCACGTCTCTTTCACAGCACTGTAACTTCACAAAATAGTGTCTAGGTCATACACTAGGTTTATTGTTTTACTCAGAAGATGTAACTGAGCATACTTAGGGGGAATTTATGACAGTGGCACTTATCAAATGTAAGAAATACCCAGCGAAAATGCAACATGTATGTAAAAAAAAATAATGTTTTTTTCTCTCCACAAAATTTGAAATAAATTGGTGAAAAAATGGTGACAAGTTAAGGCATAATATATGCCTAATAACATACCCTGGAGTGTCTGCTTTCTCAAATGGAAGGCCTTTGTGGGGTTATTTGAACAGTCGAATGGCTATAATGCCACAAAATCAGACATATGACCATCTATGAAAATTCCAACTATTGAAACTGAAATAGCATGGTCTCCTCTATGGCATTGTAGCTTCACAGAATAGGGGCAAAGGTATACAATGGGGGTATCGTTTTACTCAGCAGATGTAGCTGAACACAATATGGGATTCTGTACAGGGATAGCACACACTAGGTTTACGAAATACACATTACAAAAGCCTTGTAATATGTGTATATACCAAAATAGAGAAAAAATACAATTTTACTCCAATATTTAGCAGAGATTGGCGGTGAAATGGCTACGCAAAAAAGTGTCAAACTAACCCTAGGTAAATAGCCAGTGATGTCTACTTTATATAAATATATACTTTTGTGTGGCAATTTTGTTTCCTGTAATGGGTATTAAACTTCCAAGACAAACATACCAACTTCTAAAATTTTCACATTGACATTTTATTTTAGACCTTGTAGTTTGTGACCTGTAACTTTCAAAATCAACTGAAATCCTACACATATTTTGCACTTTGTAAATCAAGACAAATTAATTTATTTTGAATTACTTTTCCTAAGCTGGACATATTATGCACACATTATTATTGCCAAAACTTGGGGGGGGGGCAACCTTTTTTTTTGTTTTTTTCCACATTATTTTGCATTTTTTTGGTAATAAATGAGAATTTATATATGTATATGTCACGTCAAATTAAAGCCCTTTTTGTTGTCTAAAAAACAGTATAAAATATGTGTTGGTACAATAAATGAGAGAGATGCAAATTGCATTTGAACACAAACAGCAAAAAATGCCAAATTGCTTGTGTCCTTAAGGGTATGTCCAGCTTCTGAAGCTGTGTCCTTAAGGGGTTTAACATTAAATCATAAATGATTTAAAGCGATCAAGTGAAGATTATAAAAGTTACACCATCATGACTGGAGGGGTGGACCTTACACCCCTGTCTTCCTTTCACCAGATGTCCTGGAGAGATTTGTCTCCCCATTCCCCTGGGTTCCTAGCCTACATCCATGGTTACAAAAAGTAGAGAAAAGAACTCTCGAAGCAGACTAAATGGCAAACTATAAAATACGTTTCATGGCTTTAGCTATCTCCAGGGGCCACCACGTGTTAAAGTCTAGCTCATAAAAACACGTCGAGCACTTGTGCAGCTGACCAAGTGAAAGCGCTGCCTATCACCAGACTCAGCCACGTTTGCAACAAAGCTGAAAAGTTACATAAAGCATTATACTCGGAGAAACTACAACTCCCGGCAATACCTTAGTAGGCGCGCACGCGCACTGATGCTTATATCCATTCGGCAGGGTGGCAGATGGTTCTGCGCATGACTACACGTGTATCGCCTGCTGCTGAACCTTGCTGTGCAGGAGGCCTGGGTCCGGGGATTGCGGCAGCATTCGGACATGTTACCTTTCTCTTTACGGCGCTTGGCCCAGGTAAGACGTGCACACCCATCCTTCCTATTGACAGGGGCTGCATGCTGGCTCAGGAACTGACTGCCATGACCGGTGCGGGGGGCTACAGCTGTCCTGTGTATGGAAGCATGTCAGATAGCATCTGAAAGCCCCTCTCTCTATTACCAGTGTGCCCTGATAGTTCGATAAATGCATTATTTATTTTCACACATGTGACACACACACACACACACACATACATATTTTTATTTATTATTATTTTATTATATATTTCATTATTTGCCTAAGTGTGCTTTCAGGGTTAAGCTTGCTGAAATTCTTTCAGATCTGGTGAGTTTGCATGTGACTTGTTAATAAGAAATCTGTGATCTAACTACATTTTAGTATTGAGGTTTTTTTTTGTTAATTTGCTGAGTTTCTTGCAGACAAATTAACCTTACTATGTGCAGGCCTGGAGTGGCCATGTGGCTTAGATAACAGTATTTTATTATTTTTTTTTTTTTTTTTTCTTGTTTAACAATCAAAATCCATATCTTCTTTGAACCTGTGGATATTAGACTAGTTTTATTGGTGCCATCTGCACTCAAACTTGCTATGTTAGGATGTTTGAATAGTTTTTGCAATTCTAACCTTTCAGCATACTGATGCAGGATTCCATAATACATTAGCAAAATGTGCAGGTACATTGTGTACCTTTTAGTAAAAGTTATTTCTTTTTGCGTTCATGTGTATAATTAAAACTTGAGTACAGAATCACTTGCAGAAAATGAAACCCTACTTTATATTCTACACTGGTTTTCCATTTCTAAAGAACCATCTCCATAGAAACCAGAGGAATGATGGACTGGCCTACTTAGTTTCACTTTTAAAGTTTGCAACAGTTCCTCTTTATAAATGGACTCTGCGGTTACTAATGCATATTCTTACAGCTTACCCTGTCTATAACGTTATCACTGCCTGCCCTTTTCATGGTGCCAAATTTTAAATGTTGTTCTATTGTTTTTCTTCAAACCAATGACCCGGCATCATTCTATAGTGTGATTTCTCATTTTCCTTGTTGAGTTGATTATTGTTATTGCCATTTATATAGTGCCAACAGATTCCGTAGTGCTTTACATTTATAAGAAGGGGGAATTTAGCTATAAATAGGACAATTACAAGAAAACTTACAGGAACGATGGGTTGAAGGGGACCCTGCTCAAACAAGCTTAGTCTATAGGAGGTGGGTTATAAAACACATTAGGACAGAAAATAGCAATCAAATAAGGTGGGAGTGAAGCAGAGCTGGAGGAGAGAGTAGAGTGCTGCCCTTTAGGAGAGATCAACAAACAGGTATATAAGGTAGAGGTTACTTTGGGAGGCCATAAGCTTCCCTAAAAAGATGGGTTTTAAGGCATTTCTTAAACAATTGAAGACTAGGGCAGAGTCTGATGGCGGTAGGCAGGCTGTTCCATGGGAAGGGAAGTTGATCCGTGGTAATATGTTAAGGCCTTTGTGGTTTCTTTGCAACGTGAAATAATTGTAATCTGTTTAAGTCACGGTACTATCCTTTGCTTCGCCACTACTATAGGGTTTTGTTCATTGATAATGTTGTGAGTTGCAGATTTTTCTCATTCTTTTAAAAAAAATTTTTTTTAATCATAAGAGATTTTAGTAGAGGTAAAAAAATATCATATTTTATCTCCCTGTAACGTTAAAAGTATTTTTTAATTTAACGGGGATTTCATGTACATGCACACATCTTGCCTGTTTGGGTTTCAAGACAGCATGCGGCAATATAAGGGTTAATAATAAACCCAAGATCAGTGCTATGTAGAATAGATTTGGTATATAGCGTTTTATGCTCAAGTAAGCGTCTGGAAATTGGCCCATTATTATCTTTACAGAGACATGCTATGCTCTGCTTATTTTATAGTGCAATTTTGTATTCTTACTACCTTGCAGCTGTGTGTGCGCGTGTGTGTCTGCACACCGCTTGCTTAAATGTCATTTTGCAGCCACAGATGGGTAGCCGCAGTTGAAAACTGTATTGTGTGTATGTTTGTGTTTTTTCCTATTAACTTGAGTCAGTGGACCTTGATTGTAAGTAGATGGCAACAGAATGGGACGGGGGAGATAAACTGACATTGCACCAATCCGGTCAGCTGAACAAGTAAACACTCAAGCATTGCAATTATTATTCTACCTTGGACTTGAACCCTTTTTGAAACAAATGAGAACATTTGTTTACATTTAGAGATCAATTCTGTCAATAGCCTCTGCTTGTCCTGTGGATATAACATACCTTTTATGATACAGGGCGGCGTACTAAGGACTTCCAATAGTGCAGAGACTTTAACTTTCTGTGCATATATAAAACAGCAGTTGGCAATTTTTATATCAGAAATCACAGACCATTTCTCTTTTTTTTTTTTATTAGGGATAAGCAACAAGTGGAACGGTCTTTCTTTGCCTGTCTCCACAGTTTTAAAGCTGTACAACAGCTGCTGGAGTGGGGCTACTTTTTGTGCACCCCAGTGTATAAGAACCCCTATTGTTGCGGATGGAATTTCATGGTGGTTGTGATCATGTCTTGTCAAGCCCTTGTCATGAAGGGTTTAGTTGATGTGCACTCTTAAAAAATCTTACTAGTCTTTTGTTAGAATTTAGTTATTCCTTGCTATAAAGGTTTTAATTTTTTTTTCTTCTTCACTGTTGGGATCCTGCCATTAAAATGATATTTTTTTTTTTTCCCTTTGAAAACTGGCATTTGCTGATGACGTAAATGATGAACCTGGTTAATTTTTCTTTTGTGACAGCGTGGTTTGCATTAAATGTGTACTGAGCAATATCCAGCTTTATAGCTTACCTACATTATGTGTGTTTTTTTTTTTCTTTCAAATAGATGATAGGTTTCAAAAAAGAGAGCCATTTATCGGCTATGAAGCAATATTTTTGATATTCTGCCTAATTGCATGATAATTTAGAGAATTAGATTTTGTGAGGGGGAGGTCATGCTGTAGCAGAATGTATACCCTTTCATTGCTGCTGGGGGATGATGCAATTTTAAAACGGATTTCGTAATTTCATTCATGCTCATACTTTCCTATAGGTGGAAGTGACTGGCTCATGCTTAAACTTGCAGTTATAAGAAAAAAATATATATATATATTTATTTATTTTTTTACTTTGTAGTGTGAAAAAAAAGAAGAAAACTTTGCCTGGTTCTGTTTGCACAATTTCATTGGCAAATGATCCTTAATTGGGTTTAGCATTGTACACTCTAGTAAATGGGCACATTTAATGTAACTTATGTTTTCTATAGATACAGATTTTAGCTACTGTTACTTTTTCATTATAAAACTAGTCTCATTTTATTTATTTTTGTGTGTGACATGGGATCTGACATGGTGGCCCAAGGCATTTGTTTGATTAAACAGGGGAAATAGAATACATAAAAACCTTTTTAGTTAGAGATTTGATGTCTGTTTTGTGTTAAGTGTCCAATGGTGCTTGGCCAGCTTAATAGAAATGTAGTTCACAGCAGCTGGAGTTTGCAAACACTGAGTGATGCAGCAAAATTCCTTCTGGCACTTTTTGTTTTCGTTTGCTTGCCCTTTCTACACTTGCTCTTGCGCAAATCAGTACGTGTGTGTCTGTTTATTATTTAGAACACTGTTCTCCAAACTCCAGCTTTCAAGATGCTGCTGAACTATTATTTCCATGATTCTTTGAATTAAATATATAGCTAGAGAATCATGGGAGTTGTAGGTAAGCAACATCTGGAGGACAAGAGTTTCACAAGAGCCCTGATTTAGTACATAGAAGAGCTAATGTTACAACTCCTAGAAAGTTAATATTGGTGGTATTATTATTATTATTATTATTATTATTATTATTATTATTTTGTCTGCAGTAGCGTTCTGTGTGCATACTGGTTTCATGTAATGCAATATTGGAAAAATCTTTTTGTATATTGTCAAGTTTAGATCTGTGGGAAATAGTGGATATTTTACTTAAAATGCAAATCCTTGATCTTGGTGCTGTACTTCTTGTGCACATATTTTTAGAACATAAAATAGGCATGGGTAACTTTATAGTTGTGCATGTGGTTAGTGTTTTCTTCTTTAGGATCTCCATGTCTATTGATTTCAAACTATGTCATTGCGTTCAGTACATCATATGACTGACTAACTAGTAATGGATGAAGTTTAATACTAGAGCTTTTGTTGACTGCTTTTCCCGCTACTTTGACTCATCATGTGACTTTTAATATCATGTTAGATTAGTGGACTGCAAGTGATTTAAAAAAAAAAAAAAATCAGACATCACAGTTCTAGTCATTGTTGGTTTTTATCTTCTTCATGCATAAAAAAATAAATAAAAATAAACATTCTGTCTGAAGTCCAAGGTGAAGATAATCTGATAAATTTTTACCTGATCCGGTCAGCCTCTTCGGAGACTCAGCCATGTTCGGGCCCAGCACACAAAGACTTTATCTCAGGCTGGAAACCATTCATGGACTGGACAGGAAAGTCTTGCAGAAGGTGACCCTGAAATGTGGGATCTCGTACAGAAAGAGAAAGATCGGCAATGCCGTGGGCTGGAGATGATTGCCTCCGAGGTATGTGAAAAATTGCTACTTTATCACTTCTACAATATATTTACATTCTGCATAATTTCTACTTTGTGCTAACCAAAGGTGGTTTGAAATGTATAAACAAAAATAACCATGTTTGGTTTTACGATTGTATCTTTATTTTAGAATAGAGGTAGAACAATATTTGTAATAGCCAAAATGGAATATAAGCATCCTTCTCACAATATGTATTATGGAGCTGCACTCAAGACATTTAATGTCACATAGCACTTTTTAGGTATCTGCTCACCACCACGGCATCGGCCATTTTGGAGGATGCAGAAGCAATTTTTATGCAAGTAGATATTTCACCAAAATAATTATTGGTGCAAGCACAATATATGGATTAGTCATCCACACATCTGCTGTACTGCTCAAATAGCAGCACTGTTTTTATTCTGTTCTCTTTTATAACACCATCCAAGTGTTATGGAAACATAATTTTAACATCCACCCTCTCCCTTTGTTCCTATGTTATGTGTTGTTACCTGTGTCTTGGCAAGATGGCATCACCATTTTTATATTTTCCTAGAACTTCTGTAGCCGGGCAGCCCTGGAAGCCCTTGGTTCCTGTCTCAACAACAAGTATTCTGAGGGATACCCAGGAAAGAGGTAAGAGATGTGCAGAATAATTACCTGAAATGTCAAAATTGACATGCACTCTTTACAGTTCTAAATGGTTTGCCATTTTAACTTGTGCAATTAGTGCAAATGAGGTCATGTAAATAAAAGTACTCCTTAAATAAAGGAGAATGGAAGTCCGGATGTAACTAGGTGTGTGTGTGTGTGTGTGTATGTATGTATATATTAATTTTTCTATCTATCTCATAATTTTGTTTTATTTTTATTTTTTTCTCCTTTTAAAGTTGCATCAGTATTTGGCATGTATTTCACTTATAACGTTTAATTTAAATTGACCTTCTTAAAGATGGTCTGACCGTTTGTCCTAGACCATTTTTCATTCCTTCACTCACATAAAAAAAAAAACCCTCCTTAATGTATTTATTGGGGAGAACAGTACAGTACACATTGCTTCCATGTCCATTTACAGTATCTTTCCATTGTGCTCTGTGCTTGTTCAAACATCTGCATAGAAAATGCTGTATAAGAACATAAACTGACGAGCACACAAAACCAGGGGTTGATGAAGTCCATTTTCATCTTGTGCTGGAACTAAAGTAAATGATTGAATTGTAAAAGGGTTGGGTTTTTTTTTTTTTTGCTTTTGGTATCCCACAGACTTTTAATCCAAACTACAGTTTGTTCCTCTTCCATAATTTTTCTTATGACACTGTATTAATTGGCTTGGTAAATAATGACCTATTTGATACTCCTATTATCCTAATAATTTTTTTTTTCTGTGTAATGTTTTCCCTTTAAAGGTATTATGGTGGAGCTGAAGTTGTTGACCAGATAGAGTTGCTCTGCCAGCAGAGAGCACTGGATGCCTTCAATCTGGACCCAGAAAAATGGGGAGTGAATGTACAGCCTTATTCTGGTTCCCCAGCTAACTTTGCAGCATACACCGCTCTCCTTCAGCCACATGATCGCCTCATGGGACTTGATCTTCCTGATGGAGGACAGTAAGTATGCATAGAGACTATATATCTTGAAGATACTGACCATCTATGCATCTTCAATGAATTCATTATACAGATACTGCATTAAAATGATACAAAAAACACTTCATATTCAGAACTCCCATTCAAAATCTTTCTGTTCTCTGGGGTCTGATCCTACCCCATAACCTCCTCTACAGCAGGGGTTTATGTGATGAGTAGTTACATGTTGAATGGAAATTTTCTGACAATTTATAGCCGTCATACCACAACTGTTATCCGGTTACATCTAGCTAACTGTTTTTTGTGCAGTTATCAATGGGAGGCGAGAGCTCATCCAGTTTGTGTAAAGGATGAACACAATTAACACAGCAGTAGTAAGTTTTCCAAATTGCTGCAACTCTAAACCACCATCAGAGCTGATTGCAATTGCAGGCTTTAATACAAAACTGGGTATAGTGATAACGTGGCAACCACACAAGTTCTTAAATTGATAAAGACACATGGTGTGGTTGAAACGTTCTCACTCTGTATCCCATTTTGTATAAAAAGCGTGCATTTTCCATCTGAGGTGCTCTGATCCTGTATTTGAACATTTTTATGCTCATCATGATTTAGAAAGCAATTCTTGGTTAAATATAGATTGCTTTCTTTTTTTTTGTCATTCAAGGTTTTTATTAAGGTCATTCAATAGTTACAGATGGGGTGTGATCATGTACGTGTCAGAGTACAGTGTTATGTAGTTCAGCATGGTATACAGTTTGAGAGTGTACGATACATGCATGGTGCATTTCACGTCTAACATTGTTTGCTAAGAGAAGCTTTTCCAGTTGGTAAGATATTTATGTGGTTACGTTACTTTGTAGGGGTATGTTGTGGTTCGCAACACTTGGGTCCAGTGAGGTTGGCCTTTCACTGGGGTTTCGAATAGGAAGCCCTAGGCCTAGTGTTTAGGGGTAAGGAAGGGGGACCTGTGGGCGGCAGGGGGGTGCATATGTTGGTTGTGCAATTACTTGTCTCTGCGTTGTTTCGTCCCTGGCAGGCTGTGTGTGGCCAGAGCCGCCAGGAGGAGGGCGGGAAGATAATAATGAAGGATAGGGGTAAGGAGGGATGGATGGGTTCAGGGTAAGCAGTGTGGAGGGTTAGGGGAGGAGGTCCAGGCCCCATCCCAGCTCCCCCTGCCTCCGGCCAGGGTGGAGGTGAGCTAGTGGTACCAGGTATTGTGATATCTCTGTATACGTCCCTCCGCCGAGAGGATGAGCTCCTTAATGCGTCTGATGTCATCCACTCCATCAGCGTCGGGTCCGTGGGTCTTTTCCAATGTCCCGGAATTATTATTTTTTTTTAATTTGTTCACAGTGATTGTGGTCAGTTGGAGGTAGGTTTCAGGTGTGAGTTGTAGGTTCGCGTCCGTTACGGTCTCTAGGGTTGTGTGGATTTCTTCCCAGAAGGGTTTGATAAGTGGGCAGGTCCGCCAAATATGGAAGAGTGTTCACAGTTCCCTCCTGCATCTCTTGCATTCTGGTTCACAGGTGGCCTTCATTACTGATAGTTTCTCTGGTGTGTTGTACCAATGTGAGATCATTTTATATCCTGTTTCCTGGAATTTCGTGGCTATGGAGGCTTTGTGTATGAGTGTGAACACTGTGGTCCATTGTTCCCCGGTGAGTGCGTGTCCTAGGTCCTTTTCCCAGTATCTAGTGAAGTAAGGGTGAGGCGCATCGGTGGAAGGTGTAATTTGTAGGCGGTAGAGGAATTAGATTGTGTGCGGTGAGGTTGGGGGGTTCGTGCAGATGACTCAGCAGGTAGAGAGCATTCGTGATGCTGAGTCCAATCTGGGTATGTTCTTCAGGAATCTCGTCAATTGGTGGTGTCTGAAGCGGAGTGGCCAGCTATGTGGGGTGTTCGGAACCAGGTCTCCCAGAGGCGTGATCGTGCTTTGTTTGTATATGTCCTTTAGCCTACAAGGGTATGGCAGTCCCAGTGTCATGGCGTAGCGAGGATCTGCCGCCGGAGGAAATCTTGGGTTGTGAAATAGGGGGCACAGAGGTGAGAGCTCCGGGGCTAGGTCTCTACGCGGTGCTATGCGCCTCCAGACAGTCATTGTGGCGTTTAGGGAGTTCGCCGATCATGGCTTTTGGAAAGATAGGGGTATTTGTGAGAAGCTTGCTTCCATCGGGATCCAAAGTTTATCTTTCGGGTTGTGTGTCCATTCGATCAGGCGCTGGAGATGGACGACCCACCGATATTTAGCCAGGTCAGGCAGTCCCAGTCCCCCGTGCTGCTTGGGTTTTGTAAGGGTGGCGAAGTTCAGTCTTGCTTTTTTGTGGTACCATACATAGTCTGCCAGTATCTGTCGGGTTTGTGTGAAGAGGGTTTTGGGGATGTGTATTGGTAGGGTTTGCAGGAGATATGAGTTGTGGGAGTATGTTCATTTTAAGTACACTGATCCTCCCTAGCCATGTAATGTGAGGGAGTTTCCAGGTGTTCAGGTCTTCTTTTTTTTTTATCTGGTCGAGGAGGGGCAGGAAGTTCATTCGGAAAGTGTCTGAGAGGTCTGCCGATAACCAGGTCCCCAGGTATTTGATTGCCTCAGTACACCAGTGGAAGGGGAAGTCATTTTGCAGCGTGGTTACCAACGTTTGAGGGCATCCCATGTTGAGGATTTCCGATTTTGTGAAGTTTCTTTTTAGGTTTGACAGTGTGCCGTATATGTCGAATTGATGCATCAGCTCTCTGAGGGAAGATGCTGGGTTGGTAATAGTAAACAGGAGATCGTCCACACATGCAGAGACTTTGCTGACTCCCCATCTGCCTCTGATCCCAGAAATGCCAGGTTGGGTTCTAATGGCGTTAAGGAACGGCTCCAGGCTGATGACAAAGAGCAGGGATGACAGTGGGAACCCCTGTCTCGTACCTTTTCTAATCTCAAATGGATCCGAGAGAATTCCGTTTACTTGTACTCGGGCAGCCGGGTTGGTGTATAGGGCCAATATCCATGCCATCATGTGTGGTCCCATCCCAAGGTGTTCTAGTGTGGTCATCAGAAAGGACCAGTCAACTCTGTCAAATGCATTCTCCACGTCTGTTGAAACCAGCAGGGTGGGCGATGATTCCTTCCTTGCCGCGTGGATCATATTGAGTGCCTTGATTGCATTGTCTCTGGCCTCCCGTCCCTCCACGAATCCCACCTGGTCAGGGTGGATGAGATCTGGTAGTAAGAGTAGGATGCGTACGGCCAGGATCTTGGCAAATAGCTTGAGAATGGCATTTAGCAGGGATATCGGTCGGTAGCTGGTGCATGAGGACGGGGTCCTTTCCTTCTTTCGGTATTACCACAACAAGGTATAGATTGCTTTCAAGTCCCCTCATCCCTCCAAATGTACTACCACCAATTTTATATGTTTGCGAATAGATCGTGGATTGTAGTGGAAACCTATGTGTTCAGCATGCTTTTGTGGTAATGGTGCCAGTTTAGTCAAATGTATTATCATTACTCTGACTACAAACTTTTTCTAAATGATTATCTGCATACCCTTCATCTTTTATTTACAGTCTTACTCATGGATACATGTCTGACGTGAAACGCATCTCTGCTACCTCAATATATTTTGAGTCCATGCCTTATAAGTTAAACGTAAGTATCTCATAATGCAAGTGTTTTAAATACATCTAATTTTTTGACGTGTCTTCTTAGTGAATGTTCCTAGTTTCAAGGTTCACAATAATTAAATGATGATGTTACAGTGTACTGCATTTGCTGTTCTACCTTTCAACCGAATTACATGTGTGCATTTAATGTTGAGAAATATTGTGCAGACGTGTGAGGTAAGAATCAGATGATCTATTCAGTCATCCGGTCTTACAACTTATGTTTTTGTATAAACATCCAAGCGTTCATTCATTTGTTTGAAATTGTAAAACCGTTTTCTAATCCAAATGTGAATACATGTTGTAGTGTGTAGAATTACGGGTCTTCTGATGGTTAGCTGCCTTTATTGTAGACAAGTTGAGAAAATAGAGTGTGGCTTTCAATGTTTCGGTCCACACTTCAGAATTTTTTTTTTTTCTTAACAGCGATTTTGTGTTTACTGGTCAGGTCTTAAATGGGATGGAAAGGGTGACTTAATTTAATATGCACACCTAAAATATAGTGTGTGTGTGCTACGTACTGATGTTGGATCACATTGGGACTACCGTCACAGTTAGGCAGGTAAAAACAGATGACCGTTTTTATATATAACATTTCTCTTCGATGGACTTGGTTACGCCACTATTTGATATTTGTCTAGGTGGCAAGACCTTTTAGGTAAGCTATGAGGAAATGTCAAATAAGGTTTAAGATTGAAAGTACATGAAAGATATATGTTCAGAATCCAAATTGGAAGGGACTGTGAAAGAACAGGCAATAAAGTGAATGCTAAAAATTACTAATAAAGTCAATCTAAATAGAAATACAGTCAGGTGAAACTATATACTTTTTCAGTTAAAAACAGGCAAGCCATGTACATAATGTAAGACGATGAAACAAAGTAAACAGACATTCACAATTTAATAAAGCACAGAAAATATGGTAGTAAATGGATAACGATTGTGATGTGCGTTCAAATGGTCTTCTAGAACACCTTATTTTGGGAGGGAGAAAATAAGTCGTCCCCTCCCCCCCCACTTCCCCCATCCCTTTAGTATGAAGGTATGTATATATTACACAAAAATTTATATTGTGTATAAATTCATTGGCTTTGCTGACTGTTAATCATTATGGTTAACCGTGATGGGACATGTACTTAGCCCCTTCAAGTGCTGCAGAACATCCCTGTAGTGTGCAGAGCCCTTGCTGACTGGTTGCTAGTCTCAAAATTTTTACATACAAAAGTGCATTCTATTGTACTAGTAGGGAGGGGTTGCCGAATGTCCTTTACAGTCCCTCTGCATGTTGAGGGACAGACTGATACTCTGGCAATGCAATATATATATATTTCAGAGCAGTTACACAAATGTTGGTTTTGTGTAAAAGCACATATCCAAAGCCTTCAAACCTTGGACAGCTGTGATAAATTGTGATTGGATTAGTATGGCCGTTATTGTGTGCTGTATGATGAGTTTCTTTTAATTAAAGTAAGGAAGACACCCAAATCCTTACTGGACCCTAGCTGCTAGTGGTTAGTGCTAGTGTAGTGGTTCAGTGGCTGAGAGCATCTCTTTGTGTTGAAAGGGAAGGGGGGAGTTAAACACATCTACATACTATAACTTGTATAAGAAAATAGAGAATTGCATTATTTTGATGGATCAAGTGTATTCTTTGATTTTTCTGATGCAATAAGCAAATTAAATCTCTGTAGGCTTGCTCTTCCCAACTTGTGAGGAGAGACGCTTTTCCAGATGCGCAGATCCTGACTAACATGTTTGCTAATAGACTGCATCTGTACATGCCACACTTCATTTCTCTCAATCAAGCCTGCTTTGTTCTGGAGCAATAGGCAGACAACAATGTTTGCAAACAATCAGTCTCCGTGGCTTAATGCAATAGAAAAGGGAAGCAGGCTTTTACTTTAGAACCAATATGAACATGCAACAGCTAAGGCATTATATGTAACAGATAAGAGGATTTGGGATCAACTGTGCATTTTTAGAGTCTGATTCCTCTAAAAGTTAGTTTGTGTGCTTTATTTTAATTTTATTTTTTTACATTTGCAGTAACTGATAGACATTTACCAAACCAAGTAACTGCATGTTTTAGTTCTAAATAGCTGTGATCGAAAACAAATTACTTGGATAATCTTTTAGTTACTATGCCTGCCTTACCCCCAATTTCTAGTTTTAGTGAATAAATCCCCATTGTAATGTGTTTTAAAACATAGTGTGAATTTGGAACTTGGTTTGTGTAAATAAAATGCTGCTTTCTTGATCTAAATTACATTCTGTAAATAATCCCATCTATTGGCTGTGCCAATTGAAATGTCCATCTTTAGCCGTTTTAAAATGCAAAATATTTGGATAAATGTTCTAAATAGAGCAGGAGGTGATGACTTGTTCATTCACAACATAATTTTGTGCTAAATGCGCTCAAGGCAAAATTGTATTTCTATAGATTAAATAATTTCCAGATGACCACTGAATTTAACATATACTGCAGTTTAATTCCTATTGCACATGGGTTTTTAGAGGCGCCTCAATCATGAATTTGCTTGGTTCTATTAAACTTCCCTATGTGAAGAATGAAGAGGGACTCCATGGGATCTCAATCCATCTCTAACCATACAAGTGACATTTTGACAAGCAATATAAGAAATGAGGGTTTGTTAAGCCAATTAAGATGTTTAATAATTTTTCGAATAGAAGATATGTTTGCACCTCTTAGACATTCTTGATATTGTGGATCGATTCCATCCCAGTCGCCCCCCATGCCATGCACCTTTTAAGCCAGCATATTTAGTCATAATGAAAAGGCATTGTTTACAGCATCGAGTATTTGATTGTGTGTCTTCACTTGCATTTGGTTTTGTGGATCTTACTGACCCAAAGTATTCCTCTATCCTTGCTGAGAGCTTATGCTTAAAGTAGATATCGGTAAAAAAACAAAAACCTGATAGTAATTGCTTGCAGAGAGAGAATTTTAGAAATTCTTTGAATGCTCATAAAGTCTCTCTCTAAATAAAAGGCTTTCACTGTAAACATGAAGTTTCTAAATAAGCCGGACAGTGGGGCCATTTGGTTCTTACCTGATCTGTTCCCACATTTGATTTTTATTGGCATTATTAAATGCTGATATACTTATTTTGAGCTTATCAATCATTCTACATTGTAATTTTTTTTATTTTTTTTTATTTATTTTTTTAACCCTCCTGAACATTTAGTTATTTTAATGATCATTTTGGGAGCATCTCTAATATTCGTGCTTCCAGTTAAAAGTACTATATTTGATCCTTTATTAAAATATATGCTTTAAAATCTAATGAAGGAATCTGACTCTGCATATAATGTGTATTCTAATTTTGCGCTCTAATGCTTTAACACGGCATTTTTTTTTAACATTGTCTCTTTATTTTAGCAAGCAACAGGACTAATTGACTATGACCAGCTGGAAATCACTGCACGTCTTTTCCGGCCAAAGCTTATCATCGCTGGAACAAGCGCATATGCACGCCTGATTGACTATGCCAGGATGAGAAAGGTATGTAGTCAGTGTTCCCTTGTTTCTCTGAAAAGCCATTCACTTTATCTGTCTAACCATTTGAATATGATTGGGTTGTTTTATCTGGTGGGGAAAAAAAAACATGCATAGTTTGTGTTCATGTTTTAGTTTAAATTTGTCATCTAATGTAATTAAGGTGAAACCAGAAATACCTGTGTGACTCTCATCCAGACAGTAAGTGGTGAAGCCAGGAACGAGCCTGCTACCCTCCTGTTTCTATTATGTATCGTTACTTGAATTTGTGCGTTGTAATGAAACCATTTAACCATTGTGACCTGTAGTGCCTCATTTGTTCAGGGGGATTGTCCCAGCACATTATTTTCATAGCATAAGAACACACTGCTCTGTATGGTTGTGGAGAAATGTTAAAGGGACACTAAAGGCACCAAGACCACGTCATCTCATTGTCCCTGTCCCCTTAACCATGCAATGTAAATCATTGCATTAGGTTCTCCCATCACTGGAAGAGGAGACCAATCCAGCACCAAGGGAACTTGGGGCTGAAAAGTGGTAAGTGAAAGAAGGGGTTATTATAATCACACACAAGAGGCTCCTGCAGGATCTAGAAGGCTATTAACAGAGCAGGCGATAAGAGATTCTAAATTGAACAATGTGCAATAAAGGAAGTTTAAACATTAGATCTCTAGGGCAATGTAAGTCACATGAAGAATTGTTGCTAGGGATGCATAAACAAAGTGCCTTGACTGCAAATGGCAGATAACTGAGCAGTGAGACTGCAGGAACATGATCTATACACCAAAACTGATTAAGCTAAAGTCATTCTGGTGACTTTAATGTCTCTTTTAAGTATGACTTTAAATCTGGTGAAAGGGGAAAAAAACTCAAAACCAGACAAAAATAAGCATCTTATATCATCACAATCCGTATATAACTATCAATTATGTAACAAGCTAAATAAAGATATTGTGTACAATAACCCAAATTGTAATGAATCATGCGTGGCCCTGGAATCAGCTAATTGAAAAGAGTTGAGCTTTTTGTGGTTTTGTTGGGGAGTGGGAGCGGAGGGACACTATATAGTGTTCCTTTAAGTCATGGACTAAAACTCATGGTAAATCACAAAAGGGCGATGGTACTCACATGCAGATGAAGCATCACGCGTGATCCAAATTTAGTTTTATTAGAGTTAAACAGTATTTAAGGGTTTTTGCTTGATAAAAGCTCTTTTTATAGGGATGAAACTTCACTATTTTGCTCTATAAAACTATTTGGACCATACGTGTGCTTAAAGGACCACTATAGTGCTAGGAAAACATACTTGGGTTTTCTGGCACTACAGGGTCTCTCGCTCCCCCTCCCACCAGGCTCTAGGGGGTGGAAGGGGTTAATCCCTTTACCTTTTTTCCCTGCTGGGCTCCCTCGGCGCGGGAAACTCTCCTCCTTTTTGCCGTCATCGGCTGAATGCGCATGCGCGGCAAGAGCCGAGCGCATTCAGCCAGTCCATAGGAAAGCATTCTCAATGCTTTCCTATGGACGCTGGCGTCTTCTCACAGTGAAAATCACAGTGAGAAGCGCGGAAGCGCCTCTAGCGGCTGTCAGTGAGACCAACACTAGAGGCTGGATTAACCCTAATGTTTCTCTGAAGCTGCTATGTTTACAGCAAAAAGGGTTAAACCTGGCACCCAGACCACTTCATTAAGCTGAAGTGGTCTGGGTGCCTATAGTAGTCCTTTAATTGGATTAAAACTCCTGACCGTGTCTGTTTGTAACAGAGGAATAAATCATAATATCTCATATAGTACAATGTCTGCTGCTCTTATTGTATTGAATGGGGCTGTGCCCTTCTAAGCCAGAGAACCATGGGAAAAACTTTGGGATAGTACATTTACAGAATAGAATGTAAAATGTCTATGCAATAAATCAGATCTACCTTTCTTGCATTACTTAACGCTTTCTATTGAAAAGGGAAATTATCTGATGTACTTGTTAAGGATGACTTTCCACTCTTTAACCTGCGTAGATATTACATTTATACAGTTCTTCTGGTTTGGAATGTGTGAGAATGAGTATTTTAATTTTATAATGTTGGCAAACTTGGCCTATGATAAGTAGATCTTTGACTAGCTCTTGCATCCTTTTTATAGCTCTTAAGGAGCTAAGCCCCCTTTATTTGGCTGCTGCTCCTTTGCTGACTTTATCTTACTCGGTGATCTTTCCAATATTGCCATTCTGCAAACATTTTTATTAATGTCTTCTGTATTGGAAATTCTTTAATATCCTGGAGTAATAAAAGTAGCACAATATTTTTCACTGTAACAATAAATTGCAGTTTGCTGACCAACAAAATTTCAAATATGTATGCGCAACAAATTAAAGCTGTACTGTCTAACCGTGACACTTCTCATCTGTTTCTTACTAAAAACATAAGACAAAGTAGGGACTACTTTGTCTTGTGTATTTTTCCTACTCCTGACTTTCTTAGACATTAGGCTACTGCCGTTTATAAGTGACAGTCTCCCCAGCTGTCATCCGTGATGGCTACAGGGAATTGGCTCTGTCTATGGAGAATCCTATGGAATTCTCCATAGACCTCAATGTTGTACTATTGAAATATCCTCCAGTAGATAAAGGATATGAGAAACACCGTACCTGGGAACCTTTTTAAATTTTCATTCCCTGAGTTCTTCACACTCCAGATAAAAATGGGGGAAACTGTCTTTATGAAGGGGACACGGCTGGCTTTAGAGTTCATTTCATTATAACCTATATCAGGTAGGCAACCTTTGGCACTCGTGATGTTGTGAACTACATCCCCAATAATGCTGGCAAAGCATCATGGGTGGTGTAGTCCAAAAAATCTGGAGTGCCGAAGGTTGCCTATGCCTGACCTATATAATCTATCAGACCTCAAAATTTCCACTAGCCATTGGCAAATAAACTCCCTGGTGAATAAAAATTAAGCCCTTGTGAGTATGCAATGGACTCTCCAAGCTTGCCTTTACGGCCTAATTAGTAGACCTAACACTTGAAGTTTTAAGCCCTGTAATATACATAGGTAACTATTGCGCTTGGAGAGTTATTTTCCATAAATGTCATTTTTCAGCTCATCGCTAATGCCTTTCCGTACTCTTTGGATTGTGATTCTGCTGTTGTATAACTTTAAATCGAATCAGGTTATCTTCACTGTGAACCTGGGAGAGAAATCCAGGTTTATACATTCTTATTTAGTTCTGCAAATGCTGCTCAGACAGAGACAACAGAAGGTGCAGCATCTTGGTTGGTTTAGTCTAGCGTTATCCTGAAACCCTTTGGGGATATATCATAAAATGCAAGAAAAGGAAATGTTTAGCTATTTTAAGCAAACCCTTTCCAGCCTGAGCACAAAATTAAGTTGCGTTGAGAGTAGAAAAGCTTGAACAGTCTCACCAAGGGAGCTACAAGACCAGCTCTTCTCCTGAGGATGAATTAGGGCTGAATTTACAGCTGAGGCATGAAAGTGTAATTGATCTCTACTCGAAAATGGTAAACTAGAACATTTTGTTAAAGTGATGATTTGCAGGTCTTTTAGAAATCTGTCAAACACATACTGAAATGTCTTGAAGTGTGTAATGGGGACACCTGCAGTAAAAGTGGAGGTCGTTCATTATTCCATATTCTTCAGGGACACTAACTTAATCCAGTCCATTTCTAGCCTTGCATGCAGAGACTGTGACTGGGGTTCTAGTCCAGGACACGATTACGTAACGGAGCATGTTCCAGCCTGGGGAGTGCTAATCAGATCTTTCTCATTGCAGGTGTGTGATGACGTGAAGGCTTATTTATTGGCAGACATGGCCCACATAAGTGGCCTTGTAGCAGCTGGAGCCATTCCATCTCCTTTTGACCACTCTGATGTTGTCACCACCACGACGCACAAGACTCTACGAGGAGCCAGGTGAGAGATTTTTTGCTATTGTCCTTGTTCTATTATTTCTCAGACAGGTAGACCATGTCTTATTTCTGGTTCGCTTTTTCACCACTCATTGGTTAATTTACAGTGATGTGTCACGTCCCTCCCCGACCCCCCCCGCATATAACTCTGTTCAAATGGCAGGCTGCTCTAGGTTTAGATGGTTATGGAAAAAGGCAGTAGGGGTAAACCTGGCTCTAGAAATTACTTTAAACTCAATGAATATCACAAGGAAAGGTACCGTTGGTTCCACTTTACAAATAAGCAAGTCTCAGTTATTGAATAGCTAAATAAAGCTGACAGCAGGTATATTGGTTATACCGAAAAGGGAAATCATTTGGGGAGAGAGAATTTGTGTGTGCGCATGCACACTTGCAACGTACATGCTCAGCCATTATTCCTGTGCAGTATACATTTCTGCCTGCACAGTGCAGCTTATTACCATCTATAAAGCGCCAACAAATACTGCAGAGCTGTACAATGGATGTACTAACCGATAAGTATTTGTAGCCAGATGAGTTGAATACACAGGTTAAGGGTCCTGCTCAAAAGGGCTTACAGTCTACAGGCAGTGGGATATAGGAACACAAAAGGCAAGGTTAGGGTAGAAAAGTAGCTGATACCGCATTCTTACCTGTGCATTGTGCAGATGGAGTGACCAGGTGGTGACAGAATATGCATAGATGTCCAGGTCAGCGTGAGGAAGTTGCATTTATCGTGTCTATTACATCTGTAGTACACAAACAGGTTTTATAGTGTGAGATAGATACTACACAACCCCAGTTGTGTGCCTATCCATGGCCTTTGTGTAAGGGGAGTGAATCACTAGTGTCTGACAGAACACATAAACTGTGTAGCAAGAGTCTGTGAACAGTTCTTTTATTTATTAATTTTCTTCACAATCCTGCTTTGATAACAATTGCACCATATAAATCAGAAAGTCTGTGTACAGTCAGTCAATAACACAAAATGGCAGATAGTTATGTCAGTTGGCAGAATACAGAGGACTGTGTGTGTTTTTTTTTTTTTTTTTTAATCTGTCTGTCAGTCAAACATTGTAATAAAATAAACAGATGAACGGTATTGCTACACTTGTCTGCGGTTTTAGGAGTAGTGATAGAGCTAGTAGGTCGGGAAGTACGTAGATGCCTCTACATTGATCAGCTTTTTAAGAGACTTATGGTAATAAACCGATATATAGAGGTGCTTCTCTTCCCTCCCCCCTTCCCTCCCCCCCTTAGGTATGCTTGTTAGGATATATAAAATAGATATGCTCATGTAAAAATAAAATAAAAGGGAGGGGGTGGGAGGGAGGGATGGATGCAAGACAAGCCCCTCCCATAAATATCTGTGCCTGTGAGAACACAATTATCTCCCAGGCACAGAGATTTATGGAAGGGGCTTGTCTTGCATTGAATGGCGTCCTCATGCTGGGGACTGTGTATAAAAGCAGGCAACTTGGCCATAATAAACCAGTTCCTTTACACCAGGCTTCCCCAATCTCTGGCCCTCCAGATGTTGCTGAACTACAACTCCCATGATTCTATGAATGAAATAGGCTGAGAATCATGGGAGTTGTAGTTCATCAACATCTGGAGGGCGGTAGTTTGGGGAAGCCTGCTTTACACTCTTCACTCAGTCTGGGCTAGCGTTTGTGTGCAGGAGAGCTTAATCACTTGAAGCTGTACCCAGGACCCTGTTCTATGGCGGAAAGAAACTGAGTGACCCCAGCCAAGCTGCAGTGGCTAGGGGCTAAAGCACTCCTGTGTCCTGGAGTAGGGCTAGAAAGCGAGATTGATGGAGGTACCCAGTCAGGGTGCCAGTTGGTCCCTGACATATGTAGTCATTAAAGATTTCAATGACTTCAGTTTGTCTTTGGGACCCTAGAAAGTAAAGTTTTTGCAAGCAATATTTTTGTTAAATTTTTGGCATATTTGCCAGTAGAATAGATGTGCAATTGATTAAACTGTGTTCCATTCTAGAAAACAAGACTTAAAATATGCTAGCTTTGCAATTGTCCTAGTTTTATTTATAACATAGTTGTTTGTTTATTTTTTAATTTTTTTTATGTATATAAGTATGTGTATCTAATGGAGGATACAAGCTGTCATGTCCCGTGAGATCAGATGTAAGAGAAATCTCTGTTCTAAGTGCTTTAATTTTTTACTAGAAGATGTGAACCTATGAATCACTGACATACTGTAGGTAGGACTAAAACGTTTAATATTACACAAGTTCAAAAATGGTCTGGGCGTGTGTAATTACACACTGATGTGCTTGGGAATGTAGTGTGCAACTGGCTTTTTTTTTTTTTTTTTTTTGGCCCCTTTACTTCCCCAGGAATACCCTGAGCTTTTGTAAACTGTCACTTGTGTAAAAAGGATTTGCCTTTAGAAATATTTTGTAGCAGATCAAACATGCCAATTTATTTGGTTGATCTTTAGCGGAGGGGGGGAGCAACAATTATTTATATAACTGCATTACAAGCAAGTCTCTCTCATTTGTGCTGCCATGCCAGGTGTACTTCACTACGAATGTCTCCCTTCACAGTAAATTGACTTAGTGTAGTGTTTATTTACAGATTACATGCATTTTACAGGGTGTTAAGGTACCTAGCACAGATTGCTGTGCATGCATGTTGAAACCATGATCTGCTTCTAACTGGGCTCTCACAACACGATCTGCTTTCCCTCTGCTAATCATGTCAGCTTCTGTTCAGCTCAATTAACAAGTAGGTCTTGGAGTAAATTTCCCTTTGTCTCTACCTCCCTTGTTGTGTGGTTTTTTTTTTTAATTGTATATCTTTTTTCACCTTTTTTATTTATTTATTTATTTTTTTTATTTTTTTGAGCTTCCTTGTTATAACAACCTAGAGTAAAGTGTGAACTGGAAGCTGTGCCATACTAAGCAGCAGGGGTATGCGGGCCACATGCTGTGATATATTTACCTTTTCTGTCTAGACTTTTAGAAACCTTCCATACCACAGAATGCAGCCTTACATCATACATTCCTTGTAAGGCAGGGTTGACAAAAGGAGGTATACATGTACCTGTAGTTACAATCATCACAGTGCTTTGCCATCTTTTGAACAAGTGGAAGTCTTCCTCTTCGCCACATCTGCCTCTTAATTAAGATTACATATACCTTTTAGTTCCTACTGGGAGAATGACCCATGCATTTATAAGATTCTTATTTCTCTCAATTTGACTTTAACCTATGGATCCATATCACCATTGGCTTTTTTTTTTTTTCTGCTCATCATTCAAACAAGTTTATTTGTTTTTATTAGGTCCGGGCTGATATTTTACCGAAAAGGAGTTAAATCTGTTGATAAGAAGACTGGAAAAGAAATCCTCTACAACTTTGAAGATAAAATAAACTTCTCCGTGTTCCCTTCAATCCAGGGTGGACCTCACAATCATGCAATTGCTGCTGTTGCTGTGGCTTTAAAGCAGGTAAAGAGTTAATTTATCTGTGTTGACCTCATTAATTAGAGGGCAGCTTGTTTTGTAAATGACGGTGTTCTTACTGTGGAAATCTCTTGTTCTCCTATGTATTGATGTGAGGGGCATTTTTGTCACTTTAGTTTTTATGACTAAAGGGATACTCTAGCCACCATGACTCCTGATTTTAGAAGTGGTCATGGTGGTAGCAGTCGGTATGTTTCACAAAAAAGGGGGCGACGCAATAATTTTTTTTATTTTTTTAAAAAAAATTTTTTAGGCTAAGGTCAATGTTTCTTTAATCGTAGGGCAGTAGCACCTACCTTAATTCACCCTCTCTTCCTTTAGTTGCATACTGGGGAGAGAAAATCACAACATTTCTATCCAGCATGTCTACCGACCAATGAGAATAGAGGCATGTCCTATCTAGTGTAAGGAATGGTCACAGCACAGACTGCACTGCGGCTAGATCCAATATGTGCTCCTCTCCCTCACTCCCTGTAATATATTCTCCTCCAGTCCCTACCAGCCAACCTCCCTACCCAATGGTAACCACTTCCCTGCCAGCCAACCTCCCAACCCATTGTTAACCCATCCCCTGCCAGCCAGCCTCACTACCCAGTGTTAACCCCTGCCAGTCCCAGTAAGCAAACCTCACTATCCAGTGTTAACCCCTTGCCCTCCAGCACATATCACAAAGCTCTATGGGTATTTGAGTTTCTCTTTATATTTATTTATATTAAATATATGATACTTAGTGTGTGTGTGTTGTGGTTTGTAAGTTCTAGTGTTTGAATGCGGAGGCCTCCGAGGAGGCTTGATGGGGAATATGCATTTTTTTGTTTACTTGTACAGTTCCTTTAAGTAATGTCAGCAACTGTTCCCTGGCAGTAGAAATTCAACTTTCTTTGGCTGACCCTAGCATATATTTTTTTTCATACTGCTCTGAGTTTAGAAGGCCTTAGACTTGGGTTTTTTTTTTTATATAATTGCATTTGGATTATTCAACACCGTGCAGTACTAAACATTAAAGGAACACTATAGTCCCCAAAACAACTTTAGCTTAATGAAGCCATTTTGGTGTGTAGAACATGCCCCTGCAGCCTCACTGCTCTATTCTCTGCCATTTAGAAGTTAAATCACTTTGTTTATGAACCCTAGTCACATCTCCCTACATGTGACTTGCACAGCCTTCCTAAACATTTCCTGTAAAGAGTCATCTAAAGTCTATCCTTTCTTTATTGCAAGTTCTGATTAATTTAGATTTTCTGATCCCCTGCTATGTTAATAGCTTGCTCGACCCTGCAAGAGCCTCCTGTATGTGATTTAAAGTTCAATTTACAGAGCAAGAGATAAAATTGTTTAAGGTAAAAAATAAAATTTCATGAACACTGTGACCGTCACAGCCAGAGGAGGTGTGGCAAGGGCTGCATAAACAAAAAAACAAAGTGATTTAACTCCTAAATGGCAGTGAATTGAGCAGTAAAACCTGATCTATACACTAAAACCGCTTCATTAAGCTAAAGTTGTTTAGGTGACTATAGTGTTCCTTTAATCAAGCAGATCAAGTAAAAGAGAAACCTTAAAATATATGCAGAAGTTGTCCTGCATCCATATATAGAATGTTTGTTTTGTGTGTTTTTAAATTCATATTGATGCACAACAATATTGTTTTTTGTTTTTTTAATGTAATGTAATTTGCACTTTCTGTTGCAGTAGCACTTTGTTTTACAGTAACACTCTTAATTGTTAAATGGAATTCATGTTTGTATGTGGAGCACCTGATGGCTGATAACCTTAGAGATATGGTTCTTATTGGAAACTAACTTTTTTTACCTGATCATTATCTGGGTCACTGCCGAAAAAACTCAAAATGTAAACCGTCCATAGGAAAGCATTTCTCAATGCTCTCCTATGGACGCTCTGCACGCTGGATGTGAAAATCGCATCCAGCATTGCAGAAGCGCCTCTAGTGGCTGTCAGGAAGACAGCCAATAAGGTTGGATTAACCCTGCTATGTTGAAACTGCTATGTTTACATGTGAAGGGTTAAAACCGGAGGGACCTGGCACCCAGACCACTTCATTGAGCTGAAGTGGTCTGGGTGACTATAGTGTCCCTTTAAAGTTTTCTGTGTTTGGGATTTTTTTGTTTTTTTTGTTTTGTGTGTTTTAATAAAGTGTGAATCTAGTTGATAGCTGGCTCTGACATATATTCACCCATGTTATAATTCCGCTTTTTGGACTACACATTTAACTATTTTTAATTAACTTCGAATTCTTGACAAGTCTTTTAATATATTGCCTTGTGTGGTTTAAAAAAAAAAATAAAAAAATAAAAACCTGATGCAATTACAAGATTTTTATATTTATACTAACGTGTGTGTAAGCTTTTCAGTTGCTTCAGTTAAGCTGCATGTATTGTATTCGCAGGCCAGTTCACCTATGTTCCGAGATTATGCCATTCAGGTCTTAAAGAATGCCAAATCTATGGCTACAGCTTTGTTAAAGAAGGGTTACACGATTGTGTCTGGTAAAGTATCAATGTATAATCTGTAACAATGAATAAATTAAGCTTTAATAAGTAGAGGCGGTGTATGTAGTATCTGTCCATATAAAACTTGATCCTACTAATGTATTTTTATTTTATTTTTATTTTAAATTTAATTTTTTTTCCTTGATTTTTTTTTTTTTTTTTGATAAAGCACAGTGGGGAGGGGAATGGCAAGATGCTCAAGATTCTTTCATGGAATATAGGCTAATTAAGGCCTCAGTGTAATCGGTTTGGACTATATCCCATTGTACATTTATAATGGGAAAGCGTCCAGCTCAGTAACACACTCACTAACAATCTGTTATGTGAAATTCCAAACCCATTGTGTGAAGGGGAAAGTCCCAGACCTTGTTGCTTCTTTCTAAGAAATACCAGATTGTTGTTTCCAAATCCTCACCGCGCTATTGTGTTGGCAAGTCTAACCGGATGAATGTCTTAATTATGTAGATATTAATCCTCCGAAGGGCTGACAAAGTTCAAACATCGTCGTAAGCCCAAACGCAAAGTTGTCTTCCGTAGAATATTCCACCTGTTTCTATCACCCTGCTCTATGGCTCTTCCTGTTTTATGTTGAATTTTTACTAACTTGCTAAAAGCTATATAGAAATTTTTGTTTTTCCCCTAGTTTGAGTAATGTTAATTTGTCATGTCTCTTTACAGGAGGAACTGATAACCACCTGGTTCTGGTAGATCTAAGGCCTAAGGGCATAGATGGAGCACGAGCAGAGAGGGTGCTGGAACTTGTGTCCATAACAGCTAACAAAAACACCTGCCCTGGCGATAAAAGCGCCCTTACACCTGGTGGACTTCGACTGGGTAGGTAGAATTCCCAGAAAGAAACAGAAGTGATGAAGTCATTCTAAATATCATGTTTTGTTGTTTGTTTTGTTTTGTTTTTTGGCCTTTATTTCCCAACCTTGTTAGTTCTAGAATAGAAAGTCACATGTCTGTGTTTACCTTTAAAACCAGCGTTCTAATATTACCCCAGCATTACAAGATCTGGTGACTTTACACTGACTGGCTGTCAAAAGCTTCCAAATGGCTATTAATATGCAGTAAGCTGAAGTGGGTTTTTTTTTTTTTTTTTTTAATAATATTATAGATGTGTGGAATATAATTCTCTCCTAATCAAATATGGCATTAGGAATCTCATTGATCATGTCAAAATGTTGAACATAAACAGCACTTATTGCTTTGCATCTCCCTGCTGTCCATGCTTTCTCAGACTGTGAATTCATCAGCTGGGTAGTGGAGGCTGCTGAAGTAGGAGGCTGTGGATACCTGTATTTATTGCTGTAAACTGGGAGCTGTCAATGAAATGCCCATCACTGCATTTTTGTGTATTCCATAAACATTCTGGGATTGGGGAACTTTCCTGAGCTTGGTTTTATATTGCTTTAGGAACTCCACACTGGGTCTGTTACTGTGTAGATGGATAGGAGAAAGGTAAGGTGCAGGCTTTATGTTAAAGTAAATCGAGCTCTAGTTATTTTAATACACGCAAAGATTACAACTGAAAGTGTGAGTTAGCTGCAGTTTATGCTTAAATCCTATTATCAGCAAGCGGTAGTATAGGGAAATACCACACAGAAACAAATACTCTGCACCCACACCATGGAGCTTTTTTTTTTTTTAAATTATATTCTACATATATGTTGTGCAGAGTTCCTTGATGTTAACCAGCATTGTAAATGTCTCTTGTCTGCCAGGTGCTCCTGCTTTAACATCAAGATGTTTCAAAGAAGCAGATTTCGAAAAAGTAGTGGATTTTATTGATGAAGGAATCCAAATTGGACTCTCTGTGAAGCAAAAGACAAGTAAGTTGTGATCTTGTTTTAGATGTTTGTATCCTCATTTGTATGAAATAAAAGCATTTGCTTGTGTCCATCTGCTTTGCCTGCTTTATGATGTTTTTACACGTTATCCCAGGGAAATCTTTGCAAACTCTTGTATCAGAACTTTATAGATCATTTAAAGTGGGTCTGTCAACATCTCGGGGCTTTGTGTAATTTGCAAAATCCCCTAATGGTGACATCTCCTCTGCAAAGTGTAGTTCTTCTTACCTGAACCCTGCAAGCGCCACTATTCTCTTCTGGTGGGTCATCTAATTGCAAGAATCAATGTTACTACTGTATACCCACATGCACACTAGATTGAGGGCTATTGAGGATCCCGCAGTATCCTCTATAGACAGAGCCAATTCTTTGAAGCCGTCAGGATTGACACTTCTTGATGGCAGTAGTTCCGCCCAGTGTCAAGAAGTGTCAGGCATATGAAAAATCAAACCAGGTAGTCCCTTTTTGTCTTATGTTTTTGGTTAGAAATATAACTAAAAAAAGAGACCGAATAGAAAAGAGTAAGCGATAGGAAAAAGGTAAGCATTGCGTGACATCGCGGCTTTAAGGCTGCATTAAAAAAAATCATATTTTCTGTCTTTCCATACATTATCATGGCCAAGAGGATGCAACGATGTGCTCTGTCCTAACAGGTTTACTTTAATATGAATCCCCCCTTGAAAGCATTCAAAACAGGGTTTATTACAGAGATAATGTGTGCTGCGCTTCTGGAATACCGACCTCTGGTGTACCCGCAGTTTGCTTTCATTTTCTCCAAGCAGGGCAAACCTCCCTTGTAACACTGACAGGCTGGTTACATTGCCAGGGCCTAAACCGTGTGATGTCAGTCACTCCATTCCTATACTCCCTACCCAGTGCTAGCATTTCCAGCTAGGGAGTAACCATAGCAACCACAGTATAGCTTTTAAACCATTTTTTTTATCAAAGCCATACACGTGTAAGCAATTCTGCTAATACAATGTATACACAGAATTCTATGTGTTTTTAAAATGAGCACGAGTGATATGAACCCTTTAAGCTCTGAAGAACAAATGCTTGCATGACAACCACACAAAACACAGCTCTTTGTGAGACCCCCCAAGCAAAGTACACATTGCAATTAATGAAAAACACCCTAGCCAAGATTGGGGTGCTCCCTAATGAACACTGATTGCTTTGGTGTGGTGGGACATAGCAAACAAACACTAATCACCCCATTTAAGTAACATTCTATTGGTGATGTAAAAACTTTTAGAATTCAAGTCAAATGGGGAATAAGAACATAGTCTTATGGACCTGTGTATTGTAGGAACATGTTTAAAATAATAATGCATATAAATGAACATATTTAGTCTGGTAATGGATGCCGCAGTCTTTTATGCTCTAAGAAGCCGTCTACATCAGGGTACATTTTGAAGAGTAACTAAAATTGTAAAACGCAACATTTTCTTTCTTTTAAGACCCTTTAAAATCGCCCTCTGAAATATAAAAACGTACAATTTATTTCAAATTTACATATTAAAAGAATTTCAGTTAACATTACTTAATGATCTCTGAGCTAACTCAGATCAAAGCTCCGTAAGTTCTGTAGCAAAATAAATCAAGGCAACTGTAATGATATTCTGCATGAGACAGTTGCACCAAAAATTAAAAGGAATAGAATCTGTCTGAAAATTATGTGGGCATAAGGGGACACAATACATTACATCTTAATTTTTCATTTAATATGCAAGTCTCTGTTAGCAAGATTTAAAATACAATCCCATTTTTGTGTGAACAAACTGTTCTGTGTATATTTACAGAAGAAAATGGCCAGTATATATTTTTAATATTCTTAATTCATGATTATGCTTAAAGGGATACTCCAGGCACCCAGACCACTTCTGTCCATTGGAGTGGTCTGGGTGCCAACTCCCACTACCCTTAACCTTGCAACTGTAATTATTGCAGTTTTCATAAACTGCAATAATTACCTTGCAGGGTTAACTCCTCCTCTAGTGGCTGTCTATTAGCCACTAAAGGGCACTTCCTGCTTCATAGCACAGGTCTATAGCTACAGCATCGCTAAAATCCCCATAGGATTTCCTATGGAGAGGTCTAATGCGCCTGCCGGCTGACGTGATGAAGCGAGGAGCGTGAGCTGAGGAAGAAGCAGCAACGTGGGACATGTCACTGAAGGGGTATTTACCCCTTCAGCAACTGGGGATGGGAGGTGGGAGAGGAGACCTGCAGAGCCAGGAAAACGGATTGTTTTCCTGGCACTGGAGAGTCCCTTTAAGAAAATTTCCCTATTTTCCTGACATATGGTGGCAGTACAATAGGGATGTTCTCTTTCCTCGGGACAAGCATCTGAAATAAATAATTAACATAAAAAGTACCTCCCCTTACCAAGTATAAAGACCCAACCAGCCCAGGGACCTCAGTTCTCTTTCTTGTTCCAACAGGAACGGGCGGCATCTGGAATATGGATGGTGAGGCACATGGGTTGCTGCCAGCGGGATCCGGTCTGATAGCCTCCAGGGTGGAGAGCTGAATGGCCAGAAAACATCCTGCAGATTACGGAGCAGGTATGTAAGCCTGCTTCTATGCCGAGTGTAGTCACCGGCAAAGCAGGGAGGCGGTCTCTAGTGGCAGCAAATCAATGCCCGTTGGAGACGCATGCACACGGCGGTGGAACGCACGCCCGGGTGGTTTTACGTTCCACCGAAGTTCGGACCGCGCTATTGCGCATGCGCGGTCTAAACTCCCCGAAATGGCGCCAAATTTCAAGCGGATCTGCCTATTTATGCTGTGCAGATCTTCCTGTCAGCATGGATGCTCAGCAGTGAAGGTCTACCGTGTCACCAGCCCCCCCACACGGGTCAGAGGTTTTAGAGTTATGATTCTTTAGACTCTCATCTTTAAAACTTTTTTTTTTTTTTCTTCTACAAAATGATTTATTGCTTATGTATTACAGATATGTGTAGTCCTGTCTCTACTGATAATATGGATAAAGACAAAGTGCCTACACCTGCTTCTAAAAAAGCCAGTTCCAAAACTAAACATTTCTGTTGTAGTGAATGCTCTACTCCTTTACCAGATGGTTTTAAAAGGAAAGTCTGTAATGTTTGCTCTTCCTTGACGCTAGAAAAATCCAAGCAACAAGAGATGAAATCCTTTTTGTCTTGGTTTCAGGATAATCTGGCCCAGTCTTTTGAGTCTTTTAAAGATCCTGCTCACACTACTCCTGTAAAAGCTACTAAACAGAAGTCTAAAAGGAAGAGAACACAGTCTGGTTCAGAACTATCCTCGGGTGAATGTTCTTTTTCTTATTCAGAATCCTCTAGCAACTCTTCTATTTTGAGGTTGGATTTCCTCATGAGTTGAGAAAATTTATTAAAGAGGTTAATGTTATCCTTTCTGATGAAACATTAGATAAATACAAGGGTAAAACACTGCCAGTCCAACAAAAAATGCTGGATTTAATATTCAGAGAATGGAAGAACCCTGAAAAAAGGGCTTTTGCCTCCATACATTTTAAAAGTATTGTTAAAATAGAGGAGGAAGATAAATGGGAAGAATTGCTGGTGGTTGATGTACAAGTGGCTCAATTGTCTAAAAAAAACTACCATACCTATTGGTGAAGTTTCTGGTCTGAAAGACCCTATGAAACTTCCAGCAAAAGGGCTTATCAGGCTGCAGGTTTTCAGGCTAAAGCAGCATTAGCCGGGACTTCTGTGGTGAGAGCTCAGAATCTTTGGCTTAACACTTTGGAAGATGGTCTGGGTGATAACCAAGACACAGATCTTTCCCTCCTGTTCTAGAATTTAAGGTTGTCTAATGAGTACCTTATGGATATTGTCACAGCTTGGCTCGTGTCATGGGTTTGACATCTGTGGCCCGCAGGGCACTGTGGCTCAAAGCCTGGACAGCAGACACTGCATCAAAATCTGCCTTATGTGAACTGCCTTTGGAGAAGAAAAAGTTGTTTGGTTCTCCTTTAGAAGAGTTAATCCGACCTGTCGGAAACCAAGAAGGCCCTGCCTCAAGACAGGAAATATGCCTGGAAACCCAGGTATAGAAATTTCCAGTTCAAAAACCGTAGGGGTTTTCAAGAAAAACCCAGGTTTGTTCATCAACAAAGAAAAAATCCAAGATTTGACACACACAAAGACCCTAAGTCTGACAGAAACAAACGTTTCTGACGCCATCAGAGTGGGCGGATGGTTGCAAGGTTTTGTTCACAGATGGAGGGAGACCACTACAAATCCATGGATTCTGAACCTGGTGCAAAATGGATACCGAATAAAATTCTTAGATGTTCCAAGACCGTGGTTCCTTGTCTCCTCCTACCGGTTGAAGTTAAAAAACCAAGCTCTTTTTTTCTGCCACGGTCTCCCTATTAAGAAAAGGTGTGGTTGAAAGGATTCCAACTTCCCATGTATATCAAGGCGTATACTCCAGGTTGTTCCTAGTCCCAAAACCGGACATGTCTTTTTGTCCAATCTTGGATATAAAACCTGAACAAACTCCTTACTTACCAACATTTCAGAATGGAGACTATAGCGTCTGTCACCCATATCCTTCGAAAAGGAGAATTCATGGCATCTTTGGATCTAAAGGATGCCTACCTGCATATTCCTATGGATGTGAAATCAAGAAAATACTTGAGGTTTGCTATAAGGAAAGAGGAAAAGGTCCATCACTTCCAATTCAAAGCCCTTCCATTCGGGCTAGCTTCAGCAACCAGGATTTTTACAAAGGTACTCACACCGGTCACAGCTTTTTTTTTAAGGATGCAAGGAATCACAGTAGTACCTTACTTGGACGACTGGTTAATAAAGGCAGATTCAAGAAGCGCTCTAGAGTCAGATGTGGTCTATATGCTAGAGATCCTGGAAGAACATGGTTGGATTATCAACCTAGAAAAATCACACCTTACCCCTACGAGGTCTATCCTGTTTCTAGGGTTTTTGATCAAGTCGGAGTCTCTGTCGGTTCATCTGACGAGAAAAGAGAAAAAATATAAAGATTTTAATAAAAAAACCTTCTTCGGATGTGAGAATGTTCGGTGAGGAAAGCCATGCAGGTTTTAGGTCATCTGACCCCTACAATTCCGGCAGTAAAATGGGCCAGAGCGGAATCAAGGCCCTTACAGTGGGAAATATTTGTCCAATGGTCAAAGAAGGAAGAAGACTTGGCTGCTTTAATGAATATATCAGATCATACAAAAGAAAAGATCTCTTGGTGGCTAGGGGAAAAAAATTCATTACAGAAGGCCTGTCTTTTCGTCAAAAATCTTGGATTGTGATTTCTACAGACGCTCAAATACAGGTTGGGGAGCTCACCTCCTGTATCACTTAAGACAAGGTGTTTGGTCGAAAAAGGAAACAAAGGAATCTTCAAATTTCAGGGAGTTGTTGGCAGTTCTCTATGCTCTTCAGCAGTTCAAGGATATCATTATAGGAAAAGCTGTAAAGATCCAGTCGGATAATCAGACTATAGTCTCCTACCTAAACAAACAAGGCGGTACAAGAGTAAAAAAAAATTGTATTTCCTTTGCTCATGGATTATGTCCTGGGCTCAGTCATCTAGACGACATTTCCGCCATTCACATTCGAGGAGTAGACAACGTGGTAGCGGACGATTTTAAGCAGAACGAGTGGTCTCTCAATACAGAATTTTTCGCTCATCTGGTGAAGAGATTCGATCTGCCAGTCGTAGACCTTATGGCAAGAAGATCAAATGCAAAAGTAAGATCGTCTGCCTCCCTAATCAAGGTAGACAAGCCGCTGGTAATGGATGGTCTTTAGACCCGGTGGGAGTTTCCCCTTGCTTACATTTTTCACCCAGTGAGCCTTGTCCCAAGGATTCTGCAAAAGGTAAAATCAGATCAAGCTCGTATTCTGGCTATAATACCGTACTGGCCAAACCGCAGCTGGTTCACGGTTTTAAAGAAGATGGCTTTAAAGTACTGGATTCTCCCAGTAACACCGGATCTTCTGGAAAACAAGGGAATTCCAGTAGAAGTATTGAACATGTTCAGGTTGACGGCTTGGCTGCTGCACGGCTAATTCTGCATAATAGGGGCATTAAAGAGAGGTTTCACTTACTGTTAAATTCTACCAGAAGCTCTACTTCTTCTGTCTACTTAAAAATTTGGACGAGATTTCTTCACTGGTGCAAATCTCATCATTGCATAGGATCCTCTCCTTCTACTGATACTATCCTTCATTTTTTGCAAGATGGTGTTGCTCGAGGTTTTAGTCTGTCTACCCTCAAAGTCCAAGTTTCCACTCTGTCATTTTTTGGTAAAAAATTGGGCTTCTGATCCTCTCATTGGGAGATTTTTTATTTTTTTTTATTTTTTTTTAAAGCTGTTAGACTCGTAAAGCAAAGAAAATCTGTTTTACCTCTTGGGATTTGTCTTTAGTTTTGAAATCTCTGTGTACTGAGCCTTTCGAACCTTTTGAAGAAGCTTCATTGAAGAATCTGTCTCTGAAAACAGTGTTTTTGGTGGCCATTACTTCGGCTAGGGGATAGGGGAACTCCAGGTCCTTTCTTCCTCTCCTGCCTTTACAAAACTTCTTCCGGATCAAGTGGTTATGTACCCTAAGACTTCCTTTCTTCCGAAAGTCATCTCCTCCAAGGTTATAAACCAACCTATTTTTCTTCCTTCCTTTAATGGTCCATCTATGCCAGATTGGAAATTTGATTGGAGCCAACTAGATGTGGGTAGGTCTCTGAAAATGTACTTGGACCGTTCCTCTACGTATAGGATGACTGATCATCTATTTGTGAATTTCTTTGGAAAATTTAAAGGCCAAGTTGCCTCCAAGGCCACTTTAGCTAGATGGCTGGTGGATACTATTAAATTGGCTTATTCTTCCTCGTATCTACCTCTGCCTGCCTCCTTGAAAGCACTTTCTACTAGAGCCATGGCTGCCTCTTGGGCCGAAAAAGCATGTGCCTCTCTGGAAGATATATGCAAGACGGCTACCTGGTCTTCTTTCAACACTTTTGTCAAACATTACAGGCTAGACGTGTTCTCTGACTCTGATTTTGGGCACAAGGTGTTACCAGCTGTTATTGCCTAACTTCCCACCCTTAGTATGGGATCTCGATATATCCCTATTGTACTGCCACCATATGTCAGGAAAAACTGGAGTTTTACTGACTGTAAATTCCTTTTTCCTTAATATGGTGGCAGTACATCACTCCCTCCCTTTATGTATATATATTATATTTGGGTGTTCTATGGATTCACTGAGGTGTTCTTGGTACGTACTGAGGTCCCTGGGCTTGTTGGGTCTCTTATACCTGGTAAGGGGAGGTACTTTTTATGTTATTTATTTCAGATGTTTGTCCCAAGGGGAAGAGTACATCCCTATTGTACTGCCACCATATTAAGGAAAAAGGAATTGAAGGTGAGTAAAATTACAATTTTTGGGAGGTAAGAGAGAATTACAAATTTAAGGCCTAAATATCTTAAATTGGGGGGGAAATGTGTTGAATCATCTGATTTTGTCAATTTTAGCCCAGTATAAAACAATCTTGTCAGTTCTCCAAATTTCCAGTTTTACTGATCTAGCCTCACATGCTTCAAAACCAAGCTCTATTTACCTTTTACAATTTACACTATTTAAAATGTGGATATTTTAAAACCCAAACTATTGGTAGTTTTAATAAATTAACTGTAATTTCCAGCAATCTCAAAAGCACTTTACTCTGTCAGAGGATTGATGGTTTTCCATGTGTTTATGTATCAGCGTAAGATCTAGAGAGCCTAAATATGCACAAGTAGTATTTTTAGACAAGTGAAGATTGTTACTGTAATGTTTGTTTTGTTTAATTTAGACAAGCTTCAAGATTTTAAGAACTTTCTTCTCGAGGACCAACAAACTGTAAAACAAATCGCAGACTTACGACAAAGAGTGGAAAAGTTTGCCAGGGCCTTCCCTATGCCAGGATTTGAGGAACGCTAGATGGAAGAGATGGTGGAAAGAAAGTTGAAACAAACAATTTTGCTTGAATATGCATTTTTTGTACAGCCTAGTTAATTTTAGTTTTCTTTTTTTTGCCCCATAACTTCTTCTATTTTCTGCACTTTTCAGTTTGTGACCAACTCCCTTCCACTATAGGATTCCTAGCCAATTGTACCATACAAGAACCATTATAGAACTGATTGAGTGAACAAGCTATGACGGTGATCTCCATGGTCTTGTCTAGTGACTGTCAATAAAAGCAATAAAACAGTCTGGTTTTTTTTTCCCTTTTTTTTTTTCCTTTTTTCTTTTTTTTTTCTTAAATTGCATTAATTGGTGCCATACCATATATAGTGCAGTTCTATTTTACCAGTTTACCATTGTCAAACGTTGATTCTCTATGGTTTGCTTTTTCAATGTTAAAGGGATACTCTGGGCACCAATACAATGTTCATGCATTTAATAATTATATGCTATGTATTTATTTTTATTTATATTTTTTTTGTATGCTCAAGTCTTTACTACTTTAAACTAAAAAAAGTAATTGTCTCCTTAGTCAGTGCCCCTCATGCCACAAAGACATTGAATGCATGCATGTAGTTGCTTTTAATAACAACCTGCAGACAGTCAGATAAACTACAAACGGGTAGTGATATCCTTACTGTAAATCTCCATGGTTGTACTGTCATTCTAGTGCAGTTTGTTTTGTTGTTCAAATCATAGTGCTGGCAGTGGCTGAGCAGTGTGCATATTTTTGACAAGGAAGTCTATTTCTGGATTGAGGGATGTGGCTATGGAGGCAGTCTTGTGGTGTAGCATTCAGCAAAAACTAAAGATTTGAGCATGTATAAAATACTGCATGTTAAAGGGACCCTCCAGACCCTTAAATCACGTCCGCTTGCTGAAGTGCTTTATGTGTGAAGGGTGTGCCCTTGTTACGCCACCCTGGCTGTCAGTCCGTCAACTGGTCCTGTTACTTCCTGGTTTGGTTAACTTACTGGAACTATTTATTTATTAATTTATTTATAAAATATTTTACCAGGAAAGATACATTGAGATTTCTCTCGTTTTCAAGTATGTCCTGGGTCCACAAATCATTGCATTGTTACATTAGGGTACAATAAAATACAAAAACAATATAAATACAAAATTTTAACATAGAACAGGTAGGAAATATATAATCAGCCATGACAGGTGCATTCTGTTTTGAGGTATGTAGAGAGGGATCTCTTAAAGGACTTTGGGCTTGGGGAAGATTTTAAAGTGTGCGGGAGGTCATTCCACAATTGCAGCGCTCTGTAAGAGGAGGAGGAGGATTGGGCTGCTTTCTTTTTGTATTGAGGTAGACTAAAGTGCTTGTATTGGATCGGAGGTTATAGGAAGTGGGGAAAGCATTTTGTTCAGGTAGGGTGGGAGTTTCCCAGAAAAGCTCTTAAACACAAGGCTGGGAAGATGAAGGGTGCGTCTGGATTCCAGCGACAGACAGTTTAGTTATTTTAGCATGTCACAATGGTGAGTCCTGTAATTACATTGTAGCACAAATCGGCAGAACGAGTTATACAATGTGCTGAGTTTATTAATGTGGGATTGCGATGCAGATGCATATACTACATCCCCATAATAATTTTGCTATGCAATCTTTTCCTTTACTGTAGGGCTTAGGCAGGATTTGTTTCTGTACAGGGCACCTAGTTTTTGATAAAGTTTAGATGCAAACTAAACTTGAGGTAACAATTGCCCAGAGCACCTGCCTTGCAAACACTTCTCATTGAACTGCATTGGGAAGCCTGTGATTGGACAGCTGCAAAATGTGTGGGCTGGGAAGAAGGGGAGGACAAGCAAAGTCCTCAGGAAAGAGATATGCAACTTTTGCAACCGGTTCTTAGATGTGCCTCTAATTTTTTTTTTTTTTTATGCATTATATTAACCCCTTAAGGACCAAACTTCTGGAATAAAAGGGAATCATGACATGTCACACATGCCATGTGTCCTTAAGGGGTTAAAGCTCTGATTTGGGGGTATATCTACGAAATAGTAACTTTTAAAAATTATTTATTTGGGAAGTACAGTGTCCCATTTAATGAGACCAAAACTTATCAAATTAAATTTCTATTTGTCATTGAAGTGTGCCTTTAAAGCAATACTGGTTACACTCCGGTTTAATTACATATCTTTAGACATGCAGAATGAAATGCAACAAAGGTCTTTTTAATATTCTCTATTCTATCAAAAGTTATACCCAACTAACCAGACAAAGAAAACACAGCTGACTTATGTTACATGATGTGGACCTAGAATTGATCAATGAGACTGATTGTTTTGAGCGCTAATCACATGCTGTGGCACAGCATGGAACCAATATACAATATACTCCTATTTCCTTGCATTAGCGCTAATAATAGGACTCTTATTCATCTGTGTTTGTCATCAAGTTCACTGTATTTTTTTTTTTCTATTTTATAACTCCGTAAACTAAACTTAGTTGACGTAGTGTAGACCTCTATATTTATCAAACAGTATAAAATTAGAAAGCATGTTCAACCAAGCCTTTAGTAAGATGACTGTGTGTGAAGGCCACAGTAAGTAGGAAATCATAAGACAAGTAACCAAATGTGGTATCTGCATACGATCAATTCAGAACTGAACTGGTAAAAGCGGGAAAGGTGCTCAACACAAAATATTGAGTTAATAAAAATTAAAAATTGTCTCAATGTGGTTTGAAAATGAGTGATAGGTTTGTTGGAAAGGTCTGGTGTATATAATTGCAAGTAAATAAAACATTTGTCTCCCAAACAAAGAAAGAAGTGTTTAGAATGGACTAAAAAACATAATTGGTCTAAAGAACAAATGGGATGGAATTGTTGGAGTGATGAGACCCGAATATCAATATTTGGTAGTGATACAATAAATTATTCAAAATGAAAATTTTAATTTTTTTTTTTTTTAAATATATTCTCTATCTCAGATTGTATGACTGTAAAAGGTGTGGCCAGATTTTGTGATTTGATAGGTACTTCAAATGGTAAAAAAAAAAAAAATATCGATTTAAAACTGAAGCCTTCAGCATTCCTTGACATGTTGCTGCTGTATGACAAAAGTGGCATTCATACAATCTTGATTTCACATTATAACACCTGATGAATTAAAACTCTTCACGGGATTCCATTGTAAGGCTGTAACTGCATCAAAAGGTTTATCGACTAGGACAAACAGGCTGAAAAGTATGCTTTACCATGGTTTTCCTTCCCTTTACCACGGTTTTCTGTGTTGCACTTCTTTTAAAATGCAAATCTTTTAATAAAGTGTATTATACTAAATGATTTTTCTAATTAAATAGCAATTTGATTATCTTTAATAAAGTTGAGCCATCAAACATCAGAAATACAAATTTTCCAAAAGGATTCCACAATTTGTGCCAGTAGTGTATATTTGTACTTTTAAGTATATTGATAATATGCATGAGGAGTCCATGCTCAATGAACCCATTGATCCAAACGCTTGTTTACATAATCACTTAAAGATTATATTAACCCCTTAAGGACCAAACTTCTAGAATAAAAGGGAATCATGACATGTCACACATGTCATGTGTCCTTAAGGGGTTAAGTCTGGGGTTGATCAATGTTTAATGCTTTATATAAATAATGCATTAATTATACAAATGTAACAAATTAAACATTTTTAAAATTTAAATTTCATGCAGTTTAGCTGACTGAGCACAAACTTGACTTCATTAACTTTCTGTATAGCACTGCTAAGTACAGTCATTGATGAGCAATGTTTTAAATGCACATCAATGGATTTGAGTAGTTGTAGTTCAATCACGAGCTTCTTGCATGGGGTTTGCTATCTGTGAGTTGTACTGCTGAATCCAAGTCCAGTGTCATGCACTAAAGTATATATGGGGGAGATTGTGTGGTTTTTTTTTTCTGGTTTGGGATAATTTTCCAAAATTAAATGAGACCATGTATTTTATACTTGTTTTGTAGCCTTTTATGTGGTTATATTACCAATTTCTGCTAAAATATATTGACTTTCTTTTTGCTGCCATATTTTTAAAGGCCTTTAAAACGATAAAGTTTCTATATTCTATGTCAGTGTATTCCTGATCCATAATGTGTTCAGCTACATTCCCTGGGTACTTTTGCCTAATATACATGGCATTCTTAATTTTATTTTTTAATTATTTTTGTCTTTATAACAAATATTTCTATTTTTGTTAATGCATGGTACACCATAGAAATATATGGAAAAATTCCACCGTTCCAAAAGTTAATACTATGAGAGATGACTTAGTGCAGATAATCAACATTGACATTAATTGCCCCCAGGAGCATATACATTACAAATAGTAATGTGGTCGGCACTGTATACAGTTAGTGCATTCAATACATAGTGTAAAACATAATCAACAAAAATAAACAAAACAATCACAGAACTAAGAATACTACAGATGGCTAAAATAAAAATAACATACCCTGGTTTGCCTTTCTCTCTTGCTAAAACAACAGTGAAGCAGTTTGTAGCAGCATGTACATGTCAAGATGGACTGGTGAACCCTCTTTTATTTACAATCCTTTATAAAATTGAATATACATTGCCCACCAAAAGTCTGCAGGTTGTCCCCAACCTTGGAGCCCATATCTTTATAAAACATGGACATCAAATTATTTGGCAAATAAGCCATAAACTCCATCTGACAATAGGTATAAATCATATCTTTAATGTGTCACATAGGAAATAAAATCAGTTTTTGGCTACGACGGACTTAAAGGCTAAGAAAAAGAAAGGTTAGTTTCTGGGTAGTATGAGGAATACCATCTGGGGGGAAAAAATACTTAAAAGAGAGACTTCATGCTGGCAATATATGCAACATATAATCTAGTAGCAAGTTAAAAACCACTTTTGGAGATTTAGGGGCTGATTTCATTAGCCTGACTAAGGAAACCTCTATGGCTTTTTGGGGGGGGTGGGGGGGAGGGAATGTCACAGTGCAAGGATTTTTGCAGCCATAGGCAAAAGGGGAAAAAAAAAGACCATTAGTGGTCTTTCCCCTCTCTGCCCCATCCACCCCAGCTGTTTTCTCCTACCTCACCTCTGGTGCTCTCTCCCTCCCAAGGTGGTTTCTCCTTCCCCTCCCCCTCCCCTGGTGGTCTCTCCTCTCTCTCCAACTTTTCCCCGGTGGTCTCTCCTTCCCTCTCTGTCTCCTCCCCCCAGGTGGTCTCTCCTTTCCTCTCCCCCCGTCCCCAGGTGGTCTCTCCTGTCCCTCTCTTTCTTCCCTCCTCCCCCAGGTGGTCCTCCTACCTCTCGCTAGGGTAGCGTGGCCGAGCTCCGCAGTACAGAAGCTTCTGTTACCTGTACCCAGACGGACTGAAAGGAAGTTTCCTGCCTAAGTCGCCTATAGGAAGCGCCAGCCCTGCCTGCAGATATTTGTAAAAATGTTGTTGAGGATCCCGTATTTAATTTGGCTGTTAGCAAAATATTCTACATGGCCTTGTTTCAGTAGGTGGTCTATGCACTGCAACCTTCCAACTTGCTAACTGATTATTTGGTGAATATCGGGCCACATTCACCATTGAAGCTAGAACTGGAAGTTTACTTTGAAGATATCATCAGATCTTATAACTGTGTTTAGTAGTGGGAGGATCATTGTTCAGTTGTTGCTTTTGGGACATTAGATTTAATATAACGAGTCTGCCAGACACGGTCTATGTAACATTGCCAAGGAAATATTTCCACTTGTGAGCATGTTATATTTGTTAAGTATTGTATAGCAAGCAGAGATTGGCATCAAAATGGGAGGGGAATGGTCCTAAATATGTGTAGAAATGTAATCCGTGCCATCAACTTTATTGACACTACTTTATTCCCCACACCCCATGACTCCTCTCCTGCAACTGTCAAAAAATGACCTACTAAGCCCTACTTCGTACCCCTACTTTTACCCTTTGTGTCACTATACCCCACTCCCTCTAAAATGTAAGCTCTTTAAGCAGGGCCCTCCACCTCTCTGTTCCTGTACGTCCAGTTGTCTGGTTACAATTACATGTCTGTTAGTCCACCCATTGTACAGCGCTACGAAATCTGATGGCACTATATAAATAATAAAATAATAATAATAAAAGAAAGGGAGGGACCAGCATAATTAATGATGCAAAATATATTTATTAAATAATAAGCAAATAATTTCAACGAGAGGAATGGACAGCTTGAAAAATGTTATGTCCAAACTGCTCTATATCATGGCAGATCTAACATCTAAGTTGTAATGTCTGATGAACGTATTCAGAGAGGACCAAGTGTCAGCTTTACAAATCGAGTCTGAAGAAGTATTTGCCACAGCAGCCCATAATGCCGCCACAGCACGTGTGGAATGTGCCCTTATACCCTTAGTTACTGGTAGGGATTGTAATTGATATGCCTTTGAAATAGCTGCTATCACCCACTGCTGAAATAGGGTGGTAGAAGCAGCTTCATCCCTTCTGTGATCCACAGGTAATATGAAGAGTCTGGGGAACTTCCTGAATGAACTTGTTCTCTCTATATAAGCAGAGAGAGCTCTCACAACGTAGAGCGTATGCCACATCTCTTCCTCAGGTGATGCAGGAGACGGATAAAATGAAGGCAAATTGATATCCTGGTTAAGGTGGAACTTAGAAACCACCTTATGCAAGAACTCCGGTAAAGGTCAGAGAACCACTTTATCCTGTTGGAAGCTCGTAAATGGTGGATCACAGGACAAAGCCTGGAGTTCACACATCCTCCTAGCTGAGTAGACTGCTATTAGCAACAGTACTTTCTGTGTAAGCAGCATTAGTGAAGCGTGAACCAGAGGCTGAAATGGTGGCTTGGTTAAAGCTTGTAACACCTATAGGAGATCCCATGTCGGCATGAAAACGTTCAGTGGAGGTCGCATTTTGATGAACCTGATTACCAAAGGGTCTAGTGCCCAATGAATACCCGTCAATGCTGATAATGCAGAAAAGTGGACTTTTAGGGTGTTGTAACTTAGACCCTTTTCAAGTCCTGACTGGAGAAAGCTACGAATTGTAGCTATCAGTGGAGGTCAGATGTCCAACTCCTGCTCCAAGAACCAATTAACAAACACCTGCCATATCTTGTAATATAATGAAGAGGTGGAATATTTACAAGATTGTAATAAGGTCTTGATAACAGAGCTTGTTATACCATTGGTTATAAGAGACTCCTGCTCAATCTCCATGCCATCAAACCCAGAGCTTGAGGGTCTGGGTGGAACAGGGGACCTTGAACAATAATGTCTGGTCAGACTGATAGATTCCTTGGATGCTCCAGACTCATCTAATTCTCCATAGAAAACCAAGGTCTTCTTGGCCAAAATGGGAGGATTGCTATAGCCTCCATTCTTTCTCTCCGGATTTTCCTCAGGAATGAATAAATCAGCAGTATGGAAGGAAAAATGTACGTCAAGCTGAACCTCCATTCTTGGGTCGAGGAATCCTGACCTAGAAATCGTGGGTTGAAGTGTCTGGTGAAATAATGTTGCAATCAGGTCTATCTGAGGTACTCCCCATAGCAGTGTTAGTTCCAGGAAGACTTCTTGGCATAACTGCCATTCAAATATGTCCAAAATTACACGGCCGAGGAAGTCCGCAACTAAATTCTGAATCCCTGGAAGATGGACTGCGGAAAGACCTTGGACATATATTTCCCTTATCAGGAGGTGGCTGTGGGTGCCACCTTGATGATTAACCTTGATGAAGGCCACTGCTGCCTTGTTGTCTGATCAAATACGGATCCACTTGTGAGATAAGATTCTCCTGAATTTCTGGAGAGCTTTAAAAATGGCTCTTACTTCTAAAATGTTGCTTGGTAGTATAGACTCTTTCTTGGACCAATGGCCCTGAGCTACCTGGTCTAGGCAATGTGTACCCCGTCCTTGTGCACTGGAATCTTGTGTCAGTATTACTCCAAAGAAATCCAAGCTGGGGATTATACTACTTATGCCTGATTCATTGAGCAGTCCAACTGCTCAATTAAATGTGAGTAACCATTTTGATATTTATACTTCTATTATCTTTTTATACAGTGAGCACTATTTGTTCTCTCTTTTTTAACCCTTTTATGGTCTACACGCTGCTGTGATATTCACACCTCTTCACGTATCCTATAAGTGGTGATTGTACCGCTGTATGCCATCCATACTAGAGCTGGTTTTTTGCTCTACCACATGTGACTAGGACTGCATTAGTCCCTGTGTTTTAGAATACCAACTTTTATAGGACTTATAGCACTATTTTCTTTTCTTTGTTACCACATATGGATTCCAAGAATTGTTTCCATCCGGCTCCTTCAGAAACTATATACAGGTGATACTTGAAAAATTAGAATATCGTGCAAAAGTTCATTTATTTCAGTAATGCAACATAAAAGGGGAAACTAATAAATGAGATAGACGCATTACATGCAAAGCAAGATAGTTCAAGCTGTGATTTGTCGATGATTATGGCTTACAGCTCATGAAAACCCCAAATCCACAATCTAAGTAAATTAGAATATTGTGAAAAGGTGCAATATTCTAGGCTCACAGTGTCCCACTCTAATCAGCTAAGTAAGCCATAACACCTGCAAAGGGTTTCTGAGCTGTATCAAAGCACATTAATAGAAAGTTATGTGGAAGGGAAAAGTGTGGAAGAAATAGGTGCACAAGCAGCAGGGATTACCGCAGCCTGGAGAGGATTGTCAGGAAAAGGCCATTCAAAAGTGTTGGGGACTTTCACAAGGAGTGGACTGAGGCTGGAGTCAGTGCATCAAGAGCCACCACACACAGACGGATTCTGGACATGGGCTTCAGATGTAGTATTCCTCTTGTCAAGCTGCTCCTGAACAACAAACAACATCAGAAGCGTTCTACCTGGGCTAAAGAAAAAAGTCCTCTTTTCTGATGAAAGCAACTTTTGCATCTCATTTGGAAACCAAGGACCCAGAGTCTGGAGAAAGAATGGAGAGGCACACACTGCAAGATGCTTGAAGTCCAGTGTGAAGTTTCCACAGTCTGTTTTGATTTGGGGAGCCATATCATCTGCTGGTGTTGATCCACTGTGCTTCATTAAGTCCAGGGTCAACGCAGACGTCTAACGGGAGATTTTGGAGCAGTTCATGCTTCCTTCCGCAGACGAGCTTTATGAGGATGCTGACTTCATTTTCCAGCAGGACTTGGCACCTGCCCACACTGCCAAAAGCACCAAAGTCTGGTTCACTGACCGTGGGATTACTGTGCTTGATTGGCCAGCAAACTCGCCTAACCTGAAATACATAGAGAATCTATGGGGCATTGCCAAGAGATAGATGAGAGACATGAGACTGAATAATGCAGAAGAGCTGAAGGCCGCTATTGAAGCATCCTGGTCTTCCATAACACCTCAGCAGTGCCACAGGCTGATTGCTTCCATGCCTTGCCGCATTGAGGCAGTAATTGCTGCAAAAGGTGCCCAAACCAAGTACTGAGTCCATATGCATGCTTATACTTTTCAGAGGTCCGATATTGTTCTATGTACACTCCTTGTTCTAGTCTTCTTACCAAAGAGAAGCTCTCCTTCATAGGGGCTGTTACAGAGGTTGGATTTTAAAGAGACATCAGCTCCCCAATATCGAAGCCAAAGTGCACGTCTTGACACTGTGGTGAGAGCAACTGCCAGATGACATCCAACTACGGCCTCTGTATATATTCTGGATAGATCCCCATCTTGCTTGCGGTCCATTGGTTCATGGAGGGAAGCCGAGCTATCTAAGGGTAGCATGGTTTTTCTAGCTACCTTAAATACTGGAGCATCTACTTTGGGAAGTGTAGTTCACATCTTAGAAGTATTGTGCTGCAGAGGGCATAATCTAGTCAAATTACCTTGGAAGGCAACCTTCTTTTCTGGTTGCTTCCATTCAGACACTATTAAGTTCTTTATGGACCTGTGGAGAGGGAAGGATGGTCTTTGCTTATTAAAATCAGCAAAGTTTGTCTCAACCCTCTGCCTTGGGGACCTCTTATGGTATCTTTAGTGATTTTCTCACCATTAGTATCAGCTTTTCAACAGCTCTAGTATCTAAAGAAATCATCCCTCCTTCACTGTCACTGGATTCCAAATCGATCCAGGACTTCAAACTCATCCAAAGGTTCAATACCTTCAAAGTCAGAGGACTGCAAAGAGTCTTGCCTATGTCTGGGTCTTTTCTCAGACCTGTTTCTTACCTCTAGGGCTTCCAATATGCCCTGGGTTACTTCCTTCCTTATCCATGATAGCAAATCAGCTGAAGGAGCAGAGGTTGCAGATGACAGAACTGCTACTTTCTGTAGACAGTCTATGTATAGTTGTTTTCCCTCCATAGCTTTTCCATTGCAACCTGTGCAGGGGTTGGATTTCTCTTCCTAGGAAGGGAAGCAACTGTGCATTCTTCATTGCTGTAAAGTAACAGGAGAACAGTCCCAATCATGTATTTAAAATAACTCAATCTAGAACTGAATAAAGTTCTCTTACCTAGACTCAGAAAGAGACAGCAGGGTTCTTGCTTGAGAGGTCATAATGGGCTAACTAAAATAAATATATAAATGAATATATAAATATATGATACAGATATTCAATCCTTAACTTTATAATATATGCCTAAGAAGACATAAATCATAACTGAGGCAAGCTGGTAATAGGAATGCTGGCACTTTAAGAGCTTCTATACAGAGAAATACAGCAGAAATGCAGCAAACAACTGAAATTGGCGCCAAGAGCATTCTTAATACTTACAGGCGCCTTTAAATACCTCAGTAGTAAAGTTTCTCTGCTATTCTGCACTTTCTAGGCCTTGCCCATACTTAAAATCGCCACCGCAGCATATGAATCGCAAAAGATCACAACATCTCCTCAGAGCTCCTGGACGGCATGTGAACAGAGGGCACAAGTTCACAACGGCAGATCATTTCAAGCAGGGGTGGGAAACCTTTGGCCCTCCAGATGTTTTGGACTACATCTCCCTTGATGCTTTGCTAACATTATGGCTGTAAGAGCATTATGGGAGATGTAGTCCAAAACACCTAGGGGCCGAAGGTTCCCCACCCTTGATTTAAAGGTACACTCTGATAAAAAAAGAACAAGAAAAAAAAATGTTAATCATAGAACTTATTAAGAGAGCAATAGGCTCTCTATCCTAAGAGCTGTAGGACAGGAAAATGACTGAAGCCTCCTTTTAAGTCTTTGGTATTTTTCCTGTCCTATCGGCTGTAAGGGGCGGATCTAAACCATCTAAGTATAGGCTGCCATGATTAGCCAGGAAAGTGCAATAACACCACTGATGAACTGGACTAGGAGCTCAAATCTCCTTAAATACCTTCAGAAATTCAAAGTAAAGGTGAATGAAAGCTTTCTTGGCATCTAGCAACAGGAGAAGGCATCTGAGTCCACCATTTTCGATCATGGATAACTGATTGTACATCTGATAGCATCTAAAGCCTCTTGCCCATTCACAAATTACACTTGATCATATGCCACCAGTTCTGTGAGTAGGGGAGATAACTGCTCACATTTTTGCATAAAGTTTGTAATCTACACTTAACAGTGAAATCAGACACAGATTTGAACATTGGGTTGGGGGATTTCCAGGCTTTGGAAGAGCAACAATACATTCTTCTAACATATCTTTCAGTATGCACCTTCTCTCCTTATTAAAGAGTTTAAGGAGGTATGGCATCAACAATGTAAAACCTTTTGTAATAAATAGCTGTAAACCCATCTGGTCACCACTATTTCTCTGAAGACAGAGGTGTAACTACCACAGTTGCAGGGGTCACATCTGCGACCAGGCCCGTCACTTAAGGGGGCTGGACGCAGCAGCGACCCCTGTGACCATGGGCCACCATAACTGCAGGGGCAATGAACAGCCGATTGTACCCACGGTTGTCGGGAGTGGGGGATGATAGACATGAAGAGGCTGGGGGAAGAAAATGAAACACATAAGGGGGAATTGAGACACATAGAGGGGCTGGGGAGGAATGAAACACATGGAGGGGCGGGGGGATGAAACACATGAAGAGGCTGTGGAGGGAATGAGACACATGGAGGGGCTGAGGGCAGGGAATGAGACACATGGAGGGGCTGGAGGTTTGGGAATGGTACACATGGAGGGGTTGGGGGTGAAGGAATAAAACACATGGTGGGGCTGAGGGAATGAGACACATGGGGTGGAAGGAAATGAAACACATGGAGGGGCTGGGGGGAATGAAACACATGGAGGATCTGGGGGAGGGATTGAGATACCTAAGGGACCTAGGTGGAGGAAGAGACATGTGGAGGAGCTGGGATAGAAAGGCATGAGACACTACAATCAGGGGCGGCCTTAGGGGTGTGCAAGCTGTGTGGCCGGACAGGGAGCCATGGAGCAGGGGGCGCCATGCGGCCGCACAGCTCACAAATGGCTGGCCGGGATTATTATATATAAAAAAAAAATCGCGGCGGGGGTGGAGCTTACCGTGCGGCAGAGCTAAATCGATGGCAGGGGCGGAGCTAAAAGTGCCGGTTAACTGCTGTAGGTAAAGCAGGAAGTTCCTGCACTGACTCCACTCCTCCAGAATGAACAGAGGTAACTGTGACGGTCTGCCTGTGTGTGTCTGTGTGTGTGACTGTCTGCCTGTGTGTGTGTCTGTGTGTGTGTGTGCTTGGCTGTCTGCCTCTGTGTGTATGTGTGTGTGTGGCTGTCTGCCTCTGTGTGGCTGTCTATCTGTGTGTGTATGGCCGCCTGCCTCTGTGTGTGTATGGTCGCCTGCCTCTGTGTGTTTGTATGGCCGCCTGCCTGTGTGTGTTTGTGTGGCTGTCTGCCTGTGTGTGTGGCTGTCTGCCTGTGCGTGGCTGTCTGCCTGTGTGTGTGTGACTGCCTGCCTGTGTGTGTGACTGCCTGCCTCTGTGTGTGTGACTGCCTGCCTCTGTGTATGTGTATGGCCGTCTGCCTCTGTATGTGTGTATGGCCGTCTGCCTGCGTGTGTTTGTGTGTGACTGCCTGCCTCTGTGTGTAACTGCCTGTTTCTGTGTGTGACTGTCTGCCTGTGTGTGACTGTCTGCCTGTGTGTATGGATGTCTTCCTGTGTGTGTATGGTCATCTACCTATGTGTGTGTGTGTGTGTGTGTGTGTGGCTGTCTGTGTGTGACTGTGTGTGTGTGTGTGTGGCTGTCTGCCTGTGTGTGTGTGACTGTCTGCGTGTGTGTGTGGCTGTGTGTGTGTGTGACTGTCTGCATGTAAGTGTGTGTGTTTGTGTTTGTGTGTGTGTGTGGCTGTCTGCCTGTGTATGTGTGTGGCTTTCTGCCTGTGTGTGTGTGACTGTCTGCCTGTGTGTCTGCCTGTGTGTGTTTGTGTGGTTGTCTGCCTGTAATTGTGTGTGAGTGTGTTTATCTATCTGTAACTGTGTATGTGTGTTACTGCCTGTACCTGTGTGTTTCTGCCTGATCCTGTGTATGTGACTATCTGCCTGCGACTATGTGCATGTGGTGGATTTGACAGTGTATATATATAACTGTGTGCATCTGACTGTGGGACTGTGTGCACATAACTCTGCAAAAATATATACCTGCATTCACACACAGGCCTAAATGCATATTTTTATCTGAATGAAATACCCATCACACACAGCCAATAAACCCAGCACAAATATCACATACAACCAATAAACGCATATCACACACAGTTAATACACCCATTACAGATATCACACGCAGCCAACACAAAGCATACATATTACACACAGTCATCACATCTATCACATACACAGACAACACAAACATTACATCATACCTGGATGACGGGGGGAGAGGAGGGCCGCTGTGAAGATTTTTCGCACAGGGCGCCTAAAGGCCCAAGGCCGGCCCTGACTACAGTCTGTGGTGAATGCTGCTGTCAGGCTGATCTTTCTCTCCTGACGCTCCTCTCACACGTGCTCGCCTCACATGTGCATTAGGCCTCCTCGTCAGATGACGTCGGAGGTGGCAGAGTAAGATGAAGCGCCGAGGGAGATCGCATTGGAATCAGTTGACTAAATAAAGGGATAATACATTTTTAACCGTTTACACGAAGGCAAGAAAAGTGGGCCCAGGCGGCACTATAGTGTTAGGAATACAGATTTGTATTCCAAACACTATAAAATCCCTTTAAAGGACAACTGTCACATCAAAACTATTTTTAATATAATACGTTTTGAGGTATCAGTTGTCCTTTAAGTTTGCAATTCAGGCACGTGTTGTTTTTTTTTTTAATCTGTTTAGGGTTTATTTTAGTTGCTTTGTGTGCTGTGTGTCAAAGTGCTATTTGATAGACCTCTGTTACAGATGGCATACCTTTGAGGTGGAACTGGTAGTTGTGCTTTACCCAATTCAAAAGTAAATTCCTTAATCATAGAGTGTTTATATTTCTTGTGCATCATAAAGTTCAATATATTTCTTGTGCATCGTTAAGTTCAATAAATTACAAATTGTATTTGTATGCACGTTCATCTTTAATGGGAGTTTAAATTATACAGATTTCACTGTTATTAACATAAGTCAACAAGCCAACTGCAAGAATTTGTTTTTTATATAATATAAATAGATGCATAGTTCTGTTATATATGAATTGTGTTGATTCCCCTGTGCATTCTATATCTTTTGTAGTACTTTCAGCAGCTTTCTATTAACATGTTCTTCAGATTGGTGCTCTCCCTTTTGTCTTTCTTTGTCATCTTTGAAGAGAGTAAACATATAAACTTGCATAAAGTTGCACATGAGTATTTTCTAAAACCCTACCACATGTCATTATTCCTCCCGCCTCCTCCCAACACAGGGCTCACAGCCATAACTTCGCGTCGCAGTCAGAGCACTATTATCGCAAAGCAAATTCAATTTGTTAGATGAAATTGTATTTGCCCTGAAGCAGTGGCTGTGTTGCGTCCATGGAAGGAGCAGGCAACAGCTTGGGAAGTAGACTCCTTGTGTGTGTGTTTTTTTTCCGTTTTTTTTTAAACGATCCCGGCGGTCAAATTAGAATCGATTAACAAACAAACGGAGTAAATGTAATGAAATGAGACTGCGTATTGGCTTAATGTTCCCATCTGCTCACAGCCCGGGGTGACATACACAGTTCTGTGTTATTAACCCCTGTTGCTGAACGGGGACCAGACGTGTATTACTCCTTAGGGCCTTATGGGTCTTCCATTGAAGAACAAAATTAACACAGCAACTGTATCCATTTCCCACCTTTTATAAACATTAAATAAGGATCATAATTATATGAGGTCTAATTTACAGATCATTGTACTGCTACTGTGATGTAGACTCAGGTTGTAACCCTTTTAAATGACTGGCACCATGGAGGCTAGGTAGACTTTAAAGTGAAGTAATGATAGCAAAATACTTCATTGAGTATACACCCAATTCACCCTCTGCACAAAATTGGTTAAATATATTATGTTCACTCACGTAACTGTTGACCTGTTTGCTCAATATGTCTGGGATTATAGCACGATATGGGAAAACTTTCAATAATGTTCATCATTTTTACCATGTACTTTGCAAAATATATAATTGGAAATACATTTACAGTTTTTAGCTTTGTTTAGATGAATTAGAGAATAGAAACAGCAGCACATACATAATGTCTAAGGAGATGTCTCAAATTATCACACCTCAGTTGATCAGATGATCTTTTCTGGTGCATCTGCCTCAGGTAAATTTGTGAGTTTTGAAAAGGTCCTGCTCTGGAAGACAATATTGATTTACTGGTTACATTTACAACATCAGTTGGAGCATACTTTTTTTGCATAAAGTGTTATGCAGATCTAAATAGCTAATAACTGTCTACAAAACAGAACTTCTATCCAGCACTGGTACATCCTCATATACATATCCAGGCAAATTATTTATTCATAAAATATTTTACCAGGAAAGATACATTGAGATTTCTCTCGTTTTCGAGTATGTCCTGGGTCCACAAAACATTAGTACAATAAAATACAAAAACAATATTAATACACAATATAAACAAAATTTAACATAGAACAGGTAGGAAATATATAATCAACCATGACACGTGCATTCTGTTTTGAGGTATGAAGAGAGGGATCTCTTAAAGGACTTTAGGCTTGGGGAAGATTGTAAAGTGTGCGGGAGGTCGTTCCACAAGTGCGGTGCTCTGTAGGAGAAGGAGGATCGGGCTGCTTTCTTTTTGTATTGAGGTAGACTAAATAAAGTGCTGGAACTGGATCAGAGGTTATAGGAGGTAGGAACAGCTGAGGAGAACATTCTGCTCAGGTAGGGTAGGGTAGGGAGTTTCCAGAAAAGCTCTTAAACACAAGGCCGGAAAGATCAAAATACTTCCTGCCATGACACATTGTGTGTACTGATCATTTCCAATGACCATGGAGCCATTCTATACAATGATTAATCATAAGTACTTACAGGGTAGTACATTTCCTCTTAATTGTTTACACAGATAAATAAGCAGATGATATGCAGTGTATATCTTAGAATCAATATAAGCAGCTAGAACAGACTTGTGTTGAATGTTTGGCCAACCACATTGCTGGACAATTGACTATAAATGTGCTCAACTGCCTTACCCACATCTGTTACAATAACTTTAAAGTTCCATTTCTATTCTACATAACTGTTCCTTCTTTACCATGAGTACAGGATCTCATAGATTGCTTAAAGGGACACATGAAGCACCAACACTACATCAGAAAAACAAAGTGGTTTTGGTCCACAGACCCCAAATGTCCCATTTCTTTGGCTACATAAATATCGAAGATTCAGAGATGTATTAATCTTTACATTTTGCCTAACCCATGTCCCAAGTGGCTTTCAGTCTCACGGCAACAATAGTAATGTCTTCATCGTTGACATTTGATTTTTGAATGTCTTTAAGTTTTTTGCAATTATGCACAAAATGATGACAACGAACATGTCCAATATTATGTCATTAGAACTGATTAATTCATCTGAGGCAGAGTAGCTGAAGAGCGAAGGTTGTCCTAGAGCTGGAATAAAGTTATGTTTAATGGATTTTATTATTGAACTCCAAACCAGTATACATTAAGGTTTTGCTGACCTTTATAAAGAGCATTATTTCACTGAGTTCTCAAAGGTAAATCCTTGAAAAGGATCTTGACAATATGTTTTGACAATATTGCATAAAGGGATATATCAATTTGGAATTATCCTTATTTGTAATGGTTCACATAGACCAGTGGTTCCCAACCCAGTCCTCAAGTACGTCCTAACAGTCCAGGATCTAGGGCTTACACAGTTGTGTCTAAGGAGTTTAAAGAAAAAAAAAACACTTTAGACACAACAATGTAATCCCTAAATCCTGGACTATTAGGGGGTACTTGAGGACTGGTTTGGGAACCCCTGACATAGACAATTGCATGAAACAAAATACTGAAAAAAACACAAAACACGGAAGATACACATAACAAGAGAGATACTTTCCTTGTACCAGCCCTTAGAATGGCCGGGCTAACAGAGAACAGAGTCAGAGAATAGCCAAGGTCAAGGATAGGAGATAGCAGGATAAAAGGAAAAAACCCAAGTCAAAGGAGTACAGAGGTCAGGATAATCATTTAAACAAACCAAGAATCAAATACCAGATGGGCAGAGAACAGGACAAATATGACTGGGAAAGGTGAGTATAATTAGGTAAGGTTTGTCTTCTATTGTAAAACGTCATTTTAGAATTCCAAATGACTCGTGGGTGGTACAAAACTATATCCTCCTGATCTGTGACGACATCGAAGCAACTGATTCGGTATAGCGAATGCATCATTCTGATGCGAATATGATAAAAGGACACACACAAAATAGTGCCCTTACATCCAGAAACAAAACTCCTGAGAAGTTTTCTAAGATATGCTTGGTGGAGGGAATAATTATGTCCATTAACCCAAGAACTCCTTGGTAGTGGTAATGACAGAGGAATATTGAATAGGACTGGTATATGTGCTTGAAGGTTAATCTAGATATGACACCGTGTTCAAATCAAGGGTCACAAATGTCAACCACCACATCAAATGTATTTAATAATTTGGACAGTGATGTGCTGTGATGATCACATAAAAAATGCATATAAACATATAGACCTAGTCACAATGTGCAGATTTTCAAAAATTACAATTATAAAAAAAATCTTACAATAATCATGATAAAAGTAATTAAAATGCTTTGAGCCCACAAGTGGGGTTCAGCCAAAATTTAGGGAAACAAAATGGCTGCCACAATAATGGTGGGTGGCAAGGCAGCTGAGCAGGGGAGAGTGCTCCCTCGATGGCCGCCTCAATTATAGCGGTGGCCTTAATTGCAGCGCACACAGCATTGATGCCGGAGCCAGAATATGACATCACCCCAGCTCCAGCATCACTAAAAGGCGTGCGAGTGAGCTGAGCAGGAAGATCACTGCTCCCTCGCCGCCCACACGCCAGCCGCTCAGCCCAGCAGCCCCACTGGATCCCAAGTACTACAAGTCAGTCAGCCCAGCAGCCCCACTGGACCCCAGGGAAATAGAGACTCCATGCCAGCACTCCCAAAGGTAGGGAGACTGGGTGGAGTCAAATGTAAAAAAAAAAAAAATTGTGTGTGTGTCTGTTAAGGAGTTTGTATGTGTGTTTGTCAGTGAGTGTGTGTGTATGTGTGTTTGTCAGTGAGAGTGTATGTGTGTTTGTCAGTGAGTGTGTATGTGTGTCTGAGTGTGTGTCAGTGTGTGTATCTGTGTGTCAAGGTTTGTGTATGTGTCACTGTGTGTATCTGAGTGTGTGTGTGTATGTCAGTATGTGTGTATTTGTGTGTCTGTGTGTGTATGTGCCAGTGTATATTAGTGTGTGTGTATTTGTGAGTCGATATGTGTTTATGTCTCACTATAATAATTTAGCGGCGCATCTGTGTATCTGTGTGTCAAGGTGTGTGTGTCTGTATGTCAGTGTGTGTGTGTATCCAGTGTGTGTATCTGTGTGTCAGGGGGGAAGAGGGGTTTCACGATGTACACTATGTCAAAGGGTGTGTGACCGCAGGATGATCCATAGACAAGGCCTTTTTCCCCTTTTGTCCTCAGCCGACACTGATAGTTCCGCCTTATGTCAATCTTTGTCAAGCGTGAGAAAAATATGTAAGACAAAGTAGTGTGTAGTTTGTCTTATGAGATCTGCTCGTTTATTTTTTTAAAAGATGCTAAATACATATTTTTGTTCTATCTAACAGGGGACAGAAAGAACAATTTTGCCCTGGATTAGGCTTTACTAAGTCACACTTAGTGCATCCAAAACATACTATAACAAAGAAATCCAACACACGTATATGAAGATGACAAAAAACGCAAACCTGACAAGTTCCCTTTAAGCCCTGCTAATATAATTTAGCTTCTGTAGATTTTGTATTTTCTTTATCCGAAAGACATCACACTGTTTTGAATGACATTATTTTGCGACTTGTCCAATACCTACTAAAATCAATGTTCCGTTACCTTTGCTTGTTTCTTGTGCGCTTTCTTTCTGTTTGATTAATAACACTGTTTGACTACAACTTGTAATTTGCAGAGTATGATCGTACATTCAATGTTTATAAAAAGTCACAGCTTGAGAAATTGATCCTGTTAATTAGAACCTTCTCTTTGCATTGAAATATTAGTGATTTTTTTTTTTCAAGAGCTGTTAGCATACTCATTTGTTTATTCTATTGCTATTATGTATATATTTTTAAATTTATTAAAACCAGAGATATTTGTAAAACAACCAAACTTAGCTTAGAAAATAACTTGATCGTATAGGAAAATAACATAAATTATAGAAGATGGCTACACCAACAAAGCAGCCTAGATTGCTATCATTGTTTTGTTTTTTTTAATTGCTAATTAGCATCTTATTACCCTATCGATATATATAAACTGCGTGGGATTTTATAAGGCAATTCAAAAAATCCACATAAAGATTTAGGGATGCTGTCAATTAAAAAAAAAAAAAGGTTGATGTCAAAATAATTGTGATGTTTGCAATTCAACACTTCCCTAGAAAAGAACATTCACTTGTGTTGAAAACACATAACAGTTGCTTAATATTTAATATATAGAATCCTACACGAATAGGGTAGTAATAATAGCAATAATAATAATAATAATAATAATAATAATAATAATAATATTAAATGCACAGTAGTAGGAATTGGCAAAGAAAAAGAACATTTCTACATTTGTTCTACTCTCATACCTGTTAAAACACCTACTAAAACTAAAAGAAAGATTACACTTGCTCAAACATAGAAACCAAGCTAAACTGATCTGCTTTAACCATTTGAGTTCTAGACCCCAATCGTATCAATTTAAATAGCCGATAAGTGTTCTCAGGAATAAGTAAGGCTTCAAACAATCATTCCATGTATTAAAGGGACACTCCAGGCACCCAGACCACTTCTGCCCATTGGAGTGGTCTGGGTGCCAACTCCCACTACCCTTAACACTGCAACTGTAATTATTGCAGTTTTTTTTAACTCCACCTCTAGTGGCTGTCTGATAGACAGCCACTAGAGGGCACTTCCGTGTAGAGTGTCGCTGGACGTCCTCACGCTGTGTGAGGACTTCCAGCATCGCTCAGTTCCCCCTAGGAAAGCATTGAAAAGCATTTTCAATGCTTTCCTATGGAGAGCTCTAATGCACGTGCACGGCATTGCCGCAAATGCGCATTAGGTTTCCACAGCCAGCGGGCGGGATCAGTCTTGCCCACCGGCTGACGTAATCACTGGGAGGAGCGGCGGCGAGCAGAAACCACCGCCGAGGGACATCGGCAGGGTCTCAGGTAAGTGACCTGAAGGGGTTTTCACTCCTTCAGCTTCCGGGGGATGGGTGGTGGGAGGGAGAGGGGACCTGCAGTGTCAGGAAAACTGATTGTTTTCCTGCGACTGAAGAGTCCCTTTAATATCTAAGGATTGTTTTTGTTATAACAAATACATGTTATTATTAATGCTATCTTTAAGAAAAACTATAGTGTTAGGAATACAAAGCTGTATTCCTAACGCTATAGTGACCCTATGCTCCCTCTGCTCCTGCACTCACCCTCCTGCAACAATCAAATAGTTAAATAACCCTTTAAAGACTCACCTTATTCCAGTGCCGAAGGTCACTCAGCGCTAGCTCCATCTCCGCCACCCCCAACGTCATCACGGGAACCTAATAGGCATGCATGGCAAATGTTGTGCACGCATTAGGCTTTCGCCATAGGAAAGTTGTAAATCAATGCTTTCCTTTAGGGTTTTACAGGACATTGAGCATCCTCATGCAAAACGTAAGGACATTCAACGCCATTTCCTGGAGTTAAACTCTGTGAAACATCAAGAAGTGCCTCTAGTGGCAGTATGGTAGATGAAGATGAGATAAAGTGGTCTAGGTGCCTATAGTGCCCCTTTAATATTTGTGTTAGCATCCATGAATAGAATGCTGTTTTATTTTTGCATCTTATTCTATTTTTTATGTGTTTTTTCATTTAGTGTTTGTTCACTTTTATTTCACTTGTTTTCACGCAGAGTGTAAATTAGGCAACTACATGATGTGACAGCACCTTTAGGTGAAACATCGGAGGAAATATTTGCTGGGCCTATTATGTGTCAGCATTTAAACCTTTACATTCGTATAGTGAGAAAATTTATTTTAAGAATTATTGGAATTTATATTCATCTGTATCAGCCCTTTTCCTCCTCCTGCTGTTCATTACACATGCAACATATGGGCCCTTCAAATTACAAGTTAATTTGCTCAGCACTTAAACACAGGCACTTACAGAGTTTGCCAGTCTATTGTGTTCACCTGAAACATGAGTATAACCTATGAGTAATGTGTATTTACGTTTGTTAACACATCAGTTTTAAACATGCTGATTTCTGGAGTTTTTTTATGGGGTTTTAGAAGACTATAGAGAATAAAAAGTCTCTATAAAAACAAGAACTGGTCACGTTTGAGGAGTTGTCCCAGATTCACTCACTCTGCCCGAGTGATTTTTTTATGCAACATGCAGATTAGATATTTTGCCATGATGGGGAGGGTCAAGCGGGCACTGCAGACCTCCCACCTTCTTTGAAAATCTGTGCAAGGCACGTACAGGATAAATACCAGGCTTGACGTTTTGGAGATGCTCTTGTCCAGTCCAGTCGTCTAACCATCAATATTTTGCCCTTGTCAAAGTCACTCGGATCGTTTTGCTTGCCCATGTATGCTCCCTGATGCTCTCTGGTATCCATCCATTAAATAAAGAATAAAAAAAAAAAAAGAAGAAAACATGCTGATTTTATATTACAGAATTTAGTAAATGATTGAGGTCAGCTAGGGTTGTGGTTGTTACATGCTGATTTGTTTGTCACATTCTCATATGAATGTGCCAACAGTGGATTGTCAATTCTTACTGTGAGAGGAGCTCTCCTTGAGCTGGCAGAGAGATTAAAATGTCTTATTAAATGATTAGTACAAGAAATACTCAACTGAAGGGGTGTAATGGCCCTTGGGGGCCCGGACTGCTCTGGCAGTCCCGGGCCCCACTTTCTTTCTCTGCACACATAGATAGCGAATAATGCTATCTATGTGTGCAGCCGCAGGCCCCCCAGCTCCCTGTTACCGCAGTGGGGGCCCAGGCAGCACACAGCTTCTCCTCTTTCTTCTAGTAACTCTCGCCAGACCCGCGGAGCGTTGCCATGGTAACCGGGTCTCACGAAAGTTATTAGAAGAAAGAAGAGAAGAGGAGAAGCTATGTGCTGCCTGGGCCCCCTCTGCGGTAACAGGGAGCTGGGGGGCCCCCCATGCCACCGGACCACCAGGGATGCAATCTCCCCCCTCCCTGGACACAGGTAAGAAACAGGGAGGGTGGAGAAACATTTAATTAAATTAATAAAAAAATAATGTTAAAATGCCCCTTCCTCCCCCTCTCCCCCCAGATTGCACATTTACACACACACACTGCATACACTAACACAACACACACACACTGCATACACTAACACAACACACACTGCATACACTAACACAACACACATACTGCATACACTAACACAAGACACACACCGCATACACTTACACAACACACACACTGCATACACTAATACAACATACACTCTGCATACACTACACACTAACACACTCTCTGCATTCACTACACATTAACACACTCTGCATTCACTACACTAACACACACACTCTGCATCCGCTACACACTAACACAATCTCTGCATTCACTACACTAACACACACTCTGCATCCGCTACACACTAACACACTCTCTGCATTCACTACACATTAACACATTCTGCATTCACTACACATTAACACACACTCTGCATTCACTACAAATTTACACACACTCTGCATTCACTGCACTAACACACACTACATTCATTACACTGACACACATTCTGCATTAACTGTACACACAACATCCACTTCACAAACATCCTGTATTCACAGGACACACACTACATCCACCACACATTGAAACACTCTGCATTCACTATACACAGACACTGCGTCTAATACACGCACAACATCCACTACAGACACTGCATCCACTAAACACATTTCATCAAGTACATACAAACACTACATCCACTACACAAACACACACTACATCACTGTACACACACTATATCCACTACTCAAACACACTCTGCGTTCAATATACACACTGCATCCGCCACACAAACACACACTCTGCATTCACTGTATAAACAGAATCTAATACACACAAACACTACATCCATTACACATATTCTAATTCACTTCCACTATACACACCACATTCAGTCCTGCATCATTGTCAGCGGACAAGGTAGGGCGTGGGCGGGCCCGGGGGAGGGGGGGGGAGGGAGGTCAGACCTTGTGCTTTGTCAGGGGCTCCAAAATTTCTGATGGCGGCCCTGCTTGGAAGGAACCTGTCTAGGGTGCTAAGTAGTATACTCCTAATTCGAAATTAGGGATACATGTTCATAGTACATAAAACTGCGGAACACCACTGCAATCACAAAATTTCTATTAGTACAACATATCTAAAACAGCACTTATACTGTGAATCACGTTATTATTAAAATATTAATAAAGTGTTTATCATACACTATTGTCAACAATATATAAATATATAAGCAAACTAGATATATATGAACCCTTTTAAACCCCCAAATGTTGCCTTCAGTTGAGTGGCAGAGGGAGTGGAGACCACCTTGCAAATTTTTTAGCCTGATGCCTTCGTCAAGAGGATATTTCTGTTGGACCTGCAACCTCTCACTACATTGAGGTGGAGTTGTGGTCTTCACCTCTATCACGTGCAGATCACTTTAAGAGCTCCTTTGTGGACTTGAATTTGCTCCTCAAGTGCATCAATGAGCCGTGGGCACCTATGACCCAGATGCCATTTTACCTGTTGTCCTTCCCTGCACCACTTTTGGTAGGTACTAACCACTGCATACAAAGAACACCCCACCAGACTTGCTATTTTGGAGATGTTCTTGTCCAATCATCTAGCTATCACTATTTTGCCCTTGTCAAAGTCACTCAAGTTTTTGCTTGGCCATTTTTCCATGTGAAATTCAAGAACTGACTTTTCACTTGCTCCCTAATTATCCTATCTCTTGAAAGTTGCCATTGTTACAATATAAACAATGTTATTCACTTTGCCTGTCAGTGGTTTTAATGTTGTGGTTAATCAGTGTATATTCTCACAAATTAAACTCCATTTTAGCCTTACACTGTTACTCTTTTGTGGCCCTGTTTTGGCTTGATAGCATGTTCATTTGTATTTTGATGATACTCAGGATTTTTTTTTTTCAACTAGACTTCATGTTTGCTGTCTTCTGGAATCCTGAGTTGGCTTGGTTATTTTTGATTTTCTGGTTCTCGTTCATCTAGGATTTTCTCAAAACATCCCCACATCATAGAGGTTCTGTGTATTAAATCAGACCAATCTAAGGCTTGTTAATTCGCTTTATCCTTTACCTTTACCATCTGTTCTTGTACTAATCCATACTGCCCATGTAGAATCTCTAGGGAATGCTGACACTGTCCTAGTAGTTATTATAGTTATTAGTTACATTACTATTGGCTGTCAAATGTAGGAATGGATTTTTAGGGGGCGTATACATATATCTATCCTTACCTTTCTGTGTCATTTTACCCCACTCCCTCTAGCATGTAAGCTCATTGAGCAGGGCCCTCAACCCCTCTGTTCCTGTGTGTCCAACTTGTCTGGTTACTACTACATGTCTGTTTGTCCACCCATTGTAAAGCGCTGCTGAATTTGACAGCGCTCTATAAATATCATAATAATAATAATAATAATAATAATAATAATAATCTATCAGTATTAAAAACTCTCCATAAAAATTGCAAGCTCATGTGAGCAGGGCCCTCTTCCTCTACTTTTTCTGTGGACTGGAGTGGGCGTGGAAAGCATGAGCATGAAGAAGCAGGAAAATATGAAAAAAGTCATGTTTACCTGCAATTTTTTCAGCCTGCAGAGTAAGGGAACTGTCTAATTCAAATCTGAAGCTTTCAAATTAAACAGTTGTCTCGAAGTAATGTATTTCCCTTTACAGGAACACCGTAGCGTTAGGAATACAAAACTGTATTCCTCACATTATAGTATTACTCTGCTCCTGCGGACTCCAGGGGGCAAAAAAAGGGTTAAAAAACATTTTTCTCTTACTGATTCAAGTGCTGAGGTACTTCGATGCTGATTTGAGCTACTCCTCCAGGATCTTTAAACCTAATGTGCATGCGCGACAAATAGCACGTGTGCATTAAGTCTTCCCTATTGGAAAGCACTGAATCAACGCTTTCGTATGTGGTTTTTAAAAATGCTGGACATCCTAATGCAGTAAAACTCCATACTTCCAACTGTAGGAAGCACCACAAGAGGCAGTCCTGACAAGCACTAGATCTGCTACTTTGTGAGAATTCAGAGAGTCAGTCATTTCTCAATAAAATGCTGTTCCTAGAGTAGCATTTGATTGGGACAGCGTGACAATTTAACACACACTAGCTTCCCAATGTTTCCCTTTTGGGAAGCAGTGGATTGGCTGAGATCATCAATCTCAGTATTTTGAGGCTGTCCCCTAGTCATCAATAATTTTTTTCCAATTAATCATCTCTTTTTTTTTCTTGGTTCCATTTGTGGTACTCTGAATCCCAAATTTTCAACCATCGCATTAGTTGCTTGCTTGGTTTTGCATCTGTATCGCACTCAGAGATATAGAATTTGTCCAAACAGCAGAAGTCTAACTTTTACATATATGGTTATTAGATTCTCCCAAATTTATTAGAAACTTAAAATAAGATCTTCTTTGACCTGATGAAATGCCATAGCATATCAATTACTTATTATTAAATTGTAACTAAATCAAATAGTTGCCCTATGTGTGGACATCTTTTTGATTCTGATTCATTTAGCTTTCATGCAACATTTTACTTGACTTTATATCCATAGAACACATATATAGTGATGTCCCGAACGGTTCGCTGGCGAATAGTTCCTGGCGAACATAGCGTGTTCGCCACGGACGGCGAACATATGCGATGTTCGGTCCGCCCCCTATTAATTTACTAATACTAAGTAAAAATTACTTAGTATTAGTAAATTGTGTCCCTACTCGCAATACCGCGAGTAGGAGCATGTCTATTAAACAGTGAGCAGCCTCCCCCCGGCCCCCACCCCTGAGCGGTGGGTGGGGGCCCTAAAAATAACAATAAGGGGGGACCTACTGTCCCCACCCCGGCCCCCACCCCTGAGCGGTGGGTGGGGGCTCTAAAATGAACAATAAGGGGGGACCTACTGTCCCCCCTGGCCCCCACCCCTGTGCGGTGGGTGGGGGCCCTAAAATAGAAATAAGGGGGGGACCTATTGTCCCCCCCGGCCCCCACCCCTGAATGGTGGGTGGGGGCCCTAAAATTAACGAGCGGTGGGTGGGGGCCCTAAATACCAAGGGGGGACCCTAGTCACCCCTCCCCCCCCCAAAAAATGATCTCCCTACCTACCCCCCTCACCTTAAAAATAATGAGGGGGGGACCTTTAACTAAAAACCTGTAAAAAAAAATTAGATAAAAATAACTTACCATTTGATGTTTTCTTTCTTCTACAATCTTCTTTTTTCAGCCCCAAAAAAGGAAATATAAAAAGCCATAAGAACCGACGCAATAAAAAAAAACAAAAAAAAAACGAGCGCACAAAAAAATTATCCATCTTCACCCATAGAGGGCTCCGCGCAGACTGAGCTCTGCAGGGCGGGGGAAGGCTTATAAAGCCTTGACACGCCCTGCAATTAGGCTAAGAACACTCTGATTGGCTGGTTTAAGCCAATCAGAGTGCTCTTTGTCATTTTACACAGCGTGGGAAAATTCTAAAGAACTTTCCCACTCTGTGTAAAATGGCACAGAGCACTGTGATTGGATGGCTTGAAATCCATCCAATCACAGTGCTCTGTGTCATTTTACACAGCGTGGGAAAATTGAACTTAGTGATTAGTGTATAAAGATGCTGGTTTACAAATTGAAAATATGCTTATTGGGCACAGGCTCATGTTTTGGATCTGAAAAGCATAACAAACTGCTATTTTAATATTAAAGGAGCACTCTAAACCTTTAAAGCAGTTAAGCTTGCTGAAGTGGTATAGGGGTTAAAAGAGTGTCCCCGTCTTTCACACTCAGCATTTTTATAAAGCTGCTAAGTTGCAGTCTAGCGATTGAGGCCTTTCTCACATCTGCCATGCCTGTGTTGTTGGTTGCCAAGTCTGCTGGAGTCATCCAATATTTCCCAATGTTAAGAAAATCCCACTGGTATGATGATAGTGACATGGCAAGATATTGCTTGTTTACCCATAAGAAAACAGATGATTGTAAATTGATGTAATAGCTGGATTCAAGCCATGCCACATTCATCCCTGTTTCATTTCCTTTCTATTGTTGTTATTATTAGAACATTTATAGGTTTGTTGTGGGGTACAGGATTGACGTATACTAAGCAGACACAGTATTGTTCTGTTAATATCATGCACAACACGAAATGGAACAACTGTAGTGGCAGGGAAGATGGCAACGTTACCAATAGCAATGAAATAAGGTTAATTGAATTTGGTCAAATAATTGTTGCCAATCAGTTAAGATTAATTCCAGCAATATCACTGCTGTGTATTGATCTCCTATGGGACACACACTTCTGATCATTGGCTCTTTCCACCAATTCCAATAACAACATTAATCTTAATAATCGTAATAATTAGTGGTGAAAGGAATAAGGGAAAGAAATAAGATTCAGCAAGATGTAAGCTTTGTTAGATGTGTACATGTATAGAGGCACCTGGTGCAAGCAAGTAATGCAAGCTTTTTTAATGCAAACTTTGTAGAATGACAGAGAATAGAAACATTACAAAAAGAAAATTATATTTTCAACAAGGCCATAAAGAGCTTCTAGCCCAGCCTCCCTTGTTGTCAATCAGACAGCCACACTACATTCTTCCTAGCATTACATATCAGTTGTACCCATATTTTAAATTCATTGTCAACTCACACGGCAATTCCCTTCCTGCTCAGGGGCTCTTAATATCTCACATAAAAATGGGCTCTTTGTCATCTTGTAACACACACTTGGGCTTCTGTACGAGAAGCACTGGATTGTTCAATAATGTTGATCTCGTTGAATGGAAGGATGGTGCCAGGGAACTCCAGACATTATAAGCTCTTCAGTGAGATGAATCAGTGTCCATTTAACAGCTTTAGTAATTTGGTGCTATTTTCTATATGAGAATATTCTTTAGAGGTCCATTTTCTAATAAATCCTTAATTAAATTGTATGCATATCTGGAAGGAATAGTTTTAATCTATAGCCCACTGACAGATGATTTGATTGTGTAACCCCTTGCTTACCCATCTTTGGTGAAGGTGGTGCATGTTGAATAGTCGCCAATGATGCCGAAGCTTTGGAGGAACGCTGGGAGGTAAATAAGGTGCTGTGTCTTTAAGACTTTTTTATGCTGTAGACAATTATTTGAAAAGTGTATATAGTTCTTGTTTATATACAATATTCCACTAAAGCGCATGTATATTATTTTGTGCAAAGAAATAAACTATTTTTTATTTTACGCATATGGATATGCTAATATGTAAGTAAAGTATTGTTCTTTACACTGCGTTGTTTGCACCATTACTGCAGCACTTTATAATTTATTTGTTATTGTTTTCATTTTTGCACTATTAGAACATGAGTTTTTTTCACAGAATAATGTATATGCACTTTAGTGGAATATTGTGTATGAACAAGAAATATATACACTTATTTTAAAAATTTGTCTATAGTACATATTAGTTTTAAAGACACAGTGCACCTTATTTTGGCTTCTATTTTAGTGTGTTTTATTTGAGATTCTATACTGTGTGAGGTGGGTGCAGCTCCTTTTTCCAAATTTTTTTTTCTATTCTAGCACCATTATTACTTGAGTTTTGTTTACCGTTTAAATATTTAGACAGGCAACAAAGATATATCAAATAAATTCAAACTTGAATAAAATGCAAGACAATATATTAAGAACAGTATGCATATCCATCAGTATACATGTTACTGTTTGTTACTGTCATCAGTAAATCTGTAATGCAGCATGTATAAGAGAATAGTTAGAATAGAAAAATAATAATCAGATTTACATATGGCCCACCACTTTGCTGGACCCTTGTCCCAAATGAACTGCACAACGTTGTACAGTCTTTTATTGATGATGCATGTTGGAGTGCTGTAGATAGTTTTATCCCATTTAGTGTGAATGGTAAAATGCAAATGTCCCACTACCTGAACCCTTCAACAGAACGATCTGTACAGGGCATAGCTTCTCTTCAACTCCACAATTACTGCTCTCAGGGCATTGGAGATAAGACTGGTACACTGGATGCAGGATCCTCCAGAAGAAAACAGGAACCTAGCTCAACTTACAGCCCATATTATTTGACTTAAGAGTAAGTCAAGCTTTAAAGGACCACTACAGGCACCCAGACCACTTCAGCTCAATGAAGTGGTCTGGGTGCCAGGCCCATCTAGGGTTAACCCTGCCTGCTGTAAACATAGAGAACATATGGGTTAATCCAGCCTCTAGTGGCTGTCTCATTGACAGCCGCTAGAGGCGCTTCTGCGCTTCTCACTGTGATTTTCACAGGGAGAAGATACCAGTGTCCATAGGAAAGCATTGAGAATGCTTTCCTATGGACTGACTGAATGTGCGCGCGGCTCTTGCCGCGCATACGCATTCAGCCGATGACGTCGGAAGGAGGAGGAGAGTCCCCAGCACAGAGGGAGCCCGGTGCTGGAGAAAGGTAAGATTTTAACCCCTTCCTCCCACTTCAGCCCGGCGGGAGGGGGGCCATGAGGGTGGGTGGGACCTATTAACACTATTGTGCCAGGAAAACAAGTTTGTTTTTCTGGCACTAAAGTGGTCCTTTAACTAGAATATTCAGGAATCCTGCATGTGGCAATGTAGCTCCCACACACTTGCTGACAGCTCTTCACCTGCAGCTTACCAAAAGCAGAAATGTAACTGCTTCTTGTAGTGGTACAGAGCTAGGGTTTCACAGAATGCCAGGTCCTGGATACAGACTACTTTTTATTGTGATAGTGTAACTACTTAACAATAATTTAGCTTAGTTTAATTTTTCTGGAATTTGGGGCACTCTTGCAAAGTAAATGTAGGTAACCCTACATGTAAGCAGTAGCAAAACTACCACAGTCGCAGGGGTCCATGCTGCGACTGGGCCTGACACTCAGGAGGGCACAGCCTCCCTGTCGACCCCTGCTGAAGAGTAAGGAATTTACCCTTCTTGGACACACAGGACACCCTCCCAGAAACTCTACTACACCCTGTTACCAGTAAAGAATGAATGGAGTCCTCTCCGTGTCCCAGGCTGCTGTTGGGCCCCGCACGCAGAAATCTTTCCAGGTTCCAACTCATGGAGAAGTTTTTGCTCCGTGAGCTGGCTCATCATGATTTGCCTTCCTCCTGCAGGACCCCAAGCTGATTAGCAGGTTGTTGATCCTGCATCCCCTCAGGTCAGTCTGGTGGGGCTGGAGGAAGAATAGGAAGACAGTGACTTCCACAGTCGCAGGGGTCGCAGTTGCGACTGGGCCCGTCACTTAAGAGGGCCCATCCTCCCTGTCGACACCTGCTGAAGAGTGAGAAATTTACAACTCCTGGACACACTGGGCACTCTCCCAGAAACTCTACTACACCCTGTTACCAGGAAAGATGGAGTAAAGTCCTCTGTGGATAGGGAGGGGGTCCCGTGTCCCAGGCGGCTGTTGGGCCCCGCACACAGAAATCTGTCCAGGTTCCAGCTCATGGAGAAGTTTTTGCTCCATGAGCTGATACATCATGATTTGCCTTCTTCCTGCAGGACCCCAAGCTGATGAGCAGGTTGTTGATCCTGCAGCCCCTCAGGTCAGTCTGGTGGGGCTGGAGAAAGAACAGGAAGATGGTGGTGGCTGGAAGAAGCACCTAAGGAAAATGGCTGGAGGAACCTGGCCCAAGTGATTTCACTGCCTCCGAGAAGGAGAATGACCAAGAGGATCAACATGTCAAACAGAAGAGGGACATGATCAAAGAGGTGGGCATTATATACTGCTGTTACTTGTGTGTGCTGAGTGAGGACTGCACTTGTATAAAGTTTTTGAGTGTGTGTGTGAGAGTATGTGTGTGTCAGTGGGAGTGTTTGTCGGTGTGTGTATCTGTCAATGACTGAGTGGGTGTCTGTCAGTCAGAGTGTGTCTGTCAGTGAGTGTGTGTGACTGTCAGTGAGTGAATGTGTGTGAATGTCAGTGTGTGTGACTGTCAGTGAGTGTGTGTGACTGTCAGTGAGTATGTGTGTGTCTTGTCAAAGTGTGTGTCGGTCAGTGAGTGTTTGTGCGTCTGTCAGTGAGAGAGAGTGGATGTCAGTGAGTGTGTGTGTTTCTTGTCGAGAGTTTGTCAGAGTGTGTGTCTGTCAGTGAGAGGGTGTGTCTTGTCAGTAAGTAAGTGTGTGTCTGTCAGTGAGTGTGCGTGTCTTGTCAGTGTGTGTGTCTGTCAGTGTGTGTTTCTGTCAGAGTGTCAAATCACTGAGAGTGTGTGTCTGTCAGTGTGTCAGTGAGTGTGTTTATCTGTCAGTGAGTGTATGTGTCTGTCAGTATATGTTTGTATGTCAGTATATGTCCGTCAATGAGTGTGTGTGTTTCTGTCACTGAAAATGTGTGTTGGTTAAACAATTTGTGTGCCAATGACTGTGTATCTGTCAGTGAGTGTATGTTAGTGCAGTTGTATTAGTGAGGGCACAAAAATGGCTCTTCTAGGATTCTTGCACCTGGGCCCTGTGATTCCTTGTTACGCCCTTGCCCGTAAGCAGTGATGTATTCTGTCTTAGGCTGACAAGGCGTATGGCTCAGATGACATCACAGAGTTTTCTTTATAATCAGCTGCAAAATTCTTTATTAAACTTTGCACCCCTTTGCCTTATCTCATCAGCAATACAGGCAGCTGGTGTGGAGTGATATCTTAGCTCTTGTTGCTTGTTATACAACCTGCTGCCCAGAGGAAGCATATAGGAGCCTCTACTGCTTCCTCACAACTAGACACCAGAGAGTTTAACAGCAGTCTTACCATATCCTTAAGTATCGGCAAGCATGTACGCTGTAGAGGAGAAGAGGGAGCTTTAAATGTATTCTATATGTCTGTGAGTGGATGCATCTAACTGTGCTCAATTTTATATAAATGTAAATGTGCGTAACTGCGTATGTGTATTTATGTTATTGGGTCTGTGTGTGTGGTTGTGTGACAATACATGTTTGTAACTGTGTGATTTGGGTCTATGTTACTTTTTAACTTTTTGTGATTGTGTCTTTGTACACTGATCAGTTACAATATTAAAACTACTGACAGGTGAAGTGAATAACATTGATTATATTGTTACAATAGCACCTGCCAAGGGGTGAGATATATTACACAGCAAGTGAAAAGTCAGTCCTTGAATTTCATATGTTGGAAACAGGGAAAATGTGCAAGCAAAAAGGTCTGAGTGACTTTGACAAGGTCCAAATAGAAATGGCTACCCAATTGGGTTACAGCATTTCCAAAATGGAGAATCTTGTGGGTTGTTCCTGGTATGTAGTGGTTAGTACCTACCAAAGGGGGTGCAAGGCAGGACAACCGGTGAACCAGGGTCATGGTCATGGGCACCCAAGACTCATTAATGCATATGGGGAATGAAGGCTAGCCCATCTGGTCTGATCACTCAGAAGAACTACTCTAACTCAGATTGCTGAAAATCTTAATGCTGGCCATGATAGAAAGGTATAGAACATATAGTACATCACAGTTTGCTGCATGGGTTGCTGCAGTGCTGCAGCCTCACCCAAGTGCCTATGGTGAACCCTGTCCACCGCTGAAAACTCCTTTCATGTGAGTATCAGAACTGGACAATGGAGCAATGCTTTCTATTAGATCAAGTAGATGGCTGGATGGGTGTGCACTGTTTACCTGGGGAAGAGATGGTAGCAGGATTCACTGTGGGAAGAATGTATGCCGATGGAGGCAGTGTTATGCTCTGGGCAATGTGCTGTTGGCAAACCTTGGGTCCTGCCATTCATGTGGATGCTACTTTGACATGTACCACCTACCTAGAGATTGTAGCAGACCACATATCCCTTTATGGCAATGGTGTTCCCTGATTGCAATGACCTCTTTCAGCAGGATAATACAGGATAATACACTCTGCCACACAGCAAAAATTATTCAGGATTGGTTTGAGGAACATGACAAAGAGTTCAAGGTGTTGCCTTTGCTTCCATATTCCCCAGACCTCAATCTGATTTAGCATCTATGGGATGTGCTGCAATAACAAGTCCAATACATGAAGGCCCCACCTTGCAACTTGCAGGATATAAATGATCTGTTGCCAATGTCTTGTTGCCAAATACCTCAGGACATGCTCTGAGGTTTTGTGGAGTCTATTCTTCGATGCATCCGAGCTGAATGAGGCAAAACAAGGGGGACATACACGATATTAGGCAGATGGTTTTAATGTTGTGGCTGATCAGTGTGTGTCTCTGTGTGCTTGGGTTTATGTATGTGACTGAGTGTGTTACTGTGCCTATGTATGTAATTATGTATCTATGCATGACTCTGTGAGTGACTGTGTGTCTATATATGCATGTGTCTGTGTGTATATATAGTCTGTGTGTGTCTATACATGCATTGATGTGAGGCATAAGGGAACAATATGTCTAGCCTTCACTGCCCTAGGGCAGCCAAAAACCTAAATACAACGCTGCCCCTACGAGATCTTCTATGATGACAGTAACACTGAATCACTAATATAAATCATTGCTAAATATAGTCATAAAAGGGTGATAAAGACAAACTTTTCCCACTAAAACGGCAGCATGCACGAAGGCACGTTTCAAGGATCTTCACCATCTGCTTTGTGTCACTAACCTCTCCAGCTCTTTGAGTGGATTTAACTCCCCTCCTGCCCTGAGCTCACTGTTTCAACATGGACAGCTGTTTGGAGCCTTCTGAGCCTTTGAGGTTCCTGGAATTATGGAAAGATTTTCATTGAATCCTTCCTTTAACTGTTTCCCCACCAGCCATTTTATATATATTTATGTAATGTCGATGTATCCATGACGAAAGCATCCTTGGTTTTCTCACTAGTTATCTTCACAGTTTATATAAATGTTTATATAAATAATTACAGGGTCTGAGACTTTACGTAGCTAGCAATAAAAGTCAACAAAGTAAAACAAATAATGGAATGAAATAGAATCAATAATAAAGCAAGAATTACACAGGAGAACTGCTAAATAATTTGCAGCTAAAACTCACAATAAAAGCAAGAATAATGAAAACAGTGATTTATGGAGTAGGTCGCAGACTCACAGTACCTTTTAGCATTCCTATGCTGCATGTGGGATTTGTAATACAGAAATACGTTCTATGCCAGAGTTCCTGGTTCCCAGGCTCAGCAGGAACATCTTGTGTTTTTTTTTTTTTTTAATATAATTGTCCTTTTTTTATTTTTGTTTGGATGAAAAGCATACCAGGCTCTTATTTCCTTAAGAGGTCACAAAGTATTTTGTTTTGTCATGGGAAGCACAATTTGTACATAAATGGTTTGCTCATAAGGGAATACAATGTGTTCTGCTTGATAGGCAATATACGAAGACTATTCATGGGTCAAAAACCCTTCTGCTGTAAGAGTATTCACCATATGTTGCCCGTGGCAGATACAGATTGGTCCTGTTCCAGGCTAAAATCTTTTAGCTCTCTCAGGGACACACGTTTACAGACTTGTTCACTTTCTGTCACTATTATAGTCTGTTAACAATTGCTGCAAAGGGGGCACACTGTCGCCATTTAAATCTGAAAATCCACAAAGTTAAGGTGTTTACTATGGAAACTGTGAATCTCACAGGGTCTAACGCACACACTGACAATCTTAACGCAAGAGATTTTTTTTCGAATACAATCCTCTTTTGGAAAATGCTGGTTGCCGAAATGTGCGTGGGCTTTTTGTTTGGTATTAATTTTGCTCTACTCTAAATATTATTTGGTGTCCTAGCTTGCTGGTATGTATGCTTGCTCGTATGTCAACATACCAGCAAGCTAGCAAGCATATATATTACAGATCTTCACACCAGTCAAGCCATACAATTTGCTTTTCCCACAGAAATTATATATTTGTTTTTGCTTAAAAGTTTGCTAAACCTTCCAAGAATTGGTAATATACGTACCATTTTTAAAGAAAACATGGATGGTCAGGCAAACACATTTATTTTATTTCTTATGGAATTTATATTCAACTGTAGGTTATAACAGAATGGCACAATCACAAAACAAAACATGGCAACAAAGAAATATATTAAATTACTCCTGTTCAAAAGTCTGCATACCCATAGTTCTTAATACTGTGTATTGACCCCTTTAGCGTCAATGACAGTGTGCAGTCTTTTGCAATAGTTGTCTATGAGGCCCCTAATTCTTGCAGGCCTTATAGCTGTCCATTCGTCTTTGCAAAATTCCTCCAGGTCATGCAAAGTCTTTTGTCGTCTTGCATGAACCGCACATTTGAGATCTTCTCAGAGTGACTAGATGTTATTAAGGTCAGGTTACTGTAATGGCCACTCCAGAACCTTCACCTTTTTCTGCGGTAACCACTGGAGAGTCAACTTGGCCATGTGCTTAGGGTTATTGTCATGCTGGAAAGTCAAAGAGCATCCCATGCGAAGCCTTCATGTAAAAGAATGTAAATTGTCTGCCAGGATTTTCTGATAACATGCTGCATTCATCTTGCCATCAATTTTCACAAGATTTCCCAATGCGCTTAGAGCTCACACCCCCCCCCCCCAAAACATTAGTGATCCACCGCCATGCTTCACAGTGGGGATGTGTGAGGGATCACCCTGTGACTATGTCCCATGTGTTAAAAAATACTGTTTGTGAAGCAGCACTTTGAACTCCCGAAGCGGTTCGAAGCAGCACTTTGAACATGTGGCAGTGGCAATCTTAAACTGAGTGTACAATGAGCAGTGTTTTGTCGTCAAATTTATGGAACGCAAATCGAACATGCAATGGCACGAACACCCCTAAATGTTTACCTTCCATGGATGTTCGGCTATTCGTACGGGAGTTGAATGGAGTTCGGTAAGAATAAACTCCCGAACAAGAGACATACACTGACTTCACTCATGAACAGCTACGTTCGGTATTTTGAACATTATTTCGAATTCCCGAAATAAACCGACTGCACAGCCTAATTCTCTGGAACTGTTTTGGGCATGGAATCATGCGTGCGGTTGGTCAAAATGTGACTTCCATAAAATTCCTGAACCCCTGAACTGATCTGGGTGATATTTGGATATGTTGGTCACCCAGATCGGAGCTAGCAGAGGATGTAAGAATTGTGGGGATTTTATGTATTTTGGGGTACTTTTGGGGTTCTATAAAAATATGTGGGGTTTTTTGCCTGGAGATAATTGGGTTAATACAGTATCTGGCTCAATTATCTCCCAGGCAGAGGGGAGGGATTGTATGTTTGTTATTGGAGTGTCATGCGTTTAAACACTGTTATGATTGGTCTGTGACTTTGTGTTGCAGTCCCCAACAAGGTCCATGTTGACGTACCCTTGCATGGGGATTGTCATATAAAGGCCAAGTGTGGCACCATTAAAACCAGTTCCTGTTTACATTCAACACAGAGCTTTGTCTCGTGCTTGTAGGGGAAAGTTTTACAAGCTCTAATCCCTGCTCTTGGTATTGATATTTGGATTATTATAATCACTAGCTCTTTTAAGAGCTTTTGCTTCTCTGCTCTACAGCATCCCTCCTACTAGGGGGAAAAGAACATCTCTGGCGGAGATGGTATTCTTTTCACTATAAGCCTTGTTGACCCCTCTCCAAACTTAGCACTTATGGTTGTGACTGTAAAGCTCTATTTTGGTCTTGCCACTCCAAATTACAGTGTGCCAGAAGCAGTGAGGCATTTCGAGGTGTTGTTGGCATATTGTAACCAGACTTTTTTGTGGCATTGGTGTATTGTCGTATTGTGCTCCTTGAAACAACCACACCATCTTTTTCCAGAGCAGCCTGTATTTCTCCTGAGGTTACCTGTGGGTTTTTCTTTGTATCCTGAACAATTCTTCTGGCAGTTGTGGCTGAAATCTTTTTTGGTCTACCTGACCTTGGCTTGGTATCACGAGATCCCTGTATTTTCCACTTCTTAAGTGATTGAACAGTACTGACTGGCATTTTCAAGGCTTTGAATATCTTTTGTATATCCTTTTCCATCTTTATAAAGCTCTTGTTATGCAGGTCTTTTTTTAAAATTCTTTTTTTATTGATGTGCATGAAAATAACAGGGTGTCTTGCTATGCCTCATCAGCTACAGCAAGGTATTGTAAATACACAGTATAAGAACAAAAAGGTATACACGAATAACTGCACTTTTTTAAAATAAGATAGATCAATCGCAGCACCAGCTAACAGATTACTAGAGATAGACTGTCATAGATTTACTGATATGGAGAGTGAGAATCATGCTTAAAAACAATTATGGTATATATTGTTGTGTACGGAGCAAGGCAAGCGAAACTGAACATAACATAAAGTATAAGATAGGAATGGCAATCTTGCACGACAATACTTCCTAGGATAATAAACCTAGGTCAACCTACACCCTGCACATTAAGGAAACCACCCCGGCACTCAGAGTGACCCATGTCTCACTTGTCTGCACCCCACCAGCCCCAGGCCTCAACGCAGCCCAGAACACCAAGCGTACAAGTACCAGCACGGGTTCCGACTAGGACCTGGTCTCTATGGTCTCCACCAAGCTGCTTGTGCAGTAGTAGTTGCCTTCTGTGGGAGTGAGTGGCGAGTAGGGGACTGTCCCTGCCCAGGCTGCTTCCCAGTAAGATGATCAGTCCTAGCAGGACTGAGTCTCCACCAGGGCCGCCATCAGGGGGTGACAACCATAATGGCCACCCGATGGGCCCTATATCTTCAGGGCCCCCCCCCCCCAAAAAAAAAGCAGCCGCAAGTGCTGCTGGGAGGAAGTGGTTACTTCCCCCCAGCTCACTCTGCGCGGGAGGAGCGCGCGCGCCAGTGAAGAGGGAGAGCCAGGCAGTGAAGAGGGAGCGCCGACTCCCATCATCCCCAGTCACCCTCCTGCAAAGAAAAGGTAATAGACAGGAGGGTGGCTGGAAAATGAGCTGTGTGTGTATGTGTGTGTATGTCTGTGTGTATGTCTGTCTGTATGTCTGTCTGTATGTATGTCTGTATGTCTGTGTATGTATGTCTGTGTATGTATGTCTGTCTGTATGTATGTGTATGTATGTATGTATGTATGTCTGCATGTATGTCTGTGTATGTCTGTGTATGTATGTCTGTATGTCTGTATGCGTGTCTGTCTGTATGCATGTATGTCTGTCTGTATGCATTAATGTCTATGTATGTCTGTCTGTATGTATGTCTGTATGTATGTATGTCTATGTCTGTCTGTATGTCTGTATTTATGTATGTCTGTATGTCTGTATGTATGTGTATGTCTGTATACATGCATGTATGTCTGTCTGTATGTATGTGTATGTATGTATATCTGTCTGCATGTATGCATGCATGTCTGTATGTCTGTGTATGTATGTCTGTCTGTATGTGTATGTATGTATGTATGTCTGTATGTATGTCTGTATGTCTGCCTGTATGTCTGTATGTATGTCTGTTTGCATGCATGTATGTCTGTCTGTATGTATGTATGTCTATGCATGTATGTCTGTCTGTCTGTATGCATGTATGTATGTCTATGTATGTATGTATGTATGTATGTCTATGTATGTATGTCTGTTTGTATGTCTATGTATGTATGTCTGTCTGTGTATGTATGTCTGTTTGTATGTCTGTCTGTATGTATGTATGTGTATGTATATATGTCTGTATGCATGTCTGTATGTCTGTATGTATGTCTGTATGTATGTTTATGTATGTATGTCTGTGTGTATGTCTGTATATATGTATGTCTGTGTGTATGTCTATGTATGTCTGTATGCATGCATGTATGTCTGTCTGTATGTATGCCTGTGTATGTATGTATGTGTATGTCTATGTATGTATGTATGTATGTCTGTATGCATGCATGTATGTATGTCTATGGATGTATGTCTGTATGCATGTATGTCTGTCTGTATGTATGTCTGCATATCATTATGTCTGTGTGTATGGATGTCTGTATGCATGTATGTCTGTCAGTATGTCTGTATATATGCATGTATATCAGTCTGAATGTATGTATGTATGTATGCCATTATGAATGTATGTGTGTATAGATGTCAGTGTCTGTATGTCTGTATGTATGAATGTATGTGTGTATGTATGTGTGTGTGTGTATGTATGTATGTATGTATGTCGGTGTCTGTATGTATATGAATTTATTGATTCTGGACAGATGGCCTGCTTTTATACACATCAGGCTTACAGTCAAAGACGTCCATAACACGCCCATAACACTACCACAACACGCCCATGAATTTCTGAGTTAAGATTACTAAGCATAAAACATAAAAATGGGCAAAAACATCATAAAAATATATAATAACCCCACAAAAATTTCATCCCTAAATAGAACTGATCCGAGGGCCCCAGTCCTCCAAATAGTGCTCAGATTCATGCAGTGTAGCGGAAACACCACTGTGTCAAAGTTCTGACTGGCCACACACATGGTCCTATGCCCAAAACAATTCCAGGGCATTTGGTGCTTTGGCTGGTCAAATTTCGGGAGCTCTTGTGGCCGCAATAAGGGGTGCTCTGCCTGGGTCTCTGGAAGCGTTTGTTCTACTTAGTCTCAGGCACCTTCCCTCCATAAAGCGCTCTCCTGGTGGATTTTAAAGTCGTTCAAAACCCCGGACCAAGTTGTCCAGGAGCCACACGGTCACCTCATGCCAAATTTAGTTCCATAACGATTGCGGCTAAGTACCACTGAGGACAATTTGTGCATTTCTTCATGCGAATAGCCGCCAGGGAGCTAGTGTTCGGGTCCATTCAATGAAGGGAAAGTGCCGAAGCAGGGGCACCCGGGAAAGCTGCTAATGGAGGCTAGGGAGATTTAACTCCCGAACAGGGTCTTTGTATGTGGCCTATAGTCCTTGGGCAGGAGGCTAGCTAGCAGGCTCCTCCAGGAGTTCGTGACAAATGTCCAGGGTAAGGAGCGTTTGTCACAACTATATTTCAGGTATTGTCTTGATTTTTCTGATATGCTTAATTTAATTTTAAAGTAAATATCAGATCATGTATTATTTTCTGAAATATTTAGTTTGATCTTGTATATGTTATATTGATAGCTATTTTTTAATAGATTTCTTTATAATAAAGATACTATTTTTATAACAGTGTGTTCCTGTGTTAAGATTGTCACTTTAATAACTGTTGTCCACAGGGGATTGAAGCCCCATATGCCATTAAGACAAGTTACTACACATGGTCCTATGCCCAAAACAGTTCCAGGGCATTTGGTGCTTTGGCTGGTCAACTTTCAGGAGCTCCTGTGGCTGCAATACGGGGTTCTCTGCCTGGGTCTCTGGAAGTGTTTGTTCTACTTAGTCTCAGGCACCTTCCCTCCATAAAGCTCTCTCCTGGCGGATTTTAAAGTTGTTCAAAACCCCGGACCAAGTTGTCCGGGAGCCACACGGTCACCTCATGCCAAATTTAGTTCCATAACGATTGCGGCTAAGTACCACTGAGGACAATTTGTGGGTTTCTTCATGCGAACAGCCGCCATGGAGCTAGTGTTCAGTTCCATTCAATGAAGGGAAAGTGCTGAAGCAGGGGCACCCCGGGAAGCTGCTAATGGAGGCTGGGGAGATTTAACTCCCGAACAGGGTCTTTGTATGTGGCCTATAGTCCTTGGGCAGGAGGCTAGCTAGCAGGCTCCTCCAGGAGTTCGTGACAAATGTCCAGGGTAAGGAGCGTTTGTCACAACTATATTTCAGGTATTGTCTTGATTTTTCTGATATGCTTAATTTAATTTTAAAGTAAATATCAGATCATGTATTCTGTTCTGAAATATTTAGTTTGATCTTGTATATGTTATATTGATAGCTATTTTTTAAATAGATTTCTTTATAATAAAGATACTATTTTTATAACAGTGTGTTCCTGTGTTAAGATTGTCACTTTAATAACTGTTGTCCACAGGGGATTGAAGTCCCATATGCCATTAAGACAAGTTACTACCAACGGATACATTTTCTATTGATTTGTATTATTGTGGTTATAGTATTGCATGGTGTATAAAAATTATGGAACATTATTTTATGTATTTCTGGAAAATTTATTTTTGTCTAGGTGTATTTTGCTTACGAAAGGAAAATATCTATTTTCTATTTATAAAGCTTTCATGTTGATGGAAATGAGGCAATCTTGCATAGGTCTCCATTATAGTGCAACTTATGTACAATAAATTTATCTCAATTATCATCTGTTTTACTATTCTGTTGATTCTGTTGTGACCAATAAAATCATTTACATTTATGCCACATAGAAACCTATGGGAGCAGCAAAAAAATTGCTATCCTTTTGCTAGTCATAAGATTTCATGCACAGAATAAAGGTATATTTAATGATGATAATTTTTATGAGCAGATGGGTCCGATGCTTAGCAGGTTTAAAATCTTTGCATTACATGTGTCTACCCCTGAATGTTTTAGTTAATTCAACTAATTAGTTATCAATAAGGAATTAACATAGACTTGTGTGAATACTGATGTATCTATAAAAAATATCCATAAAATGATTACGTTCCCAATGAAATAAATAGTTAAAAAATAAATTGTTTAAAAAAGGGAGTTCAAGGATGCCCAGTTACAAAAGGGACCCATTGATATGTCTCCTATTTTGATGAACAGTCTTAAGTAGAATTTAATCTGGATACTTTGGTAAATCAGGAAATGCCACAGTTGTGGTGGAGCTTTGGTGAAATGGACAGAACCCACGCAATGGTCCTCTTCTTCCTTTCACATATGAGCAGTAAGTGAAATGCTAATAGTCCAATGGAGCCGTGGAATTGAACAGGGAGAACAGATTACTATGTCACTCTTCTTAATAGAGCCTTTTTATAGGTAAGGTAAGTTTCTCATGATACGATCAGTGTAGATTAGAAACTCAAAGAACTCGGAATTAGTGAGCTCTGGTGAAAGGGACACTCAATCAGACAACTAGTTCTGTTACTTTCTGGTTTTAACTCAGTGAAGCTAAACTCAAGAGGCAGCAATTTGATAAAATGGTGCATTTTTTACACATACACACAGATACACACTGACACACTGAAACACATGCAGTTACACAGATATACACACTGACACACTTGCAGATATACAGGCACACATGCACACACTGACACACATGCAGACACAGACACTTAAACTGAAGCGGATACAGACATCAGATACACAAACTGACACACATGCAGATGCTCAGACACTCAGGTATACACACTGACTACATACAGATACTACAGATACACACATTGATAACATATAGATACACACACATAAAGATGCACACACACATACAGATACACAGACACATATACTGTCAGACTTAGAAACACACAGACACATACACTGGCAGACATACTGATACATACAATGACAGACATACTGATACACACACATACACTGACAGACATACTGGCACACACACATACACTGACAGACATACCATCTGTCAGTGTATGTATATGTGTATGTGCATCTGACACACATGCAGATACACACACTGACTACATACAGATATACACACTGACAACATACTGACACACACAAATACATACACTGACAGACATACTGACACACACAGATACATACACTGAGAAACATACTGATACCGACTCACACACACACACACACAGGTCCTCTGACACACACAGATACACTGACAGACACACTGACAGACATACTGACACACAGACACATACACTGATAGACATACTGACACACACACTGATAGACATGCTGACACAAACACACAAACACACAGAGGCACATACACCGACAGGCATACTGATTCACACATATACATATACTGACAGACATATTTACCCATACACACAGACACATACACTGATAGACACACTGACACACACATACTGACATACAGACAGATGGTGGTGTGATGGTGTGTGACCATCACACACATTCACATATACTGACATAAATACTAACATACAGATACACACAGAGACAGACATACCGACACACACAGACATACATACTGACACACACACAGACATTCCTACACACACAGACAGACATACTGACATACATGTAACATTTTCATTTTTAACCCCATTCCCGACCAATGACGTACCAGGTATGTCCGCCACAAAATGGTCGGTAACGACTGAGAATGTACCTGGTACGTCATTTATAAAATCGCCACTTACCTGATTGCTAGTGACCCCCCTCCAGCGATCGCGATCCTGGGGTTTGTCTGGGAGCTCAGACAGACCCCCACTGCCTGATCCTGGTACGTCATTTATAAAATCGCCACTTACCTGATCGCTAGTGACCCCCTCCAGCGATCACGGTCCTGGGGTTTATCTGGGAGCTCAGACAGACCCCCACTGCCTGATCCGGCCCTCCCGGGCCATATGATCATGGGGTACTCACGATCACATGGCCGGAATAGCCGGCTTGTGCATACACCATTATTAAAAGTGTATTTAATTATTAATTATATATATATATATATATATATATATATTAATATTAAAATACACTTAGAATTATTATTATTTATTATTATTATGATATTTATAGAGCGCCGTCAAATTCTGCAGCGCTTTACAATGGGTGGACGAACAGACATGTAGTTGTAACCAGACAAGTTGGACACACAGGAACAGAGGGGTTGAGGGCCCTGCTCAATGAGCTTACATGCTAGAGGGAGTGGGGTAAAATGGCACAAAAAGGTAAGGATAGTATTAGAATAGTGACAGTTGCAGAAGAGGAATCAGTCAGGAGCTATTAACAGTTTAATTCATACGCTTTAATGAAAAAGTGGGTTTTTAACGATTTTTTGAAGGAGTGGAGACTGGGTGAGCATCTAACGGAGGAGGGAAGTGAGTTCCACAGGAATGGTACAGCCCTCAAGAAATCTTGAAGGCGAGCATCAGAGGTGGGAGTATGGACTGAAGATAGACTATATATACGCTTTATAATTTTTTTAATTTCATTTTTTTCAATTTATTTATTATTATTATTTTTTATTTATATATATATATATATATATATATATATATAAAAAATAATAATAATAAATAAATTGAAAAAAATGAAATTAAAAAAATTATAAAGCGTTGAAATTTGTTCTAACTGTATTTTGATATTAATATACATATATATTTAAATTGAAATACATTTAGAATGATGTTATAAATACATATATCCCCTTAACGACCGTGAACGTACTAGGTACGTCCGACAAAATTGGTCGTTAAGGAGCCCTGGACTTACCTGGACCGCCGATCTGCAGCGATCACGGTCTGGGGGGGATGGGACTGCCAGAGACCCCAGCAGTCCCCCTGCAGAAGTTCTGGTCCTCCAGGGCCATGTGATCACCATGTTCACATGCCGCAATTGGAGTCTATGGAGCTGCCAGCAGGGTTACTGTCTGAGCTGTCAGGCAGTCCCCCAGGCTGCTTAAAAGTAAAAAAAAAATATATACATATATATTATACATTACACATATATCTGTCATGGGTGACGGTACGGAGACCGGGACCCCTGAGTGCCTGATGATGATGATGGGAGTCTCAGCGTGGAAATAGACTATCAGGGCAGGGTAACCACATGCCCCCTGGTGTTGATGCAGCTTCTGCGGATACAAAGAGCTAGGAGCTTGATGATATGCAGACCTCCCAGGAACTGGATAGGGAGGCTCTGCAACAAAAATGTATCCAGTACTAGAAACAAGGCAAGGATAGAATAGGCACCAAACAAGATAACAAGACAAGACTAAAAGAACCTAGAACTGGAGCAGGACAGAAAGCAGAATCCAGAATATGTACACAATACATGGGGGAAACATAAACAGGACATGGACAGGACAGGACAGGACTGTACACGAACTGGGAATACAAGACAAAATAAAACAAGACAAGAGTTACATGGCAAAACAAGAGGAGACATCACTAAGTGCTACATATGTAATAAACATTGGAGATTTAGATATACATAAATGGCCAAGATGTCTGCAGCCCACCACTGCACCAAAGTACTCCAATTACAGTCGGTCCTATCTGCCTAGATATGCATGACTAAATAAACATTAAAACATACACAGTACTTACCTGCAGAGGTAGTGAAACCACTCCCTGCAGGACCAGACTGAAACAAAAAAGGATTAAATGGCAAAGGAACGGGTGTGGCAAGAAAATCAAACATTTAAAGGACCAATGAAATGGTCTGGGTGCCAGGTCCCTCAGGTTTTAACCCTTCACATGTAAACATAGCAGTTTCAGAGAAACTGCTATGTTTACATTTGGGGTTAATCCAACCTCTAGCGGCTGTCTTCCTAACAGCCGCTGGAGGCGCATCTGCAACACTGGATGCGAAATTTGCATCCAACATGCAGAACGTCCATAGGAAAGCATTGAGTAATGCTTTCCTATGGACTGTTTCAATGCGAGTGCGGCACTTGACGTCGGCGGGGGAGGAGAGGTCACCAGCGCCGAGGGAGCCTGGCGCTAGATTAAGGTGAAGGGGTATTAACCTTCAGCCCCAAGGGAGGGGGACCCTGGGGGTGGCGGCACCCTTAGGGCACTATAGTGTCAGGAAAACGGGTTTCCTGACACTATAGTGATCCTTTAAAGGAATCCAGGAGACTGGGAATTCCAGCAACGGAATAAAGGAATGAACCCATAAAACCCAGCATAAAGAAATGTTGTTACTGAAGCACTGCTTTGAGAAGTTATCTCCAGGCGTCAGAGAGTGGGTAAGGGACCGTAAACCCTCCACTCTACATGAAGCAGCTCGCCTGGCAGACGAATACACGGATGCCCGTAAACTGGACAGTGCCATGGGTAAGACTCCTGCCAGAGTAGAGTACTGCCAAGCAGCACCCGCCCCAGCTACCATCTACCAACCATCGACGCACCAGCCATCTGCACCCCCTCCAGCTAATAACTATTACCAGCCACCTCGGTTCAACTCCCGGGACTACTCACAACCGATCCGTTGTTTTGGGTGCAAGCAGCTGGGGCACAAACGACCAGTATAGTGCTAACCAGAACCAGTCCTGGAGGAGAGCGACCAACGGGAACCAATGGCCCCCTCAGCCTGCTGCCCACTGCGTAGAAGAGGAGGAATGTTGGGGCGTCCTACATGAGGCAGACCCTGTTCAAGCTGCCCACCGCGATAACCGCCAGCAACACCGGCAACTGGTTAAAGTAAACAGGAAGGAAGTCAGTGGTCTGTGGGAGACCGGGGCGACCATGACATTGCTCCAAAAACACTTGGTACCAGAGAATCAGCACACTGGGGACACTGTGGCTGTGAGAGTAGCCAGAGGCGCTGTGTTTCGCCTACCTGTTGCCTGGGTACATTTGGATTGGGGAGTGGGCGCCAGACATGTGAATGTGGGGATCATGAGGGACTTACCAGCTGATGTTTTCATTGGGAATGATTTGGCCCCCCTTGTTTCTGCCTACACTCCCATGGGTCCCGCTGAAGTGGATGCTGTCATGACCCGTGCCCAGACCCGTGCCGCCGAGACTGGCCCACCTGCTGCTGAGACCCAGGTAAGACTCTCTACCCCGACTTGTACCTTAGACCAGGGCCCTTTAGGCTGGGATACCCCAGAGATGTATGGGAGGGAAACCCGGGAAGACTCGACTTTAGAGAAGTATAGGGCCAGGGAAGATACAGGGGGAGAGGGAGTTACGAGTGGGTGGGGGATAGGCTGTACAGGATCCCTAAACCGTCCCAGAGACCGAGTACCCCTGCGCAGAATCGGCTTATATCGATGCCTATCATTGGAGAACCCTTTTCCCGCATAGCCGTTGACATTGTGGGTCCACTGGCCACGGCTAGCCCATCTGGTAAGAAGTATATTCTCACCGTGGTGGACTATGCCACACGTTACCCAGAGGCAGTAGCGCTGTCTAATATAGAGGCAGAGACGGTTGCTGATGCCCTAGTTAAAATTTTCACTAGGGTGGGGTTCCCTCAGGAGATCCTTTCCGACCAGGGAACTCAGTTTACCGCTGTGCTCACCCAGCAGCTGTGGAAGGTGTGTGGCATTAAACCGCTGCTTAGCTCACCTTATCACCCACAGACTAACGGTCTCTGTGAGCGATTTAATGGCACCCTCAAACAGATGTTGAGGACCTTTACTGACACTTGCAGAGACTGGGAGCGATTCCTGCCTCATCTGCTATTTGTATACAGAGAGGTGCCCCAGGAATCTACTGGGTTCTCTCCCTTTGAGCTACTGTATGGGAGAAGGGTCCGCGGACCCCTAGATCTCATTAGAGGACACTGCAAGTGGGAACCCCCATCGTGCCATACGTTCTGGAACTTAGGGACCACATGGAGAAACTATCCCTGATGGTAAGGGAGAATCTCCAGGCGGCCCAGGGGAGACAGAAGAGGTGGTACGATCAGGGTGTCCGACAGCGAGTCTTTCAAGTTGGGCAAAAGGTTCTGGTGCTCAAGCCTGTGAAGACGAACAAGATGCAAGCATCTTGGCAGGGCCTGTATAAAGTGTTAGCTCAGGTATGTGATACTACCTATCTTATAGCCAGCTGTTCAGATGAAAGGATTCAGCGATCCTTTCATGTGGACATGCTGAAGGAGTATCAGGAGAGACCAGAGGATGTCGCTGCAGTGTGTGCCCCGGCTGCCGACGACCCTGAGAATTTACCCTTGCCCGACTTATTAGAGAAGGACCCCCAGACTGACCTCACTAGTCTTGTACAGCTAGGGGACCGGTTAAGCCCAACAGAGAAGGTACAGGCAAGACAGCTTCTGTGGGAGAAGCAGGCGACGTTCTCCCAAGAACCCGGCTACACTGCCCTAGCTGTACACAAGGTCGAGACACCCGGACAGAGTCCCCTACGACAGCCCCCCGATCGTATCCCTGAAGCAGTCCGGGAAGGAATGCGGAAGGAGATACAGGCTTGGCATCATCGAGCACTCAGACAGCCCTTGGGCCTCGTCTGTAGTCCTGGTGCCTAAGAAAGATGGGACTACCCGGTTCTGTGTGGACTACAGGCGGCTCAACGAGCGGACCACCACTGACGCCTACCCGATGCCCCGGGTAGACGAGTTATTAGACCGCATTGCCAGGGGGCGCTATCTGACCACCACTGACCTGTGTAAGGGTTATTGGCAGATCCCCCTGGCCGAGGATGCTATCCCTAAGTCGGCATTCATCACTCCATTTGGTCTGTACCAGTTTAAGGTCATGCCATTTGGGATGAAGAATGCTCCGGCTACCTTTCAGCGTATGGTGGATAGGCTTCTCGATGGCTTCCAGGAATTTGCATGTGCATACCTGGATGACATTGTGGTCTACAGTGAGTGCTGGGAAGAACACCTGGTACATATAAGGGTGGTGCTGGACAAGATTTGGGCCGCTGGCCTGACCTTGAAGCCAGACAAGTGCCATCTAGGCATGGCAGAAGTGCAGTACTTGGGTCACAGGGTAGGATGTGGGAGCGAGTGACCAGAGCCAGCCAAGGTAAAAGCTGTAGCTAACTGGCCCACTCCTATCACTAAGACCCAAGTGCTGGCCTTCCTGGGAACAGCACGGTATTACCGACGCTTTGTCCCCAACTACAGCACCGTTGCTAAACCCCTGACGGACCTGACTAAAAAGAACTTACCTAAGCAGGTCCTGTGGTCTCCAGCTTGTGAAGCCTCGTTTCAGGCACTTAAGCAGGCTCTTGTGAATTCCCCTGTCCTGGCTGCCCCAGTCCCTTACAAACGTTTTCTTGTCCATACAGATGCTTCCATGTATGGACTGGGGGCTGTGCTGAGCCAGGTCGGGGAAGATGGAGGAGAGCACTCTGTCGCATATCTCAGCAGAAAGCTACTACCCCGGGAAGTGAGTTATGCGGCAGTGGAGAAGGAGTGTATAGCCCTGGTCTGGGCATTAAAGAAATTGAGCCCTTATTTGTACGGGCAGGAGTTCTCTCTTATCACGGACCACAATCCCCTTGTCTGGCTTAACCGGGTCTCAGGAGACAATGGTAGAAGGCTGCTGTGGAGTTTAGCCTTACAACCTTAAAACTTCACCATCAGCTACCGACCCGGTAAGCAGAATGGGAATGCAGATGGATTGTCCCGGCAAATAGACGTCCCTATTACCTCCTAGTCCGGTCATCCCCAAGTTGACCCGCCACAGGGTCAAGCCGGGTCTGTCGGAGTGTTCCACAAGGGGGGAGCCGTGTGACAGATCCATCTGTATAGACTGAGATTGCTGGTTCATCTGTTTTGCCTTTTTGTGGAATTACCCTTTCGTATGTCCCTGTTCAGTGAATTGACTTTTCCGCCAAACAAAACTACCGAACGGACGGCCACCCAGAAGAGAAGTGCGCTGCTGGTTAACCTCGTGATCCCAATTAGAACGTTGCGGTTAACCGCAGACACTTCTCAATTAAAACCGAATACAGGGTGGTCGTCATTCGTATGTCGACCACGAGGCGGCGGCCATTTTAAACCATGCAAAAGACCAGCGGTGTTCGGCATTGATTTCATGGAACTGAAAACGGACACTTTTTCAGCCGAACACCGCTGAAGCCGCCGACCTCCCTTCTCAATCGACAGAAGTGTGCGAACACCGTCCGTTCAGGAGGTTTAAACGCACGAATGGACTTACCCCTGATAGCCTTGGAGTCAATCGCATGCCGAAAGACTGTAAAAGACTTTGACTCCATGGCGATTGAACTATGCGTATGGGATCTGAGCGCTATTCGCCAATAATATGCACTCAGATCCAGGCTATCTGGGGATATATGATACGAATGGGTAACATTCGACAATTGTAAAGTTATGTATTTTTATATGTTTTTCTGTGTTGAATTTAAGATGTCGATTTGCCTCTGTCCTGGAGATAATTGAATTACTTCTCAATTATCTCCAGGGCAGAGGGGAGGAAATACTAATGCATGCTGGGAATATTCTGTGTCTGTGGGTCCTAACCTGCCATATGTCTGTCTATTGTTATAGTCTCCCATTTGGTCCCCTAGGGGAGTGTCCACCAAGTGGGAGACCTGCATAAATACGGGCAGGTAGCCCACAGTAAAGCCAGTTCTTGTTTTAACCCCAATGCGGAGCTTGGTCTCGTTATTGGGGGGATTTATTACCGACAACTAGAGACTGCTGGATGGAATTATTAGCCGCTTGGGAGATATATACGTTCGGCTACTATTGGCGATTCGTGAGTTTGGAGCTCGTGGAGTGAAGTGCCCGTATGGAACCCGTTCGTGAGTTTACAGTGCTCCCTTGCTTGCGGTTCGCATGATTGTACTGGATACGCATGCAGCCTATGCTACTGCGAGAGGGGAGCATTCACTAAACGGCGGTATGTACATTTAATGCTGAGGGTACCGTAACATACAGTATCTCACAAAAGTGAGTACACCCCTCACATTTTTGTAAATATTTTATTATATCTTTTCATGTGACAACACTGAAGATATTACACTCTGCTACAGTGTAAAGTAGTAAGTGTACAGCCTGTATAACAGTGTAAATTTGCTGTCCCCTCAAAGTAACATCCATTAATATCTAAAGCGTTGGCAACAAAAGTGACTACACCCCCAAGTGGAAATGTCCAAAATGGGCCCAATTAGCCATTTTACCTCCCTGGTGTCATGTGACTCATTAGTATTACAAAGTCTCAGGAGTGAATGGGGAGCAGGTGTGTTAAATTTGGTGTTATCGCTTTCACACTCTCTCATACTGGTCACTGGAAGTTTAACATAACACCTCATTGCAATGAACTCTCTGAGGATCTGAAAAAAATAATTGTTGCTTTGCATAAAGATGGCCTGGGCTATAATAAGATTGCCAAGACCCTGAAACTGAACTGCAGCACGGTGGGCAAGACCATACAGCGGTTTTACAGGACAGGTTCCACTCAGAACAGGCCTCACCATGGTTGACCAAAGAAGCTGAGTGCATGTGCTCAGCATCATATCCAGAGGTTATCTTTGGGAAATAGATGTATGAGTGCTGCCAGCATTGCTGTAGAGGTTGAAGGGGTGGGGGGTCAGCCTGTCAATGCTCAGACCATACGCCGCACACTGCATCAAATTGGTCTGCATGGCTGTCGTTCCAGAAGGAAGCCTCTTCTAAAGATGATGCACAAAAAAGCCTGTAAACAGTTTGCTGAAGACAAGCAGACTAAGGACATGGATTACTGGAACTATGTCCTGTGGTCCGATGAGACCAAGATAAACTTATTTGGTTCAGATGTTGTCAAGCGTTGTCTTTGGGAAATAGATGTATGAGTGCTGCCAGCATTGCTGTAGAGGTTGAAGGGGTGGGAGAGGGTCAGCCTGTCAATGCTCAGACCATATGCCACACACTGCATCAAATTGGTCTGCATGGTTGTCGTCCCAGAAGGAAGCCTCTTCTAAAGATGATGCACAAAAAAGCCTGCAAACAGTTTGCTGAAGACAAGCAGACTAAGGACATGGATTACTGGAACAAGATAAACTTATTTGGTTCAGATGTGGTCAAGCGTATGTGGTGGCAACCAGATGAGGAGTACAAAGACAAGTGTGTCTTGCCTACAGTCAAGCATGGTGGTGCGAATGTCATGGTCTGGGCCTGCATGAGTGCTGCCGGCACTGGGGAGCTACAGTTTATTGAGGGAACCATGAATGCCAACATGTAATGTGACACACAGAAGGAGAACATGATCCCCTCCCTTCGGAGATTGGGCCGCAGGGCAGTATTCCAACATGATAACGACCCCAAACACACCTCCAAGACGACCACTGCCTTGTTAAAGAAGCTGAAGGTAAAGGTGATGGACTGGCCAAGCATGTCTCCAGACCTAAACCCTATTGAGCATCTGTGGGGCATCCTCAAATGGAAGGTGGGGGAGCGCAAGCTTTCTAACATCCTCCAGCTCTGTGATGTCGTCATGGAGGAGCGGAAGAGGACTCCAATGGCAACCTGTGAAGCTCTGAACTCCATGCCCATGAGGGTTAAGGCAGTGCTAGAAAATAATGGTGGCCACACATAATATTGACACGTTAGGCCCAATTTGGACATTTCCACTTAGGGGTGTACTCACTTTTGTTGCCAACGGTTTAGACATTAATGGCTGTGTGTTGAGTTATTTACACTTATATACAGGCTGTGCACTTACTACTTTACATTGTAGCAGAGTGTAATTTCTTCAGTGTTGTCACTTGAAAAGATATAATAAAATATTTTAAAAAAAATGTGAGAGGTGTATTCACTTTTGTGAGATACTGTATATAGATTTGCAATATTCCTTCTCAATCAACCAAATTAACAGATTTAGGGATCTCCTAAATGCATATGATTAGTATTTTCATTTCTTGTACTACAAAATTAAATGATAAGCTTTTATTTTTTATGTGGCTTTATTCACATTATTTCTGCTCGATGTTGGTTTTGAAAGTAATGTCTTGTTTGCCTAATGAAAGGTTAACTTATTTTCTCAGAATTTACCAGTTCTTTCTACAGGTTGGGAAGTTAGAAATACTATATCATTATTGCCCCAAGAATGTCACCTGCAAATAAATGTATGTATGTATGTATTTATTTTGATGAACTAATCCTTCTTTACTCAGTTTATATAGTTTCTCATAAAGCTGTAAACACTTCCTTGCAATTTGCTGTGTATCCTATATTTTTGTATTGTTCTCTATTAACAAGTATATTGCAAGTTTTGAGCCAAAAGGTGGTCAGCCTAGTTACTTTTAGCATATTTTGCTTTTTTAGCTATTTAAGCACATACAGGGAGTGCAGAATTATTAGGCAAATGAGTATTTTGACCACATCATCCTCTTTATGCATGTTGTCTTACTCCAAGCTGTATAGGCTCGAAAGCCTACTACCAATTAAGCATATTAGGTGATGTGCATCTCTGTAATGAGAAGGGGTGTGGTCTAATGACATCAACACCCTATATCAGGTGTGCATAATTATTAGGCAACTTCCTTTCCTTTGGCAAAATGGGTCAAAAGAAGGACTTGACAGGCTCAGAAAAGTCAAAAATAGTGAGATATCTTGCAGAGGGATGCAGCACTCTTAAAATTGCAAAGCTTCTGAAGCGTGATCATCGAACAATCAAGCGTTTCATTCAAAATAGTCAACAGGGTCGCAAGAAGCGTGTGGAAAAACCAAGGCGCAAAATAACTGCCCATGAACTGAGAAAAGTCAAGCGTGCAGCTGCCACGATGCCACTTGCCACCAGTTTGGCCATATTTCAGAGCTGCAACATCACTGGAGTGCCCAAAAGCACAAGGTGTGCAATACTCAGAGACATGGCCAAGGTAAGAAAGGCTGAAAGACGACCACCACTGAACAAGACACACAAGCTGAAACGTCAAGACTGGGCCAAGAAATATCTCAAGACTGATTTTTCTAAGGTTTTATGGACTGATGAAATGAGAGTGAGTCTTGATGGGCCAGATGGATGGGCCCGTGGCTGGATTGGTAAAGGGCAGAGAGCTCCAGTCCGACTCAGACGCCAGCAAGGTGGAGGTGGAGTACTGGTTTGGGCTGGTATCATCAAAGATGAGCTTGTGGGGCCTTTTCGGGTTGAGGATGGAGTCAAGCTCAACTCCCAGTCCTACTGCCAGTTCCTGGAAGACACCTTCTTCAAGCAGTGGTACAGGAAGAAGTCTGCATCCTTCAAGAAAAACATGATTTTCATGCAGGACAATGCTCCATCACACGCGTCCAAGTACTACACAGCGTGGCTGGCAAGAAAGGGTATAAAAGAAGAAAATCTAATGACATGGCCTCCTTGTTCACCTGATCTGAACCCCATTGAGAACCTGTGGTCCATCATCAAATGTGAGATTTACAAGGAGGGAAAACAGTACACCTCTCTGAACAGTGTCTGGGAGGCTGTGGTTGCTGCTGCACGCAATGTTGATGGTGAACAGATCAAAACACTGACAGAATCCATGGATGGCAGGCTTTTGAGTGTCCTTGCAAAGAAAGGTGGCTATATTGGTCACTGATTTGTTTTTGTTTTGTTTTTGAATGTCAGAAATGTATATTTGTGAATGTTGAGATGTTATATTGGTTTCACTGGTAATAATAAATAATTGAAATGGGTATATATTTGTTTTTTGTTAAGTTGCCTAATAATTATGCACAGTAATAGTCACCTGCACACACAGATATCCCCCTAACATAGCTAAAACTAAAAACAAACTAAAAACTACTTCCAAAAATATTCAGCTTTGATATTAATGAGTTTTTTGGGTTCATTGAGAACATGGTTGTTGTTCAATAATAAAATTAATTCTCAAAAATACAACTTGCCTAATAATTCTGCACTCCCTGTATGATGTTTTTGCTGGTTGCAGTGCGCATAATTCTTCTCTAATTCTTTTAATATTGGCTCTTAATTCTCTTGTTTTCCTGGGATTATTAAGTGTTCTTGCATAGCAAGACCACTTAATGTTATCTCACATATATATTATTCTTATTCTTATTATAGCCAAATTTACCACCCTAACTCCTCCCACAGTTTTTACACTATATAGACAGTAATATATCGAAACGTGTGGATTGTTCCCGATCGGTGTGCTATTACTTTGTGGAACGTTTCGCCAAATGGTTCATGAATATTGTCGTTCTTGTGGCGAAATTGGTCCCATAGGAATGAATGGCAAAAGGTTCAAAACTAGAGTGGGAGCTGGCAAAAGCTAAAAAATCAGGACATGATTTCTAAACTGCCACCACTCCCTCATTTTCAAGCCCACCTACACAAATCTTATACCAAAACCTTCAGCTATCCCTGCTGCCACTAAACATGTCCACGGCTAAGCCATAGTCCTAACAGTTTTCACAATATGACTATTTGTTTGCAACTCACGCCGTCCATTGACATTCATTGAAACTCCACTCTAGCAGCTCAAATTTGAAGGGCAATTTCTAAACTGCGACTGTGCCTTCATTTTTAATACTTCAGAGACATACTATGCATCACAATGTAGGTCTGGGTCTTGTGATTCTCACAATATAAAGCTCTTCGCTGTAGGATGTATAATTTTTAAAATACGACTGTTTGAAGATGGCAACCGCCAAAATACTCTGACCTGTGCCAGGCTGGAGCAGCAAGTGATGTCATAGACAAGGCCTTTTGTAGACCTGCTGAGGTTTTTATAAATGTATGTTTTAATGTAACTGTGAAGCACTTTGGGCAACAACGTTGCAATTAAATGTGCTATATAAATAAATTAAATTTGAAATACATTTCTCACTCTATCAAGCTTGCCATGTGCACTTTTTACATTTGATCAGTCAATTGGTTAGTGTAATGTTTACTATCTTTACTCACACCAAACACTCCACACGGTTACTCTGCCCAGTCCAACCTTTCCACGGTTACTCCAGCCATTCCAACCACACACAGTTACTCAAGCCACTCCACCCAGTTACTCCGCCCACTCCAGTAGTAGACTACTGTTAATGCAAGAACACTTCACACAATTTCCCCAGAAATTGTAGCTTTTCTAGTTCAATTTTATTATATTGTCTAACACCACATATAACTTATTAAAGGTACTCTCCAGTGCCAGCAAAACAAACCCGTTTTCCTGGCACTGCAGTGCCCCCTCCCCTGTTGCTGAAGGGGTTAAAACCCATTAAGTTACTTACATGAATCCAGTGCCAATGTCCCTTTGAGCTAGGTCAGGCTCCGCCCACGCTCCTCCGACGTCAGCTGGCAGGGGAGACCTAATGCAAATGGCCGGTGATGACAACGGCCACATTAGGCCTCTCCATAGGAAAGCATTATTAGACCTCCCCATAGGTAAGCATTATTAGACCTCCCCATAGGAATGCTTTATTCAATGCTTTCCTATGGGGATTCCGGCAACACTGGAGGTCCTCATGCATAGTGTGAGGACGTCCAGCTTCATTTAAAACACTTTTCGTGTTCTAAGAAGTTGGACGTCCCTCTAGTGTCTGTCTGATAGACAGCCACTAGAGGAGGACTTAGCCCTGCAAGGTAATTATTGCAGTTCATAAAAACTGCAATAATTACACTTGCAGGGTTAAAGGTGATGGGAGTTGGCACCCAGACCACTCCAATGGGCAGACATGGTCTGGGTGCCTGGAGTGTCTCTTTAAATTTTGTATTGTTAATTTTCTTTAAGTGTTAGTGTTGTGTCCCCTGATTACGGCCTTATTATGATTTCAAATCAACAATTGGTTGTTTTCATACCTTTTCATTCATTCTCCACACTCCTGTAACCCTAGATAGGTAATGTTTTGCTAGTGTTAAAAAACACTCCACTACCCAATTAAAAATAAGTAAATACATTTAGTAGATATACCCCAAATATAAACATGCATGCATTTCATTATGCATTTTGTCATTGATGTTTTCTCCTAAAAGTTCATAATTTGTCTTTAAAGGCATCCACACATTGTTGGTTCAATATGTACGCTAGGTTACAGTTAGTCCTACTGTGTGTTTTTTTATTATTCTTCTATATATTTGTTTTTAATAATAATAATTAGTTGCGTTCCATAAGCTCAATCTATCTGGTAATACCCCTCAATTTCTTCAGATATTTTACTTCTTGCAGCAAAAATACTGCTGTACTTAATGTCATGTCTAGGGTCAGGGATAGTCAACATTTGGCACTCCAGATGTTGTGGACTACATCGCCCATAATGCTCTTACAGCCATAATGCTTTGTTTGTTTTCAGGATAGATGTAGTTCACAACATCTTGAGTGTCAAAGGTTGCCTACCCCTGTTTTAGGGTGAAATAATTAATGTATATTTTTTTAAATAGAATGGTTTTGGGGCTAGATTTGTGACTAAATTTACCCTGAAACTGCCTCCTTACCAATAATTGCAATGAGTGAGAAAGAGACGTGACGACACCCGTTGCTCATTGACAAAGATGTAAAAGGGGAGGCTGGAAGTATTTATTGCCGCAAATTGGAGCCCATAGAAATATAGATAAACCTCTTGATCATTGTCTTATACAGTGAGTAATCTTTATAAAGAGCGTCTATCTCTATAATAGGCTTGAAGCCTCCCTTCTCACTTGCAGTCATACAATTACTAATGCTGTTTGTCTATCATTTCCATGCATTGCTATCTCAGAGTGATTACATTTTCGGAAATAAAGGGTAAGTGGTTGATACCAATGGTCCTAGTCCCAGATTTGTCAGTATCATTGTTTATCAGCAAACTAGTATATTTTTATGCTACAATCTATATGCACTGTGACATGCCAGGAGAGTCACTTATCCACTAACGAAATTTTTTGACTGTCACTGAAATGTCACTCATTGTGAATGAGTTCAAGTATAAAAGGTGTAAAATCTACAGGCAACTGTATAGGATCTCAAGAGCAGGTGACCCCCACTTCACTTTTATCAGATCAGCAATCTCTACAGATCCTCTATATAAACACTATACCATCTTTCAACTTTAAACCCACAGGAGCCTCTGTGTCCGCATCCGTAATCTTACCTAACAAAGAGATAAGCTTTTTTAATATATAAAGAAGGAAAGTTGTATATTGTGAATGTATGTTTGGCTGTTGAGTTTTATTAGAAATGAGCAGGTATGCTTTTGAACTTATTACATGTTTTTATTTCCTTCGTTTTCCTATCTAACACACAGTCAGATCATAATACACTTGGCATTTGCATTTATTGGCCTTATTCTTGCAGCTGTGAAAAGTTAATGCATGTGGTTGATATTCTGGACTAGTATATGTGAGATCATCACAGCAGCAAAAACATTTTCATAGATATTAAAATATGTCACTTTGGTGTTATACTTTCAATGCATTTTTTACGTATTATGGTGAAAAATACCTAATTGTGTAACAAAATAAAAAACAAGAAAGGAAAATGGAATGGAAAGGGAAATGTCATTTATAGCATTGAATAAAACATTTAAATTACATTCATGAGATGCTTAATTTTCTTTTAAACTTACATACATTTCATTTATAAGATATAGCAAGTGGCATCGCAATTGAGATCAGCCATGGCAAAGTCAGGGCAAGGACTGCAAATGAGGAGGAGACACAGACAACAATTTCACTCCAGCTTTTCTCCTATTCTTTTAGTTAGCCATTGTAAGATATAACTGTCATTAATAGATCTCGCCAGCAGTCATATTGGAACAAGTCAAAATTCAAACCAACAAATAACAATATGCTGAATATTTTCCATATGCTAACAGTTACGAGTAAGCATTGTTAACAACTAAAGGACACATGACGGAAATATTCCGTCATGATTCCCTTTTATTCCTGAAGTTGTGTCCTTAAGGTGTTGATAACTGAACCTTGTTGTTATTCAATTATTGCGCTAACAGTGTGAAACAGTGTGAGTTTTGTTTGTCGATTTGTATTGTACTACTAATAATAAATACCCAATATATATTTTGAAGGGAAAACACAAAATTTTTTTAACTTTTTGAAATTTTGTAAGCGTTTTCCGTTTACACCCACATTTTTATTTTTATCAAACATCCACTTTTCATCTCATATACACTCTTTCCTTTACAAACCCTATCCCTGTTCTCTTTCCTTCTTACTTTCTGTTCCTAATAGTCCCTCTTATTTTCTGAGACCACTATATTTTACATTAACACCTTCTCCTTATTACACTCACCTTTTTAACTGGTTTTGTTTCACAAATCCTGAAACCGGACTTTTCTTTCCCAGCTCTTCTCATTATCTTTCCCCAGATATTCTTCATCTTTAGCCCTTTTCCACCCAGATTACCATTTCTTTCTACGGACACCCTTTATATAGATTATATTATTGAATAAAAATTTTTTTTTAAAAAACACCTATTATTTGCCTTTACTATTATTTCATGTGATGCTCCATTTTCTTTTAAATGCAGATTACATATTGGCATTTAACATCAGAATTTAATTCATGCCACATAGCCATGGCACACAATGCATTAGAGAAGGGCAGAGCTTATAGCATTAATATACAAGAAGCTAAGCTGGAACTGTATAGCAAGGTAAAGTAGTTTGTATTTCTACATTTCATGTTATTGTTTAGTCCTCATAAACACATATTTGTTAAATATAGGATATATGTTATATCCCCTTCAACTTACAGAAATACAGTATTAACATTATAAAGTAGGAGAAGCCATAAAGCTCCACTGGGTTCCCATACGTCACTGTAGTATGCACTTTATTTGTCCTGCAAATGGCCAGCCCTTTAACTCAAACTACATGTTGGCCCATTATCTATGTATGTTCAACAACTTGTTTTCTACATTAAAGCTTACATAATATTGATGAAAACAATTCTAGAATTTAAGATATAACTAATAAAGTGTTGAGCTAGTACACCTTTGTCCCATTATGTCATTCTTATATTGTTAGATCTTTTCATGTAACTTTCCCCTTATTATCATCTCTTCTATCTAATTACATTCACAAAACTCAGCCCAGAGATGGTGACTGGAGAACAATGTAAATGTTTGTAACGGATCACCAGGCACCCCGACTGGGTACCTCCGTTGAAGGATGCTCCTAGCACATTCCTGAGGGATCCAAGCACTCTAGCCGACACCATAACCACCGTGGACTCCTTCAGAGAACAGGACAGGAACAAGCTCTTACAAGAGCTTAGCAGTGAATATAGCAAGAGAGTATGCAGAGCATAGCAATCCCTTGTAGCAGATTCCCCCAATCAGAGACGGCACTCCAAATTGAGGGTGAAGTAGAACTGACTGCACTGGCACATACAGCCTCTTTTATTCACAATCCACAAACATAGTACTGCCCACAGGGTTTTGAAATACAACCAATCAATCCGTACAATACACACAGACACTCCCACACAAAATCCTCCCCCAGTGGTGTACATACCAGGGTCCACCAAGGGGCCCGGCCGCCCCTGCGACCCGGTGTGTACCCACTGGGCCAGCCTCTTCCCTGGGGGGCCCAGGAGCGGACCACCCCAGGGCCCCCCGAGGCTGGCCCTGCTGACCCCCGGCAGGCGGGCGCGCGAGGGAGCACTCACTGCTTCCTCTTCAGCTCCCTCGCGCCCCGCACTGATACCGGAGCCGGAAGATGACTTCATCTTCCGGCGCCGGCATCCATACGCGGCGCGTGAGGGAGCTGAAGAGGAAGCAGTGAGTGCTCCCTCGCGCGGCCACCCGCCCAGGAGCCCAGCAGCACCACTGGACCCCAGGGAATCCCCCCAGCACTCCAAAAGGTAAGGAGGCTGGGGGGATTACATTTAAAACGTGTTAGTGTGAGTGTTAGTGTGAGTGTTAGAGTGAGTGTTAGTGTGAGTGTGTGTGTGTCTGCTAGTGAGTGTTAGAGTGTGTGAGTGTTAGAGTGAGTGTGAGTGTGTGTGTGTCTGCTAGTGAGTGTTAGAGTGTGTGTGAGTGTTAGAGTGTGTGAGTGTTAGAGTGAGTGTGAGTGTTAGAGTGAGTGTTAGTGTGAGTGTGTGTGTGTCTGCTAGTGAGTGTTAGAATGTGTGTTAGAGTGAGTGAGTGTGTCTGCTAGTGAGTGTCAGTGAGTGTGATTGTGTCTGCTAGTGAGTGTCAGTGAGTGTTAGAGTGAGTATTTGAGTGAGTGAGTGTGTCTGCTAGTGAGTGCCAGTGAGTGTTACTGTGTGTGTCTTACTGAGTGTGTGTGTTAGTGAGTCTGTTTGATGTCTGTTAGTGAGTGTGTGTTTGTCAATGAGAGTGTATGTTTTGTGAGTGTGTATGTATGTCTGTCGCTGAGTGTGTCTGTCAGTAAATGTGTGTGTCTGTTAGCTAGTGTGTATGCGTCTGTAAGTGAGAGTGTGTGTCTCTTCAGCACTTACCTTTCTCCAGTGCCGGACTCCCTTGGCGCTGGGGATCCCTCAGCCTCTCAGCTCCGAATGCGACCGCGCACGCATCCAAACCGCCCATAGGAAAGCATTACTCAATGCTTTCCTATGGACGTTCAGTGTGCTCCTCTAGCGGCTGTCAGTGAAACAGCCACTAGAGGCTGGATTAACCCTCAGTGAAACATAGCAGTTTCTCTGAAACTGCTATGTTTTCAGCTGCAGGGTTAAAACTAGAGGGACCTGGCACCCAGACCACTTCATTGAGCTGATGTGATCTGGGTGTCTGTAGTGGTCCTTTAAGTATGTGTGCATCTGCATGCACTGGCGTACATACCGCGGTCGCAGGGGTCGCAACCCTGTGACCCCTGCGACCAGGTGCCCACCGCCATGTGTTGCGGCCCAGCCCGCGCGCGGGGGGGGCCCACGGATCAATTTTCGCACCGGGGCCCCATGGGTCATGTGTACGCCACTGTCCTCCCCTCTGCCTGTGATATGATTACTGAACACAATGCTTAATATAATTATCACAGGCAGAGAAATACAGTATTATAAAACATATCACAGGGACCCCAAAAACATGCAATAACCCCATAAAAAGTATATCATTGGAACCGGGGGATCTGGGTGAACCACATATCCAAAATTCACCCAGATCCGTTCAGTACTTTGGAAGATACAGCTCAGTGCAGATTCCGCAGAACATATACAGGCTATATGAAAAATAATTACTGTATAATGTGCCCCCTGTTGTATAGTTTAAAACTACTGCACAATGTCTTTGTGCACCAAATACCGGCGAGATGGCACCATGTAGTAAAGTCCAAACAGTGTCTGTAAGTTAAAATGGCCGCCATCCATTGTTCTCACCATGTGATTCATCCATTGTTCTCACCATGTGCCTCTGATACATGAAATGGTGGCCACAGTATGTCCCCAGATGGGCCAGCAGCAGCACAATACAAATCCATTATGCCCAAATCATGTCTTTAAAGGGCAATACATCCCAGGGGCCATAGTCACATGGCAGGAGGCTGGCAATCAGTCTTCTCCAATGCCCAGTGGTGAGGTTGGTTTCGCCACAATGTTATCTTGTGCTAGTGAAAAACACCAGCCCTTGGTCCTCATAAAGATCAGGGCATAGTCATACAGTCAAATCTATGTGTTTGAAAACTATTTTTTGGTTCCATACTCAAACATTGCAAAATAAGAGAAAGCTTTAAGTTTTTTTTATTAAGAGTGTATATACAAACAGAAACATAAATAACAGTACACAAACTACAACTGTTTTTTTTTTTTTTAAATATTAAGTTCTGCTATTTAAGGGTACCAAAAATAACTGGAAAAATGTGCATAATCTTAAATAAAGGTTTCATATATGGAACATGGAGACAAATTCTTCATATTTGACTACCTGATGTTTTAGACTTATGGATGTCACCTTACATTCGGTGTCTTTCTTGGTGATGGTTTGCCAGACTTATGCTACAGTAATCTTCAGCTCCTGTTCCTTTTGGGTCACTTTAGTTGTGTCTTCAATGAGGAAAACACAGACTCAGCTAACATGTGGTTGGATGATTGATAGTCAGACACAGTCAATGTATAGCCTTTCCTGGATGCTTAAGCAACATGTATGCTACTGGCCTGTTCAAACATGACATGCCTCCCAATAGACTTGGTTTTTATTGTTTAATCTAAGCTGATAAAATGTTTCTGGAGGCCTTAGAGTTCATCCTGGTGCTGCTGCGAGAAGCCATATAAAAAAAAAAATGACATTGAGTCATTTATAGTCTCTAACACATCCATGACCCATAACATTACCCTCAACATATTTGATAGATCTCATCACACATTCGTTTTTACTTTACCAAGGTACAAACAAACTTCATTCTCAACTGTCCATAACACATATCCCTGTATGCATTGGATCAAGTGCATGTCATTCCTTTCATACTTTCTTTTCATAATATTCACCAATGGGCTGCATCTTGAAGTAACACCTCTATAATTTAGCAATTGTGTTTATATCTCTAATGTTATGTTAGCATAGGAGTTGTTTTCTAAAACGTCTATGCCTTCTATACAGTCTTTAGAGGATCCTTGATCTGTCTGACATTTGAAAAGGGTTTCTACCTTCACAACCACAAGTATTTTCCCATCAGCTACAGTGAATTCCACATTCTAACACTGCAGAGTCCATTTTGTTCTACTCAGTGGTTTTGCTATGTCTCTGATCAATTTGTATACATTTCTAGCAACATCATAGAAATCTTAACTGATATGCTCCTCGCGTTACGATACAATACACAATGGGCCAAGTTTGATTAATTTTTGTCTCCTAAAATTGAAGAACTATACATACACTAAGCTGTTATTTGTACATGATTTATGGTTTATGAACACAAAACACCCTCAATTTAAAGGAGACAGCCTGCACTTTAATTGTGCCACTGTCAAAATACTCATAGACTCTGCTGCAAATAATTTTTATTGTTGAATTAGTTTAGTCTGAAAATCTCACATTATATCTCATACGTATTACAATTTCACGTGTTACAGCTCTTTGTGAATCAAAATCAATAGATCTCTCTGGTGGTGGAACTAGAGAGAGCCCTGGTTCAATAATTTTTTGGAGCCCCCATATTGCAAGGATGTCCAAAAGATAGATGCTCATCTGTTGTACAACTCCCACAATGTTTTGTCAGCTGACACACACTGGCACACCTCCAGATACACAGACACATAGATACACACACCGACACACATACAGACACAAACACTGAGACACATACAGATACACAGATACACAGATACACTGGTACAGTCAAGCTGATACTCATAGAGATACACAGACACACAGGCACACACTGACATATATGCAAATACACAGACACACTCACACAGGTATAGATACACATACACACAAATACACACATGCATATACACAGATACACACACTGACACACATAGAGATAGAAACACTGACAGATACATAGATACAAAGACGCTCACGGTGACATTCATACAGGTACACTGATACGCGTAGATATACACAGGGGCACACAATTACATACATGCAGATACACAGATACATGCACAGATACACAAACTGACACTCATACAGATACACAGACATATGGGGGCACACACATGTGTCAAAATGTAAATTTTTTAGCCACAGTCCTGTTTCCTACCATTTGGGTACAAGAGCGTGGCTTCTGCTGGCTGAGGTTGTTGGAAGTTAGGAGCTGGCTCTCCTATTCTGTGCTCACTCCTGGCTGTCCTCTCTTCTTCCTATATGGCTCTGTATCAGGGAGAAATTTACCAGCTCTCACTTCCTCCTAGCACTGGCAGCCATGATTAAAGGGGCAGGATCTTGCTGTTCAGGTGCCGCAGCGCATGACAACACCCCTAAGGATACATTGCCATCAGGTGGCTCTAGTTGCATAGGTCACCTCATTCATCCCCTCAGCATGTGCATGATTTAAAAAAAGACAGTTGCCTTGCCACCTCTCGGGCTCCATATCTAAAAACTAGATCCCTGCCAGGCTTACTTAATGGTAGCACATTTAAAAAATATATATCTCACACAATGGAATATGTATTTTCTTCCAGGTGATGAGGAAGATCTGATCATGTGGAGAAGTATATTTTATTTCCTGGCAGAGCTTTGATTTTGTGTGAGAATTTTACTAATGTTGGTGTTTTGGGTTTGTTTTGAATCTCCTTGTAATACATAATTCCCAACACTGGGAGGTAAGAAACACAAGAAAGGTGGGCAGGCCTAAAAGCATGCCAATTACACCACATGGGTGGTGAGAGCCTCCAAAAGAAAGGTGCATGTCAGTCTGGGTGACAGCCTCTCTGCCTGGCCACACACAGTGCAGACCTTGCACAGAGTGCTGCTGAAGTGCTGCATGGTCCTAAGGTCCTGAGCATAGAATGAGTGTGTCCAATGTGAGTGCTTGGGATAGTTCCCTGGTGTCCTCAGATGTGGTACATCAAGAAACCAACCAAAGATGGTGGTCTAGGAGCTCGGAATCAGACAATCTTTCCAGATCAGGCACCGTTTGGAGGTATCTAATCAATTCTGATTAGTGATGAATTCTAGTGTAAATAACAGTCTTATTATTATGTTTAATATAAATTGATAGAAATTAATAGAATAGATGTTTATACTTTTTTTAATGTAATTAAGGTCCAAGTGATTTGAATTTCAAAATAATGATCTATGATCTATGAAGATGTTAATGGTCCAATGAATGTATAATGTCCTGAGGTTATTATGCTTCTGTTAAATCTAATGACAATGCTTCATATGTAGGTGCTTCTAATGCTTCTAATGCATCATATGTAGGTAGCACATAGATAGTACACCACATTGCTCATGTCCATGTATACCAGCTATACAATATCATGTGATTTAAATGATACACACTAAATTAGTTTGGGCTTCCTTGCTACAATTTCATTACAGCAAAACTGAGGCAACATCAATTCATATTGTCACATCAAACATGTTGCTGAAAAAATAATCACAGAGATGTCACTCATCCAAAACAGCTTATTCTATATATATATATAGATATATCCAAAATGTCAAGCTCGAGGATAAAAAAAAAAAGCAATATCTAAAGAAAACAATGATAAGTATTACTCCCTAATTAAACCTCCGTGAATTGCTGCAGGCATCATGCAACTGGTAAGAAACTATACTACTCTGCATGTAATATCCGTAAATAAATGTTAGGCAGTTCCTTAGAACACTCAGACCTTTGTAGCATAGAAGGGAACGAAACGATAAAAACATTTTGAGGCAAAATACAGATGATCCGCGAGTGACATTGATACATGGTAAATATACAGTCCTGCACCGTGATAGAAATGGTCCAATCCTTAATCTGGAAAAGTTTTCATACTCTGAAAAAGTAAAAGAGGAAACTTAGATTACACAAAATAAAGCAGCAACGTCTAAAAAAGAGAGGTTGAGAAATTTAGAAATGTGAACTGTTCAGGAACAACTGTTACTTGACACTTGTATAGTAAGTACGTAGTGTTGTCTACACTTGCTGATGTAGAAAAAACATCAACCATGCCATTCCAACAAAGAGCAAGTCATTTATTGTTCCAGTATAAATACCAATCTGGATACTGCACTCTCCTGGATCCCAGGGTGCAACCGGGCCTGAGGTTGGCCAACCCTCACAATGTGAGTTGCAAAAAAGTAATGATGGTCCAGGCACTCAGGTTCAATCCAGTGGGCAGATTTATTGGAGCTAAGTAGAAACAACATTTCAGCCCACAACAGGGCCTTTGTCAAGCTTGACAAAGGCCCTGTTGTGGGCCAAAATGTTGTTTCTACTTTGCTCCAATAAATCTGCCCACTGGATTGAACTTGAGTGCCTGGACCATCATTACTTTTTTTTTTTGCAAATTAAGTGTCCTGCATGGGAAGACAGTGTTTACACTAATATTATATATATTATTTATTTGCCTTGTAGGGTGTGAATTAAATCTGTTGAAAATCATTCACCACCAGATTCTGTTTTAATATTTTCAAAGAAGGGACAAAACTGTTTGTATTAGCAGCCAATTGAATTTTATTTGTGTTGATTTTTTCGTTTTATTTGCTTCTAGCAGACATGTTATTTCATTTTGTCTCCAGGTAATACAATGCCCTTTTTCTGTGTTTTCTGCTATTCAAGGGACAGTAGGGAGCCATGTTAACCATTAATGCAAAGCATCAGTAAGTCTGATGACTATTTACACTATGTACTTCACATTTTCCCTCACAATCATTGTTGATTGGGGATGCTACACTGCTTGACCATTCTGGATCATGTGTTTAAGGTGAGATCAGAACAATGTTGTCATTGCTTGATATATAAGAAAATAAAAATCACTATTCAGACAAAAAATAACTTTTCTAGAATTGTTTTTTTTTATCAAAATACATGCTTAAAATTATAAGCCAATAGTCAAATGTAGCAATTTTGTACAAGTTTATATTAAACTTACTAGTAGTTTAATGTGTTGACATTACTTTTTATTGTATTTATACCATAAAATATATCTATTAATTTAATACTTAGACTTGTAATATATTTCTTTGTTGTGATTGTCCTTTTTTTTTTTTGTAAATATGGCCACTTTACAAGGCACTTTTTTACATCGTAATGTTTTACATTTCATAAATATTTGCATTATCTTTTTTAACTTGTTCTTTATTGAGTTCTTTGTAATATTAAGACAACAACAACATAACAGAAATATAACGTTACAAGATACAGTGTTTTATTTTTTTATATTTCAGTTACAAAATTGTTCCACAGATCTAATGTATGCGTTTTCCACATTGTTATGAAAACCACCTCTATTTCATTGTTAAATATCATGTTTAGTATTGCATAGCATATACTGACAGATGCAACAATTAATATTGTGAAATACAAGAACAATCCATCAACAATTCTAGCAACACAATAACACTAAGAGGGTTATTCACTCCTGTTACGGTACCTCCAGGAGTAAAATGTCCAAACCGCCGTTTAGCGAGTATTCCCCGTTCGCAATAATGTGGTCGGGTAGCGGGGATACTGAAACCATGCGAACCGCCAGCCAGGGAACACTCCAAACTCCCGAACGGTACCTGTACGGCTAATTCCCTTCTCGAGCGGTAAATCCACGAACGGCAAGTAGTAACCGAACGACAATAACTCCCAAGCGGCAAATAATCCAAATAAGTAGTCGCTAGCCGCCGGTAACCAAATCCCCCCAATAACGAGACCAAGCTCCGCTTTGAGGGTAAAACACGAACTGATTTACTGTGGGCTACCTGCCCGGTATTTATGCAGGTCTCCCACTTGGTGGACACTCCCCTAGGGGACCAAATGGGAGACTGAAATCACAGAAGGACATGGGGACATTTTGGACATACATCCCCACAATATTCCCAGCATGCATCACAGTTCCCTCCCCTCTGCTCAAGGGATAATTGGGAAGTAACTCAATTATCTCCCCGAGCAGAGGCAATCGCCATTTTAAACACAAGTCACAAAACCACATGAAAATCCATAACTTCATAACTGCCGAACATATTACATTCGTATTGCATATCCCCAGATAGCCTGGATCTGAGTGCACATTATTGGAGAATAGCGCTCAGATCCCATTCGCACAGTTCAATCGCCATGGAGTCAAAGTCTCTTTCAGTTCTTCGGTATGCGATTGACTCCATGGGACGGCTATCTGGGTTAAGTCCATTCGTGTGGTTGAATCTCCCGAACGGCTGGCATTCGTATACTTTTGTCGATTGAGAAGGGGAGGTCGACGGCTTCAGCGGTGTTCGGCTGAAAAAGTGTCCGTTTTCAGATCCATGAAATAATCGTCGAACACCGCTGGTCGTTCGCATGGACAAGATGGCCGCCGCCTCGTGGTCGACATACGAACGACGACCACCCGGCATTCGGTTTTAATTGAGAAGTGTCTGTGGTTAACCGCAACGTTCTAATTGGGATCAATAGGTTAACCAGCAGCACACTTCTCTTCTGGGTGGCCGTCCGTTCGGTAGTTCCGTTCGACAAAACCGACATTCCCTTGAATAAAGCATACGAATGGGGAAATTCATGTAACCAGCAAAACAGGCGAACAAAGCATTTGTAATCCAGACAGATGGGTCTGTCACACGGCTCCCCCCTTGTGGAACACTCCGGCAGACCCGGCTTGACCCTTTGGCGGGTCAACTTGGGGATGACCGGACTGGGAAGAAGTAGGGACGTCTGTTTGCCGGGACAACCCATCCGCGTTCCCATTCTGCTTACCGGGTCGGTAGCTGATGGTGAAGTTGTAAGGCTGTAGTGCCAAACTCCACCTCAGCAGTCTGCCATTGTCTCCTGAGACCCGGTTAAGCCAGACAAGGGGGTTATGGTCCGTAATAAGGGAGAATTCTTGTCCGTATAAATAAGGGCTCAATTTCTTCAGTGCCCAGACCAGGGCTAAACACTCTTTCTCCACTGCCGCATAACTTACTTCCCGGGGTAGTAACTTTCTGCTTAAGTATGCGACAGGGTGCTCTCCTCCATCTTCCCCGACCTGGCTTAGCACAGCCCCCAGTCCATACATGGAAGCATCTGTATGTACAAGAAAACGTTTGTTAGGGACTGGGGCAGCCAGGACAGGAGCATTAACAAGAGCCTGCTTAAGTGCTTGAAACGCGGCTTCACAAGCTGGAGACCACAGGACCTGCTTAGGCAAATTCTTCTTAGTCAGGTCCGTCAAGGGCTTAGCAACCATACTGTAGTCAGGGACAAAACGTCGGTAATACCCTGCCGTCCCCAAGAAGGCCAGCACTTGGGTTTTGGTGATAGGTGTGGGCCAGTTAGCCACCGCCGCTACCTTAGCTGGCTCCGGTCTCTGGCTCCCACAGCCTACTCTGTGACCCAAGTACTGTACTTCTGCCATGCCTAGATGGCACTTGTCTGGCTTCAAGGTCAGGCCTGCGGCCCGAATCTTGTCCAGCACCACCCCCACGTGTACTAAATGGTCTTCCCAGGACTCACTGTAGACCGCAATGTCACCCAGGTATGCACATGCAAAATCCTGGAAGCCATCGAGGAGCCTATCCACCATACGCTGGAACGTAGCCGGAGCATTCTTCATCCCAAATGGCATAACCTTAAACTGGTACAGGCCAAATGGGGTGACGAATGCCGACTTAGGGATAGCATCCTCGGCCAGGGGGATCTGCCAATAACCTTTACACAGGTCAATGGTGGTCAAGTAGCGCCCCCTGGCAATGCGGTCTAATAACTCGTCTACCCGGGGCATAGGGTAGGCGTCAGTGGTGGTCCGCTCGTTGAGCCGCCTGTAGTCCACACAGAACCGGGTGGTCCCATCTTTCTTAGGCACCAGAACTACAGGCGAGGCCCAAGGACTGTCTGAGTGTTCGATAACCCCCAGCCTGGTCATCTCCTGTATCTCCGTCCGCATTCCTTCTCGGACTGCTTCAGGGATGCGGTATGGGGGTTGTCGTAGGGGGTTCTGTCCGGGTGTCTCGACCTTGTGTACAGCTAGGGTAGTGTACCCGGGTTCTTGGGAGAACGTCGCCTGCTTCTCCCACAGTAACTGTCTCGCCTGTACCTTCTCCGCCGGGTTTAGCCGGTCCCCCAGCTGTACAAGACTAGTAAGGTCTGTCTGGGGATCCCTCTCTAACAAGTCAGGTAAAGGTAAGTTCTCGGAGTCGTCAGTAGCTGGGGCACATACTGCCGCAACATCCTCTGGTCGTTCCTGATACTCCTTCAGCATGTTCACATGGAAGGATCGCTGAATCCTTTCATCTGAACAGCTGGCTATAAGGTAGGTAGTATCACACACCTGAGCTAACACTTTATAGGGGCCCTGCCAAGATGCTTGCATCTTGTTTGTCTTCACAGGCTTGAGTACCAGAACCTTCTGCCCAACCTGGAAGACCCGCTGTCGGGCACCCCGATCGTACCACCGTTTCTGTCTCCCCTGGGCCGCCTGGAGATTCTCCCTGACCATCAGGGATAGTTTCTCCATGCGGTCCCGGAGTTCCAGGACATATGGTACTATGGGAGTCCCTTCTTGCTCTGTCTCCCCCTCCCAGTGTCCTCTAATGAGATCTAGGGGTCCACGGACCCTTCTCCCATAGAGTAACTCAAAGGGGGAGAACCCAGTAGATTCCTGGGGCACCTCTCTGTATGCAAATAGCAGATGAGGCAGGAATCGCTCCCAATCTCTGCAAGTGTCAGTAAAGGTCCTCAACCTCTGTTTGAGGGTGCTATTAAATCGCTCGCAGAGACCGTTAGTCTGTGGGTGATACAGTGAGCTAAGCAGAGGTTTAATACCGCACACCTTCCACAGCTGCTGGGTAAGCACAGCGGTGAACTGGGTTCCCTGATCGGAGAGAATCTCCTGAGGGAACCCGACCCTAGTGAAGATTTTAACCAGGGCATCAGCAACCGTCTCTGCCTCTATATTAGACAGCGCTACTGCCTCTGGATAACGTGTGGCATAGTCCACCACGGTGAGAATATACTTCTTACCTGATGGGCTAGCCCTGGCCAGTGGACCCACAATGTCAACGGCTATGCGGGAAAAGGGTTCTCCAATGATAGGCATCGACTGAAGCCTAGCTTTTGGGTGATCCCCCCGCTTACCTACCCGTTGACAAGTGTCACACGTGCTACAGTAAACCTGCACATCTCGGTTAAAATTGGGCCAGAAGAAATTTTGTGTGATCCTATGAGCTGTGCGGCGGGAACCTAGATGGCCTGCTAATGGCACATCATGCCCAATCCGCAGAATCTCCTGCCGGTATTTTGCAGGCACCACTAGCTGTCGATTCTGCGGAGGGGTACTCGGCTTCTGGGACGGTTTCGGGATCCTGTATAGTCTATCCCCCACCCACTCGTAGTGCTCCCCATCTACTCCTTCTCCCCCAGAATCGGCCCTGGCCCTGTACTTGGCTAGCGTCGGGTCTTCCCTGGTTTCCTTCCCGTACATCTCTGGGGTATCCCAGCCTAAAGGGGCCTGGTCTAAGGTACAAGTCGGGGGAGAGAGTCTTACCTGGGTCTCAGCAGCAGGTGGGCCGGTCTCAGCGGCACGGGTCTGGGCACGGGTCGTGACAGCATCCACTTCAGCAGGACCCATGGGAGCGTAGGCGGAAACAAGGGGCGCCAAGTCATTGCCAAGGAGAACATCCGCTGGTAAGTCCTTCATGACCCCCACATTCACATGCCTAGCGCCCACTCCCCAATCCAAATGTACCCGGGCAACGGGCAGACGAAACACGGCACCCCCGGCTACTCGCACTGCGACCGTGTCCCCTGTATGTTGGGCTTCGGATATCAGGTGCTTCTGGAGCAAAGTCATGGTTGCCCCGGTATCCCGTAGACCACTGACCTCCTTCTCGTTGACTTTGACACACTGTCGGTGGTGCTGCCTGTTATCCCGGTGGGCAGCCTGAACGGGGTCTGCCTCATGCAGGATGCCCCAGCACTCCTCTTCCTCTACACAGTGAGCGGCTGGGGTGGGAGGTCGTGGATTGCCGCCGGCTGGTCTCCTCCAGGACTGGTTCTGGTTGGCGCTGTTCATCGGGCACTCGGGTCGCTTGTGCCCTAGTTGCTTGCACAGGTAGCACCGAATGGGTTGGGCATACTCCCGTGAATTGAACCGAGGTGGCTGTTGGTACGGGGCAGATGGAGGAGGTGCTGCTGGGCGATGCATTGGAGGCTGGTATAGGTTGGCTGCTGGTGGGGCTGTTGGCCTGTACTCCACTCTGGCGGGAGCCTTGCTGATGAGACTGTCCAGTTTGCGGGCATCAGTATACTCATCCGCCAGGCGAGCTGCTTCGTGCAGAGTGGAGGGTTTACGGTCCCTTACCCACTCCCTGACCCCTGCTGGCAATTTATCAAAGCAATGTTCCAAAAGAAACATCTGCAGCACCTCTTCTCCGGACACAGCCTGGCACCCCGCCATCCAGTGGGCGGCTGTGCGATGCACCTTACATGCCCATTCCACGTATGAGTCCCCAGAGGTCTTGACAGTGTCTCGGAACCTCCTCCGGTACGCCTCAGGTGTAACGGCATACCGGGAGAGTAAAGCTTCCCTGACGGCCACATAATCCCCAATCTCCTCATCAGGAATGGCCCGAAAAGCCTCGCTGGCCCGGCCTGATAACTTGCCGGACAATATAGTAACCCAGTCTTCCAGGGGTACCTTGTGCAGGGCACATTGCCGCTCAAAATCAGCAAGGTACCCATCAATCTCTCCTTCTGTTTCACTGAAGGCTTTAAACGCAGTAAATGGTACCTTTTTCCTATCTCCCGGGTTTGCTGTGACTGGGGCTGCTGCAGCACCGCTTTGGCGAAGCAGGTTGGCCTCCACAGCTGCCATGACCCGGTCACTGGTCTCTGTAGTCGGGTTGGGACCATAATGTGCCAGCCTGATTCTTACCGCCCGGTCAAAGCTTTCCTCCTCGGGGGTTCTGTCAGCTGCGCTGGGTCCATTGGTTCCCTCTGCCGCTGGTACTCCATCCATTTCCAGCAATAACGCAATAATATCCCTCTTCCTGAGGTTACTGGCTTGCCCCCCTCTTTGCTCCAATAAATCCTTTAGGGTAGCTCTCCTCAGGTTTTGGTATTGTAATTCCATTTAGTCCTGGTTGTAGTGGTCTCTTTGGGCGTTGAGGATCATCCCGTCGCTTGCCACCAGTTGTTACGGTACCTCCAGGAGTAAAATGTCCAAACCGCCGTTTAGCGAGTATTCCCCGTTCGCAATAATGTGGTCGGGTAGCGGGGATATTGAAACCATGCGAACCGCCAGCCAGGGAACACTCCAAACTCCCGAACGGTACCTGTACGGCTAATTCCCTTCTCGAGCGGTAAATCCACGAACGGCAAGTAGTAACCGAACGACAATAACTCCCAAGCGGCAAATAATCCAAATAAGTAGTCGCTAGCCGCCGGTAACCAAATCCCCCCAATAACGAGACCAAGAGACCAAGCTCCGCTTTGAGGGTAAAACACGAACTGATTTACTGTGGGCTACCTGCCCGGTATTTATGCAGGTCTCCCACTTGGTGGACACTCCCCTAGGGGACCAAATGGGAGACTGAAATCACAGAAGGACATGGGGACATTTTGGACATACATCCCCACAATATTCCCAGCATGCATCACAGTTCCCTCCCCTCTGCTCGAGGGATAATTGGGAAGTAACTCAATTATCTCCCCGAGCAGAGGCAATCGCCATTTTAAACACAAGTCACAAAACCACATGAAAATCCATAACTTCATAACTGCCGAACATATTACATTCGTATTGCATATCCCCAGATAGCCTGGATCTGAGTGCACATTATTGGAGAATAGCGCTCAGATCCCATTCGCACAGTTCAATCGCCATGGAGTCAAAGTCTCTTTCAGTTCTTCGGTATGCGATTGACTCCATGGGACGGCTATCTGGGTTAAGTCCATTCGTGTGGTTGAATCTCCCGAACGGCTGGCATTCGTATACTTTTGTCGATTGAGAAGGGGAGGTCGACGGCTTCAGCGGTGTTCGGCTGAAAAAGTGTCCGTTTTCAGATCCATGAAATAATCGTCGAACACCGCTGGTCGTTCGCATGGACAAAATGGCCGCCGCCTCGTGGTCGACATACGAACGACGACCACCCGGCATTCGGTTTTAATTGAGAAGTGTCTGTGGTTAACCGCAACGTTCTAATTGGGATCAATAGGTTAACCAGCAGCACACTTCTCTTCTGGGTGGCCGTCCGTTCGGTAGTTCCGTTCGACAAAACCGACATTCCCTTGAATAAAGCATACGAATGGGGAAATTCATGTAACCGGCAAAACAGGCGAACAAAGCATTTGTAATCCAGACAGATGGGTCTGTCACAACTCCCATTCATCATTGACCCCATGTGGGACACAATGTATACTTACAGTAGCACTGAAGCCTGTTAAACAGACTATAGGGCTGCTTCTTAGCTAGAGACTGATTGAGTTACCTGGGCATAAGATGTATTTTCATCTATGGATAGTCACTTTAGAGTATCTTTAAGGTTAAATGTGCTAGATTACGTGCAGAATTGTACATATTTCTTACAAAAATGATATAGGATATGCTTATATATATTCATTTCCTTTCCAGTATAAAAATCATTGTTGTATAAGTATTTTTCCATAAATTTTATATATGTTGATGTATTGTTTAATAATTGTTTTACTTAACAAATGTCAATCCTTATTTTTACATATGTTGACCTTTCCCTGCCACGTAATGTCACATGTCACTGATTAGTATAAACATCCTGCTATGCTTTGCACTATTTAGACTTTTAGACTTATTTGCAAAATTTCAGACATAGTTTACATTACAATTCTACTTTAAAATAGCGCTGTCATAGGGAAATTTATTTACATTTATTCGATAAAAATATCCCAAAATGAATTTATACGATTTCTATCAAACCGATATAATTATGGGGAGTTACCATAGGAACTACTCAATGAAAACATCTAAAACATCTGAATATATTAGCATCAATGTCTATTGTCCATCCATATGAAAACACTACTATAACAAGAAGCAGGCAAATGATGGCCAACTAGCCTCTTTGAATACAGCATGAGAAAGGACTGCGCATGTCCACCATAATGCCTAGTGTTGATGTTATTTGCAAAAACGAAAATCTTTGTTGTTTCAGTATTCCAAGTGACAAAGTGTAATAATAATGTACTCTAACATCTTAATTACAAAATTCCTAAATAATAAACATAGTTTTTATTTGAAACAATGGATGAATATTTACAATATAAAATTGGGACAATCCAGAAAATCTGCAGACTGCTGTTCAGGGATAGCTAAAGCTAAAATTGCACATATGTGAGATTCCATGGCATCCCTGTCTATTCTTCAAATCAGTGGTTCCCATCTTAGTTCTCCAAAAAACACAAACTGTGTTTTGAAAGTATCCTCAAAACAACAAAACTGGGTATGGGAACTGCTTCTTTAGATAACGCATAGCCCAAGGTAGCTCTCTATAGTTTTTGAGGGCCATGTTTATTGCACCGTGTAGAGGGTTCTCATCATTAAGACTAGATAGGTTCGACTCGGAATCCTATGATTAGACAGTTTCCTCTTCATGACTTTTGGAAAAACTCCCATATTATTTTATTATTTATATAGCGCCATCAGATTCAGTAGCGCTGTACAATGGGATATATAGGTATAACTCACAAACCAGCATCAGTAACTGAGCAATCAATGCTACCTTTGGCATTGACATTCGGACATTATCATGTGACAGTTGTCAAAGCAATCTCATTCCAAAAGTCACTAACCTGTATTCTGTTGGTAACACCACTAAAGGAAACATTATTGTCTTGAGAAACTGACCTTAAATCATCGTTTCATCATTAAAGAAGAAGTGACACTTCTTTACAAATTATACTAATGTATAAAACAGTGAAAAGCTATAAGCTATAACATGTGTAAATATTTTATTTTTTCATGTAACACTGCTCTTTTTTTGAAAGTTATACTAAAGCTTTTGCAAATTACATCACAACCCAGTTCAAAAGGAACCAGAGTACACAGTGCAAATTAGGAAAATAAAAAGTGATAGATTTCTACGTTAATTTTATTTTTCACTCAAATACATTGTACCTAAATACAAGGGATAATTAAACATTAAACACAAATATTAAAAATCGTGGAAAATATCAGTTCCCATTTAATATTGTGATGTCAAGCTTGACTGGCCAGTATAGCAATATTAGCATCAGCAAAAAAATCAAAATAATTAAAATTGCTCCTTCTGAAGTTTTCCACTATATTACATATTGAAGGTTATGGAGAGCCAGGTGCTCTGATTAAGTTATTCTGTTTCAGATGGACATTGCTTTGTGTGTGTTTCTTTAAATAACTTCAAAGTGGATGGTGCTATGCATGTATGTATATATTATGTCAGCAATTTGGAAATGTACCGGTATATTGTAGTAATATTGCTTATTTGTCATTAGATTGGTGATGAGTTGTTATTTAAAGTTGCTTATTCAAGCCATCTAAGATGTTTGTGATGTTCGTTCTGTTCATGTGTAAGCACTTACAAATATTTTAATGCATTGGTTATTTGTTAGAAAAGTATTTTCAGGTCAATGGAGTTCTCTAATTTGTTTATGGTCTTTTTAAAGTATTGCTAGCTCTAAAACTTGAGTTCTTAGCATAAGGTAAATGGCTACGTTTTACAGATACAATAATGGTAAATGTGCACTGCTGGCAAGTATTGGAACAGTGGGATTATAATTGTTTTGACATGGGTTAGGGTTGCCAGAATTGTCTTCCTAAAAATCGGGATAGGTATACATATTGGCTTGTGTCTCTTTTCAGTAACCCAGTCCCCTACTAGCAAATCTCTCCATTATCACAGCCTCAAATTGTGTCGCTTCCCTGGACTGCAGTCTCCCCATTGTGTCACTGACCTTTTATCCAAGTCTCTTAGTTCTCTCCCTTTTATCCTAGTCCTTAAATTGTACCTCTATCTCCTTTATGCCAGTTTACTAATATGTCTCTCCCCTTTTTTCTCTTCCCTTATCTTTGCTCCAGTTGAATCTCTCTCCTGTCTTCCCCATATCTCCTACACATTACCACACTTGTGTTCTGTGTCCTGTGCTAACTAATTAAATGAGCTGTTCTTGTGTCTGTCTTAATCTCACTGCCAACACTCAGTTCTTGTATATATGTAAAGGGGCTGGCCCTGAGTAAACAACTGTCTGAAGCAGAACTAGAGTTGACTTGGCTAGGCTGACTCTTCCTGCCCAGCAAATACTTTTAAGTAAGACAATACAATGTGGAAACCCAGAAAATCTAGAATGTTTATGCACCAGGAGGAGACATTTGTCCTGCCAGTACAATCTGGTATTTTTCTGTGTTGCAGGAAACGCTATGAATGGCAAATTGAAAGACAATAATATGTTAATAATCTGATATGGAATTGCACTTTCCTTATTAGTTCTTGGTCTACCTTGACTCTAACACATTCCATTCTGTTGTTCCAGTAAAGACTATTCTACACAGAGTCAGAGCATAACAACACATAGTAACATGGCAATCTAGGTGGAGAAACTATTTAAGTCTATCAAGTTGAGCATTGCTGCATTGACTCGAGAGAAGAAAAAAATGATTCTCCTTGCATTCATACTCGAATTATCATTATTATATTTTAGCAAGCCTCAATCTAGTCCCTACGGAATCATAAGGACTTCTTCAGAAAGTAAATGCCATAAGTTTATGCTTATTGTAAATAAAACTGTAGTATGCAAAACTATATTTGCTTAAATAAAAAAAATATATATATTTTTTTAGAAAAGGCACTGTTTAGTAGATGTATCCCAAATCAAAACATGCGTGTGTGAAAATGCAAAAAAACTAATTTTGGCCAGTGTTTGTGACTAAGTGGCTACTAAAAAAGACTGGACATACCCCATATTGAATACCCTGGGTTGTGTACTTGTGAGGTGTTGTACATGTGAGGTGTGATTCAGAGATTTATGACAGCTAACAGTGTTACAATGTCACTATTGATCATTTTTAAAAATATATATTTTGGAACAGCAATGTCCTACTTGTACTTATAGCACTTAGCAAAAAAAAAAAGCTAAGAACATGTTAACAATTTAGCATGGGTGTTTTTTGGTGGTTGTAGATGCGTAACAGATTTTGGGTGTCAAAGTTCGAAAAAGTGTGTTTTTTAAAAACATTTCAGCATATTTTATAATATTTTATAGTAAATTATATGATTTGATGAAAATAATGGTATCTTTAGAAAGTCCATTTAATGTAAAAAAAAAATGTATATAATATGTATGGGTACAGTAAATAAGTAAGAGGAAAATGACAGCTAAACACAAACACAGCAGAAATTTAAAAACAGCCTTGGTCCTTAACGGTAAAAAAAATAGAAAAACGGTCTGGTCACTAAGGGGTTAATAAAAAGACTTAATTATGTAAAAATATCATATAAATATATTTGTAGAATTTAAATATATATCATTTTTAAAAATTATTTATATTTATATATAGCTATATATATATATATATATATAGATAGATAGATGTATAGATAGACATATAGATATATACATATTAATATCAAAATACAGTAAGAACAAATTTAAACCAGTATATATTTTTTAAAATTTATTTTTATAATTTTTTTATTTCCCCCCCATTTTTTCAATTTATTTATTGATTATTTTACTTTATTTTATATATATATATATATATATATATATATATATAGCAAAAAATCCACAACTGCTTGGCACTCTCCTTACTAAAAGATGAATGAAAAACCAGCAAAATTGCCTAGGTGCAACCCGCGTTATAAATATATGTATGCAGACAGGGTGCACTCACAGGTCTTAAACAAGAACGACAATCAAATTATTAGGGTGAAAAAATCTTCATTATATCCGTGAACAAATCGACGTTTCGACCCCTAAGGGTCTTTCTCAAGATCTCGAGTAAGACCCTTAGGGGTCGAAACGTTGATTTGTTCACGGATATAATGAATATTTTTTCACCCTAATAATTTGATTGTCGTTCTTGTTTAAGACCTGTGAGTGCACCCCTGTCTGCATACATATATATATATATATATATATATATATATATACAGTTGCAAGAAAAAGTATGTGAACCCTTTGGAATGATATAGATTTCTGCACAAATTGGTCATAAAATGTGATCTGATCATCATCTAAGTCACAACAATAGACATTCACAGTCTGCTTAAACTAATAACACACAAAGAATGAAATGTTGCCATGTTTTTATTGAACACACTATTTAAACATTCACAGTGCAGGTGGAAAAAGTATGTGAACCCTTGGATTTAATAACTGGTTGAACCTCCTTTGGCAGCAATAATTTCAACCAAACGTTTCCTGTAGTTGCAGATCAGACGTGCACAACGGTCAGGAGTAATTCTTGACCATTCCTCTTTACAGAACTGTTTCAGTTCAGCAATATTCTTGGGATGTCTGGTGTGAATCGCTTTCTTGAGGTCATGCCACAGCATCTCAATCGGGTTGAGGTCAGGACTCTGACTGGGCCACTTCAGAAGGCGTATTTTCTTCTGTTTAAGCCATTCTGTTGTTGATTTACTTCTATGCTTTGGGTCATTGTCCTGTTGCAACACCCATCTTCTGTTGAGCTTCAGCTGGTAGACAGATGGCCTCAAGTTCTCCTGCAAAATGTCTTGATAAACTTGGGAATTTTTTTCCTTCGATGATAGCAATCCGTCCAGGCCCTGACGCAGCAAAGCAGCCCCAAACCATGATGCCCCCACCACCATACTTCACAGTTGGGATGAGGTTTTGATGTTGGTGTGCTGTGCCTTTTTTTCGCCACACATAGTGTTGTGTGTTTCTTCCCAACAACTCAACTTTGGTTTCATCTGCCCACAGAATATTTTGCCAGTACTGCTGTGGAACATTAAGGTGCTCTTGTGCAAACTGTAAACGTGCAGCAATTTTTTGTTTGGACAGCAGTGGCTTCCTCTGTGGTATCCCCCAATGAAATCCATTCTTGTTTAGTGTTTTACGTATTGTAGATTCGCTAACAGGGATGTTAGCATTTGCCAGTGACTTTTGTAAGTCTTTAGCTGACACTCTAGGATTCTTCTTCACCTCATTGAGCAGTCTGCGCTGTGCTCTTGCAGTCATCTTTACAGGACGGCCACTCCTAGGGAGAGTAGCAGCAGTGCTGAACTTTCTCCATTTATAGACAATTTGTCTTACCGTGGACTGATGAACAGCAAGGCTTTTGGAGATACTTTTATAACCCTTTCCAGCTTTATGCAAGTCAACAATTCTTAATCGTAGGTCTTCTGAGAGCTCTTTTGTGCGAGGCATCATTCACATCAGGCAATGCTTCTTGTGAAAAGCAAACCCAGAACTGGTGTGTGTTTTTTATAGGGCAGGGCAGCTGTAACCAACACCTCCAATCTCATCTCATTGATTGGACTCCAGTTGGCTGACATCTCACTCCAATTAGCTCTTGGAGATGTCATTAGTCTAGGGGTTCACATACTTTTTCCACCTGCACTGTGAATGTTTACATGGTGTGTTCAATAAAAACATGGCAACATTTCATTCTTTGTGTGTTATTAGTTTAAGCAGACTGTGATTGTCTATTGTTGTGACTTAGATGATAATCAGATCACATTTTATGACCAATTTGTGCAGAAATCCATATCATTCCAAAGGGTTCACATATTTTTTCTTGCAACTGTATATAAAATTAACATTTATTCTAAGTGTATTTTAAAATATATATATATATATATATATATAGCAAATAAACTGAGCACTGCACAGGAATTTTTAATGTGTAATGAAAAACTAAAAAAGTAAAATTATATATAAAAACGTATAATTATATATTAATATTAAAATACACTTAGAATAATGGTTTATGTATGTGTATATAAAAGTACGTATATCATATATATATATACACACACACACACACACACACACACACTTTTATTTACTTTATTAAACTTTTTAACAACAACTTTATTAATTTTTATTTTTTTTACAGGTATGAGAAGGACAGCCTGAGAGCACAGGCAGTCCCGCTGCGGGAACTGCATAAAACAGCTATTCCGGCAATGTGATCATGAGGACACCGCGATCACATGGCCCTGATGGGCCGGATCATGCATAGGGGGACTGCCTGAGCTCCCAGGCAGACCCCAGGATCACGACCGGCGGCGTGGGATCGTCGGGGACCCGGTATGTCCCCTGGATGGCGGGGACATTCTATGCCGCCCTCTGGCATTTAGATCCAACCTAAAAAGTACGGCATAGAACGCACGCCGTCCTTAAGGGGTTAAATTGGAAAAAATGTGACATACTCTTCACACATAAAAATTTTCAGCAAGCTTAAGTGCTTTAGGGGTCCAGAGAGTCCCTTTAATTCTGAGAAACCCTTGTTCTCATACATACCACCACAAAGTGTATAAATTAACCACATTACAGACCAAAAATATTACCATTTGTTAAAATACTTGGATTTTGAATATCCTTATATTTGAAAGCAAATGATGACGATATGTTATGCAGGATCTCCATGTAATACAGGGCAGAATGAAGTTATAGTATAACTAAGACAACAAATGCATGGGAATAAATGCACTAAGAGTAAGTATAAGTCACTAAAAGTCAGTCAAAATATGAATATATCGCTGAACACGGAATTGTGTTGAACTGGTTGAATATTGAACTGAAAACCTATATTGCAAAATTAAGTCCAAAGTAGCTGCTTTTGGTGAAACTTTACTTTACTCACAGTTGGCTATTTTTATCTAAAGTTTGCAATTTGGTTTGCAGTTCACTATAGTAAAATGTTAACTGAAAAACATCAATCTAATCAATTTGTATCACTTGCACTTTTCTGATTAAAATGACCTATATTTGTGAAATTTTCCATGCAAAAAATAATAATTGTAAGAGTTTATCACTAAAATATTGGATAGTAAATGTAATAGATTTTGTTACAAATATAACACTTATTTGTAATTAAATGTCATTCTTGAGTCAATTTCATTAATCCCGAGAATGACATCCTTTTATTTCAATGAATTAGTTATAAAATCTAGAGTTGTATTTATTGGCAATATCTGTTGGCAAATCGAAGCAAACTAAATATGTACTTGTTACCTACCACTACATGAAATATTAATACCGAAAACAAATTTTCCGTAAAAAAATCAATTTATTTTATTGCTCTCAAGAGTGCGTTGTGAGTATTAATGTGGTCATCCTAAACTTTAAAATATAATTATGCGGGAATATATCATTCAAAATATGTCGGTTGTTTTTTTTTTAGCAGCAGATAGTTTTTTTTTTCACCCATATTATAAAAGAGGCATGAAACAGAGATTCCTGCTGTAACCAAATGGTTAAACAGATTTCAGATTCCTCTACAGAATTATTGTTTTTTTTTTAGATCAGCAAGGTTAATCTCTATCACGATGAGCAAAAACAAAGTAGAAAACACAGAGATTACTAGTTGCCAGTAATGTGCCTTTGCTTGGTAAAACAGCATCATAACGACATCTTCTTAAACTGCTTGGCAGCCACTCAGCTCCAAATGCACAGATTGTATCCCCTCTGGTGACCTCTGTGGAATCTAGAACAACAGTTTGTATAGCTATCATAATTGGGAATTGAAGGTTTTGTACCTGTCTCATTATCAAAACATCCTTTGGTGTTAACCTCTTCTCTAGAGGTCTGGATCTCATTTATACCATGGCTCTGGCTCCTTCTTCTTTGCCCAACTGTTTGAGAAAAAAGAAATACAATTAGAACATTATTTAGAACATTGTGGAAAGTGAAAGTGATGTCTCTGGGTCTATTCTACAGTGCTTGGAATGCTAATTACGGCATCATCATTCAACACCCTACTTTTATATACATAGAATTGAAAGGATGTATAGAAGTATATACAGTTCAGTCTAGTTCTGATTCTTAACTCATGTTGCATACTATGATATTTCAATATGATTTTATATATAAGGTTTATCTGATTTATCTGAATGTAACAAACTATAAAGATAAACTTTTCAAAGTGACTGCCTATCACTCGTTCTTTATAATACCAATTATAGAAACAGTAAAAATACAGTAGACTACTCTGTATAGGGGGGCCCAATTTATTAGAAAATTTATGGCTAGATAGGAGATGAAAAAACAGGCTCATAAATGTTTGGCAATCAATCTAAATTGGAATATTTGGGACAGTATGGCAATTTATTCATTCTCATGCCTTTCGACCAGTAGGAGCACAGGAAAACACTTTAACACAATTTTAGTGTTTTTCAGAAGAAACTAGCTATGTTTGCTAATTCCTAGTTCAAATTCACCCCCAAACTTACCACGTTATCATCCTTGCTGACTTAGTTCCTCAAGTAAAATTGCTTCCTTACCTTACTTCTGGGTTGAAAAGAGTAAGCTTCACCAGGTAGATGGTAGCATTAGTAATTCCCAGTCCAGTAAAGCCAATCAAAGGTACCAGCTGTAGCAATTAAAGAAAAGTATTAAGACTTACCAATTAAAAAGTACTAATTGCATTTTAAACTTAAAATGTTCATGTATCACCCTCAGTTCCATGCAGTACTTTGCTCAACCTCACCATTTAGGTGAAAATAAACTTTGTTACTAAAATGAAAACTGTTGGGAATTCAAAGTGAATTTGACAAGGCCAAAACAGAAAATGTTCTCCAAATCAGCACCGCTTCCAGTTTGCCTTCTTTGGCCTTAAATTCGAAATTTACTTAGAATTTACTTTGAATTCCCAGCAATTTTTACTTTAGTAAACAATCCTGTTAAAGGGACAGTCTATGCAGCATAAGGCACTATAACTATGCCATCTAAATTATGTTGTTATGGTGCAAGGAGGTACCCGGATGCATTCTTTCCTTCAGAGGTTTTACAGTTTTTGAATGGTTTAACCCCAAAGTTGCTTCCAGCACTGATTTCAACTTTCCCCCTCACACCGGGGGAAATTTCTAGACACTTGTAATTCGTTTAGTTCCTAATGTCAATTCGGACAAATTTCGGGCAATTCGGACATTCGGATACTTCCGAATTTCCGAATTGGCGAAGTTCAGAATTGCCGAAGTTTCGAAATTGCTGAAGTGCCGAAGTTCCGGAGTGTCGAAGTGCCGAAGATCCGAAGCACAGAATTGCCGAAATACTAATATACCCAGTGGAAAAATGAAGAATGTTACAATGTATATCAGTTTAAAAAAAAGTATACAAACATAGCCAGGTTTCAGCTGTAAGCATTTGCAACACTTACAACAATCAAGTAACACATTCATATAAAATGTAAGTTACTTAGCCAGTCAATGGATGGGAATGAGTAAGTAGATAACTCCCTAATTCCCACAGTATTAGGGAGTTATCTACTAAAAGGCTGAAAGACCTAAATTGGTCTTTCAGCCAAATTTACTAATATTAAGTAAAGATTACTTAGTATTAGTAAATTCTGCACCTACTTGCTATACTGCGAGTATTGGCATGGCTGGTAAAAAAAAAAAAAAGAAGATTGACTCATAACAACACTCTGATTGGTTGATTGAAAGTAACCAATCAGAGAGTTATGAGTCAGTCAAATTACACAGCGTGGGAAAATTCCAAAGAACTTTCCCACACTGTGTAAAATGACACAGATCACTCTGATTGGCTGGATTTCAAGCTAACCAATCAGAGTGTTGTGACAGGTAAATGTAGAGACTTACCTGTCAGTCCCTTCATTTACCTGTTAGAGCACTCTTATTGGATTGCTTAAACCAACCAACCAGGGTGCTCTGAGCCTAATTGCATGGCAAGGCTTTATAAGCCTTCCCCCACCCTGGGGAGCTCAGTGTGCACGGTGCCCTCTATGGGTGAAGATGGATTACTTTTTTTGCGGTCAGGTTTTTTTTTTTTTATTTAAAGTGCAATGGTTATTATAGATTTTTATTTGGCCTTTTTTGTGGCTGAAAAAAGAAGATTTTAGAAAAAAGAAGACATCAAATGGTAAGTTTTTTTTTACAGGTACCTAGTTATTGGTCCCCCCTCACTATTTTTAGGGTGATGGGGCTAGGTAGGGGGTTCATTAATTTTTTTGTGAGGGGGTTAATAGGGGTTTGGGGACCCCTAGTCACCCAGGGGGGTTACAGTTTTTATTTAGGGCCCCCACCCACCACTCAGGGGTGGGGGCCAGGGGGAGGGCAATAGGTCCCCCCTTATTCTAATTTAGGGCCCCCACCCACCACTCAGGGGTGGGGGCCAGGGGGAGGACAATAGGTCCCCCATTATTCTAATTTAGGGCCCCCACCCACCGCTCAAGGGTGGGGGGAATGGGGGAGGACAATAGGTCCCCCCCCTTATTGGTATTTAGGGCCCACACCCACCGTTCAGGGATTAGAGAGGGATTAGAGAGGGGTTAGTGAGGGACAATAGGTTCCCCCCCCCTATTTTACTTTAGGGCCACCACCTACCGCTCAGGGGTGAGGGGCGGGGGGAGAACATGCCCCCACCTGCCGCTCAGAGGTTGGGCCAGGGGCAGGACAATAGGTCCCCCCCTTATTCTAATTTACGGCCCCCACCCGCTTCTCGGGGGTGGAGGCCAGGTGGGAGGACAATAGGTAGATATATAGAAGATATTTTAGCACACAAATTATATATAAACATTACAATATTCCTTCTTACAAACAATGGTATCAGTTCCTTGGTGAAGAACTAACACTTATTGTGCCCATTATTTTAACTGTTCTCTGTAACATGTTGTCACTTTATTCAATATCTTTGGTTCAACAGAAAATTCTTTAATTTTAAATCCGCATTCTCCACGAGCAGTAAGCAGACCTGGATATTGCCATCATCCAGCTGTTACTGGAGAACAATTCTCTCCTACAAAATAAATCTAGCTGTAGACGCTGAGATTTTTATGATAACAACAGCTGTACAGCCACTGGTTCATAAACTCTTGGTTATTCCATCTTATTGCCTGTCTTGAGAAAAATAGTACAAATTGCAAAGCTACTATTACTTTTTGTTAGTATGGTTGTGCAACGTCCTAATTAAAAAAAAATTTTTGTTCAATTTTTAAGTTTTTATTTTTAATCTATTATACAGTCTTAGGTATAGTCTTAATTTTAAATAAAATTGCAATAACTAATGGTAAACTACAAACAGTTGATAAATGTAAACACATGACACTCTTTTCAGTAGAGAAGCCATAGATATATTTACTAGACTTGGAGATTTGATCATTACAAACCCAAATTTATCCGAAATTGTGGCAAACTGGGTGATTGTACAAATTCACAATTCCTAAACTGCAATTTGGACTGATCAAAAAACAAACAACTTGATCAATGAATGAGCTTGTTTGTTTGATTCATCATATCAAATTCTGTCGGTGAGCCGAAAAAAGAGAAGATTAAGGGGAAAAGAAGATGATTGATAGCTAGGAGACAGCCACTAAAAGTTGATTTTATTCACAGATCAAGTGATCATTTTTTGTACCCTTTTGGTTTGTCTGATTTGTTTTCTCAAATCTTTTTCGTTTAGCGAAATTCAGAGGAACCAAACCGCCATCTGGCTTAAGTTTGGCTGTCCCAAAAATGTTCTTTTTTTCGGGCAAAGTTGTTCAGACTAAATTATGTTTGATCACTGAAGATGGGGCACCAGTGGTAAAATTTTCCCATCCAAATCTACAATTCTGAAACTTCTCTAGCTTTGAAATGATAGAAAATTTAAAGGATATTAAATTTATACAGAACCTTCCAATCTACAATATATTTTAAAACGTTTTTTGTTCCCAAAAATGACAAAGTTCTAACTACTGTTACTAGGGGAATCTCTTTTAGAGAATTACAACAGTCAAATGTGTGATGAGATAAAAAAAAAAGCTTAAATAAATACATAAGTTCAAACATGCAAAATGTGAAAAATAAATTGTCGATAAAAGAGTAACCAAAATTATAAATAGTGCAAAGATTGCAACAATAAAGGACTTAATGCATGTAAACTCTAATTTACCCTTTCTAATTAGAATCTGCTGTAGGCATTTACCTGTACAGTATTGAAGAGGAAATAAAAAATAATTTAAATAGCACAATCAGATTCCCTGGCAACAGGAATATGTGCCTATAACCTTTAGAAAAGTATGTTCCTTTTGATGAAACTCTGCTGCTCTGTGGGAAGGCTAATATTAATTTTCTTCCCACTGTGTGACCCAAGTAATTGTGATACTCATTGTCATGATGTCACATTTTTGAATACTAATTTTGCAAAGCCATAGGTGTTAAAATAACTACATATGACCTCTACTATGATATGGGATGTTGGAGATTGGAAATTTCACTATTTGAACTCTCCAGGAAGACAATGAACTGATTTTGTATAAGAACAAGAATATTGTACCAGCACCGAATTAAAATGATTAAAACAGAGAGCAACTATAATTTTAATTTGTAGTTAAGATGTTTTTAGATTTTTTTTTTGTCTTGTGTGCTTTATAGGTAAGTGATATACATGTTTTATAGTGTGTATTTAAGATATGATATATGTATTTAAAGGGTCACTTTTTTCCATAGCGCACATTGACTGTTCCAAGAGTAGCTTTAACTGAAGTACTTTGCCAAAAATTGCTGTAGCTATGAAACAGCCTTTCGAACTATACATAAGGCAGACAGACTTCTTACAAGGTTATTTACTAAAGTGAGAATTCAAAGTGAATTTAAAATGTAAGTCCAGTGTAGTAGAACTGAAAACCACAGCTGACATAGATTTTGTTCAGTTTTGGCTACTTTGATCTTAAATATAAAATGCACTTTTAATTCACCTTGAATTCTCATTTTAGTGAATAGCCTTTTTTATACTTTTGCATACGCTTTTCAAATTATTTAATATGTTTGAATAATTCTTTTAAATTTTTTTCTTTTTCCAAAATATTAAAAAAATCATGTACAAAAACATATCAATATATGAAAAAAAAAGCTTGTCTAAAAATATTAAAACAAACAAGGCCTATGTTGATCAATACAAAAACCAGGGACCAGATGGTCTCATCTCTGATTATTGAAAATGACTTTTACTTCTGCTCACTCCATATCTTCATGATCTTAATAAAAAAAAATGTCATTAGAGTCCTTACTGTCAGATGTAAGGTAATGGGAATTAAAGTTCTTCCCAAAACCAGAACTACTGTCCTCATACAGAATAATCACACTTCTCAATGTATGGTACCAGACTACAGATGTCAGTACAGCTTTCTTCATATTTAGTCAACCATCACTACTTATAATGGTCAAGTATTCCTCAATTTAGGTGAAGAGTGTTACTAAACCTGAGGATTTCTGAATAATGGCATACTCTAAGTCTCTCCCATTTCTTTTACAGAGGGATTGGAGTGTTTTCTACCCACCTAATGCTTTTAAATTTTAACTGGAGCCATTGACAATATTATTTGCAGTTGAAGTATTTAATTTTTTTATATTAAATCCTACATTTTTCTATAACTGCTAGATGCTCCTAGACCTGACATATTACTTACAATTAACTAGAATGAAACTGAAATCCCCCCAACAAAAACTAAAACCAAAAGTATAACACTCTCTCTTGGGCAAAATCTTATTTGGGGTAACATTATTTCCCTCCCACACAAAGGCACAGAGCACCTTAAAGGGAAACTGTCACCACTAACATGGCCATTTTCTCCTTTCAGAGGTGAGTGTTACACTTCTGTAACAAACACGTCCAGCCTGCCTGAGCTACACCTTTGCTGTTTGCAGATTTGCCCTGCTTGGCCCTGTTGGTTTAACCCTGCAATTGTAATTATTGCAGCTATTGAGAAACTGCAATAATCATCTTGCAGGGTTAGCTTCACCTACCAGACAGCCACTAGAGGCGCTTCCGGGAGGTTAGGTAACTTTTTTGGTCGTCATACTATGCATGAGGATATCCAGAGGCAGCTAAAATCCCATAGGAAAGCTTTGAATCAATGGAGTTAACTTCATGCGATTGTGGTGCTCGCTGTGCATGCGCATTAGGTCCGGCATCATGAATAAGCAAAGGCGGAACCTGACCTAGCGCCGAGAGATATCGGCATTGGATTTAGGCAAGTGACAAAAAATTATTTTTAACCCTTTCTGTTCTGCGGGGATGGGGAGTGAGAGTGAAGAGGGTACAATTGGCTAGGAATTCAATTTTGTATTCTGAGCATATAGTTTCTTTTTAAGCAATGTGTTCTCTTTAAATACATCTCCATTACTAATTCAAACCTCCAACGCTCTTGAAAAAATAAAGAAGTCCCATTCTGTTTTATAGAATGCTCTCCATATACCAAAATGGAATTGTTCAGTAAATGACTTCACCTAATTTAAACACTCCCTTAATCTTAAAGTGCAAGGATGTTAAACTGCTAAAGAGATCTGTTCCTTTATCATGGGTATATGTAAGATTGACACAGATTTATTTTCTTTCACAAACTATTAGATCAGGAAAATGCTGTGTATGGGTGGCAGAGAGGGCCTTTATTACATCGTGAAGAAGACAGAGCTTGGTAACAACTGACCTTTTGTAATCCTTAGAAGGCCCTTGAAATGTCGGATCATTGTGTTAGCTCATTAAGTAAAATTATTAAAATATTTGGTTCAGTGCTATACAAAATAAAATTATCCAGCCTCAAAGAAATTTCCCAAATGTTTTCTACACAATTTCGACAATATTTTACTAATGTAGTATCCACGGAGTAACTAAATGACCTCCATTTGTTTAAATATACACAGGGATTTAGGAGAGAGCACAGGTCAATTTTTCTTTGGTTTTTACTGTATATATTGGGGCTGATGTGTACTGTGGTCGTTGTGCCGCCCAGGAGTGATGGGAGTTTGAGCGCAGGACTTTTCTTTTTGTATTTGAATTCACTTTTTGTATCACACAGCTTTGTTACAATGCTGCCGCCCATCCCATGTGTTCCCTATTAAGGGTTAATAAGTATATAGGGGTGTATATAAAAAATACCCCTCTCTGTCTCATTAGAGATAGCTTTGCCAGAAGCTTAAGGAAGCAAGGTGAAGGGTCAGTGTAGGACCCGTCTAGGGGGGTCTGTCTTGACGTCGGAAGGCGGGCATTCCTTCCAATGGCCATTGGAGTAACTAAATGACCTCCATTTGTTTAAATATATATAGAGATTTAGGAGAGAGTGCAGGTCACTTTTTCTTTGGTTTTTATAGTATCCACGGGGACAAAAAACTTTCTCATACACTAAATATGGTTCATACCATTTCAATAATGAAAATGATAACAGTATAAAAATGCCAGTGTGTTCAAATTAGATGCAACTGTCTTATTCCTTGAGACCTAGGGCAATGGTAGAATGGAAAAAAAAGAGGTGTGAATCAGCGCTATTAACTCTAAAACAATTTAGGCAGCAATGCTTTAAAAAGGGGAATCCCTCCTAACCTTTCAGAAGATAAAAGAGAAATATAGAAAACAAAAGCTGCGCCAAGTACAAGTATAAAATTAACAATACGTATAATAGTCCCAATAATAGTCCCCAAAATAGTCCTTAAAACATAAGTTAATACCTCTGTTTTCAGAGGTAGATGTTGTATAGGTAGGTATACTTTACAACTAGAGATGTCGTGAATTGTCCGCCGAACTGTTCGCGAACTGTCTGCCGGCGAACAATAGCGTGTTCGCGTTGGGCGAACATATCCGATTTCCGGTCCGCCCCCTATACGTCATCATTGAGTAAACTTTGACCCGGAACCTCACAACCAGCAGACACATTCCACCCAATCAGCAGCAGACCCTCCCTCCCAGGAAGTGTCTGCTGACTGTGAGGTTCCGGGTCAAAGTTTACTCAATGATGACGTATAGGGGGCGAACCGGAAATCGGATATGTTCGCCCAACGCGAACACGCTATTGTTCGCTGGCGGACAGTTCGCGAACAGTTCGGCGGACAGTTCGCGACATCTCTATTTACAACTGGGGTTGTCTTCTTGGTTCCTTTTAGATGTATATGGGAGACAAAAAATAAAAGGAAATCCAATGGTACAGTATATCAAGCAGGATAGGTGCAATAAAATAAATAATAAAATTCCCACTCACAATTTGTAGAGCTTAAGCCAGCTCTAGCGTGTAGCGCCTGAAGTGGTACAATCCCCACTCAAGGATATAACGTGAGTGTTCCTTAATGAGGAGATGGTATTAGGAGCTCAATGGGAAAAATATAAAAAGGCAACAATAGTGCTCTCGGTATAACCCACAGATAATTAAGAACTAAGATAAAATATATTCACGAAGGTGGAGCAGGCAAACTTCTCTTTGGTTACAGCGTTGGTGGAATAATCCCCACCTAGGATTTCTTTGGAGTAAAGATGTTTAAAATAGATGTAGCTAGGGAGTAGTTGAAAAGAGGTGATAATAAAGGTAATTGGCACAAATACAAGTGTCAAAAATTTAAATCCTTTACTAGTAAAATCAATTAATATTTTCAAATGGAATGTGACATACTACCTGGATAACAGGCTTTATATAGGAGTAAAATCAATTAAAATTGGCAACAAAATGTGTCCACCAATCAGAAACATGCATCTATATATAATAATAAAAATCATTAAATCAATATAATTTATTTCACTATAATACTTGGCAAGTAATTTATGTTTAAAATACTTTAAAAACGAGGGTGGAATAAAAAGAAAATTATTATGCTCCTGACGACGGCGTGCTGACACGCCGAAATGCGTGTCAAGCTATTTGTTGTTTATTATTTTTTCACCTTTATTCACCGAGTAGCACTATGCACTATTTTTAGTTAGTTTAGTGTGGTTTTTTTTATTTAGTGGAGGAAGGGACAGAGGTTCTGGTAGGCATTAGTTGATGTTCCACGGTGCCGAGGTACTTCATGGTCAGCCTGGTTTTTCTGTTTCTATTTGGCTTTGGGGATTTTTGCAGGAGGGGTGTTCTCTCCTACTTTTGCTTGTTTTTCCCCCATCCCTCTATATTACCTTGTTTAACCTTACCCCTCTGTGTAGGCAGGCAGGCATTATTGCAGTACTTCTGTAGTTTTATTAGCAGTTTAAATTCACCGACTATTTTCTGGACTAAGCCATATGGTTTGACATATATCTAGACATTTATGCAGCCTCTCTAGGTCTTGCCCTTCCTCCTTTTGGTATATGCATTTTTTATGGTTCTCCTTAGAATCATTAAAGGTAGGGCTTCCTTTTTCCTGTTATCCTCTCATTTGGACTTTTAGTCCGTATTTTTCTTTTTAAAAATAAAATTAGTAAGCACGTGACACGCGGCATTTCCACGTCATCGAACCTTAGCCTTATGGGAAATGTAGTTTCCGTCTACATGCTTATATGGCCACCCGCCGTCGGCTTGTGTGTATTATAAGCTGACATCAATGGAAATTACATTTCCCATAAGGCTAAGGTCCGATGACGCGGAAATGCCACGTGTCACATGCTTACTAATTTATTACTTTGTCACTATGGGGTTAAAATATTTTATTTTGCATCTTGTTATACGCCATAATATTACCTACAATGAATAATTATTTTATTTTAAAAATCCCCTTAATTTTTTTTTCTCTGATGTCCTGTATAGTTTGTTACTAATACTTAGAAAAAAAAATCTATGTTTTAGAGGGCAAGAATAGGATCCTATTAAATGAATAGCTGTGTCTCTCTATCTTGGTATCATTGAATTACAATGACAGATTCCATTCATTTGAAAGTAACCAGTGACAGATGTAACTATGTAACAACATTGCATTAATCCATGCTTAGAAGAGAACAGGGGTTTGCTACTAGATTTGCTATGCACTTTAGAACTTGGTGTCCAGAGAGGCTTTATCTGATGAAAGTTTCTGCTGCAGAAGCTATCAGCATATGCAATTTACAAAGGTCAGTCTTGATAAGCTTGCTATAGTGTGGAGTCTAGATAAAGCCTTGTAAGCTGCGATCTCATTCTTGTTAGCCAGCTGCCTACCATCAGGAAAGAACAGTTCATTAACTTTAAAATGCGTCAGGGAAAGATAAAATTGAACCATGGTGAGGATTTTCTGTAATATAAAATAATAAGCAATCAATTCCAAACTAAAGTAAAAAAACGAAAGACTGTATTATTAGTATTATTATAATTAACATTTTATCTACCAAATCATTTTTATTTTTTTAAGTTAGCATAGCGTTTGTTTGAAAATATGGATGAATAGGAGGTGCCTATAAATTTATAAATTGCTGTATACGAGATACAGGGTATACATTGCTGTACATAGATGCCTGCAATACGATACAGTATATAAATGTACATAATTTGAATTTGTTTAATTTTCCAAAATGAAATGGTGGTTACATTAATAAATTGAGGTTTTGTAGAGTCTTTTATCTTGCTGTACTTGAGGCAGGGTCTGAATTATTAGCACAAAGAAGAAATACAATTGTTCTTACATTATGTGTGGGAAAAAAAAATAGATAGATAAAAATAGCTATATACTCTGGTTGTGGATATTTTACCAAAGTTAAACGAACACTATAGGCACCAAAACAACTTAAGCTTAATAATGCAGTTTTGGTGTACATATTATGCTCCTGTAGTTTCACTGCTCAGTTCTCAGCCATTTAGGAGTTAAATCAGTTTATACATCCCTAATCACACCTCCCTGCATGTGACTTGCACAGCATTCTTAAACATTTCCTGTAAAATGACATCTAATGTTTAAACGTCCTTTATTGCACATTCTGTTTCATTAAAAATGTCTTATCCCCTGCTTTGTTAATAACCTTCTAGACCCTGCAGGAGCTTCCTGTCTTTGATTAAAGTTAATTTTGCAAAGCAGGACATACAAATATATAAAGCAAGTTAACATCTAATTGAAAATAGAACCATATTTTCATGCAGGCTGTGTGAGTCACAGCCACGGGAGGTGTGGCTTGGGTTCCACAAAGAGAAACAAAAGTGATTTAACTCCTAAAAACACATAATCTGAAGTGATAATCTCAGCCAATCACAATGCTTTCCCATAGGAAAGCATTGCATTAGCTGAAATGGTCAATTCTATTTCTGATGATCTCAATAAAGGAGGAGGGTCGGGGCTGAGCCAAATGCTGCCCTGGCCAATTAGCATCTCCACATAGAAATGCATGTGTCAATGCATTTCTATGAGGGGCGTTCAGTGTCTTCATGCAGAGAGTGGAGATACTGAATGTCAGTGCTGCACACTGTGCAGCACTGCCCCAGGAAGCACCTCTAGTAACCATCTAAGGATGGGCCACTGGAGGTGTCCCTAGGTTGTAATGTAAACACTGCCTTTTCTCTGAAACAAACAATGTTTACAACAAAAAGCCTACAAGGACTGCCTATACTGACCAGAAAAAAACTACATTAAGCGGCAGTTGTTCTGGTGACTATAGTGTCTCATTAAAGTTGTTTTGATGTATCCATTTAATGGTATTAGTGGTAATGCATGTAGTTCACAGAGTTTTCAATTCACTACAAGTCACTTACCAAACTCTAGTAAATACTAGAATATCCATACGAAGACCTGGAAGCAATCCTGATTGTGAAGCTTAGCGTAAAACCCCATTTCTTTTCACTTGCAGAACAAAGCCCAACAAAATGTGCTCCTTGTTTGAATCATACTCTTTATTTTACGAATGCAAATGTCAAATTGTAAATATATTTATGGGGTTCATTACTTCATACAGACAGGTGCAGATGAAATGTATTGTTCCTGTGGCTAGGAGAACTCTATTCACTAAAGAAGGTTTTTAATTACAGTAAACAAATAAGGCTTGTTTTCCATTTATGAATATTAAAGAGCTTGATGAACCCATTGTAGGCAGACAAAGTGTTTGTAGTCTGCCGTAACAGAAAAATCTGCTTATTTTGGGGATAAAATACTCCAAAGTATTGTTTTGCAAACTTCCTCCTCTGCAAATGTACTCTTAAAGGGAACCTGTCATTACAGTTTCACTTGAACTGATATTATCTTATACAATTAATATATCAACTGTCATAGTGAATACTATATATTTTACTGTGAATGACCTATCCTTTTTCAGCATGTGCAGACATAACTGCGGCTTTGTGGGTCTTACCAGTAGGATTGCATCTAGGGTTGCCCTACTTGAGAGACTTCTGCAACTGTTAGAATGAAGTGTCATCTGTCACTCCATTCCTATATGTCCCCAATGAGTATAAGGTGTGCATGAGAAATAAAACTGAGATTTAGAGCAGGCGACCTCCAAGTAGTAGGGTTCTCCTGTTCACTCCTGTCATTTACCTTGAAATCTAAGTCATTTGATAGTGTCTTTACCTCCTCTAAGTATACTAGGCAGTGAGTAAGAGCCATTTGCAAAGGCACAGGAAGGCATATTATGTAGACACACTGTTACTCCCATGACTCTTTGTGTGGGTAAGTACAACATTCAAAAGTTTTTCACTGCAATGGTAAGCATTCACTGAATTATACATTAAGCATGATCACACATTATGGCTGTCTAAAATATGCAGATTTTTATATATACCTCTGTAACCTTTTAACATCTAATTATATGTACACTCCATCTGACAGTTTAAAGATCCCAGATTCCAAAAACCATGGACTTTTAAGCAGAATTCTATAATAGTTTCTGGTTTTGTAAAAAGTGTGTTGTGGTTTACAGGAGGTTATAGGTAGAGTTAGGCTTTAGAGGGTTTTGATGTTAAAGGGTTTCAGGTTAGAATGGGGTTAAATCGGAGAGTTAGCAGGAGTTAAGAAGTTTTCTGGGTTATAGAGTGATTAAAGATAGGGTATCGGGATGTTAAGGATTAAAGGGGATAAGACTAGTGGGGTATAGGGATTGCTTAAAATTCCCTCACTCTCCATTTGTTGTGATTTTGGTACAGAGCTATCCCTGCTGCTCCTTCCCACATCACATTTGCTGCTTTAGAGATGGTCTAAAAAATGGGTTGCCTTTAAAATTTTTATCTTCTATTTAATGTATAGACATATGCTTTTGTGGAGGTTTGGTGTGTAATAAACTCTCTGGTTTCACAATCTTTTACATATCAAAAGAGGTTGTCATCAAGGGGTACAGCATAGATGACAAGCCTTTCCAGTATTACAGAAATGTAAGAAATATTGTGTACATCTTTACTTTAAATGGTTGCAAGAGTCATGCTGCATCAGCAGATCAAAACATCAGAGTAATTAACATCTAGGTGTAACCATGCAAGTATGTGTTTTCCCAGGCCATCCTGTCTCTAAAGCAGTCTAGGTCTGCTGCCAACATATCAAGAAACCCACCCTCCCCCAGCACTATATTGGTTGCGCATAAATCAGTAGCTAGAGGAATTCTTATAAACAAAACAACGTACCTGCGCAAACAGGCACGACAATAACTACAAAAGTGGCAGAAGGAACTGTACCACCTGAATGCCTAAAACCAGATTAACCCATCACAAGACTTAAAATCTAAAATTGCCCACGTAACTAAGAGTCTGCATCAACATACCTTAGATAGAACAAGGCTCTACCTACGAAAACTGAAAGCTACCCCCTATGCCCAGGGAAATAAGGCTGTCAGATTGCTTGCGCAAAGCTTCAAAGCAAAACAAGTACAACAAAAAATAGCGCACCTTGTATAAAAAACTGGGGAAAAAATCAAGATCCCCACAAAGATTAGTGACGAGTTCTCTAGTTATTATGCCAACCTCTACAACCTAAAAGACTACCATAACACACATCAACTGATAACAGACACCATTGACGCTTATCTGGACACCGTAGATCTACCTAAACTAACATCGCAACACTGTGCAACACTAACCAACAAAATCACAGAGGACAATGTTGTAACAGCGATAAACACCCTCCCAATAGGCAAATCGCCTGGGCCAGACAAATTTGACAACCTGTCTTATAAGACCTTTACCAATACCCTGACTCCACACCTCGAAAGAACCTTTAGAGATGCAACAGCGAACCAGACATTACACAAAGACATGCTTGTGGCACTTATTATAACCTTACCAAAGCCAGACAAACCCCCTACCCACCCCCAAAACTTTAGACCCATATCATTGTTGAACACTGATCCCAAAATCTTTGCATAAATACTGGCCACAAGATTAGGGGCCCTCCTGCCTCACATAATCCATAATGACCAAACTGGCTTTGTGGCTGGGAGACAAGGACCAGAAAACACAGGCAAAGTTCTAAACATAATGTATAGCCTTAACCAGCACAATATAAGGGTAGGACTCCTTGTATCCCTAGACGCTGTAAAAGCATTTGACCTCCTGCATTGGAAATTCCTGGAGGCAGTCATGCACAGATTCAGTGTCCTGGATATGTTTCTCTCAGCAGTACAAGCACAATATAGCTCACTGATGGCCCAAGTACTGTACGCCAGGTTTCTCGAAGTACCACTCCAAATAACAAACGGGACGAGACAGGGATGTCTGCTCTCACCGCTGTTGTACGTAATGGCATTAGAACCACTGGTACACCGCATTAGACATAATGAATCTATACTGGGTATACATATTGGAGACAAGGAATATAAAGCCAACATCTTTGCCGATGACGTACTGCTAACCCTAACACAACCTCAAATATCCCTCCTAAATCTCGAAAACAAAATTGCGGTTTATAGAGACAATTCATATTATAAACTAAACGTGCTAAAAACCCAGGCCATGGGGGTGGGAATGAAAGCGGACACCATAAAAAACCTAAATCAAGCCTTTTCCTTGGACTGGAGGGATGACTGCGTCACCTTCCTGTGAATAAAAATTACAAAAAAATTAGACAACCAATCTAACTATGAAGCATTAAAAACGGAGCTGACTAACACATTACAAAACTGGGAAGGCAAATACTTGACATGGAGAGGCAGAATTGCGGCAGTAAAAATGCCTCTTTTGCCAAAACTCCAATACATCTTCAGAACCCTACAAATTAAACTACCCATAACGTTTCTAGACAATGTTCTGAGGCAGATAGTACAATTTATCTGGGACAAAAAGAAAATTAGAGTAGCAACGAAAATTTTACATAGCCCAGTTGACAAGGGAGGACTGGGATTACCCAACAATAGACTATACTACAGGGCGGCCATACTGCCCTCTATCCTGACATCCCATGACGAGCAGCGACCACCGCAATGGAGATAGAGTCTCATTGGACACGACGAACAGAGCTGAAATATCTGTTCTGGATTCCCAAGCAGCAAAGACCAAAGTTGGAATCAATACTACCAACCACAGACTTATTGCTTAAATCCTGGGATTTGGTTCGAGACTTGATGTGCTCTAACGCACCCTGGTCACCCGCAATGCCTATTTATAGTGTACAGGTAGCACATCCAACATTTGATCACTGCCTGTGGGGCAAGGGATGATGTAAACACATACAACAATTAAGGAGGACATTGTTACAGTTGCCAGATTTAGTAACTCAGTTTAATTTCCCACAAAGAGCAATCTTTCCCTAAATCGATATTACACGACCAAACGTATTTTCAACCCACTGGGTACCATAACTCACTTTGAAACATTATGTATGGCCCACACTACTCCAAAGAAGGATATGTCCCTCTGCTACAACATGCTACTTAACTGCACCACAACCCCACCATACCCACATCAAAAGCCAAATAAAACAGACGAAAGCCAATAAAGACAGTCCATAGCCCAGAGAGGTAGGACAACATGTGCCACACACGTAGAACAAATCAGGAAAATAGGCTACAGATGATACATGGTGCCTGAAAGGCTGGCACGTATATACCCCGAAACAACAGACAGGTGTTGGAGATGCAGCACAGCCAGGGATACGATGCACCACATTTCGTGGACGTGCACGCACCTCCAACAATACTGGCATAAGGTGGGGGAACTAATCGCAGACCTAGTACAGACAGATTTTACACTTAAACCCGAACTCTGACCCTATTTATGGGACTACAAGACTTCCAACATGATGACTCCATATCAGTATTCCATATCCTAATAGCAGCCATCACATTAAATAGCAAGAGCATGGAGAGAGGCAGATACCCCATCGTGGAGCGTCCCCTTATATAGCAAATCATAGTTAACTTAGATTATGAACATAGGGCAAGAACGCATCTTAGATCAGGGAAACATACATTAAACGTCAAAGCAAAATGGGGACAATATCTAGCACGACCCACGACCCGACTGGAAGTTTGAAAAAAAAAAAGAGAAAAAAAAGACCCTACGTCTGTAGACACCATTTTCGCAGTGGAAATGCACGGCATAACTCTCTAGTTATATAACTTTTCGCTGATACTCATAAATCTCACGAGCTTAAGCTCTTTGATGATCCCACGTTGTGTATAGTGTACATAGTTAATGTTAGCCCTGAGCTGAAAGTGGGTTTTCCCACGAAACAATCAAACATTGATAGAAAAGTCAATACCCACAACTAGACACAGAGTTGTATACATCCATAACTACCAGCGGTGATACTCAACCCTACACAGTACGATACCTAACTGACTAGTCATACCTACTACTCAGCTAAGTTCCCAATGGGACGGGCCGCATTGGGGAGGTCAAGAATGATGCCATCATGACCAACTCGAAGACCAGCTAGAGAGGGTAAGCAATATGTAGAGGTACTCTACCCCTTCCTCCCAACCCCCTATTCACCTTGCCTCCTTTATACCAGAAACTTAACATAAAAGCCTACTGTTAGGTGGGGGAATCAACGAACATAAGATGGGCAGGCCCATGACAGATGCCAAGACCGGGGGACAAGCTGGTTTTCACCTTCTAATTCGACTTGTACTCTTAAAAGTTAACATGGTTTCGCAATCATGGTATGATACTACTCACTGAATAAATAGGTAATCTAATTTCTAAAAAAAACTTTTTCGTTTTCTGTACCCTCCTATTTTGACTTTGATGAAAAATAAAATAAAAATTGTCGAATAAAAAAAAAAGAAAAAAGAAACCCACCCTAACTGGTCACTTCTTACAGAATGTTCTAGTATAGCTGGGGGGAAGATACCAAATGGACAAAATTGTGTAAAGGGAAAACTCTCTGGAAAAAAGGGGGTTGGATAAACTACTTTTGGAAGGGAAATGATTCTGGGATATATAGTTAAGGACTGCAAGAATCAGCCAAGGAGCATCACTCTTGAGGAGAAGATCTTCAAGTATTGCCCTTTTTCGATGTATCTATTGGTTATGGCCTGGATATGTTTATAATGTGTTCTGGGTATATTCCTTTAAATCTGTAACAGTAACTTAAATCAATATTAACAATACATTTTTCTATGCACTTGTATTTGTGTCTTATTTTTCACACATTTCCTAAAGAATAACCTTGTAAGAGAGTATGTAACACCTTACTTCCAACCAATGTTTCCTCTAATTTTTCTTAATCGGTGTGCGCAAACATTTTCTCTGGTGCAAAATATTTTCCTGATCCAATGTTTTGTGCATACTGAATGTTTGTGCAAATGTAAACCTGCAATTGTTTCTTGATAATTTTGATACAGCCAGTTAATAACACTACATTATTGCTACATGATAATGTAGTATTAGTAGTTACACAAACGAATTACTGTAATGTCAGCCATTCAGACAGACAAGCCTCTTTGCTAATGCCTGTTTCAGTCTGTCAGACCAAAACGGTCATTTTCAGAAAAATATTTCAGCTTAATTTCCAATATACTTTACCATGAAGCTTCAGCCCCACCATCACCACAGTAAATAGCAATTGAAACCATAAAAAATTTTCATTCAGCCGAAAAATAATATTGATAGCTTGTTGACTGTATTTGGGCAAGCATGTTAATTCCCCAACTTGGACAGAAACAGTGGATGCAGTTCAATAAGTCATGTCACCCACTGAGTTCACAAAACAAGCTATTTGACAAATAAATGTTGAGATATACATTAATGCTTAAAAAAAAATAAAAAATAATCTTGATATGATGGGATATGTCCAAATCACAAAGGACAAATCAGTTCAGCAGAAACCATTAGCAAACAATATATGAAGAAATATTACCCATTAGATTTTTCGGAGCTCTTTGCCCAATAAATGGTGACATAAACATTAATGCTTCTTAAACACACAGACAAACACTCTCAAAGACAGACACGCAAACTGACAGAGACACTCACTGACAGACACACTGACACACTCTCTTAATGACATACACACAATCTCACTGATTTGAAACACTCACTGACATACACACTCACTGATACACACTCTCACTGACAGACACACTGACATACACTCTCAATGACAGATACACAATCTCACTGATTTAAAACACTCACTGACAGACACAATACTCCCTGCCTACTCCCTGGTATATATGGGCCTCCTGTGACAGACCATCGACCCGCTCCTCACAGCACCCTCTACCCTTTGGCGTATGCTGGCAGGTGATAAAAAAAACAAAAACTGCAAAAAACCTGCAAATTCTTACCATGTGTGTGTTCCCTCAAAAAGGTGTGTGCATGTGAACAGTGAACAGTGCTTACAACCCCTTTACCCATCACAGAGGGAGAGGATGCATGTAGGAGCAGTGACAGCTGCATCCCTCCCTACTCCTAAAACAAAATAATTAGTCTTAGCAAGGTGAATGTATTGCAGGTGGACTCCTAATGTAAGGCAACTTCACATGGTCCTGGTCTGGTAACATGAAAATATATATGTATGGCCACCAGCTGAGGCTCCTGGTATATCATACTCCTGGCACTTCATCTTTTGCAAGTTCGGATGATAGCTGTAATACTGTACAACTCAGACCCCAAACAAGTGCAAATCAACCCTTTCAATCTGAGTTTGTGCCACAGGACAAAGTGGCTACTTGCAGCATTATCCATAATTACATCCACATATAGAAACATATATACATTTTAATGTAAGGAAAGGTGACCCAACAGGAAATAAACATGTAAGCCTCTTAACGTCAAATCATATATTTATCACCTGTTATGTATTAAATTTATATATGTGTGTATGTGTATATATACTTATAGTTTGTATATTGTATTTTTTGTAATATTTTATCCTATTGTATCAATGCAATGTTTTGTGGACCCATCTTGGTAAAATATTTTATAAATAAATAAATAAATAAAATCCAGGCCTGATCTCATTGTTGCAAGAGGAAATATTTCCCATGATCAAAGCTGTAGTATAGCAACACCAATTCACTCGCTGGAAACCCATTTATCAGTGTAGAATAGTATACTCATGGATGATGGGAGCTTAAGTCTAACAGCTGTCGGATGCTGCTAACTTTAAACATCCTTGGTCTACGTGCATTATAATGTTTGTATTCCCAACTCTTACACAAGCAGTCTAAACATTTGTCTATCTGTGATCACGTATATCTAATTATCTATGCACTTATTACACTCAAAGGGAAAAGCAGACAATACCCATCCATCCATTAGCTATACAGTATGTAATTAACCAGGTGTTAAAAACAATCAGACATGTGTAACACTAATCACTTTACCAATATCTGAGATCTCTAGTTTCCTTCAATGCTCTGACTCTGCACTTCTCACCAGCAGTGACAGAGTCAAAATTCTGCCTCCTTATTCACTAATAACAGTTTTGTTTTTCCATCTCTCAAAATAAATGACTTTTGTTGCTGTCTCCTGGCTGCTTTGCCTGGATTTATCCCAAGGGAAAAAGAGCTTTGCCCTCAATCGGATACTGTACACAAGCACTTGACCTTAAGTAAGCTAAAGTCCCCAGCCAGAGTCTGTGCAGATACTGATTGCCTCATTTAAAATGGACCAATTGCACAGTGTACAGAACACGCTGGGAATAATAGAAGAAATAGCGAGGGTGTTAGGCAATTTGGGACAGGTGGAGTTCCAAAGTAAGTAATCATCAAGACTAAACTTTTAGTGTAAGGAAATGTACTTGCAGAGTTGTGTCTACTTATAGACTGGGATACTGATACGTCAGACTCAATGCCTAAGCCTAAGATTTGTGGTTTACGTTTCAATTGAAATTCATCTATAAAAAAACTCTCCCCTTTACATCCTCAATACTCCCTGCTGTAAATGGGGGAGTAATCACGAAATTGTAGAGAAATGAAAACCAAACTGCAACATTTTTGCAGAGTGGTGAACAATTCTCCAACCTGTTTATAATCACAGATAAAAAAAAACACATACATGAAAATATATGACAATGGCATACCTTTTGTTTAAAAAATAGTAGCATCCCAGTTATTTGAACTGAAATAAAAGAGTGGTACAAAAAGGGAATACTTGTTTTATTGGGGTACAACACCCCTCTCCCAAACTAGTTTGTAAATAAGGAACTATTTCCCAGTCTCCAATGTGTGATCTATGATCCTCACTTATTCCAATGCATCCCTGTTCTACCAAAAGTCCTTAATAGGTGGATAATGGCTCATAATAAGCCAGAAGAATTCATAATTAAGCACGTTTTGTCCTAGAAATGAACTTCGTGAGAGCCATAAAATGTAAAGTAAAATAACCTTACTTTGTAAAACCCCTCCTCAGGGGGAAATTTTTAATGAAAGCGCACAACTACATCAATAAACGAATGTAATGTTAGACCAAAATAAATAAATATATATTTTAAAATCCTATATGCTTTCAAATTTTTTTTTGAGTGACATTGTTATGCCCTGGCACAAAAAAAGACATGACATTCTTTAAAGGGACACTATTGCACTTAGTGCTGCAATATAAACAGAGAAACTTCAATGTTTACATTGCAGCACTAAGTCTGCCTCCAGTGGCTGTCTTGAGACAGTCGGTGGAGGTGCTTCCTGCATCCAAACGGACCTTTGGTCTGATAATTGACACTGGACGCCCTCAGGCTCTGAATGAGGACACCCAACATCAGATTTTTCCCTGTAGGAGAGCATTGATTCAATACTTTCTTATGGGGAGGTCTGAGGTGCGCATGGCATTTGGCACTCATGAGCCATAGCTCCCACTTGTCGCGGGTCATCGGAAGATGCTGAGCTGTGACCCAGCGCCCTCTTAATTTACCACGGTAGGGAAGGAGCAGGAGGGGGGAGGAATACAGCTTTGTATGACTGGAAATTATAGTATCCCTTTAATTAGTGTGTCTGGACCCATTTATCTGCTTATTGTTGTGTCCTGGAACCTCTGTTCAGGAATAGTTTGGGGTATAATAGTCCACGCTTCTTCTGAGCCACTGCCTTTCTCTGCAGGCTGATGAATGGTGGATTGAAGAACTTTGTAAATGGCAAACACAACATGTATGGTAGGCCAATGGGTATTGACAGCAAGGCAGGAACAGGCCTAAGGCCCAAGTTGGCAACTAGACATAAGATACAAATACACTGGGCCAAGCCAAATTGCAAAAGTAACATTTCATGTGGAACACCTTGTAATATTTAGGAACAGTGTGCGATGTCACACCTCGCTATTTGGCTTCAAAAAATGTTACTAACCTTGAGCATAAACAAGGCTGTGCCAGAAATCAGAGTAAAGAGATGATGCCAGGAATGTTGGAAAGTGAGCTATAAACTGCTAGGGAAGTATGAAACATAGGTCATAAACAGACACATTGTTATAATTATGAATTGATTATTCAGCAACAATAGGTTTTTGGTCAAGGTTAACATTTGAAATATTGAAAGGGGGTGAAAATTCTCCATATGGGGTCATGTCCATTTTTAATTTTAACCATATCTCCTCCAATTCAGTGGCTCCTATCATATGGACTTGTTTTAAATTCTTCCCCAATTCTATCTACTCGGGTTCACCTTTTATCGTCCATTATCCCTCTCTCGCTCTGTCTCCCATGTTCGTATCTGTTTTCACACTCATATGTCCACAAGTTGATGATCAAGACCAATGGGCAATACACATATAAAACTCATAGATCTAGACTGCTAGATAGTTCTACTTTAATCTGAGTTTATTACACCTCAATATATTAAGTCATTCACTAGAATACCTATATGGTATGTTTTAATACTATTTTTAATTAAAGGAATGTATAGTTCAAGACAGAAAGAACTCCACTGGGAAGAGCATTTTGAGACAAATAAAAAACATGTTGCCTTAGCAAAAATTCCAATTCTCAGTAGTACTTAATTTGCTGTTCAGCTGTTGCCACTGTATCACTAGATAAACTAACTAAAAGAGCAAAGGGTCTACAGATGGTGAGAACAGAACAATGTAAACGTAATGGGATATCTGGAAGGTTGCAAAATGATGCTTAATAATAGCTTCAATGGAAAGAAAAGAGTTCAGTGTAGCAACAGTAGGCTGGATCTGGTGGGATAAAGGGCATGGGAAGTGTCCTTTTATTTTAGATATCATCCATATAAAGGACCTTTCACCCTAGGGTGTTAAGCTAAGCATTCCCAAGCAGCACAGCATGCATAGATCAAGGCTTGTTTACAACTTTGCCAGGATGTAAAATATACACAAAATATTGCAAACTGACAATTACTGAGACCTATTCACATGAGCTCACTGTAATATCTAAAAATGATGTGGACAAGATGATAAATAATAGATACTTATGACCAGTTTAATATTTTGCAGGCAGTGATCTTGCTTTGTCGGACAGTACAGTTACAAACTGATTTCATGCATTTTTGTATGGCTCTGCTAAAGAACTTAGGTGCATAACTCTTTTCCTTTGCAGGATTTCAAAACAGAAGCAAAAGGTATTGCCACTCTATTCCAACAGCTTCAGCTTGCTAAAGTGCTTCATGGCTGAGGAGTAAACCGGTAAAAAGGCACATTATAAAAGTGCTAATTTCTATGAGAACTTTTATTATTAAATAATGAAACACCCCTCTCTGGCTGTCAATCAAACAGCCCGGGAGGTTTCTTTCTGCTTCTGTTAGCTCCACTGAAGTAAAGTTAATGGCAGATGTGTTCTACTTGAGCATACTTGCCTCCCCCTAGCATACCCCCTTCTCAGACCACAGGTCAAAATGCAGTGTGTGTGCACGAGCTAGTACACACTCATGCACAAGGCTTAGTTGCCTTATATTCGTTATTTCTCTGTTAAGAGACTGAAAGTCTCATCCAAAGAAAGGGAAGTTTGCTATAAGAACTGCAGCTTTTGCAAGATATAGCACCAATGAATACATGCATTAAAGGGACACTCCAGGCACCCAGACCACTTCTGCCCATTGGAGTGGTCTGGGTGCCAACTCCCATTACCCTTAACCCTGCAAGTGTAATTATTGCAGTTTTTTATAAACTGCAATAATTACCTTGCAGGGTTAACTCCACTTCCGTGTCTCTATCACACGCTGTGTGAGGAACTCCAGCGTTGCTCATTTCCCCATAGGAAAGCATTGAAAAGCATTTTCAATGCTTTCCTATGGGGAGCTCTAATGCGCATGCGCGGTATTAGGTCTCCCCGGGCCGCTAGGCGGGATCAGTCTCGCCCACCGGCCGATGCAATCACAGGGAGGAGCGGCAGCGGAGTAAGAAGCAGCGATGTGGGACATCGTCGCTGCCTCTGGTAAGTCACTGAAGGGGTTTTCACCCCTTCAGCAACTGGGGATTAGGAGGTGAGAGGGAGAGGGAACCGGCAGTGCCAGGAAAACGGATTGTTTTCCTGGCACTGGAGTTTCCCTTTAAACATTTTCATGCATGTATTAATTGGTTGTATATCTACTAAAAAGTAATTTTTTTTTCTTTTTTCTTTTACCATTGAAGCGTTCTATAAAAAATAAATTAAAAAAATTAGGAAACGTAGGTGTGTTTTTTAGGAATTCCCTTGGATGGTAAAACATGCTATTTTTCTGCTGTTTTTCATTTGAGAAAGTTTACCTAAAAAAAAAAAAATTAAAATACATTTTCAATCATCTTGAAATTATGAAATGAGCATTGTTTGATGAAGTGCTTTATACGGTAATCTTTGTAACGTAAAGACACACTTTTAAATAAATTAGTTACATGCACGGAAAGGGAAACTCTATGTCCCCAAAAAATTATATTTTGAGTGCAAATAATGCATTTTCTAAAATTTGCACAAATATAACATAAGCCCTAAAAACTTGTATATCATTAGCTCCAAGTTGGCCTTTGCCACTAATAAATATATATGCCCTTTTGCCCAGCACTTACTTCCTTGTTAGTACTGGGCATTCTCCAATCAAGTACTTCCTGAGAGAAGCACTGAGGACAAGTATCTCTTCCAAAGCTTCTCAAACTGATGTGGTTATATTGTGATTCAGAGACTTGTATAAAAAAAGCATTCTTTAGGCCTGCATTAGTTCAGGGGCCTTTTTAAAACATTTATATGTGTGTGTCCACTATAATAGTGACTTACCCAATGAAGCCATTGTTCACTAAAAGAGAGTTAAATTGCCTTCGACATAGACAGCAGGAGCTTTTACACTGTGTGCATCACTCTGGAAATCTGTTCAAGGCATCTTGACCAGCATACTGTGCAAGCTGTATGTGCTGACATCCATTACAACAGTTGCACAAAACTGATATTGCCAGCGAGGAAAAGAATATTCCAACTGGCTGATTGACAGTCCTGGAGGGATAAATGCAGGGATAGTGCTTTACATCATAACCATTTCAGCAAGATAAAATTGTTATGGTGCCTAGCATGAGTCCATTAAGAATTTTACATTATTCAATGCCAATTCAATAATGTTTGCAAGTGGGAGAGGGTGAAAAGCCACTGTGTTTACGTAAGCAAGCAATTCTTTTTACTTTATTTGGCAGTATAGTCACATACAGATGGTAGTTTTGGAAGGTACTTTCCAAATATAGTTGAAGATTTTGTAAGTAGGTTATTTAAATACCTTAATCAATTTTAAAGTTTTATATTGTAAAAGTAATATTTTGTGTTGTGCTCAAATTATTCAGTCTCAACAAAGGACTGCAAGAAGGTGAAACTAAACTTACTAAAAATGTAATTACCAATATTTTACATCGCACCAATATTTCAGCAAGGGTTAAGCAAATAAATGTAAAGAATATTTTTCTATGTGTACTTTGTTTGAATTGAAGTAAAGTGGATAGTTTCCTTATGTCTCACTGAGTAAATTTAAGAATACTGCCATCCTTTTTTTTAAAATGTTTAATTAATCCAATATTACCTATTGACTTTGTCTGATGTGTTGTACTCGTTATTTTTTTTTTTTTACTAATTCCACATTTATTATTATCGTAAATTTTTTTTTATTCTTCCAGCACATTTAACAACTCTGATATATTTTAATACCTTAGACGTTATAATGATTTATTTAGTGAGACAGTTGCCTCTTCCTTTATTTAGATATTCTTATTTGAAGAGGGATCTGTTAGCACTGAAATTCTAATAGCATGCTGATACAACACCCATCATGCTGGCTAGGTAGGATGGGAATTTCAGTTGAGAAGAGGGGATTCCGCATTTATTTCTGCAGATCTGTTGTATTATAAAATATTGCATTGAATTTCTATCCCAGAATCTTAATCATACAAACGAAAACAGTGTTTATTAATTTACCCACTAGCCCTCTTCCCCCTACCTGAGATAGTCAACCCTTGGAACTCCAGATGTTGTGGACTACATCTCCCATAATGCTTGTACAGCCATAATGCTGGCAAAGCATCAAGGGAGATGTAGTCCATAACATCTGGAGTGCCGAAGGTTGCCTAACCCTGCAACTAGACTATGACGTTCATTTGAGCTAATTCCATTTCATTAGGTCTAAATTTAGTAGCCATTCGTGCATTGATGCAATGTAATGTCAGCAGTTACGTTGGGTCTTGTTTACAGTGTGCATGTCTGGTGCAGGCAAACGTGCTGTGCAAAGGAAATAATGACCTATTTTTCATTGTATACTACGGACTGTACTCTTTGGAAACAGAGAGCAGATTATTCTCTACACAATGGTCTGAATGCCTCATGCAGATTCTATTGAAAAATATCTTGATTGGAGACTGAGCCACTGCCTTATTGATTTTCAAAGTTAGACAACAAATTTTATTTTCTGTCTTCTTCATGCTATCAGTCCTTTCCTCCACAACTTGCATAGTTAGGGCTTAATGAATAAATAACACTATTTAAGGTCGAGGAACACTTTATTAACCCTTTAGATGCAGGCATCGTTTTGGTAAAATTGGGTGTAATATTTATTTAAAACAAGGAATGAAACGCTCAAAATTTATAACAATTTCAGTCAAAGCAAAAATTGATGCTTTTCTTTTTTTTAAAATCAATTGATGGAAATATATTTCGTTTAAGTTTTTCATTTGGGGGAATGCAGATTACCTAAAATGCCACCATGATATTTAAATAACCTCTTTCTGAATACGAACAGAATATTTACACACAGTCAGTATAACTGAACTGCTACAACCAGGCATCTGTATAATATATGACATTACTATTGTAGATTGTAAATATGCCCTGCTGACCCAGTGTTCTATCCTCAGTTCTTGGCTGTTAGAATGTAACCATGTGTCTTTTACAGTCCTTCTGTCTGATGCATGTGAACTTTCTTAGTATACAGTAGCTGTAGAATTGGGACACTCTAACTCTGTTTATTAACCCTTGTCCACACATACAGGGGGGTAGGAGCATCGAGTATTATACATTTTTGACAAGACTGTCCTTAAAGGGACATTATAGTCATCAGAACAATTACAACTTAATAAAGTTGTTCTGGTGAGTATAGTATGTCCCCTCAGGCGTTTTCATGTAAATACTGCCTTTTTAGAAAAAAAAAGGTTTTATTACCTTTTAAGGGTGCAATACACCTAAATGGTAGTTTTAGCACCATAGTGTTCATTTAAGCAAATGCTCTTGAATATAGATTGGATGCATGTGGTGTATGTGGCGGAACCAGCCTCGCCACTGGGCATTGGAGAAGACTGATTGCCAGCCTCCTGCCATGTGACTATGGCCCCTGGGATGTATTGCCTGCTCTCCTGTACTGCTGAGGATTGCTACCAACTAGGTGGATTTGACTATGGAGCTTGTGTAGTGCCCTCTGTTGGTAGCAACAGTAATATGCACTACCTGAATAGCAAGACTGGTAATTTACATATTTGGGTAGATTTGCATATTGCTAATTCTGCATGCAGGAGAGACATTTTGTGTTAATTATGTTCTTCCCCACCCATTTATAAATATGTAATTATGTTATAATAAGTCACTGTATGTTGCCTGCTATGATTTGACTGTTTGTAATTTTATTGAGTCTTCACAGCAATTTTAATGTAATGACCATATGGGCTAGTCCCAAGTAAAATAAAGTTTTAGACAGTTCTACTTCACCCTTAATTTGGAGTCCTGTCTCATTTTGGGGGATTCTGCTACAAGAGATTGCTATGCTCTGCATATTCTCTTGCTATAATCACTCCTAAACTCTTTTAAGAGCTCGTTCCTGCTTCGCTCTAAAGGAAGAGAGGTTTGCCCTGCGGTGGTTGTGGTATCGGCTAGAGTGCTTGGAATCCTCAAGCAGCGCTAGGAGCATCTATCAAGTCGGGGTGCCAGGTGATCTGTTACAGTGTATTACATACATGTTCAATGTCAGGTCTATGCAAACCATACATCCTAAACTGCCCTGGTGTTAATGGGACAGTCCTGAATTAAAGATCCTGGGATTGTAACATACCTTGGGATTCCGGAGACCAATTGCTCAGAAAGTACAGTAGATTCAGTGGATGGGCAATAGATCAACGGAGCTCTGTGCATGTGGAGTCATTAGTGAGGTTGGCCAGTGTGAAGGAAAGTCAACCTGGCATACAGTCAACATGCTTTCTTTTTGGGCAGACCTGTCCCTTAGGCCTCGACAGTGAGGCAAGCCATGTCACTTGCATATACCCCCTATAAAATCAACCAATCTCATCCCAATTTTCTTCCCTTACAATATTGAGGTTATGAGCAAATATTTGCAAAATGTACAGGCTTAGTTACTAAAAGTGAGAATTGTTGTGAATTCAAAGTGAATTTCAAATTTAAGGCTAAAGTAGCGAACTGGTACCATAGCTGACTGGGAGAATTTTTCCAATTCAAATACTGTGCCTTAAATCTGAAATTAATTTTGAATTCTATTAGAATTCCTGATAATTCTGTTGCCTAGCATAACATCCTGTCGGTGCTGACAATGTGCAAAGCACTGCTGCAGTGATCGTATATGTCTGAAATTCACTGAATTTACCTTTATTAGATTTATTTTTACTATATCTTTAAATACTGCATTTTCACTGTAATATGTACCTGCCTCATGTTTACCAATATTGTTTGGATTTATTCAATAAACCTTGAATAGTAGCTAATTTAAATTTAAATTTCAACAACTACTTTGAATAAATTCTGAATGTGAAAGCCTCTCTTTAAATTTTGCAGTTTGTCTTTCAACTCGCTACAATTCAGAATTTAGTAAATAAACTCTATATTGATTTCACCCCTGTACACATATTTTTCTAATTTACAGTCACACTCAACTTGCAAATACCAACTCACTCTCACTGAACAATGATGCAGAAAGATGCACTTATAGGGAGCAGAATGGACGTTTCACAACAGCAGCAGGTCCCCAGCTGGAAGGAAGACATCTGCTAACCTGCAGCCAATAGAGCAGGGGTGCCCAAAAGGTAGCTCCCCAAGTCCTTAGATGTTAGAGAACTACAACTCCCATGATGCTTTGCATGACTTTAGAATGATTTTGGAATGTACCTCCCAAGGACTGGAGGACCTGACTGATGCCTGAAGCAAAGAGTTGGGACCAAAGGGGATACAATTGTAGCAGTATATATAAGGGATAAAAAGGGGGGAGGAGGAGGGGACTCACCAGTCCGTCAGAAAAAGTGTGGGATCCTAGCTTTTCTGGCTGGCTGGCTGACTTGTGCCTAAAAAATGAAGAACAGAAGAACATCAAGATTTCTGCTTTTACCTGTCCCTGCTGTGTTCTGGTATCGGTTGAGGAAGGATGGCGTCGGGAGACCCTGCAGCAGCAGAGGAAACAACCATGGGCGGACGGAGGGCCAGGAGATGAAGGCCTCTGTCGCGCTGTTCCCCCAGTATGGTTTGAAGGATATCGGGTCCCGTGGCATGGTAAAGTTGGAGTCCCCCAGGGTGATGCGAGGCAGGAGGTGGGCCAGATCTGGAGCTGGTGACTGGGCCCAAGATGGTGGTGCTGTGGCGGGAAGATCCCATAGTCCGTGCCACCAGAAGTGATATGGCAAGGAAGTGGTATGGTACCCCTGGAAGTGCGTCAGTGCGTCGGAAGTCGGTGAGAGTGACATCATCGTGGGGTGCGTACGTGATGGCAACACGGCGGAACATGACCGCATCACAGGCCCTGGCACCAGAAAGAGGACGGATGGAAAGGAGAAGTCAGAGGGAGCCTGTGATGGAGGTCACATCAGCATCTGGAGCTTGGGAGACCGCAGCAGTGATACCGGGAATGAGAGGATCCAGGCTGGACCTGATTCGGGGTCTGAAGAGCAGGATGATCCAGTGGAACAGGTGTCAATGACTCCTCAGAGGTTTGGTGAGTTGACCTGCGCTAGCGCTTGAGGGGATTCAGGGGCTACTCAGGGTACTTGGCAGGAAGAATGCTGAAGAGGGTGTTGGATAGGCCAATGGGAGGTTCTGGGGAGGTTGCTCAGGTAGGGCCCAGTCGGGTCCCTGGAGATGGTAGGGGGTTAGGTTTGGGGGCACATCGCCCCAGCCTGTCGGGCTGCAAGCTGGCCCCGTTGGGCATGCATGTCCCTTTGGAGCTGCAAGATAAAATCTGTAGTGGTGAGTTTGTGGATGTGCTGCCCCTGGTTCCACCGGACAAGGAATCAATAGACAGGCTGCGCCACAGGGAGTTTTGCAACCGGAAAAAGGTAAGCAGGTTTATTATATTTGCCAGTATCTTAGTATGGTGTTTCCCTGAGAGAGCCCTCTCGCTCTTTGGGTACCTGGATTTGATATGGGGGGCCTATAAGGCCTATAAGGTGTATGGTGGGCAATGCTGGTTTCGCTATGACCAGCAATTTCGCCAGAAGATGGCGGTGTGCCCGGGGATGGATTTCGGGACGTTAGTTTGCGGTTTCTACTAATGACCCCCAGCTCCCCATCTCCCTTTCCAGGGCCGTTTTATTTTCCTTCGTTTCCCAACTTGAGGGTCTCTCCCCTGGGTTTGGTTCCCAAGAAAGAGTCGGGGTATTGATTGATTCACCACCTGCCCTACCCTAAATCGGGTGGGTCAGTCAATTATGATATTGATAAGGAGATCTGTAGGGTCCGGTATGCATAGTTCGATAGGGCCTTGCAATTAGTCCGTGCAGCTTGGTCTGGTGCACTGTTGGCAAAATCGGACATCGAATCTGCGTTCCGCTTGTTGCCGGTGCACCTAGACTGTTTTCATTTGTTGGGATGTCAATTTCAGGGTTCCTTCTATTATGACATGTGCCTTCCCATGGGCTGTGCCATATCATGTTATTATTTTGAGATGTTCTTGTCATTCTTGAAGTGGGTCACCATGCAAACGGTGGGTGTCTGTGTGGCAACCCATTACTTATATGATTTCTTATTTGTGGGGCAGGGCGACTGCATCAGTTACAGGTCTTACTAGGTCATATTGCCTTTGCATGCAGGGTGCTGCCTATGGGTAGGGCGTTCTGTAGGTGGCTCTCGGTATCGTTTTTGGGAATCTACAACTGTCTGTCGTGTTGGCTGCATGATGCCACGAGCAACATGGAACTGGATCTGTTCACAGATGCATTGGGATCCCTGGGCTTTGGCACGTATTTCCAGGGTCAGTGGTGTGCAGAGCGGTGGCCGTCCGGGGTGGTAGGTTCTCTGTTGGTTCACTGGGATGGGTCTCTGCTTACATGCTGCCAGTTTATGTCAATGTTAAAGGGTTCGCTGGTGGAGTGTGGAGCGGATGCCCAGGAGTACTCCGCTCACTCATTTAGAATTCGGGCTGCCACTCAGGCGAGCCTGTTGGGATATACTGCCGCGGATATTAGGCGTTTAGGCAGATGGGATTCTGGTCTTTATTGATCATATGTTCATCCTCATTTGTTGTAATTGTTGCCTTGTAGGTCCCATCCCTCGTTATAACTGGATCTTGGGTCACTCGTATATTTATCAGGCTGCGTCATGAGCTGAGCAGCACCAATATGGACAGAATCTGGGCTTTTCGTTTGAGGTAGCCCGGGTTAGATGGCAGGGTTTTAGGGGGCTTTCCTGGCAGAAGCTCTATACAGAATGTGTAGCGTTGTGCAGATTTGTTACGGGTCCAGTTACCTTAGGTATTCATGCAGGGGGAAATGACTTGGGGCGGGTTAGGACTATTGATTTGATACATGCGATTAGACAGGACTTGGCGTGCTGCATTGCACTTTTCCTGAACATGATCAGAGATAATAGTGCCCAGGCCATGTTGGAGCAGGTTGCCGCATGCGCGGGGTATTGAGAGAGGGCGGCGCAAGCTTAATGTGACATGGGTAGATTTGTGCACCGCTTAGGGGGCTTTGTGGTTAGGCATGTGGAGTTGGAAAGAGCCAATGAAAACTTGCAGAACGATGGGGTTCACTTAAATTTAATTGTGTTAGACATTTTTAATGCAGGCCTGCAGACAGGTATTGAAGCTGTGCTGTCAGCGGGGGGCGCGACGGTGACTAGGTAGGGAGTAGATAGTCATCGTAATGGCAGGAGTCTTGGCCAGCAAATTACAGTGGAAGAAGGTGCCGAGAAGTTGCAGCCTGCTGAGAGCTGATGGCGGGGGCAGACTGCTCCAGCCTCTTGGATTATGTCATGGTAGAGCTGTCTGTTGGGGAAGCATTCCAACAGCTGACAGGGTGATATGTTTGCTGGCATTTGGTGTGTAAAATAAATAAAACTGTGGCCGTTACCCTTACCCAACAAACCTAGGTGTCATGTGTGTTATTGGGCAACAGGATGTTGGGGGTCAGCAGTCATGACAGCAGTCATCATGACAATGCATCATGAAAGCTGTAGTTTTAAAATGTTTGGGGATCTACCTTTTGAGGAACCTCTACAATTGAGCAACTCATTCCGCTGCAGACAAGCCACTAGACAGTGCCATTTATGGTAAAACAACCAAAATGATTTTTTTTCCTCCTCTTTTTAGAGCATTCTCCCCTGCTTGTCAGCAACTTTGAAAGAGATATTGGTAAAAAAAAAAAAAAAAATCAAAACAGCCAGCCAATGTCAAACTACTGAGCCCTAAAATGTTCAGTGGGCTCTCATACAACCTTTATTGTACTGATGTGTTTTCTTGGACACCTGTTTGAATTATATATTGGGTACCTACTTGATGTATTTGCTCATCCTTGACTAAAGAGTTATATATAAAATAAAATGTCTCTGTGTGTTTTATGTCCTGTTTTGCCTGTTTGTCACTTAACACAATTCACTATCCAGACAGCAGACTCCCATATGTGTGTATGTGTATTATCACTTTTGTGAAAACAGCTGCAGATGCAGTTTTGGTAGTAGAATCATTGCTTAATTTGTGTTATTTTATATATGTTTTCTATATTTGGTTTCAACCTATATGTATACAGTCACATTTATAAATAAATTGAGATATAATTTCAAAAAATGAATATATAAAGATAAAAAAAATCTAATTCTTAAATGAATTTGCAAATTGTGGTGCATTATATAGAATTAGTGTTATGGTTTAATAAATACATTTTAGAGCAGAAAGTTATAAGAGCAGACCACTCAAGTTCACCCATTCTGTATTAATAAGTGTACATTATATTTATCACTATGGCATATGTGAGATCTCATTTTTTACATATACTTTGTGAGATCTCATTTTTTACATATACTTAATTTAAATCTATTTCCTTTCCAAATTTGATAAAAGGATTATTATAATAAAGAACTGATTTAATTGCCTGTTAAAGCAGCCACTGTATGACTGCAGTCTGTTTAGAGAGCCTTTCCACTTGTCTTGTAAATCTCTGTTGGAGGTGTACATTGAGTATGTTGCACTTGGGATTTCTTTGTTGGCACCTGTTTCATCCTCGAATTTTAAAATTTATAGAGAAATTCTACCATAATGACAACAGCTTCGTGAAGTTTTTATGGTGTTAAGTGCCTACGGGTGTAGACTCCTTGTTTTTTCTCAAATTATTTTTAAGTGGTTTAAAGAAAACAAACGGAGATTTATCTAGCATCCAAATCCTACCCACTCTAATTGTCATTAATTGACCATCTAAAATATTTGCACATAGAAGGATGAGATTCTAGTGCACTGATTTGCCATGGCCTTCTCAAAACAGTCACATCAACCATAACATATATTAGAGTCACTGACTCAAAACAAAGTCCATTATTTGTACGTTGTGCCAGAGTTTATGAATGTAGTTGGATTGTGTTTAGTGCAAGTGTGTGGTTCTGATTATATTTTGTAATTCTTAGCATCCTCATTTTCCCCACTGCTGGTTCTTTTGCACATCTCTGAAATGTTTCTCCCTCTTCTGTTCCCCCACTTTCACCTCCCACCCCAATGTTTCGCAAACTACTCTCTGCCCCCCTATTCTCCCCAGTTTTGTGACCCACTACAAATGCCTCTATTTTCCCTTTCTTCTCTATTTATGTTTATTTCCATTACTTTTGTCTCAATCTTTTTTGTGTGTCCTTCCCCTATGTGACATTTTAGTTTCTACCTCCTAGTGTCTTTCTTCATCCTCCACCCTCCTCTAATATCCATCTCTCCATCCTCTATCACCAATGTATGTCTCTAAGCCCCCAGCCGCCTGTATGTGTCTGTCTAGCTGTCTTTGTCTTTCTTTTAACCCAAAACCTCTTTGTTTGTCTGTCCACCACTTCACATTCCAGTTTTCTGACCCTCCACTTCAACCATGGTATTGTAGCCTGGCTTAGCATGATGGATGCAGAGGCTCTACTTACTCCTGTGTATGGTATCTCAGTGGATTTTTTAGAATTTAGCATCTAAAGTAAGTAGATAAAGAGGGAATATGATGTGACACCATCCTACTAGGCCACACTACAGTTCAGTGAGGGTATAGTTGGGAGAGACCTACTGGCGGTCACTCATGGTGGACCTGTGTCTCCACCCTTAGTACACTACTGTATACTTATATTATACCCAGCATTCTGGTAAAATAAAACTGCACATATGAATAGCTGTGCATGCTTCTCCCCACTCCAAACATTTTTAGCCATGTATTTTGGGATCCCTATATGCATCATTTGAGGAAAGCAAAGATAAGTATGTTTTTAAAAACAAAAAAAATCTATATATTTTGATTGCGATTTTCAAAGCACAATGCATAGACCAGGGGTTGTCAACCTTTGGCACTCTAGATTTCATGGACTACATCTCCCTTGATGCCCTGGCAGCACTATAGGTGTAAAAGCATTATGGGAGATGTAGTCCACAATATATTGAGTGTCGACGGTAGCCTACCACTGGTAAATACTGGGTTTATTTAGTAGATGACTATTATTTGCGTGCATTATGGAAGACAGAATACCTTTAGCAGCACAGACTGATCTCAAAAGTCTACTTCATTACATTTTGCTAACTAGTCAAAATATTTTTAAAATCCT